>CAXKVI010000006.1:8821345-9421345 GCA_964058755.1 Campiglossa producta
GCTTATAATATTTCGATATAAAACGGTACATTTATTATCGTAACCTTGTGGAATTTTACCTTTAAAAATACCATATCGTTAAAAATATAAAGTTTTTAATGGACAAAAAACTAAATATAGAGGTGTTCTGCGAAAAACCTTGGATTATGTGAATTATGATTTGGTAATATTTTTTTTTTTGGCAAAAAATAAAAGCAAGTGGCAGCTGCCTGGATCGCTGTATACTTATGTACGTTCATGTGAGAGTAATGAGCGCGAAAAGGAGTGGGAGTGGTTTTCGAAGCGCAGAGTTTATGCGGGAGAGTGTTTGTCGGAGTTTCGATGATTGTGCAATTTGCAAGGTACCGTTTTTTCCTTGCTTCATGCATATATATATATATATATATATAATGTTTGGGAATTTAAACATTTTAATTTGAGTAATACCATGCAAAGAATACACACATTAGGGTGGTGCGGTATATTTATATGTTTTTCTTTCAAACAATTTAAAAAAAAAATTACAATTCTGGTGTTGCGAACAAAATTTTTAATTCTATATAACTAACTTCACTTTATAGTTTGAAAAATACATTTTCTGCTTAGAAAATATACTCTCCCAATATTTTTTCCTCTAAAAATTGCATATGTAAAAAAAAAATAAATGGAAAAAGTTTGGCACATCAAATTATAAAAGTAGAAAAGGTGTTTTCATACAAAAAAGTGGAGTTACTCATGTAAAACGGAACTTTAATAAAAGTTCGTATGGTATTTCCCTCCAAAAAATGCGATTAGTCCAGGATTAATCGCAGAGGAGCGGGTCAAATTGTATGGATGGATTTTTTTGCATCAGGAGCATAACAAAAGCGTAATCTACAGATGATTCTAAGAAAATTTGCCCAAGAAACCATAGCTCTAAAACCGATTTTGACCACCGACTTTTGCATAATAGATATTGTGCAATATGAATGTAGGGTTTGGTCAAATAATCTTCATAGCTTCTGATAGAATTATAGGAAAAACATCATATTGGGCTAATTTTAAAGGTATTTTACGTACATTTCAGAATATGTATTAAAATCTACAGTGTTTTTGAATTTTAGTAGATAAATCAGGCTTAAATTATGAGAAATTAGCCTAAAATGAACTTTTAACTACTATATTATCATTTTTAAGAAATTTCTCACGGAAATTTTGTTTTTTCCTTACAGATTAAATAAATTCAGAACATTTTCAAGAACTTTCAGTTAGACAGTTTTTCTTTTTTCGAATTCCTTTTAGTAAAAAAAAAAAAAATTAAAAAAATTTTTTATTTCAACTTTGCTCATTTCTTAAATTTAAATGTAATTTATTTAAAAAATTATTTTTTTGCTAAAAAATCACCATTTTAGAGTATTTAAGAAAAAAAGGATTTTCTGTTAATATTTTTTAAAATCTTGTTTGCTCTTCATTCGTGGTTGTTTTTTACTACTTTCTGCTGTAATAGCCATAACAACTTCACGATTTCTTTCTACAACACATTTGGAAACAGATGTTTTCAACTGTACATATCTTTCTGCTCCTTGTATATACATTGGAATATTAGGATCATCGAGTGCTGGATCATCATAATCTTAGAATTGAATCAAGTGATCGTATGGAATAGTTATTGTGAATGCCGGTTGAGATAGTAACTTTAATATTAATATAAATTTCGCGGCACAATAGATATACGATTTCGAATTGTTAATTGCAATAGATAAAAACAAATGTAAGCACAAAGAGAAATGACAAACACCTGTCATTTCGCTGGTGTTGCCATCGCATAGATAATTGGTACCGGGTACAGCGGGTACGGGTACCAATTAATTCTTTGGTTCATAATGATAATAATACTCTAAGGGCCGCTTGCATAAAAGCTGATAACGACTAACCGGAGTTTAATTGACGTATTTTGTATGGTTAGCTGTCAAGTTAATCACCGATTAGGCTTAATCGGCTTTTATGCAAGTGGCCCTAAAACGGTCAATTCTAAGTAAAAAATTATTTTTTAAATAAATTACATTAAAATTATAAAAATAGTGTTTTTTGCTTATTAGTTGAAATTAAAATTTGCTTCTATTTTTTTCTACTGAAACGAATTCGCAAAAAGAGAAACTGTCTGACTGAAAGCTCTTGGAAATGTTTCGAACTTATTTAAGCTGTAAGGAAAAAAAGTTTTTCCGTGAGAAATTTGTTAAAAATTATGATATAGTAGTTAAAAGTTCATTTTAAGCTAATTTCTCATAACTTAGGGCTGATTTATTCTGAAATGCACGTAAAATACCTTTAAAATAAGCCCAATATGATGATTTTCCTATTATTCTATCAGAAGCTATGAAGATTTTAGAGCTATGGTTTCTTGGGCAAATTTTCTTAGAATCATCTGTAGATTACGTTTTTGCTATACTCCTGATGGGAAAAAAATTTGACCCGCTCTAGTATACTACTATTTTTTAGTCTCTTTTAGATGGAATAAATTGGTCGCATTTTTTCAACATGTCCTCCCTACTAGACACATATCAGTCATTTGAATAGTCAAATGTCAGGTATGGCTGAATGAAATCTATTTCAGGCCGTAGTGCAAAGTTTCATTCAGGTTGCCAAGAGCGACATTACAATCCTGAATAAACAATTTGTATACGTGTATGATTTTGCGTCTCTTTCTTACTAATTGAATACTGCATAAGGCTCTCCTTATCTTTGTCCGGGCACTTTTCCTTCATTCGTGACATAGATGTCAGTCAGGCAGAAGTAAACAAAGCTGAACAACAACAACAAGAACAACAAGAAACCCGCATCAACAACAACAAGAACAACAGGAAACCTACAACAACAACAAGAAACCTATATCACCTATATTAATGAAATCGGACCAGATTTAAAATGATGCTATTTATTTTTAACTATTTTTTAAATTAAAATTATGTAATACAAAACACTTTTATAATAAACAATGTGGGAATTTGTAAAAGTTATACAACTAACTAGTTTTAAGCTCTATCCACCAATTGTATGGCTGGCGTTGCAGTTGGTGTAGTTTCTTCCACGGAAATGTCCTTATGGCTTTTGTCCTTCACGTGGCAGTCGTCATGCGAGGATGCTGGTGGCAATTTCAGTGGAAATATACATATTTGGGCGACTCCGCATTTCAACATTTGGACGTTTATGCAGTCGGAGAAGGCACAATTTGCTGATATTTCCGCGAAACTTTCACAAAAAACTTTTTGAATTTAAATTCTGCATTTTTTGCTTTGCACACAAGAAATAGGAACAGAATTTAATTTTTAAAATTTTTGAAAAATTAAATTTTAGAAAAAACTCGAAAAGTTTTTTTTCTTCTGACAGGAAAAGTCAAACTAAAACGAAACAGAAGAAAATTATTTGTCATTGTGTAGGTGTTGTCAAAAATGTTGTCAGTGTGTTGGGGCTTCCTACAGCATGCTTTAGCAGGGCTATGAAGATACTAATTATACCCTTTTTATACCAGAATGGGTACAAATGTATACTACTTGCAGGACACCTGACTTTGATTCTTAAAAATTGTTTTTATTTTTTAATTTTTATGTTTTAAAGCAAGGAAAACTAAAAAAATCAGAGTTCTGACAATCGAGGTGTCTACCATGACGCCAGCAACTACTTATACTTGTCAGCGTCTAATTAGAGCTTTGCTCTAAATGATACAATTGGGGATATTTTTCTGGCCAATCTTAAACTGTATGAAAAGTATATTTTCTGCTTATAAAACATACTTTTCCAATATTTAACCCCCTAAAAATTTCATAAGTGAATTAAACTTTTAAAAAATCGATAAAGGCTTAGAACATCAAATAATCTAAAGTAAAAATGTGTTTTTCGTAAAAAAAGGCGAGAAGCTTTGACAGGGTAGCTAGTTGAAAATCAGCTGACGAATAATTTATTTGACAGATAAATTTGGTGAAATAAATTGGATTTTGCAATAAGAATTAAATATGGGTGGTGAGCGAAACCTAATTATTTATGCACATAGCGCAGCAAACGGGCAGTGTTTTTTGTTCGTTTTTTTATCGATAGCAGGATCATGTAGAACGGGTAGACCTCTATTACACTTTTACAGTGTTCTGTGCAAGGATGTAAATATGTTCAACGAAATCAGCATTAGTGTCATGTAAAATTGTTCTTTAGTTAAAGTCCGTACGTTATTTAAATTTCGAAATTTTTTTACAAAATGATATCCTTATAAAAATAAACTTTATCAATTGGCAAAAAGTTAAATATATGAAGCTGGATTTCTTAGCTTACAAATGGTGTTGAGATGCCGAAGATGATATGATTTGGTACATTTTGTTGTTTTTTTTGGCACAAAAATAAATGCAAGTGGCAGCTGCTGGATCATTGCATAGATATGTACGTGTGTGTGTAAGGGAATGAGCGGATGGTGTGGTTTTGGGAGTTTTATAAGATTGCTGATTAGTGATGTATAGTGCGGGTATAACATAATGTAGAGATAACAAAATAGCTGGAGAGTTTGGAGACTTCTTTTTTGTTTACTAATAAATAAACTAAGCATACTTTTCAAAATTTTTTTTGGCGAGACAGCAAATACTCCATTCTACGTTTTCAATATAACTTTTATAGGGATCTATCTATAAATACTATACGAAATTGGGTTGCGAAAGTTTGTATGCGGAGAGTGTTAGCGTATTAATATATAGATATATAGATATAGATTATAAAGTTTATACGCCAATAATTTGAAGCAAAAAAAGCATAATTGTTTCAGTGGCGTCCCGAGTACCAAAAAAAATGTGGACTACATTGTACTTATCAGCTACATATGTTTCCGGAATTTCTTTTCATAGAAAAGGTATCTTAGTGACAATATAGAAGTATTACATATATGACTTCGGCACACACTTAGCGGACAAAAACAATTTTCTTTATCTTATAACTTTGAACGAGCTAAACTTGCATATTTGTATATCTGGACTATCTCGGGAAACGCTTGACCGATTTGGATGACATTTTTAATATATGTAGAGAGTATCATTGGTTCTAAGCTATCCCCTTGGGGGTTGCCACTTAAGGTGGTTTGCAGGGTTGCCACCTATGTATCTCTTTTTGTTTAATATTAAGTAATATAAGCCAATATGGGTATCAAATGAAAGGTATTTTCGGCGTCATGCCAACTAAAATATGTTCAAGTATAGTTGTCACCTTGGGTTGCCTCCTTACCGCAGTATATCCGATACTATCTCGAGAACAGCTTGACGGATTTCTATGAAATTTGCGATTTCTAAGACTGTCCACTTTGATAAGGCCACTTGGGGCGGTTTACAGGGCTGCCACATATCTCAATTTTTTTTAAATAATATAGAAAGACATGATAATATGGGTATCAAATGAAAGGTATTTCGGCGACATACCAACTAAAATATTTTCAAACAGGGTTGCCGAACAAGATTACGATTTTACCGCAATGTATTTGTATATTTTGGGATTATATTTGGATTATTTTAGGATATATGGGTATCAAATGAAACGTATTTTCGGCGACATACCAACTAAAATATTTTCGAGGGCTTAAGTCGATAGCCACAAGGCTACGCTGCCCTTGTGATCATAGCGCGCCCGGTACGTATACCGCGGCAAGCACAGCGCGCTGATATTTCTGCTGCATCTAGCAAATGGGAAGCACATGTATCTGATTACCGAAAAATTAAGTTAAGTAAATTAAGATTTTTTTTTTTTTTATTTTTTTTTTTTATTTTTTTTTTTTTTTTATTATATTAAATTAAGATTCCAAGTTCAGTGAGAGCCGTGAGAGTACTATTGTTGCCATACCATTTTGTTTAAAGTTTTGGATAAAATTCTCCAACTATTCCATAGGGAAAATAAATTTTTGGATGTTTTTAATTAATATGGCAGCCGAAAAATAAACTGTCAAATATTTTAAAATCACATTAGGCCAACCAAAAAAATAAAATTTTTTTTACCCAATATATTTTATACTTTATTTTGGGTTTTTAATATATATTGATTGAGAATACGCTTAGAATATCAAAACTTTATGCACGGGAAGTATTTTTTTGGCACTTTTGTATGATTTATGTTTAAAAAGTCTATTCGAGAGGGTAAAATGTTATAACTATCTGAAACGGGCTAATGAGCTCTCTCGTTATTTTTTTAAGGAAACCAAGTTAAGTCCAAGTCTGCGCTAACGGAAGCATAAGTTCTGTTTTTCTTGTATTTAAATATTTTTAATAAGCACGTTTCAATCCTCTCCTGTTTTTTGACAACTCAAAAAATAGATTTTAACTTTTTTTCTGTGGGACTATGATGAAAAATTTGAGACTTTGGATACAAAGACTCAATATATCTGCACTGTGATGATGGTGCATGTATCTTTGCTTACTAGCAATATAGAAGTAGTATATATATGGGTGAGGCAAAGTGAGTAATTGTGGTGTAAATAGTAGGTGTGGTGTAAGTAGTTTTTATTTTTTTTTTATTTTTTGTTACTTTGACTCCTTTTTAGTGCTAAAATAATACTTTTTATACCCAGCGTACTAGTACTGGTACAAAGGTATATTAATTTTGTTCACATAACGGTAGTACGTAACGGCACAAAATAATAGAGATAGATATAGAGTTCCGTATATGAAAGTTCTTAGGTTGAAAGGAGGAGTTCATTAAGCCATGTCCGTCCGTCTGTGTACACGATAACTTGATTTAAAACTGAGATATTTCTGGTCAAGGTAGGTTGCTATTGAAAATGGGCGAAATCGGATGGTAACCACGCCCCCATTTTCGATATCGAAAATATCGAAATCACACAAATTGACATATCTCGGCAGCTGAAATGGCTAAAATGATATAATTTTATAGGTGAATCCCCCTGGTCATTTTCTTATGATTTTTCCATTAATTTTTTAAAGGGAGACATTTTGGAAAATTTTACTGGTCGTAACTTTTAGACTGATTACGATAGAACGATGGAATTTGGCACAAAGCATACTTGTATGGTTGGGAGTATACCTGATGAGATTGGATAAAATCGCCCTTCAACCACGCCCACTTTCGATATCGAAAATGTCTAAAATCACCTAAATTGAAATAATTTGGTAACGGAAATGGGTAAAATGATACAATATTATGGGTGAATCCCCCTGGTCATTATATAATGATTTTTTGACAAAGTTTCTAAAGTGGGCGTGGCCCCGCCTACTTTTAAGGGAGGCATTTTTGAAAATTCGACTGGCCGTAACTTTTAACTGATTGGTGTAGAACGATGAAATTTGGCACAAAGCATACTAAACAGTAAAAAATGAAAGACTACTTTTTTACCACGCTTTTATTTAAATTTAATACCAAATAGTATTATTTTAAGACCCTGAAATAGTTTGGAAATTAAATTTGGACTAATGGTTTTAAAATAATACTAAAATAATACTAAATCGCTCTCTCTCTCTCAAGTTTGGCAATTAAATTAGCCCAAATGGTCTTAAAATAATACCAAAATAATACCCTTTCTCTCAATTAAACGGAAAATGGTAATAATTTAATCCTTTTCGGCGTTGGTATATATAAACACCAAATTGGTATTAAATTTAGACTTTTCTTTTTACTGTGTAGTATCGTCGGGAGTATACCTGATGAAACTGAAAAAAATCGCTCTCCAACCACGCCCACTTTCGATATCGAAAATTTCGAAAATCACATAAATTGACATCATTCGGAAACGGAAATGGCTAAAATGATATAGTTTGGTAGGATGAACACCTTAGTCATTCTATTGTGATTTTTTAAAATAGACGTGGCATCGCCCAATTTTCAAGGAGTCATATTTGAAAATTTCACGGGTCATAAATTTGAAACTGATTGCGGTAGAACGATGAAATTGGTACAAGGTATACTAGCATAATAGGGAGCATACCTGATGTAATTGGACGAAATCGCTTCCCGACCACGCCCACTTTCGATATTGAAAATTTCAAAAATCACACAAATTGACATAATTCGGTAAGGTAAATAGCATTGTTATCTCGTTCTGAAAATTACCGCTTGGTATTTAATGTTCGGTTCACCCGAACTTAGACTTCCTTACTTGTTTAGTTTATATATACAGTTACAGTTCTTGCTAGCTGTTATACCTACTAAGTTTGCAAAATAGTCGAATAATGCTTCGAAAATTACATAATTCTAATATTTGCCTCATATTTAAAAGACTGTGCAATAAATCTCGACCTTTGAACTTTTAAAAGGATTAAAGGATGCTTTGCAAAGATATTGAAAAAGCTTATTCACGAGAAAAGGCCATTGGAATTTCAAAAGTATTTTAGTGAATTGTGTAACAATATGTTTTCTATCAAAAATAATTGAGCACATCTTGAAACTCTGCAATTATAGTGCACTTTTTATAGTTCATACACAGGGTTTGAGTAACATTTACCTGTTCTTTTCATACTTGTATATGAAAAGAACAAGTAAATTGTATTAAATAGTTTGGTCGATATCTCCAAGACGGATTGAGATATCGAAGTAAAACTTACACTACTTTCAGAGCCTCATGAACACCTTTCATTTGATACCCATATTGTAAAATCAGTTTCTAGGATATGCCCTGCCCATCTCCTGTGCACACTTTTTCAGATTTTTAAAGGAATAAATTTTAAAGGATAATTAAAGAAAAGTTATATTTAGCATATATTAAAATTATCCTTTAAATCAGTAACCACAACCACCTACAACCTTTGATCCTTTGAAGGATATTCTGAGCATCTGGTAGAGAAGAAAAAATACCGATTTACTAATTATGAAGTCCTTAAAGGGTAACGATGCAGAAATATGAGAAAAACGAGTACATAAATCATTAAATTAGCGAAACGTAGTGGAATGTAGTACGATTTTACTGGTAACTTCAACTGCAAGTCGGCACGGGTTGCCGTGGTCCGAATTGCAGAAAACTTTGTCTGGCAACCCTACATGTCGCCCAATTGCGTTTTTCTTCATATCTTCGATATTTGTTGTTGGACTTTAAAGTGTGATACACCAATTTAAAAATGTCTTTTGTGGTACCTACCCACCATACCTCAGTTTCTACCACCCTAATGTAACAACCTAATGTCAGTTAATTGAAGACCGTAAAAGATTTACGATTTTTAAGGTCTTTAATTTGTGGTTATTGGATCGGTGAGTGTGAGTGTGAGGAGCTTGAGGTGCTGGCAGACAGGAATGATGCCCGAAAATTCTATGAAAAGATCCGGCGGATGACGGAAGGTTTAAAGACCGGGGCAATTTCCTGGAAGGACAATAACGGCGACCTGGTAACCGACGTACAGAATGTACTTAAATTATGGAGGGAGCACTTCTCCTCACTGCTAAATTGCGAGGGAGACGTCGAACCCGATACCCCAATCCCTGACGATGGAAAAGTCGTCCCACCACCTGACTATGATGAAGTGAGGATAGCAATAACCCGGCTCAAAAACAACAAATCGCCTGGGAAAGACGGACTACCCGCCGAGCTGTTCAAACACGGAGGCGAAGAGCTGGTAAAAAGCATGCATCAGCTCTTATGCAGAATATGGTCAGATGAGTGCATGCCTCCAGATTGGAATTTAAGTGTGCTCTGCCCAATCCACAAGAAAGGCGATCCCGCTAACCCCACTAACTACCGCGAAATCAGTCTTCTTAATATCGCATATAAGGTTCTTTCTAGCGTATTGTGTGAAAGACTGAAGCCCATCGTAGACAAACTGATTGGACCTTATCAGTGTGGCGTTAGACCTGGTAAGTCTACCATCGACCAGATTTTCACGATACGCCAAATCCTGGAGAAGACCCATGATAAAAGAATCGACACTCACCATCTCTTTGTCGATTTTAAAGCCGCTTTTGACAGCGCAAAAAGGAGTTGCCTGTATGCCGCCATGTCTGAATTTAACTTCCCTTCAAAGCTTATACGGCTTTGCCAAATGACATTGAGCAAAACCAACAGCCATTTGAAACCAAACGAGATTTCAGACAGGGTGACTCCCTTTCGTGCGATTTCTTTAACCTGATGCTGGAGAAGATAATTCGAGCAGCAGAGCTAAACCACAATGGCACAATCTTTTACGAGAGCAATTGATGGCGTATGCCGATGATATTGATATCATTTGCCTTAACAGCCGCGCCGTAAGCGCTGCTTTCTCTGCGTTGGATAAGGAAGCGAAAAAAGTGGGTCTTGCGGTGCACGAGGACAAGACGAAGTATCTGCTGTCATCAAAGAAAGAATCGGCGCACCTGCGCCTTGGCAGCCAAGTCACCGCTGATAGCTACAAGTTTGAAACGGTGAGAGACTTCGTCTATTTGGGAACCACCATTAACACCGAAAATAATATCAGTCTAGAAATCCAACGGAGAATCACCCTTGCCCACAAGTGTTACTTTGGACTAAGTAGGCAATTGAGAAGTAAAGTCCTCTCTCGACAAACAAAGATCACGCTCTATAAGTCTCTCATCATACCAGTCCTGATGTACGGGTCGGAATCATGCACAGTGTCAAGAGAAGATGAGATGGCCCTTGGAGTATTTGAGAGAAAAGTTCTCCGGAAGATTTATGGTCCTTCCCGTGATGCCAACGGCGAGTATCGAAGGAAATTTAACGATGAGCTGTACGAGCTTTACGCAGACCTGACCATAGTTCAGCGGATTAAAGCCCAAAGGCTCCGCTGGCTGTTATGCGAATGGATAAAGAAGCACCAGCACAGAAAGTTTTCCTAACGACACCCGAATTCGGCAGCAGAGGAAGGGGGAGACCTCGACTGAGATGGAAACAACAGGTGGAGGATGACTTGAACTCCCTTGGGGTTTCCAATTGGCGTCAGTTATTGCTAAAAAAGAATGACTGGCGTGCTTTGATACGAAACGGCCAACAACGCCTAGGGGGTTAAGAGTCATTATGACGCAAGCCAAGATTAGATTTAGATACAAGGTAATAAAAAAATGTAACTATTATGATTAGGGCCCGGACTTCCATGCAGTTGCATTTTCTTTTTTTTTTTGCTAAGTCACGGGAACTTGAGAAATTGACGATTTTGCGAATCAAGAAGTAAGTGTAAAAATGGCATTGATTTGTTAGCGCATATTTTTGCATATTTTGTCTCAAACGCATATAATTGCATATATTTTCAAAAAGTATATTTTGTGGCATATTTTTCAGTATTTGGTACATTTCAGTTAAATACCAGGGTTCGGAATTATTCATATATGAAGATTCAAGTAAGTTCTTTTGCATTCGCATTCACAAACAAGAACATTTAAAACGTTAACGTTTATGAATGCATTCGTGAATCATTCATAAATGCCTTCTCGAATAATATATGAGCGGGTCGATTTTTTTTGCATCAGGGGCCCATGGCGATTGTGGTTAATTGGATAATTTCAAGCATTTTTGCTGAATAAACTGACCTAATACCAAACAAAAACAAAAACTAAGCAAACAAATATTTTTTTTTGCACAAAACCAAACTATTCTTTTTAACTTCCACCATGCACTTTTTTATTATTAATAACTGTTTTAATACATACCTTTTAGTTTTCTTAAAAACTTTTTTTCTTGATTTATTGGTTGATTTTTTTTTGTTTATTATCAATTTCAATTGACGCGAAAACTATAGCAAACACAGTATAGAAATGAAAAGTAGCGGGATCACGTGTGTCATTTGTAATACAATGTAAATAAACAGTACGCAGCAAACCATCGGAGTTATAATTATCAATCTTGATAAAAAACCAAATATTTGTATCAAATATTTTGAATTCTGCTTAAAAAATAATAATTTCAAATTAATTTTAATAAAATACAACTGGTTTTTTATGCAAAATTCAAAATACTTGATAAAAAATGTGTATCTTGACAATTTAACAAGAATATAGAATCGAGGTGTTAGTCTACTTAAAAAAAAGAAATTGCATTATGAGAAGTCGAATTTCATAGATTTTCGGATCATTGTTGTTGATTTTCGGAAAAAGGTGTTAAAATTCAAAAAATGGACGGAAGCGCCCTCTGGCGGACGTCAAAATAAAAAATCAATACCAGAAATGGATTTATCAACCCTAAAAACCCCCAGATGCACATATAGAATATTTTTATTATTGTTTTCAATACAGCTTTTCTACAAGTGCACCACGTAAAAATAAAGATAAGATCCAAAAAGGACGTAAACGCCCTCTGGCGGACGTAAAAAGAAAAAACTAATGTCAGAAATGGATTTATCGACCCCAAAAACCCCCATATGCATATATAGAATGATTTTTTTTTAGTTTTCAATACAGCTTTTCAACGAGTGAATTACTTAAAACAAAAAAATAAAAAAAAATACAAAAATAAAAGTACGAAAACGCCCTCTGGCGGACGTCAAAATAAAAAATGAATATCGGAAATGGGTTTATCGACTCAAAAAACCCCCAAATGCATATATAGAATGAATTTTTTTAGTTTTCAACACAGCTTTTTAACAAGTGAATCACTTTTTTAAGAAAAAAAAAATATGTTTGAAAAATCCGCTAGCTCGAAATTCATGTTAGACCTATAGTTTCTTCGGCAAAAATGCTTGAAATTATCCAATTAACCATAATCGCCATTGGCCCCTGTGAATTTTTTTGGGTCGATACAAATCGACCCGCTCTATTGAACGCACTTCTTGCCGTTCATCTTCATATACACTCAGCGAAGTAGCTAAATGGGACACTATTTTCATCTATTTCCGCGTCAGCAAAATTGTTTTTACTAATTTTTTATAAAAGTTCGCATCAATACTGTATAATAAATGATAAATAATATTTAAAAAATATATACAAAACACCCGAAATTTCACCATGACCTCGCACAAAATGTATTAAAAAAATCATTCGGTCGATTTTTCTGAAACTTTGAGAATAAGTTCTCTACATCACGTGGACAAAAGGTCTCAATGGCACCAGAGTTTGAAAATGGACAGTCTTATAGATATTGGCTGTTAAAAAGTGGAAACAGGGTACATATACATATACACACACACATATATGTATAGAACCCGACGGGTTATATCGGGCCATTATTGTGTCATTTTGGGTTATTTTCAAGCCAACGTTTGGTTATATTGTATATATATGTCTGCGTGTGTGTGTATGTTTGTGTTGCGTGCGTGTGTATGTTTGCTTTGTGTGCCTGCGTGAGTGTTTTTTGTTTTCTTGTTTTTATGGTTCTTTTGTTAAATTTTTTTTTTGTTTTTGGTTAGGTATTTATGAGAAAATGAGCCCTGCAAAAAATTAGCGCTCTAACTTAACCCATAGGGGTGGCTATTTGTATGGGGAAAATGGCAATTTTTTAAATTGAATTTTCTTTTAATTTTTGAAACTTTTTTCAAAAAAATTTTTTACATACTCTTAAAGCTTCCAAAATGCTAAGCCATGTGCGATTATCTTATCTATTAAAATAATCGCAGCCATTTAAAAATGACTGAGTTTTTGTAAGCTTCAACTTTAAGAGTAATTAAAAATATTTTGAAAAAAGTTTCAAAAATTAAAAGAAAATTCACTTTGAAATAAATGACATTTTTTTCATACAAAATATATGTGTGTGTGTGTTTATATTTATGTGTGGGAGTGGATTTGCACTATGTACGCCTATGTGTAACGATAAAAATGGCATTTTCCACGATTATAGCGTTTTTTCACTAACCCTGTTTTCCACTTTTTAACAGCCAATATCTCGAAAACTGTCCATTTTTGAACCCTATTGCAATTGAGACTTTTTGTATACGTGATGTAAAGAACTTATTCCCAAAGTTTCAGAAAAATCTACCGAATGATTTTTTTCGTACATTTTGTGCGGGGTCCTTTCCAAAAAAGTTTTGAAGTTTCTTCAAAAAATTTTTAGAATTTTTTTGGGTATGCAGTTTTGTAGCTCGGTCAATTTCAATATGTGTAACAAAGTGTAAGTCTCAAGTAACTTAAACATTTCCTTCAACTGTTAGAATCTTTTGCTATGCTGCGTACTTTTCTCCATTGTCTTCGTGACATATTCGGAATTTTCGGGATTATTTTCGGGAATTTTTCGGGATTGGTTTTCAATCATTTCGTGATAATTTTGGGATTGTTTTCGAGTCATTGCGGGATTGTTTTTGGGACTTTTCGGGATTGTGTTCGGGACTTTTGCTAACAATTTCGGGATGATTTTTGGACCGTTTCATGTTCATAGAGTTCTTAACCCTTTCAAGAATCGAGATTTTTCGGATATACACACATACATGTAAAATGGTGGCATCACTACACAATTATCTACGCTGCCCATGTTAACTACAAACAAGACATATAAAGAGAGTAAGGCTTGGCAGATTGCAACTAACAGCCGAACAGCAGACATTAGCAGCAGCCACAATACTAGAAAGCAATTGTTTAGTCCCGACGCCTAAAGTATCAAAATGTGCCACCCTAATGTAGTTTTCCAATCACCCACACCAAGCCACCCACCTGTATGTGCATGCATGACTATTCGTGTTTTGTCAGCACACATACACATGCAAGTGGGTGCGCATGTATGGGTTCACCTCTCCTTAAAACCGGAGGATTGTTTCGCGGTTCAACGGTTGTCAACGTCTTGACAACGGCCTATTCTTCTGCCATCAAGCAACGAACCTACATCAGCGCAGACCCAGGAGTTTCACACCGCCAGAGTCAATGTAAAATAATTCCATTGTAACCCAACTTCTGTACAATTAACGGCCATATCTAATAACGAGAAATATCGTTTCTCTCTCTTTATTTCTTTCACCAAAAACATAAATTCGACCGCGGTGTCTGAGCCACCGCTGCGTGCCAAGAACCCACTGTCGATTTTATACATGGTCCATCTCGCCGTTTATAGAACCAGCACTACAGCAATAAATTTACTAATCTGCCACAAAGTCAAGTGAAAATACTGTCCACTGGTAAATCAACACAATATCATAAGTCACAGCCACTTAACATAACCAACAGTCGTTTGTCTTCACCCTGCCACAAAAATCAACAACACTGCCCCAAAGCAACGAAAAATATTCCGTTCCAATTTGAAAGTGCCGTGAGTACACCCAAACGTAAATGCGAAAAGTGTTCCCGGATTAAGTGAATTTTAAAATAATTTATTTGTTGCACAATTTGTTTCGAAGTTCATCTTGCGACTATCTGGATTATCCCCCCACCAGCGGTAAGGTTTTCCAGAAACAGCGCAAAGTAAGAGGTAACATAACCTCACAATTCACAGAGCCTTTCGATTGTTGTTTTTGTTTTGAATTGTATCATTTTTTTAATCAAAAACGCACACAATTGGTATAATCGAAGGCTAGCAGTTCACTTCACGATTTATATCGCTATAAATTCACTAATAATTCACTTCTTCACTCGTTTAGGTGTACCGCGCACTTTTAATTAAAATTTTTTTTGGGAAAATCACATTTCAATATAACCCGTATACACGTGTGTGGGTGGCGATTAAGCCAGGGTTGTTGCTACATTTTTTTTTTTTAACAAAGGGTCAGACAATACGGCCAAGTCTGCAAAAAATATAGAATTTTAAATATTAAAAATAAAGAATCAAATATTGTTACAAAGACGGTTGTTATTGAAGTTGTGTTTTATAAGTTGTTGTTAGTCTCTCTGGGGCAATCTCTGCGGTCTCGCCCATTCAGCCTTAATTTATCTCCCTCTTTCCTTTGCCTGCCCAAGACCACACTTCATCAGATTAGCTGATAACATCACGGAGTTCGAGTCCGACTATAATGATGCAGATGTAGAGACCCATACTGTCCATACATTAACTCTGCAACAAGAGGAGTTGAAAGTCCACTGGAGAAAAGTTAAAGGGGCGTATGATGAGCTCAAGTAAGTTAGACGCGGCAGGCATTACCTCCGTGAAAAATAAATACAAAGGTACATATGCAATTTATTTACGTTGCATGTCTAATATGGCTACACGCCAAGAAACCTTCACAAAGGTAATGAAAACCCCAACCGATCAGTCTGAACGGGAACACAGTATCCGCTTGCCTCCATGCGATACTGAAGTGTTTAAAGGCGATTATCTTTCATGGCCCACATTTAGGGATATGTTCACGGCCATATATATTCTGAACAAACGCCCAACAGCCGCTGAGAAGCTTTTTCATCTCGTCAATAAGACAAAGGGGGAAGCGAGGGATATAGTGGAAAAAAGTCTACTCACGAATGAGCGATTTGATACAGCGTGGAAAAATTTATGCGAGAGATACGAAAACAAACGTAATTGCTAGGGCTCTTGATTCTAATCGATTACTCGACTAGTCTATTAGTCGAGTAATCGATTACCAACTTTTGTGCTGTTTGAAAATCGAATAGCAGATATTCGATTTCAGCTAGTCGACTGGCTGTCACTAATCGAATACTAACGATTAAATCGGGTTCCCAGTTTTTACCCGGGTAATAAGGCGGCAAATTTCCACTGTAATTCGCATGCATGTTAAAGTGGTATCTGCCATTTTCGCCCATTTATTTGCTTCATTTCTTTGAAATTAAAAAAAAATGTAACAGGAGCACAGAATATTTGTGTAGGTAGATATACAAAAATGAAAATTTGAAAATGTATGTATGTTTGTATGAAAGTAGATAAAAAAGTTTGAAAATTTTTTTTCTTACTGCAAAACGTTTTATGTCAATATTATTCTTTTAGGTTTAAGTGCGCAATGTACGCATCTTTCTCTTATTCTACGTCGCCGTTTGCAAAAAGATAGTTGAAAGATTGATTCGTGGGGCAAAAAAAAGTAAAAGTACATTCAAATACACCTAATTTTCGAAAGAACTCAAAAATTACAAACATTACATAGAGCGTTTTGATGTATTACCCAAAATATATGGGAACATTAGAGTGCCAAAAAAAGTTCCACACTTTCTATCGGAATGATTAAGCTTGAGAATTTATTTTTTTTGTAGTTAAAATGCTTCTGCCAGCAAATGGAAGATTTCCAATGAAAATAAAAAGCAAATTTGACATGTGAGAAATTATAAGAACCTGCAACTCTAGTGTCTTAGTTTCTGTTTGAAAACTTTAGATTTGTAACAAACTTTTAAAATTGTTATTTGTTTCATGCGCTGCTAAGTGCTCTCCAATGCTGCTGTTATGTCAGGCCGATTTAAAATACAGGAGATGATTGAAACACGAGCTTTTAATCCAATTTAAGATTGTATAATTCCCCCTTTAAAAGCTGATGTGGTTTTTAATATAAAAGTCGCTGGGAATTATTTGGAACGCATAATAATAAAAAAACATGCTCGTAAAATTTCTGGAATTAGCGCTTTTCGAAATTGATGATTGAATAAATATTTTATAAATTTTAAGGAAACATTTAAGCACACGCTAATAAGTTGTTATTAATATTTGACAAGTATCAGGAGCACAGAATTTCAATGTAAGCAATTATACAAAAAAAAATTCAATAAACTGGTATGTACAGATGGGGGTTGGTGGGGCAACTACTCCCACTGTTGAATTGCATTTCGAAAATATCGTTGTGTATGAGAAAAGAACTGAAAGCTAGTAGAATGCGTGGTATTAACGTTAATATTATTATCAATATTACTGCAGTATTGCAGTCAAGTTACTTTATTGATGCTCTGATGCTGATACTTAAGAGATAATGGGGTCTATCAGCTATTCCGGCGGAGCTCCCGGCAGGAATAAAGGAAATAGGGTCAATAAAGATAACATCGAAATTATCGAAACATACCGCCAAATTCTCTTAAAATCGTTGGAATTCCCTCAAGATCTGTTACATTTTCTCCCGCCGGGAGCTCCGTCGGAATAGCTGATAGACCCCAATATGCAACAATAATTGCATACTTCATTTTCATGTAGCGACTGATGTGCTTGTGATGAGCAACATATTGTCAACATTTTATTAATCCTGCTGCCATAACGTACGTCTTCGAGGCATATCGACTTTTTTCTTGTTGATCTCGCTCTCGCAATTACTCTCTAAGCTAACTCATACTCGCAATTATCTCCGTCTTTACTTACAGCCTGGCAGTGATGGTTGATTTTGCAGAGTAGGTTTCGTATTTCATGATATATGGTTATAACATACGCCTGAGAGACGTATCGTTATGAATTAAGGGGTAAAAAATAACGTTATGAAAGCAGGGTTAAACGAAAGCGCGAAATTTTGCCGAAGAACATGATGCTCTGTCATAAAAAGTAGCACTGCTACTATCAACGCGGCTCAAACACAGCCCATATTTTTTTTGCGGGACGCTACTGGAATAATTTTTAAAAATTTTTGACAAGCGGCCATGTTTTTCTTCAAACGTACAATACAGATTTACTCACATAAAAAAGTTCTCACACCAAACCCTGTAGGGAATTCATATAACTCCAAGTCAACTATTAGTTCTTTATTTTTCAGTGTTCATAGCACTTTTATTAGAGCGTCTCGGGCTTATAGCCAAAAAAAAGATGGCCGTACCTCCCCTCATACAAAGTGTTTTTGAAAAACATTAAAAAAAAATTTTTTTTTTGGCAAGCCTAGATGTCGCCTTATTATATTTTTCTTCAAATCTTTGGCATTTGTTGTGGGATTTTAAAGTTTGACACATAAATTTTTTCGTCTCAAAGAGGGGGTTTTTTCTCAAGAAAGTTCATTGAGCTCATGCCTTTCGTTGTGGTACCACACTCGACTGAGATGGAAACAACAGGTGGAGGATGACTTGAACTCCCTTGAGGTTTGCAATTGGCGTCGGTTATCGCTAAAAAGGAATGATTGGCGTGCTCTGATACGAAACGGCAAAAAACCGCTTAGGCGGGTTATCGTCATTATGACGAAAGCCAAGATTAGAATTTCAGATAAAAAAGTATCTTTTTTAAGTCAGCTTTTGATTTCATTGAAAATTTGTATGATGTCAGCATTGATCTGGCCTAGAACACCGGTTTCGACCTTAACTGAGGCCTGGACAGCTACGTATGAATGCATGATAAAACCAAACCAAAAACATAAATAAATTATTATTAATATCTCATAACTAAATTTGATTAGTTAACTAACCCCGGAATTCAGTAATATTGTCTCATCTCAAGTCACAAAATTGAGATCTGTCATTTGAGGTTTGTAATTGGACAACATGGAATTGAAACACGAATTGTCTCTATTAGTGATTATTGTCTCTATTAGTGACTAGAGACAGCTTAGAGAATTCGTGGGTTAATTAAGTACTTATATGTATAGAAATCTGTAGATATTTGGTATTTGAGAAAAGGTTTCGAAAACGCAATTGCTCTTTTTTATTAATTTATACCAATGGTACAATGAACAGCTAGGATGAAAATAAATAATAATAGTTGATTTGGAGTTATATGAATTCCCTACAGGGTTTGGAAACAGCATTTCTTTATGTAAGTATGTAATTATGTCACAAATATTGTACTATTGAAAAAAACTTTTAAACTGATTACGATAGAACGATGGAATTCGGCACAAAGCATACTAGTATCGTTGGGAGTATACCTGATGAAAGTGGATAAAATCGCCCTTCAACCACGCCCACTTTCGATATCGAAAATTTCGAAAATCACATAAATTGACATAATTCGCTAACGGAAATGGGTAAAATTATATAATTTTATAGTTGAATCCCCATGGTCATTATATAATGAATTTTTGATAAATTTTCTGAAGTGGGCGTGGCCCCGCCCACTTTTAAGGGAGCTATTTTTATACCAAGCGTACTAGTACAGGGGTATTATAATTTTGTCCACATAACTGTACTATGTACCGGTGCAAAATAATCAAGATCCATGTATGAAAGTTCTTCGGTTGAAAAGAGGAGTCTATTCAGGCATGTCCGTCCGTCTTTGTACACGATGACTTGAGTAAAAATTAAGATATTTGCATGAAATTTTATATACAGGTTACTTTTTGGCCCAGGTAGGTTGCTATTGAAAATGGGCGAAATCGGATGATAACCACGCCCCATTTTTCGATATCGTAAATTTCGAAAATCATACAAATTAACATAACTTGAGTAAAAATTGAGGAATTTGCATGAAATTTGGTATACAGATTACTCGGATTATAACCACGACCCTTTTGTCGGTATCGAAAATCACATAAACTGACATATATCGGTAGCTGAAATTGATAAAATGATATAATTTCATAGGTGAATCTCTCTTATCATTCTATTATGATTTTCTATTAAATTTTAAAAGTGGGCGTGGTACCGCCCCATTTCAAGGGAGGGATTTTTGAAAATTCGACTGGTGGTAACTTTTAAACAAATTATGGTAGAACGATGAAATTTGGCACAAATCATACTAGCACTGTTGGGAGTATACGTGATGAAATTGGATAAAATCCCCGTCTAACCACGGCTACTCTCGATATCGAAAATTTAGAAAATCACCTAAAAGACTGGTCGTAAGTTTTAAACTGATTACGGTAGAATCGTGAAATTCGGCACAAGGTATACTAGAGTTATAGGAAGTATACCTGTTGAAATTAAACGAAATCGCTTCTCAGTCACGTCAACTTTCAATATGGAAAATTTCGAAAATCACATAAATTGACATAATTCGGTAAGGTAAATAACTAAAATAGTATAATTATAGTATAATTTGGTAGTTAAATTTGTAAGGAATTGTCTACTATTAACGAGTCTTAAAATATGAGTTAATTTTGTTAAGTGAGCCACCTATAATTTTTTCGACGGCCATGTATTTTATTGAAAGTGGGTAGTATGGCTCAAAACGATTAAACAAAAAATCGCAATTTTAAACTTCTCCATCGTGGCGAGATGGCCTTTAAGGGAGCGGAAGTTATTTACATCAAAAAGTAAGGAATTTCGAAAAGTGGTGATAGCTATAACTTTGAAAATAATTTGAATTTCGAAAAACTGGCCCAAACATATTTTTTTCAATTTAAAACTTTGTCACAAATTGGGCGTAAGTATATTAGAAGTAAGAAATGCATTCAACTATAAGTAATATTTTGAGGGCACACGAACAATGTACATATATGTTATACCGTAGCATAAATAAATATTAATTTTATAAACTAATTAATAAATTTATTGAGTTCGTTTTTCCCAAATTATAATATATATAGAAAATAGATAACTTATAGGTACTACTATTGTTTCCATACACTGGGTATTTAATGTTCGGCTTACCCGAACTTAGACTTCTTCACTTGTTTTTATTCAAAATTGGTAACCCTGTGTATTAGAAAAGTTGATTAAAACTTGATCAAATGAAGCAATTTTAGATGGGTTTTCTTGTATATCGCTATACATGCGCCTTGTAAAGATCGTCACAGCTACCAGGTGGTATGTAAGACAAACAAATGTACAGCAATCCACAAGAGCCATTCAGCTTAACACACAGTTGATCGAGCAAGGAGTCAGGATTATTCAGCTGGAAAAACGAAGCACGAACATGCTTACGTACAGCAATAAGAACGCCGCCACCCCTGCTTAGACCAGTTTTAGAAAAGTCTCTATCTTTACGAAAGACATCAAAAAGTTTAGGATTGAAGAACTCCGATTCGAAAAAATTTTCATTAAGCCAAGTCTCAGCTATGACGAAGCAGTCATACTCTAGTTCGGAGCTGAAAGTGTATACGGACTCAGATTTGGTTCTAAGCCCAGATGCATTCTGGTAATATATTTTAATTTTACGATTACCAGCAGTGGGGGGGCCTTTTACTTCTTGTCCTGAGGCTGAAGGTCCACTTGAAAAAAATCGAAAGGTCGAACTGTAACATTGGCCGGCCACATATTTGATTTAAACACTTTATTATAGTGTGCTAGCGGAACACCAAGCTTAAAATTTGCATACCTCATGGTGCTTGGGTCAGTACCATTACGGCCAAGCCTATAACACAATAGTGAACTAGAATTAACATCCGCTTGATTAGCCACATAAGCAATAATATCATCAGATGTTACAGTGGGTACAAACGACGATAAGTGCAGCCATTTGCGACGAACAATTACACCCAGTTGGGATTCAGCATTAGAGCTGATAATACGATGAGCAAGATATGCCAATATGGATATCAAATGAAAGGTATTTTCGACCGTATTCCAAATATGTAAATTTCAAGCAGGGTTGCCCCCTAACCGCATTTTATTTATTTTTATTAATATCTCAGGAACCGCTTGACCGATGTGGATAAAATTTGGCATTATAGATAGTATGATTCATTCTAAGATTATATGCGTGGGTGTTACCACTTGGGGCGGTTCACAGGGTTGCCAAATATCTATTTTTTTTTAAATATTGAGCAAGGTATTTTCGACCGTATTCCAAATATGGAAATCTCAATCAGGGTTGCCACCTAACCGCATTTTATTTATTTTTCTCTATATCTCGGGAACCGTTCGACCGATTTGGATAAAGTTTGACATTATAGATAGTATGATTCATTCTAAGATTATACGCGTGGGCAGCGGTTCAAAGGGTTGTCACCTATCTCAATTTTTTTAAATATTGAGCAGAATATGCCAATAAGGGTATCAATTGAATGGTATTTTCGACCGTATTCCAAATATGTTGCCTGTATGCCGCCATGTCTGAATTTGACTTCCCTGCAAAGCTTATACGGCTTTGCCAAATGACGTTGAGCAATACCAACAACTCCGTCAGAATTGGGAAGGACCTCTCTGAGCCATTTGAAACCAAACGAGGCTTCAGACAGGCCGACTCCCTTTCGTGCAATTTCTTCAATCTGATGCTGGAGAAGATAATTCGAGCAGCAGAGCTAAACCGCAATGGTACAATCTTTTACAAGAGCGTGCAATTGCTGGCGTATGCCGATGATATTGATATCATTGGCCTTAACAACCGCGCCGTAAGCGCTGCCTTCTCTGGACTGGATAAGGAAGAGAAAAAAGTGGGTCTTGCCGTGAACGAGGACAAGACGAAGTATTTGCTGTCATCAAAGAAAGAATCGGCGCACCTGCGCCTTGGCAGCCATGTCACTGTTGATAGTTACAAATTTGTGGAATTTGGGAACCAGTATCAACACCGAAAATAATATCAGTCTAGAAATGCAGCGGAGAATCACTCTTGCCAACAAGTGCTACTTTGGACTGAGTGGGCAATTGAGAAGTAAAGTCCTCTCTCGAAGAACAAAGGTCGCGCTCTATAAGTCTCTCATTATACCTGTCCTGATGTATGGCTCAGATTCATGGACAATGTCAAGAGAAGATGAGATGGCCCTTGGAGTATTTGAGAGAAAAGTTCTCCGGAAGATTTATGGTCCTTCCCGTGATGCCAACGGCGAGTATCGAAGGAAATTTAACGATGAGCTGTACGAGCTCTACGCAGATCTGACCATAGTCCAGCGAATTAAAGCCCAAAGACTCCGCTGGCTGGGCCATGTTATGCGAATGGACAAAGAAGCTCCAGCACAGAAGGTTTTCCTATCGTCGCCTGAATACGGCAGCAGAGAAAGGGGGAGGCCTCGACTGAGATTGAAACAACAGGTGGAGGATGACTTGAACTCCCTGGGGTTTCCAATTGGCGTCAGTTATCGCTAAAAAGAAATGACTGGCGTGCTTTGATATGCAACGGCCAAAATCACTTAGGCGGTTAAGCGCCAATAAATGGTGATGATGATTCCAAATATGTAAATCCCAAGAAGGGTTGCCACCTAACCGCATTTTATTTATTTTTCTCTATATCTCGGGAACTGCTCGACCGATTCGGATAATGTTTCGCATTATAGATAGTATGATTTATTCTAAGATTATATGCGTGGGTGTTTCCATTTGAGGGTGTTCACAGGGTTGCCACCTATCTCAATTTCTTTTTATAAATATTGAGCAATATATGCCAATATAGGTATCAAATGAAAGGTATTTTCGGTCGCATTTCAAATATGACAATTTCTAGCAGGGTTGCCAGCTAGGGTTGCCCCCAAACCGTATTTTATTTATTTTTCCTTATATCTCGGGAACCGCTTTGACGTTTTGTATTAATTATTATTAGTCGTATGATTCATTCAAAGACTATATGCATGGCGGTTGCCACTTGAGGCGGTTCAAGGGGTTGCCACCTATCTATTTTTTTTTTTAATATTGAGCGAGATATGCCTATATGGGTATCAAGTGAAAGGTATTTGCGACCGTGTTCCAAATATTTAAATTTCAAGCAGCCCTGCCACCTAGTCTTCATATCTTTCTTCGTACAACTCTCTTTCCTATCTCACTCCCTTTTGCCCTTCATTGCCCTCTTTCCTTCTACCACGCTTCTCTTCCTCTATATCCCATTCGTATTGGCCCCTGTTAATTTAGGCCTAATTCTACCCATGTACCAAATTTTAAGGAAAACCCACCATATATACGATATTTTCGAATGGATCGTTTCCCTGGCCCACTTTCGGAAGTTAGATATTGTGAATCTAAACCATTCTCGAATACATCTTATTCATATTTCGTTATTTCTGAACTTAAGAAGTTAACTTCTTTCACGTGTACTGGCTACTCGAGGTTTTTTTTAATCACGAGATGGAGCGCAAGTGTACATGGAGTTAGAAATCTACGTAGGTGGCCACAAATTATGTACTGTCTCCCACCCTTAAATCTTACGGGTGACTTTCGACGCTATGCACACTAGAGCGTCTCACTCTACAGACAAAAAAAAGTCGGCCGTACCTCCCCTCATATGAAGTGTTTTTGAAAAACATTTAAAATTTTATTTTCTGGCAACCTTAGATGTCGCCCAATTGCATTTTTCTTCATATCTTTCGGCATTTATTGTCGGATTTTAAAGTGTGATGCACCACTTTTTTATCTCAGGGAGTTCCTAAATAAATAATAGAATAAAAAAATATTTTTAATTTAAAATGTTTTTAAAATGAACTAAAAACGGCAAAATAATTTCTCCTCTGCCTATATAGATTCTTCACCACGGAGAGCTTATCCTGAACATTTGTGAATGTGAATTCTTATAGGTATTTGTTTTGGGTCTCTGAAAATTTTCTAAGATTGTAATCAGACCCTGCAAGACCCTGCTAACCGCATTGCAAACACACACACATTTTTTATTTGACAAATTTCCTAAAATTATGTTAACCTTAAGCAACCAAAAAAAAGTTGATCTGAATTAAATTAAAATGTGGGCCTATAAATACCAAAAGTCCGTTTTAGGGTTAATGCGCAAACGTTCTGCCAAAAAGAGAAAACATTGTTGATTTTGCACCTTACCTAATATTAAGAGTGCGAATGAAACAGAATAAACTACTGTAAAATTTCCCAAAAATTGACAATAAGACAGATGACTAATAAATTAATTTTTATTTGTCAATTTTTTTTTCGGAAAAAAACGCAAAAAAGGTAAGCCGAAAATTTTTCGTTTTTTAATATGATTTTATTAATTGAAATCGTTAATACATATATATATTTAAGTTCAAACACGCGCTCACATAGTGCAACCTAAACATTCATCATCATCATTTATTGGCGCTTAACCGCCTAAGCGATTTTGGCCGTTTCGTATCAAAGCACGCCAGTCATTCCTTTTTAGCGATAACGTACGCCAATTGGAAACCCCAAGGGAGTTCAAGTCATCCTCCACCTGTTGTTTCCATCTCAGTCGAGGCCTCCCCCTTCCTCTGCTGCCGAATTCAGGCGACGATAGGAAAACCTTCTGTGCTGGAGCTTCTTTGTCCATTCGCATAACATGGCCCAGCCAGCGGAGTCTTTGGGCTTTAATTCGCTGGACTATGGTCAGATCTGCGTAGAGCTCGTACAGCTCATCGTTAAATTTCCTTCTATACTCGCCGTTGGCATCACGGGAAGGACCATAAATCTTCCGGAGAACTTTTCTCTCAAATACTCCAAGGGCCATCTCATCTTCTCTTGACATTGTCCATGAATCTGAGCCATACATCAGGACAGGTATGATGAGAGACTTATAGAGCGTGATCTTTGTTCTTCGAGAGAGGACTTTACTTCTCAATTGCCTACTCAGTCCAAAGTAGCACTTGTTGGCAAGAGTGATTCTCCGCTGGATTTCTAGACTGATATTATTTTCGGTGTTGATACTGGTTCCCAAATAGACAAAGTCCCTCACAGTTTCAAATTTGTAACTATCAACAGTGACATGGCTGCCAAGGCGCAGGTGCGCCGATTCTTTCTTTGATGACAGCAAATACTTCGTCTTGTCCTCGTTCACGGCAAGACCCACTTTTTTCGCTTCCTTATCCAGTCCAGAGAAGGCAGCGCTTACGGCGCGGTTGTTAAGGCCAATGATATCAATATCATCGGCATACGCCAGCAATTGCACGCTCTTGTAAAAGATTGTACCATTGCGGTTTAGCTCTGCTGCTCGAATTATCTTCTCCAGCATCAGATTGAAGAAATCGCACGAAAGGGAGTCGCCCTGTCTGAAGCCTCGTTTGGTTTCAAATGGCTCAGAGAGGTCCTTCCCGATTCTGACGGAGCTGTTGGTATTGCTCAACGTCATTTGACAAAGCCGTATAAGCTTTGCAGGGAAGTCAAATTCAGACATGGCGGCATACAGGCAACTCCTTTTTACGCTGTCAAAAGCGGCTTTAAAATCGACAAAGAGATGGTGAGTGTCGATTCTCTTATCATGGGTCTTCTCCAGGATTTGGCGTATCGTGAAAATCTGGTCGATGGTAGACTTACCAGGTCTAAAGCCACACTGATAAGGTCCAATCAGTTTGTCTACGATGGGCTTCAGCCTTTCACACAACACGCTAGAAAGAACCTTATATGCGATATTAAGAAGACTAATTCCGCGGTAGTTGGTGCGGTTAGCGGGATCGCCTTTCTTGTGGATTGGGCAAAGCACACTTAAATTCCAATCCGGAGGCATGCATTCGTCTGACCATATTCTGCATAAGAGCTGATGCAACATTACATATAAATAAACAAAGAATAAAAAATACTGACCTACATATTTCCATACGTAAACAAAATTACACAATAAAACAAAATACGCAATATAAGCACAAATTCAATTTCCGTCAATTATTATTACCAATCATTAATTTACTGTTAATCATGCACCTTTTCCTTATAGTTATAGCTTAAGATATTATCGCTAGTGTAAGCATTTTTTATTGTATAAAAGCCGCAGTGAAATAAAGAACATTATGCAGAAACGAATTCACTTCTTTTGATGCATACAAGCTTGAGGTGCTTCTACCTAAGATACTCTTTTTTTTATATAACACACTCAAGGCGATTCTGCCTGAGTAAACTCACAACAAAATCAAACATCGTTCGATAGGTGTTCTATCTACCCGAACAGAAATGGTTTCTTTTTCAGGCAGATATGATAATATGAAGAAAGCAGCAGTACGACTTGCAGGAGATGCCGTTCAACAATCAACAATCACAAAAACATGCAGGGGTGGTGACTTCGCCATCCATCATCATCGCCAAACATCTCCACAAGCACTATTAGGCATAGATATCACGATTCAAACAAAGCATTTGAGCCTGCAAATCCACATTTGCATGAAATGGCTTCTAAAAAATGCAGCCTTCAGGCGTAGCGCTTGCGGATGCGATACTTTAGTGTACGCTCAAACTGCACCCGACTTTTCATTAGAGAAATTAGAGTGCGGGCACGGCCGGGTGAAATTTGTTTACATCTCGGCAGCTCATTTATGTGTTTGCTGACAGACGAAAGAAGTCGGATGCAGTGTGAGCCTGGCCTTGATTGAAGTGGAGAACTGCGCTACGCTTACATTGGGCTTTTTCAAGAAGCCATTTTATGCAAAACTGGATTTGCAAGCTCAAATGCCTTTATTTGTGTGACAATATTTCTGAGGTTAATATCCACCTACCGCCCAGGGACATTTTTGTTGGCTTAGCATTGACATCCACAGCTGATGTTAGTGGTTCTCCTACCAGAAAGTGACCTGGAGTGAGCGCGTTGAAATCATCATAACTAGGCGATAGTGGGACTATTTCCACAATGACGGTTTCTAACTCTTCTTACGTTAGCGATGCTGCTGACACATTTCTTACTAAATGATGTTTGGCGGATTTGACGGCTGCCTCCGAAAGTCCTCCGAAATGAGAAGCTCTTGGTGGGATGAATTTGAAATTGATGGATTTATCACTGCATACTCGAATTATTTTTTCTTGGGCTGACTGAGATTAGATACTCCTTCAGCTCAGCCAGTCTGTTGCTTGCTCCAACAAAATTCGTGGCGTTGTCAGAATATAATGTTTGGCAATGTCCTCTTCTGCTAATAAAACGTCTTAGTGCGCCTATAAAAGCCTCTGTTGATAGATTCGAAACAACCTCCATGTGTATGGCCTTTGTAGCAAAACAGCAAAAGACGGCAATATAAGCCTTGTCAGGTCTTTTGCCCTAATCTTGTGGTGAATCCAAATTGGTCCAAAGTAGTCCACTCCCGCTGTTATGAACGGTCGTGCTGGTGTCACCCTGGAGGCGGGTAGATTTCCCATTAGTTGCTTAAAGGGGATTGGCCTTGCTTTGGTGCACCGTATGCATTTGTGTTCCTGCAACTGACTTTCCATTTGTGATCCAGAAGTTTGTTCTGGTTGCGGATAGCAAACCTGTGGGCCGCAAGGACGGTTTTCTTCGTGAATCATGGTTACTAGAAGTTTTACTATGTCGTGATTGTGAGGAAGTATGGCAGTATGTTTTGTTTTGAATGGTAGCGTGGATTGCTGAAGACGGCCACCTACTCGCATTATTTGGTGTTCGTATAAGAATGGGTTAAGTGATACCAATGGGCTAGATTTGTTAACAGCTGTGTTGTTCGAGAGTTTTTCGAGTTCTTCCTCAAATTCAGTTGCTTGAATCATCCCCATTATCACTATTAATGCATTTTCCATTTCGAATGCATTGAGTGCCTTATTGGTGGGCCTTAGTTGTTTGGCTATTTTGGTGTTTTCTGGGAACCTGAGTATATACCCAATTACTCGTTGAAGTGTTTTGAAGGAGTTTCGGTGGTTGATTTGACCTATTATCTCTATCCAATTTGATTTCCCTGATGATACAGTCAGGACACGTTTGGTCATCTTACGTTCCTCGTCACGTGTGGTATTCGGGGTTCGTGACCATGGTTTTGGCCAATCTCTCTTTCCAGAGAGGAATAATGGGCCATAAAACCATATGGAGTGGTGTGCTAAGGTTTCTGGAGGTATTACACTGGATATTGCGCCCGCTGGATTTTCTTTGGTACTAACGTGATGCCCTTGTTCTGGCAAGCTTAGGCACTGAATTTTAGCTATTCTGTTTGCCACAAAGGTATGGAATGATCCTGATGGTGAATTTATCGAGGGTAGGACAATTTGGGAGTCTGTCCAAAAGGAATTTTCATTATTTTGAAGCCGTAGGTCCTGTTTCACCTTGCTTGTCAGCTCTGCACCTAACACGGCCGCGCAGAGCTCCAATCGTGGCTAGGTTTGTTTTTTTATTGGCGCCACTCTTGACTTAGAACAGATCAACCTAGTTGTTATGGCTCGTTCTGATGCATCGACAAAGGTGTGAATTTCAATTGATGTTGCTCTTTTATGATTGAACACAAACCGGTCGACCTTGATCTCATTAACCGCTTCTATGCTTGATCGGAAGTCATTCCGTTGCCTTTGAAGATGTGCGGGTAATTCGTCATCCCATGTGAGTGGTAGTTGCCATAACTCTTGTAAAAATATTTTTGCTGGACCAAAAAGTCTTCTGGTGGGATTCCCCTTAGCAGTTGCGGATGATTTGAGCAGCACTTTCGTAGTTTAAGCCCAGCCCCCTTCAGAATTGAGTCAACTTGCTGTTGTGACTCTATCGCATTGTTTAGGGTGTCTGCCCCACTGATACAATCATCAACGTAGAAATCATCGTGCAGTACTACGGCTCCAAGCGGATAATTTATAGGGTTTTGGGTGGCTAGGTACTGCAGGCATTTTGTTGCTAAGTATGGTGCTGAGGAGGTTCCATACGTCACTGTTTTCAAGCGATAACATTTTATATCTTGGTCCTTGTGGTATCTCCAAAGGATCAGCTGGAATGGTTGATCCGCATCGTCGACTAGGATTTGTCGATACATTTTTTCGATATCTGCTGTGAAGACATACTTATGCATTCGGAAGCGAAGCAAAATGGAGAATAGCTCGCTCTGAACAGTCGGACCGGCGTGAAGAATATCGTTAAGTGGTGAGCAGTGTTGCCGTTGGGGACCCTAAAGGGTCAATTTGAACTTTTTTAGAGCCAGGACCCTTTTTACTTTTAAACTGTAATGTAGTGCATATGTATCGTTTTTTTGTTAAAAACCATAAAAATCTCCCAAATTTCCAAATGTCATGTCTAATCAAAGGCTTACTACTGCCAACGCTGTATCATTTGACAACTCCGACATATTTTTATATTAGGGTGATCAAAAAAATTTTTTTTGGGTATTATCCCTTAAAATGTTACTAATTGATGAGAAAATAAGCCTTGCAAAAATTAGCTCTGTAATTTAACACTTAGAGATCGCTATTTGTTAGCCCTTTTACATACATTTTGAATGGAAAAAAATTTCATTTTCTTCAAAGTGAATTTTCTTGAAATTCTTGAAACCTTTCCAACAAAACTTTACATATTCTTGAAGTGGAGGGTTTTGAAAAACGTTTTACATTATGCGTTTATCATGCAAAAGCATCCGAGGGGTCGTACGAACAAGATGATAAATAATAACAAAAACCCTAAAACTAAAGATACAACTATGTATACTGCACAGCAGAGGAGGAAAATGCTGGAGCAAGCGAGAACGCAACGTCGGAGGACAAACTCCATTTCCTTATCAGCCGAGAGATCGACAGCGATGGCAACTACGATTAGCTCTGGATAACAAGGGGCAATCCCCAAAGTAAGCACCGGTACAAACACAGTGAAGCCAACAACGGCTGATGGTAAAGTCCTAGTAAGTGCCGGTACCGAAACTAAGTCTTTAACGTCTGTGGCAGTGGTCTCACGACCTGGCCCCAGAGATCCAAATAAGGGACGACCGCGATGGCAACTACGGGTCGAAATTTACCCCAAAAGACATCTCCCAGTCGCTCTGAGTACTTGGACAAAAGAGCGGCCGCGAGGATCTTGAAGAAATACGAGGGTATTTCACAAGAGACGCTATCGCCGAATGCTAGGAAGACGGTGGTGATGGCTGAAGCTATCTTACCGAACTTCCAAAGCGATTACGCGCCAAAGAAGGTTAAGGGAAATCCCTTCAAACGCCAGAGATCGGACGTGGATTTAAAACCTCACCCGAAGCGGCAGCAATACGCCCCCGTATTGGGTAAACTCAGCTTTGCTGAAGTAACTAAGGATAGGATCCTCATAGGCGTCATTGACCGAGGTAACGAAAGCTGGGCCATCCCTAGGGACCAGTGGCGGTACGTCCGGAACGCTATCGGTAATGCCCTTCTCGACATTATGGATGAGTCTCCGGGTGCCACGCCGATGGGTTCTGATGCAGGATGGCACCAGGGCCGAATCAAGGTATTCGCTTGCGAGGATGCAAAAACTGTTTCACTGTACAAGGCAGCAGCTGCAAGACTGGGTGAGATCTACCAAGGGGCAAGAATCGAGGTTGTCGACTGGAAGGACATCCCGGCTCGGCCAAGGGCAAGAGCTTGGGTTCCTGCTGAACCTGAGAGAATTCTCAGGATGCTGAGGATCATGAACCCGTCTCTCCCGACGCAGGACTGGGGTGTCATTCTGGTCGAGGATGCGGTAGGGTCTGACAGGCAAGTGGTCTTCACCTTGACTAAGGAAGCACTCGAGCCCCTTAAAGGGTGCAATGGACGAGTGCACTACGGCAAGGGTCAGATCGTGATCCACGTATACCGCGGCGATGCACAGCGCGCTGCTATTTCTGCTGCACCGGAGGGCTCGGACATCGCAGTGCCGGTAGAGGAGTCGGAGATGTCCGACTCGGAAAGTATGGTATCTGCCACGTCAAATGGCGAAGAAGCAGTGAACAGCTCGGAGATGGGAGACAGCCTGCTGGACGGGGAGGACCTCAACGTCACAGTGATAGCAGCTAGTCCTGAGCGCACCAATGTCAATACTGCCACAGTTAGTAGGATCTCGGCTACGCCAAATCGTGGTCTGAACAAATCGTCGTTGAAAGATAAGCCTCCAGACGAGGTGGAACTCGACGATACGGCGGTGGCAGGGAAGTCTGAGCGCTCTCATGTTGGTGGTGATTCAGATAAACCTGCACAAATCTAAAGCAGCCTCGGCTGCTTTAATCAGTCGTCTCTCTAAAGGCGACATAGATGTGGTCCTCATCCAAGAACCCTGGGTCAACAGCTCAAGGATTTGCGGTTTGGGGATTAAGGCTTTTAAGCTAATCCAAGCCAGCGAGGGGGGCAGGGTTAGAGCCTGTATTCTGGTTAAGTCTGAGCTGAATGCTTTTCTCTTGCCCAACTATACCAATGGTGACGTTACAGCTGCCAGTTTAACAGTCGACAGTACCAGTCTGACGAAGGCATCGGTCTATATGCCCTACGACGCCGAAGAACCTCCGCCACAGAGGGAGGTAAAAGACCTGGTGGCAAATTTTTCCATGGGTCATCTTATTATCGGAACTGACGCCAATGCTCATCACGTCCAGTGGGGAAGCTCCGATATCAATGCTAGAGGAGAGTCGTTGTTTGATTATTTGTTAACAACTAACCTGGTAGTTTGCAACGTGGGTAACGAACCTACCTTTATTACAAAAACCCGTAGGGAGGTCATAGATCTCACTATTTGCAGCGAAGGCGCTTATGAGTGGGTCAGAAAATGGCGCGTTCTCGATGAACACTCATTCTCCGACCACCGGTATGTAGAATTAGTTCTAGACTTTTCTGTTGAGCAGCCGGTTATGAAACGCAACCCACGTAACACTAACTGGCAGCTACACAATGAAATACTATCTAGGGACTTGCCAGCACTGCCCCCACAAGTCCCCTCATCAGTAGGGGAGTTGGAGGATCTGGTAAAGACCTTTACAAGGGCGCTCTCGAATGCCCTAGAGCAGGCTTGCCCAGTGCCAAAACCACGCGGTAAACATAGGCCGCATTGGTGGTCCTACGAGCTGGACTCGCTGCGTAAATCATGTAGGACACAATTCAATAAGGCCAAGAGCCTTGGCACGGAGAATCAATGGCTCGAATATAAAGTTAAACTCAGGGCCTACAAAAAAGCTCTGAGGTAGGCGAAGAGAGTATCGTGGAGAAATTTCTGAAACCTGACGGAAGGAGCCTTCAACAACATAAGCCCTGATGCTGTAAACACCGCTTTAACAAGTCTGGGCATAAGCAGGTCTCTTATTGGACTTATTGATCAACTGCTAAGGGGTAGACGAATAGTTTCATCACTGGGCTCGGTTGACTTATCACGCTATGTCACAAGGGGAACGCCTCAGGGTGGTGTTCTCTCCCCGCTTCTATGGAACCTCACTGTCAACTCGATGCTGCGAGACACAAGGTGGGGGGCGGGAAGGTAGTGGCATATGCAGATGACTTAGCTATAGCATACAGGGGCAAATTCCCACAAACCCTGTGCGACTTGATGCAAGTAGCACTGAGAGAGGTTTCCTCATGGTGCTCGCGCTGCGGACTGAGCATCAATCCGGGAAAAGTGGAACTGGTCCTTTTCACCAACCGCTATAAGATACCACCGCTAATACTACCAAAACTGAATAACGTGCACCTGAACTTGGCTGACAAAGCCAAGTTCTTGGGCACAGTTCTGGAAAGGAAACTAACCTGGAAGGAGAATGTTCTTCAGCGTGTATTGCACTCTACACGTGCAAAAGAGCCATTGGAAAGAAATGGGGGCTTAGCCCCAAAATATGCAAATGGATCTACACTGCAATCATTCGACCAATCATGCTCTATGGAGTTGTGGTATGGTGGCCTGCGCTGAGCAAGGCAACAAACTTTAATCTGCTAGGTAAAGTACACAGATCTTGCATGATCTGTATAAGCGGTGCGTTAAGAACAACGCCCAATGAAGCACTCCAGGCCATTCTTGGCATTTTGCCACTCGATCTGGAAGGGCACCGTGTAGCAGCAGCATCGGCTCTGCGTCTAAGGGAAACGTCCGGCTGGGGCGCAAGCACTACTGGACACGCCTGTATTTTGGGATCCTATAGCTTTCTTCCGCTGAGCACAGATCGCTGTGCGACCACAACAGTCGGAGATAGCGGTTTTAAAATCAACATTCCCAGCAGGGAAGAATGGGAGAGCACGGATCAGAGTCCCGTCACTCATGGCGGCACTTCCATTTATACTGATGGCTGGAAGTTAGACGGCAGAGTTGGGGGAGGGGTTTATTCAAAGGATCTGAACATTGAGCTCTCCTTCAGACTACCTGATCACTGCAGTGTCTTCCAGGCTGAAGTATCAGCAATCATCGACGCCGCGGCTTGGATAGGCCAACAGACTATCAGACAGGACATTTTTATATTCAGCGACAGCCAGGCGGCCATCAAACCCCTTGGCTCTTACTCGTTCAACTCTGAACTGACGCTCAGCTGTCGTCGATCTCTACAAGAGATGGCCCAACAGAATCGCGTTATCCTCACATGGGTCCCGGGGCATAGGGACATTGAGGGAAATTGTAGGGCAGACGAACTTGCGAGGCAGGGCACGACCAAGCAGGTTCTTCGCGATAAAGAGCGCTTAGGTATGCCGTTTGCCACATGCAAGCTTATGCTGAAGGAAGACACACTCCGCCAAGCCAACGAAAGATGGCTGCAATCTCCACGATGCCGGATATCCAAAGAAACCTGGCCGAAATGGGATCATAAAAGATCAAGCCAAATGTATGCTCTAAGGAAAAGAGAAATCTCCATATTAATAGGCGTATTAACTGGGCACTGCCTCATTGGTAGGCACGCAGAAAGACTTAGTGTCCCCTACCGACGATGCTGTAGGAGTTGTAAGGATGATGGAGGAGGAAACGGTGGAGCACCTCATCTGCAACTGCCCGGCTTTAAGTGGCGCGAGAATGCGCTTTATGGGAGTTCCCTTCCTGGTCAGCCTACGCCAGGTCACGGAGCTGGACATAAAGGACCTGATGGCCTTCATCAAGTCATCCAAATGGTTCGAGGAGGAGTAACGGTGTCGGTATAGGAAAGTTAGTCCCGGGATTCTGCTATTTGGAGAATTCCGTTAATACCGGGATTTTCCATATGGCAGGGTCCCGGAACTGACTTTCCTAGTGTTGGTGGTATCACAACGGGCCTTTTAATACTGGCCTAGGTGTGCCTCTGCGGCAGCCACTTGAACCTAACCCTAACCTATATGTACCACTATAGCATCCCATTGTTCTACTGGAATTCCCTGTACCTTTAACCCATGGATTCTTAGCGAGGTCGTGTATACATGTAAAGGTTTGGGAGGTTTCATTCTTAATTTTTGGATGATAGATAACTATCATTGAACCTTGGGATCTGAATTTTTGGCAGGCGTACTAGGGACGGTTCAATTACGTTGTTCGCTGGTGGCATATTTGTGATTCTCCTCCCAACGTGCTCCTGTAGTTCACCGAGCATGTCATGTGCTCTGGCTTCGAACGTGTAGAATTCATCCAGAGAATATCCTTCGATGTCGTCACTAGTCGTTGATTGCCACAGCACCTCGTTGTTGGCAGAAAATTCACTCATATACTTTGTTATGAGTGCCGATTTGGCTGTAGACGCTCTTCATAATAGCCGTGAGTTTTCCTTGCACTGTAGTCCTTTTTAACATTCCAGACAAGGGCCCCGCTCTCGTCTGCTGTTCTCTGCTGGTCAGCAACAAGCCCTTCGAATGCGCTCATGACGAGATACAAGAGTTGCGAGTGTTAAGTTACCACTATGAGGTATTTGAGTGTGTAGTGGAGTCCTTGATGCAGGGCCACAAATTACCATTATGAGATGGATAAGGGCGTTTATGTGTGTAGTGGACTCCTTGATGCAGGGCTACAACTTACCACTATGAGGTGGATAAGGACGTTTATGTGTGTAGTGCACTCCTTGATGCAGGGCCACAAATTACCAATATGAGGTGGATTATATGAGTAACGCAGGGTTTACGATGGGTTGCGTCTTCTAGTGTGATCCTGATCCTTGTTTACAGGATCACGTCGGGGTCACCAAAAATGTTCGGGTAGATAGAACACCTATCGAACGATGTTTGATTTTGTTGTGAGTTTACTCAGTAAGAATCGCCTTGAGTGTGTTATATAAAACAAGTAAGGAAAGCTGTCTTCGGCTGTGCCGAAGGCTAAATACCTTTCATGAATAAGCGTCACGATTTTCACTGTTTGATCCCCAGTACAGCCTGTGTGAATTTAACTTTAGCTCATACCGAAATTATCGGAGCTATCGATTATATGGGGACGATGTGTTATATTGGTCCAATCTCATTGATTTTTTTAACATCGACATTCCGCATTCTGAAATAGCAACATTTACGAAGTTTCACGTTCCTACCGATATAATTACAGGAGTTATCTACCAAAATCCGTTTATCGGAACAATAGATTGTATGGGGGCTATTTGAAATATTTATCCCATTTCAATGATTTTCAACATCGATATTATACATATAAAAATAGCGATACTTCCAAAATTTCGCGTTGCTATGTGTTTAATTACAGGAGTTATAGCCCAAAATCCGTTTATCGGAATAATCGATTGTATGGGAGCTATGGAGTGTGGTTGCTAAGTGACCTTGCTCAATCCCGACTCTTGCGTCCTCGTTCGTGCACTCTGGGCAACGGGAGCTACCTAGGCTCGCGGCAGAAAGAGAGGGAGCCCCGGTGGGGCCACTCTGACATACTTGGTTTAAGGGCTCACCGAGGTTTTTTGCGTAGCGTCTGTTCACCATGAGGTGCGGCTGCAAGCGGGCGTCTGTCTTGAAGCAAGCGGCTCGCTATATAAATGTGTAAATATTTTCCAAAACCCCGAAACAGGTTGTGCGCTGGGCTTGGGACCCGCCACGTAAAAAACTGAATTCCAATGAAAAAATATACAAAGCCTCGGATGAGAACCCCCTTTAATGTTGACGACCCGGCAAAACGAATAAGGCATAACGATTTGGATATTAGGGCATGTACCGGGAATGTCCGGACCCTTTCAAGGGACGGTACCGCTGCCCGACTGGTTGATGTCCTCGTAGGCGCAAAGGCCGACATCACCGCCCTGCAGGAAATGCGATGGACGGGGCAAGGAAAGACGACCATCGGTCCTTGTGACGTATACTACAGTGGCCAGACACGCGGCAAAGCGCGTGGTGTAGGATTCGTGGTGGGAAAGAGACTTCGCCGCCAAGTATTAGCGTTCACTCCTGTGAACGAGCGTCTCGCCGCGATCCGCATCAAGGCGAGGTTTTTCAACATAACATTTATCTGCGCCTATGCGCCGACTGAGGAGACGGACGACGCAGAGAAGGACTCCTTCTACGATAAACTTGAACAGACTTATGATCGCTGCCCACAGCATGATATCAAAATCGTGCTCGGCGACTTTAATGCCAAGGTGGGCAAGGAAGGAGTCTTTGGTCCCACAGTTGGAAAATTCAGTCTCCACGATATAACATCCCCCAACGGCACTAGGTTGATTGACTTCGCCGCTGCTCGCAATATGGTCATCAGTAGTACCAGGTTCCAGCATAAGCGAATACACCAAGCCACATGGCTGTCCCCTGATCAAAGAACTAGAAACCAGATTGATCATGTCTTGATTGACGGCAGACATAGCTCCACCGTTCTGGACGTGCGTACACTGCGTGGTCCCAATATTGACTCTGACCATTATCTTGTCGCAGCCAAGATACGCACACGCCTCTGTGCAACGAAGAAAGTGCGCACAGTAACGGAAGGAAAGTTTGACGTCGAGAAGCTGCGCTTGACACAGACAGCTGATAATTTCACAACTCGACTCTCACACCTGCTAGCAGAGGGCAATCCTCGACCTAACGATGTAACCGAGCAATGGAAGCATATCTCTCACTCATTGCGTACCGCCGCTGAGGCCACTATAGGGTTCCAGCGAGCCCGCAAGAACAACTGGTACGATGAGGAATGCAAAACTGCCTCGAAAAAAAAGGACGCTGCCTACAAGGAGACGTTGCGAACGGGCGCAACCCGCAGTGTATGGCAACAATATCGTGAGGCAAAGAAGGAAGAGAGACGCCTTTTCAGAAAAAAGAAAAGTGAGGCCGAAAGGCGTGAGTGTGAGGAGCTTGAGATGCTGGCTGACAGGAATGATGCCCGAAAATTCTATGAAAAGATCCGGCGGATGACGGAAGGTTTTAAGACCGGGGCAAGCTCCTGTAAGGACAATAATGGCGACCTGGTAACCGACGTACAAAGTGTACTTAAATTATGGAGGGAGCACTTCTCCTCACTGCTAAATTGCGAGGGAGACGTCGAACCCGATACCCCAATCCCTGACGATGGAAAAGTCGTCCCACCACCTGACTATGATGAAGTGAGGATAGCTATATCCCGGCTCAAAAACAACAAAGCGCCTGGAAAAGACGGACTACCCGCCGAGCTGTTCAAACACGGAGGCGAAGAGCTGGTAAAAAGCATGCATCAGCTCTTATGCAGAATATGGTCAGACGAATGCATGCCTCCGGATTGGAATTTAAGTGTGCTTTGCCCAAGCCACAAGAAAGGCGATCCCGCTAACCGCACCAACTACCGCGGAATTAGTCTTCTTAATATCGCATATAAGGTTCTTTCTAGCGTGTTGTGTGAAAGGCTGAAGCCCATCGTAGACAAACTGATTGGACCTTATCAGTGTGGCTTTAGACCTGGTAAGTCTACCATCGACCAGATTTTCACGATACGCCAAATCCTGGAGAAGACCCATGATAAGAGAATCGACACTCACCATCTCTTTGTCGATTTTAAAGCCGCTTTTGACAGCGTAAAAAGGAGTTGCCTGTATGCCGCCATGTGTGAATTTGACTTCCCTGCAAAGCTTATACGGCTTTGTCAAATGACGTTGAGCAATACCAACAGCTCCGTCAGAATCGGGAAGGACCTCTCTGAGCCATTTGAAACCAAACGAGGCTTCAGACAGGGCGACTCCCTTTCATGCGATTTCTTCAATCTGATGCTGGAGAAGATAATTCGAGCAGCAGAGCTAAACCGCAATGGTACAATCTTTTACAAGAGCGTGCAATTGCTGGCGTATGCCGATGATATTGATATCATTGGCCTTAACAACCGCGCCGTAAGCGCTGCCTTCTCTGGACTGGATAAGGAAGCGAAAAAAGTGGGTCTTGCCGTGAACGAGGACAAGACGAAGTATTTGCTGTCATCAAAGAAAGAATCGGCGCACCTGCGCCTTGGCAGCCATGTCACTGTTGATAGTTACAAATTTGAAACTGTGAGGGACTTCGTCTATTTGGGAACCAGTATCAACACCGAAAATAATATCAGTCTAGAAATCCAGCGGAGAATCACTCTTGCCAACAAGTGCTACTTTGGACTGAGTAGGCAATTGAGAAGTAAAGTCCTCTCTCGAAGAACAAAGATCACGCTCTATAAGTCTCTCATCATACCTGTCCTGATGTATGGCTCAGATTCATGGACAATGTCAAGAGAAGATGAGATGGCCCTTGGAGTATTTGAGAGAAAAGTTCTCCGGAAGATTTATGGTCCTTCCCGTGATGCCAACGGCGAGTATAGAAGGAAATTTAACGATGAGCTGTACGAGCTCTACGCAGATCTGACCATAGTCCAGCGAATTAAAGCCCAAAGACTCCGCTGGCTGGGCCATGTTATGCGAATGGACAAAGAAGCTCCAGCACAGAAGGTTTTCCTATCGTCGCCTGAATTCGGCAGCAGAGGAAGGGGGAGGCCTCGACTGAGATGGAAACAACAGGTGGAGGATGACTTGAACTCCCTTGGGGTTTCCAATTGGCGTCCGTTATCGCTAAAAAGGAATGACTGGCGTGCTTTGATACGAAACGGCCAAAATCGCTTAGGCGGTTAAGCGCCAATAAATGATGATGATGATGATGGGAGCTATGTGAAATATTTATCCCATCTCTATGAGTTTCATCATCGATATTTCACATATAAAAATAGCAATACTTACAAAATTTCACGTTCCTACGTGTTTAATTACAGGAGTTATAGCCCAAAATCCGTATATCGGAATAATCGGTTGTATGGGAGCTATATGTTATATTGGTCCGATCTTGCTGGTTCCGACAAATGATTCCTATATTGGAAAATGGTGGCCGCATACCAAATTTCAGCCAAATATCTCAAAAACTGAGGGACTAGTTTCCGTTCAAACAGACAGACAGACAGACAGAGAGACAGACGGACAGACGGACAGACGGACATGGCTAAATCAACTCATCTCGTCATCCTGATCATTTCGGTATACTTATTCATGGGTCTATCTCTTCTTCTTCTCATATTTACAAACATCGGACCAAAGTTATAATACGATTTCATGTTCATGAAAGGTATAAAAAGGGTATCTTACGTAGAAGCACCTTAAGATTGTATGCATCAAAAGAAGTGAATTCGTTTCTGCTTAATGTTCTTTATTTAACTACGGCTTTTATACAATAAAAAATGCTTACACTAGCAGTAATATCTTAAGCTATAACTATAAGGAAAAGGTGCACGATTGACAGTAAATTAATGATTGGTAATAATTATTGACGGAAATTGAATTTGTGCTTATATTGCGTATTTTGTTTTATTGTGTAATTTTGTTTACGTATGGAAATATGTAGGTCAGTAGTTTTTATTCTTTGTTTATCTATATGTAATGTTTAGGTTGCACTATGTGAGCGCGTGTTTGAACTTAAATATATATATGTATTAACGATTTCAATTAATAAAATCATATTAAAAAACGAAAAATTTTCGGCTTACCTTTTTTGCGTTTTTTCCGAAGAAAAAAATTGACAAATAAAAATTAATTTATTAATCATCTGTCTTATTGTCAATTTTTGGGAAATTTTACAGTAGTTTATTCTGTTTCATTCGCTCTCTTAATATTAGGAATAGTACAAAATCAACAATGTATTCTCTTTTTGGCAGAACGTTTGCACATTAACCCTAAAACGGACTTTTGATATTTATAGGCCCACATTTTAATTTAATTCAGAACAACTTTTTTTTGGTTGCTTAAGGTTAACATAATTTTAGGAAATTTGTCAAATAAAAAATGTGTGTGTGTTTGCAATGCGGTTAGCAGTGGTTTGCAGGGTCTGATTACAATCAATTTAACTATATTTACTATACACACACACTATATATACACTACATAAATAGAAAGTACTCGAGTTGCAAAATTTTACGTTCCTAACTTTTTAATTGCAGAAGTTTTGGCCAAAAAACCTTATATCTGAACAATCGGTTGTATGGGGGCTATATGTTACATTTGCCCGATATTTTTGATTTTCACTATATACACTACATAAATAGAAGGTACTCGAGGTGCAAAATTTTACGTTCCTAACTTTTTAATTGCAGAAGTTTTGGCCAAAAAACCTTATATCTGAACAATCGGTTGTATGGGGGCTATATGTTACATTTGCCCGATCTTGTTGATTTTCACTATATATACTACGTAAATAGAAAGTACTCGAGTTGCAAAATTTTACGTTCCTAACTTTTTAATTGCAGAAGTTTTGGTCAAAAAACCTTATATCTGAACAATTGGTTGTATGGGGGCTATATGTTACATTTGCCCGATCTTGTTGATTTTCACTATATACACTATATAGAAAGTACTCGAGTTGAAAAATTTTACGTTCCTAACTTTTTAATTGCAGAAGTTTTGGTCAAAAAACCTTATATCTGAACAATTGGTTGTATGGGGGCTATATGTTACATTTGCCCGATCTTGTTGATTTTCACTATATACACTATATAGAAAGTACTCGAGTTGCAAAATTTTACGTTCCTAACTTTTTAATTGCAGAAGTTTTGGCCAAAAAACCTTATATCTGAACAATCGGTTGTATAGGGGCTATATGTTACATTTGCCCGATCTTTTTGATTTTCACTATATACACTAATGTTAATGTTTAGGTTGCACTATGTGAGCGCGTGTTTGAACTTAAATATATATATGTATTAACGATTTCAATTAATAAAATCATATTAAAAAACGAAAAATTTTCGGCTTACCTTTTTTGCGTTTTTTCCGAAGAAAAAAATTGACAAATAAAAATTAATTTATTAATCATCTGTCTTATTGTCAATTTTTGGGAAATTTTACAGTAGTTTATTCTGTTTCATTCGCTCTCTTAATATTAGGAATAGTACAAAATCAACAATGTATTCTCTTTTTGGCAGAACGTTTGCACATTAACCCTAAAACGGACTTTTGGTATTTATAGGCCCACATTTTAATTTAATTCAGAACAACTTTTTTTTGGTTGCTTAAGGTTAACATAATTTTAGGAAATTTGTCAAATAAAAAATGTGTGTGTGTTTGCAATGCGGTTAGCAGTGGTATGCAGGGTCTGATTACAATCAATTTAACTATATTTACTATACACACACACTATATATACACTACATAAATAGAAAGTACTCGAGTTGCAAAATTTTACGTTCCTAACTTTTTAATTGCAGACGTTTTGGCCAAAAAACCTTATATCTGAACAATCGGTTGTATGGGGGCTATATGTTACATTTGCCCGATATTTTTGATTTTCACTATATACACTACATAAATAGAAAGTACTCGAGGTGCAAAATTTTACGTTCCTAACTTTTTAATTGCAGAAGTTTTGGCCAAAAAACCTTATATCTGAACAATCGGTTGTATGGGGGCTATATGTTACATTTGCCCGATCTTGTTGATTTTCACTATATATACTACGTAAATAGAAAGTACTCGAGTTGCAAAATTTTACGTTCCTAACTTTTTAATTGCAGAAGTTTTGGTCAAAAAACCTTATATCTGAACAATTGGTTGTATGGGGGCTATATGTTACATTTGCCCGATCTTGTTGATTTTCACTATATACACTATATAGAAAGTACTCGAGTTGCAAAATTTTACGTTCCTAACTTTTTAATTGCAGAAGTTTTGGTCAAAAAACCTTATATCTGAACAATTGGTTGTATGGGGGCTATATGTTACATTTGCCCGATCTTGTTGATTTTCACTATATACACTATATAGAAAGTACTCGAGTTGCAAAATTTTACGTTCCTAACTTTTTAATTGCAGAAGTTTTGGCCAAAAAACCTTATATCTGAACAATCGGTTGTATAGGGGCTATATGTTACATTTGCCCGATCTTTTTGATTTTCACTATATACACTACGTAAATAGAAAGTACTCGAGTTGCAAAATTTTACGTTCCTAACTTTTTAATTGCAGAAGTTTTGGCCAAAAAGCCTTATATCTGAACATCGGTTGTATGGGGGCTATATGTTACATTTGCCCGATCTTGTTGATTTTCACTATATACACTATATAGAAAGTACTCGAGTTGCAAAATTTTACGTTCCTAACTTTTTAATTGCAGAAGTTTTGGCCAAAAAACCTTATATCTGAACAATCGGTTGTATGGGGGCTATATGTTACATTTGCCCGATCTTGTTGATTTTCACTATATATACTACGTAAATAGAAAGTACTCGAGTTGCAAAATTTTACGTTCCTAACTTTTTAATTTCAGAAGTTTTGGTCAAAAAACCTTATATCTGAACAATCGGTTGTATGGGGGCTATATGTTACATTTGCCCGATCTTGTTGATTTTCACTATATACACTACATAAATAGAAAGTACTCGAGTTGCAAAATTTTACGTTCCTAACTTTTTAATTGCAGAAGTTTTGGCCAAAAAACCTTATATCTGAACAATCGGTTGTATGGGGGCTATATGTTACATTTTCCCGATCTTTTTGATTTTCACTATATACACTACATAAATAGAAAGTACTCGAGTTGCAAAATTTTACGTTCCTAACTTTTTAATTGCAGAAGTTTTGGCCAAAAAACCTTATATCTGAACAATCGGTTGTATGGGGGCTATATGTTTTACTGGTCCGATCTTGTCAGTTCCGACAAATGATTCCTATATTACAAAATGGTGGCCACATACAAAATTTGAGCCAGATATCTCAAAAATTGAGTGACCAGTTTGCGTTCAAACAGACAGACGGACAGACGGACATGGCTAAATCAACTCAGCTTGTCATCCTGATCATTTCGGTATACTTATTGATGGGTCCATCTCTTCTTCTTCTCATACTTACAAACATCGGACCAAAGTTATAATACCATTTCATGTTCATGAAAGGTATAAAAATAATTGCCGTTTTTAGTTCATTTTAAAAACATTTTAAACTAAAAATATTTTTTATTCTATTATTTATTTAGGAAAACCCCACTCCCTGAGATAAAAAATTGGTGTATCACACTTTAAAATCCGACAATAAATGCCGAAAGATATGAAGAAAAATGAGAAATGGGTTGCCAGAAAAAATAATTTTAAATGTTTTTCAAAAACACTTCATATGAGGGGCCTGTAGAGTGTGCATAGTGTCGAAAGTCACCCGTAAGATTTTGGGGTGGGAGACAGTACATAATTTGTGGCCATCTACGTAGATTTCTAACTCCATGTCCACTTGCGCTCCATCTCGTGAATAAAAAAAAAACCGCGTGTAGCCAGTACACGTGAAAGAAGTTAACTTCTTAAGTTCAGAAATAACGAAATATGAATAAGATGTATTCGAGAATAGTTTAGATTCACAATATATTACTTCCGGGAAATGGACCAGGGAAACGATCCATTAGAAAATATCTTATATATGGTGCGTTTTCCTTAAAATTTGGTACATGGGTAGAATTAGGCCTCAATTAACAGGGGCCAATACGAATGGGATATAGAGGAAGAACAAAACGGAGTGAGATAGGAAAGAGAGTTGTACGAAGAAACAAAGGAAGACTAGGTGGCAAGCCTGCTTGAAATTTAAATATTTGGAACACGGTCGCAAATACCTTTCACTTGATACCCATAGAGGCATATCTTGCTAAATATTAATGCCCAAAATACATGTTCAGCGATTTGGGCTGCAGCGATGCTGGTTTTACTGCTGATTGAACTAACTGTGAACATACGAACAGGGAAATTTACCTGACAGTTCTATGCAGTGACACTTGATCCACATTTTTCAAACTCACTTATAATACACATAAAATAGATAATATATGTTTCAAGCACTTCATTTAAAATAAAAATTAAATTTTTTATAAATTTTATAATTTAAAAATGCAAAATAAATTGAAATCACAAAATAAAATAAATTTTTTTTTTGGCATTTTGTTTTTGGCTTGTTCGTCAGAACCTGTATTTCGGTTAAGTCTGACCTCAACACCTTTCTTCTACCTAACTATACCAATGGTGACATTACCGCTGCCAACAGTCGGCAGCACCAGTCGGACGATGGCATCGGTCTATATGCCCTACGATGCCGAAGAATCTCCACCACAAAGGGAGGTGAGAGATCTGGTGTCAAATTTTTGTACGGGTCATCTTATTATAGGAGCGGACGCTAATGCTCATCACGTCCAATGGGGAAGCTCCGATATCAATGCCAGGGGCGAGTCTCTGTTTAACTACCTATTAACAACCAACCTGGTAGTTTGCAACGAGCGACCCTACTTTCATCAATAAAACCCGTAGGGAGGTCACAGATCTCACTATTTGTAGTGAAGGCGCTTATGAGTGGGCCAGAAAATGGCGTGTTCTTGAAGAACACTCATTCTCCGACCACCGACTTATAGAAATATGAAACGCAATCCACGCAATACCAACTGGCAGCTACACAATGAAATTTTAAACAGAGACCTACCAGCACTACATCCACAAGCCCCCTCATCGGTTGAGGAGCGGGAGGACCTGGTAACGACATACACCACGGGGCTCTCAAATGACCTAGAACAAGCTTGTCCAGTGCCAATCCCACGCGGTAAACATAGGAAACATTGGTGGACCTACGACCTGGACTCGCTCCGCAAAACCTGCAGGAAGCAATTTAATAAGGCTAAACCCCTCAACACGGAGCCTCAATGGCTCGAATACAAAGTTAAACTAAGGGCCTAAAAAAAAGCCCTGAGACAGGCAAAGAGAACTTCGTGTAGGTATTTCTGCACTGGGGTCGAAAAGGTCCACGACACAGCGAGACTTAGACGAATTCTCTCGAAAACTCAAACAGCCATTAGCTATTTGAGAAGCCTGACGGATCCTGGACCAGCACGGAAGGGGAAACCCTTGAACTGCTGTTGAATACACATTTTTCGGGTAACTTGCATAATGCACAGTCAGCATCTGCAACAAGCCTGACAGTAAATATACCCATCACGGAGGAAAGGGTAAGGCGGGCAGTTAAGAGCTTTAAACGGTTTAAGGCTGCCGGACCGGGCGGGATTATCCCCTCGCAACTCATTAACACGCTGGAGACATCAGCCAAATGGCTAATATTTCTCTATACAGCCTGCCTGACTCTCAACTACATTCCGTGCTCCTAGAGACACGCCACGGTAGTGTTTATTCCTAAGGTTGGGAAGGCCTCCCACTACGAGCCAAAGGACTACAGACCCATCAGCCTCGCGTCCTTTGCACTCAAAACTCTCGAGAGGATAATCAGCTACTACATCTCCACTACTATTGATAGCAATCTTATCTCCAGCTATCAGCATGCTTACACCAAGGGTAAATCAACAGAAACTGCGCCTCACAGCCTAGTCTCTATTATTAAAAAACGGGGGAGGAAAATATCTTCATCACTTGGCACGGTTGATTTATCACGCTATGTCATAAGGGGAACGCCTCAGCGTGGAGTTCTCTCCCCGCTTCTATGGAACCTCACTGTCAACTCATTGCTAAGAGACACATGCTGGGGGCAGAGGGGGGCTTGAAGATAGTGGCATATGCAGACGATTTAGCCATTGCGTACAGCGGCAAATTCCCACAAACTTTGTGTGACTTGATGCAAGTAGCACTGGGTGAAGTCTTGGCTTGGACCTCTCGTTGCGGACTTAGTATCAACCCGAGAAAAGTGGAACTCGTTCTCTACACCAACCGGTACAAAATACCTCCGCTGGACCTATCAGAACTTAATGGCGTGAGCCTGAACTTGGCTGATAAAGCCAAATTCTTGGGCATAGTTCTGGACAGGAAGTTAAAATGGAAGGAGAATATCCTTCAGCGCCAGAGGAAGGCGTGTGTTGCACTTTACACATGCAAAAGAGCCATAGGCAAAAAGTGGGGTCTCAGCCCCAAAATATGCAGATGGATTTATACTGCAATTTTCCGATCTATTATGCTATATGGAGTCGTGGTGAGGTGGCCTGCGCTGAGCAAGGCCACAAATCGGAATCTGTTAGGTAAAGTCCATAGATCTGACATGATCTGTATAAGCGACGCGCTAAGAACAACGCCAACGAAGCTCTTCAGGCCATTCTAGGCATTCTGTCACTCGATCTGGAAGCATACCAGGCAGCGGCGTTTATTCAAGGGATCTGGAACTTGAGCTCTCCTTCAGACTACCTGAACACTGCAGCGTCCTCCAGGCTGAAGTCTCAGCAATCTTGAATGCCACGAGTTGGATAAGTAAACGCGCTATCGGCGAGGCCATCGTTATTTTCAGCGACAGCCAGGCGGCCATCAAAGCTCTTGCCTCTTATTCGTTCAACTCTGAACTGACATTGAGGGAAACTGTAAGTCAGACGAACTTGCCAGACAGGGTACGACCAAGCAGGTTCTTCGGGATAAAGAGCGCTTTGGTATGCCGTTTGCCATATGCAAGCTACTTCTGAAGGTGTACACACTCCGTCAAGCCTAAGAAGGAGAGAAATTTCCATATCAATAGATGTTCTAACTGGGCACTGCCTTATTGGTACGCAGAAAGGCTAGGTGTGCCATACCGACGATGCTGTAGGAGCTGCAAATATGATGAGGAAGAGGAAACGGTGAAGCACCTCATCTGCAACTGCCCGGCTTTAAGCGGCGCGAGAACAAGCTTTTTGGGAGTTCCCTTCCTGGATAGCTTAAGCTAGATCGCGGAACTGGACATAAAGGACATGATGGCCTTCATAAAGTCATCTAAGTAGTTCGAGGAGGAGTAACGGTATCGGTTTAGGAGTGTCAGTCCCGGGATTCTGCGATGTGGAAAATCCCAACAACTCAGGGGTTTTCCATATGTCCGGGTCCCGGGACTGACCCTCCTTGTGTTGGTGGTATCACAACGGGCCTTTCAAAACTGGCCTGAGTGTGCCTCTGCGGCAGCCACTTGAACCTAACCCTAACCCTAAGTACAGATTAGTGTGTTTAAATTTTCACTGCGCAGGGTTACTGCACATTTGTTTTGGGCTTAAAATAAATAGATAGGTGGCAATCCTTTGAACCGCCCCAAGTGGCAACCGCCATGTATATAGAGATTTAAAGAAAGATAAATAAAATCCGTTTTGGGGGCAACCCTAGCTGGCAACCCTGCTAGAAATTGTCATATTTGAAATGCGTTCGAAAATACCTTTCATACCCATATTGGCATATATTGCTAAATATTTAAAAAAAAATTGAGATAGGTGACAACGCTGTGAACAGCCTCAAATGGAAACACCCACGCATATAATCTTAGAATGAATCATTCAATCTATAATGCGAAACTTTATCCAAATCGGTCGAGCGGTTCCCGAGATATAGAGAAAAAGAAATAAAATGCGGTTAGGTGGCAACCCTAGGTTGCAACCCTTCTTGAGAATTACATATTTGGAATACGGTCGAAAATACCTTTCATTTGATACCCATATTGGCCTATTCTGCTCAATATTTGAAAAAATTGATATAGGTGGCAACCCTGTGAACCAACCCAGGTGGCAACACCCACGCATATAATCGTAGAATGAATCATACTTACTTACTTAAAATAGCTTTAACCGCCTAGGCGATTTTGGCCGTCCAACATGTTACGCCAGTCGGTTTTTGTTGAGCCAGCTGGCGCCAATTAGAGACACCGCGTGCTCGCAGGTCTGCCTCTACTTGGTCCTGCCATCGAAGTGGTGGTCTCCCTCTTCCTCTACTTCCACCGGCGGGTGCCGATAAAAATACCTTCTGGGCCGGAGCGTCTTAGTTCATTCGCAACACGTGTAATAGCCAGCGGAGCCGCTGGGTTTTAATTCGCTGAACTATGTCAACGTCTGCGTAAAGCTCATACAGCTCATCATTATATCTTCTTCGGTACTCGCCGTCGCCAACTTTTAGGGGTCCATAAATCTTTCTTTTTCTCTCGAATACTCCCAAAGCCGCCTGCTGTCAGTGTCCATGCTTCTGCACCATATAGCAGGACGGGTACGATAAGTGACTTATAGAGTATTGTTTTTGTTCGTCGAGAGAGGACTTTACCTCTAAATTGCCTACTCAGCCCAAAGTAGCATTTGTTTGCAAGAGTTATCCTTCTATGGATTTCCAGGCTTACATTGTTGTTGGTAGTAATGCTGCTTCCCAGCTATACAAAGGCCCCTACTGCCTCGAAATTATGGCTGCCAACAGTGGCGTGGTTGCCAAAGCGCGAATGCGCTGAATCTTTGCTTGATGCCAGCAGGTACTTCGTTTTACCTTCGTTCACCACCAAACCCATTTTTCCCGCTTCCTTTTCTAATTTGGAGTACGCAGAAGTTACGGCGCGGTTGTTGAGGCTAATGATGTCGATGTCGTCGGCATACGCCAACAGTTGTACGCGCTTGTAATATAGTGTTCCAGCGCGTTTAAGTTCTGCAGTTTGTATTATTTTCTCCAGCATAAAATTAAAAAAATCGCACGATAGGGGTCGCCCTGCCTGAAACCTCGTTTAGTTTCGAACGGCTCGGAGAGGTCCTTCCCGATTCTGACCGAGCTGGTGGTGTTGTTCAGCGGCATTTTGCATAGCCATATAAGTTTTGCTGGGAAACCAAAATCAGACATAGCGGCATATAGGCAACTCATTTTCGTGCTGTCGAAGGCGGCTTTAAAATCAACAAAGAGATGGTGTGTGCCGATCCTTTTCTCACAGGTTTTTTCCAAGATTTGGCGTATTGTAAAAATCTGGTCGATGGTGGATTTACTAGGTCTGAAGCCACACTGATAAGGTCCAATCAGTCGGTTTACGTCAGGCGTCAGTCTTTCGCACAATACGCTTCATAGGACCTTATATGCGATACTCAAAAGGCTGATTCCACGATAGTTGGCGCAGTTTGCGAGATCACCCTTCTTATGGATTGGGCAGATAACACTTAGATTCCAATCTTCAGGCATGCATTCATCCGACCATATTCTGCACAAGAGCTGGTGCATACACCTTACCAGCTCCTCGCCGCCGCATTTGAATAGCTCAGCGGGCAGGCCATCAGCACCCGCCGCTTTATTGTTTTTTGGCCGTGATATAGCTATTCGCACCTCGTTATAGTCGGGTTGTGGAACTTTGATTCCATCGTCTTCGATTGTGGGGTCGGGTTCGTCCTCTTCTCCGGATTCTTGCTCTGTTCCTCCGTTTAGAAGGGCAGAGAAGTGATCCCTCCATAACCCTAGTACTCTCTGAACATCTGTCACCAGGTCGCCGTTGTCATTTTTACAGGAGTTTGCCCCGGGGTTAAAGCCTTCCGTCATTCGTCGAATTCTTCAAGCTCTTCGATTTCACGCTTTTCCGCTCCCCTTTTCTTCGCCCGGAAAAGCCGTCTCGCTTCCCTCTTCATCTCGCGGTAGTGTTCACGTTGCCTTATAGGCGTCGTCCTTTCTTTTCCTTGCGTCTTTGCACTCTATATCATCGTACCAGCTGTTTTACCGCATTTGCCGGAATCCAATTACTTCTTCGGCTGCGGTACGAAATGATCCGGAGCTATGCTACCGCTGCTCGTGCACTCCGCTGGGTTGAATTGTGCTCTCAGAGAGCAGGTGCGCGAGTCGTTCTGCGAAATCATTGGCTGTCTGTTGTGACTGCAGCTTTTCGACGTCCAGCTTTCCATGCGTTTGTTGTGGTGCCGCTTTCGTTGTACTTAGGCGAGTACGAACCTTGGCTGCTACCAAGTAATGATCGGATCGTCTATCACAAAGTGATCGATCTGATTGCGTGTTTTCCGATCTGGCGATAGCCATGTTGCTTGATGGATCTTTTTATGCTTGAACCTGGTGCTGGCTACGATCATATTTCGTGCACCGGCGAAGTCGATCAGCCTGTATCCATTCGGCGAAGTCTCTTCATGGAGGCTGAACTTTCCGACAGTGTGGCCAAATACACCCTCTTTGTCCACCCTGGCGTTAAAGTCGCCAAGCACGACTTTGATATCATGACGGGGGAAGCGCTCATAAGTTTCTTCTAAATTCGCGTAGAAGGCATCTTTTTCCACGTCGTCCTTGTCCTCAGTCGGTGCGTGCGCATAGATAAACGATATGGTGAAAAATCGTAGTTTTATTCGGATTGTGGCGAGACGCTCGTTCACGACTGTGAAAGACACCCCCTGTTTCACAAGCCTCTTTCCCACCACAAAACCGACGCCGAATCTGCGCTCATTAGTGTGGCTGATCCAGTAGACATTGCAGGTTTGGATGGTCTTATAACCTTGCCCCGTCCATCGCATTTCTTGTATAGCGGTGATGTCAGCTTTTGCCTCTTTGAGGACCCCAACTAGGCAGGCATCGTCACCTTCCCTGCTGAATGAATCATACTATCTCTCAACTTGCCAACCTCGGCCTATCTAGTCACATTATGGAAATATAGCGCTTAATCTATGAACATACATCTAGTCAGGTTTGGTTTGATGCAAGGTCTGAAACCGATTAAAATAACGTTCCGGTTTCGGTTTCGGTTTTGCAACGTGTTTCGGTTTCGGTTCCGGTTTCGTTCTTCAAAATTTATTTCGGTTTCGGTTACGGTTTCGTTCCGGTTTCGGTTTCCAAATAAAAACACGAAAAAAAAAATTTTAGTACTAAAATACTCAAGTACCTATGTAGCTACGAAATAGGTCTGAATTTTCATAACTTTTTTCCTGCGGCCATGATGGGATTTCTCCAATATAATAATACATTTATTAACGCTATGCATGGATGAAATTTCTGCAAAACAAATTCCTAAAGTTAACTCTACTTTTTTATTAAAATGGAAGCCAAATGAAATGTATAAATCGATAAAAACATTAAAATTAGTGGCGCTTTCCGAGACAAGCCTGAACATTTCTTTTTCGGATCTCGTAAATTTGTTTCGATCGCTTCATTCAACTATAGTCAAACTTCCTCTTTCAGAATTTTGATACTGATGTCAAAACGTGGCTCGACAATCTTCCATGAAAACTTTCAGGGTACCTGCTTGTAAAAGGAAGTACCTATGTGCCCACTCACAGAAGTTAGGTATTGAAAAAATTCAAAACCGTTTGGAACCGGTTCCGGCATTTGAAACGGTTTCGGTTTCGGTCTTTTCCAGATCAAAATAACGGTTACGGTTTCGGTTTCGGTTTTGAAAAATGAATCGGTTTTAATCGGTTACGGTTACGGTTTCGGTTTCGGTTTCAGTCCTTGGTTTGATGGCGTGTTTTCAGAACCGTTTACAGTTAAGCAGGGTGTGCGGCAAGGGTGTCTGCTACGTCCAGCTCTCTTTTCATTATATATTAATAACTTAAGTGACAGTCTCTCTTGCGGGGTAAAAGTTGCTGACACTGTAGTTAAAGTTCTTATGCATACTGATGATATTGTGCTTTTAGCAGACTCCGCCGCAGATTTACAGAAAATGATAGATGAGCTTTACGATTACAGTATGCAGTGGGGGTTGACAGCTAATCTTTCTAAATCCAAAGTTCTAGTCTTTAGGTAAGGTAATAGGATGCCTTCGGGGTGTTGGTGGTCTTATGGTAACGACACTATTGAGATAGTCAATGAGTACAAGTACTTGGGTGTTCTCCTAAACTACAAACTTTCTTTTATAAAGCACTTAGACGTGAAACTGTCTGAAGCTAAAACTGCGATCGTGGCTACATGGCTCAAGTACATAAATAATCCTCGTATTTGCATCTCGCAAAAGATAAAAATCTTCGAAGCGGCGACAAGGTCTATCATGTTTTATGGTGCGCAAATCTGGGGCGTTGATAAGTTTGAGTCAGTAGAAAAACTTCTTCGCTTTTTTGTAAAAATGTTAATATTCCTTCCTTCTAACACTCCAAACTATATGTTACATTTAGAATCGGGTCTATGTTCTCTGTACTATCATACATTGATCACTCACATGCATTATGTCTCACGCTGTTTTAGTTTAGCGCCGAGTAGACTGCCCCGCATATTAGCAGAGGAGACAGTACGGCAAGGTTCGTTTTGGATGAAGAGGTGGGAAAATATTTTTGTAAGTGTTGATATGGAGCTTCAGCGTGATTTCTCGCCAGCAGCGCTTAAACTGTCCATTCTTGTATTGCTAGATAAAGTGTTGCAAAAAGAGTTTTCTTACTACACTGAGAGTGCACTGCAGTCTAGGTCTCACGAACTTTACCCGTACCTGATTCCTACGGACACTTGCTACTTCACCGATGAGTATCCTGCCTATGCTATAAGTATGATCTATCGTGCTAGGGATGGCTTGCTGAACCTCAATGCAAGAGCTTTTAAAAACGTCACGTCGGTAAACTGTTCAGCTTGCAACTTATGTACTGCTGAAGACACTTTTCATTTTATTGTTGTATGCCCTATATACAAAGACATCAGATTTCGATTGCGTAGTGAGAAAGTTTTGGACCTGCAAAAGGTTTTAATTATTCTTAGTCGTGACAATTTTCACTAGCTACACCCGCATATAAGTAGCTGCCTTTTGGTTTAGATATATATAAATATGTGCTATGCAGACACACAACATTTAATGTTATTGTCTAGGATTCTTTGTTTTATTTATTAATATTTATTTACATTATATATTTTTTTTTACTTTGTAATTCTTTTGTGATATTTAAAAAAAAATAAGATAGGTGGCAACCCTGAGAACCGCCCCAAGTGGCAATACCCACGTACATAATCTTAGAATGAATCATACTATCTATAATGCCAAACCTTATCCAAATCGGTCGAGCGGTTCCCGATATATAGAGAAAAATATATAAAATGCGGTGAGGTGGCAACCCTGCTTGAGATTTACATATTTATACCTTTCATTTGATACCAATATTGGCATATCTTGCTCAATATTAAAAAAAATGAGATAAGTGGCAACCCTGTGAACTTCCCCAAGTGGCAACCCCCACGCATATAATCATAGAATGAATCATACGATCTATAATCATAAAATGCCCTGTAAATCAGAACAAAGTTAAGCGGATTTCTCTATGATGTTTTTCCAATAAGATGCCCATCTTAATATCACTGGGTGTCACTTTTTAATAAAACTGAGTAGATAATCACATAATATTAAGAAGATTTTCTTTTTAATATTTCAAATTAAAAAAAAAATGAACGCTAAACCCAGATGTCTAGTGTAGTCTAATCTACACTACCATGCCATCGTATACTTTTAACTTGCCAACGTCTAATTACACCTTTCTTCTTTTTGCCTCACCACATGTCCACTTGCCTTATTGCCTTAACCGCGAATCGAACTAAGAATTATTAACTGCTGAACGGAGATCTCTACCATGATGTTGTCGTGTACTTGTGCTTGGTAGCGTCGAATTACACATTTGAAGAAGTTATACTTTTAAAAATTAAAAAGATTACCTCCCAAAAATAAGAAGAAATCTCTAAATGTCTTCGAAAAATAGACTAAGAAGTTTTCTATTTATTCTAAGAAGGTATACTTTTTAATAAATTTAAAAAGATAACCTCCCAAAATTAAGAAGAAATCTCTATGGAAACGTTTTCTAAAAATAAACTTAGAAGTTTTCTATTTATTGTAAGAAGGTATACATTTTAATAAAATTAAAAGGATTTACTTACTTACTTAAAATAGCCTTTAACCGCCTAGGCGAATTTGGCCGTCCAACATATTACGCCAGTCGGTTCTTTGTTGAGCCAACTGGCGCCAATTAGAGACACCGCGTGCTCGCAGGTCTGCCTCTACTTGGTCATGCCATCGAAGTGGTGGTCTCCCTCTTCCTCTACTTCCACCGGCGGGTGCCGATAAAAATACCTTCTGGGCCGGAGCGTCCTCGTTCATTCGGACCACGTGTCATAGCCAGCGGAGCCGCTGGGTTTTAATTCGCTGAACTATGTCCACGTCTGCGTAAAGCTCATACAGCTAATCATTATATCTTCTTCGGTACTCGCCGTCGCCAACTTTTAGGGGTCCATAAATCTTTCGAAGAATTTTTCTCACGAATACTCCCAGAGCCGCCTCATCAGATGCTGTCAGTGTCCATGCTTCTGCACCATATAGCAGGACGGCTACGATAAGTGACTTATAGAGTGTTGTTTTTTACTTATTTTTATAAGGATTTTTTTGGCTCTGTGTACTTTTACTAGGGTTTTTTCAAGCCTTTTTCTGAATTATTTCAGGATTGAAAACCTAATGGAGGGGTATTTATAGCAGCCAACTTAACCAAGAACTTTTAGCCGGATGTATTTCTTACCCTCACATAACTCAAAACTCTACAATTACAAATAAAATACACCCATTTATGTTCTATTAAGCTTCTCATGGCAGAAATACACCCGGATAGTTTGCCAAACTACTGCCGAGAGGCGACCCCGTTTAGAAAAATTATTTTTCTAAATAATTTTTGATGTTACTTTTGCTGGGCATCGAAACGCCACGACTTGGTGTAGAAGGCTGAACACTTAACCGCTACACCACGGCGGTCGCCAACGCATACACCGTTTTGAAATTGCCCGTTATTTCGCTTTGCAGAATCACCGACGATATCTTTTTTTAACAGAAAAATTAACAACTTTTGTACAGACTGGACTTAAGTCCATTTTGAAGATATATGTATGAAATGCCCATGTAGCGTTCAAATTTACAATCCAACAATCAATTCTACAAACTTTCACATAAATGATTGTTGGGATATCTTCATGGATTTAAAAAAAAAATGTCAAAATATGAATTCAATTTCGTTTAAAATTTTTTGAATATTCAAAGTAGACATTTATTTCAAACAGCCAGATATTCAAATTCAAAGCAAAGCAAAGCCAATTCAATTCAATTCAAATTCAATATGAATGATTCATTTGCCGTTTTGGATGGAGTCATGCAGAGGTCTAGTTCCCAACAAGAAGATTTGCTTATTAATGTTTTCAACGGGAAATCTTGCAGAAAACGAACTTATTTCTTAGGGTTCCTAACAAGAAGGCGATCTTAGCGTTCCTAACAAGAAGATATGATTTATTAACTGATTTCCGCATAATTGTATGTATTAATTAGATGATCTTAGGGTTCCTAACAAGAAGGTTTGACTTATTAATGTTTTCAAAGAGAAATCTTGTAGGAAACGAATTGATTTCTTAGGGTTCCTAACAAGAAGGTATGACTTATTAACTGATTTCCGCGTATTTGTATGTGTTAATAAGATGATCTTAGGGTTCCTAACAAGAAGATATGACTTATTAACTGATTTCCGCATAATTGTATGTGTTCATAAGATGATCTTAGGGTTCCTAACAAAAAGATTTGACTTATTAATGTTTTCAAAGATATATCTTGAAGAAAACGAATTGATTTCTTAGGGTTCCTAACAAGAAGATATGACTTGTTAACTGATTTCCGCATAATTGTACGTATTAATACGATGATCTTAGTGTTCCTAACTGGAAGATTTGACTTATTAATGTTTTCAAACAGAAATCTGCAGAAAACGAATTGATTTCTTAGGGTTCCCAACAAGCTGATGATCTTAGGGTTCCTAAAAAGAAGATTTGACTTATTGACTGATTTCCGTATAATTGTAGGTATTAATAAGATGATCTTAGGGTTCCTAACAAGAAGATTTGACTTATTAATGTTTTCAAAGGGAAATCTTGCCATATCATCACCACACATCATGTAGAGCAAAGCTGCAATTAGATGCTGGGAAGCAGAAGTACGCGATGGCTCGATGGTAAACACCTGTGTTCAGCATTCAATATGTGGTTAGTTCGATTCGCGGTGGAGGCAATATTGCAAGTGTGGTAGGCAATGTCAAGGGTCAACTACATAAAACTTTATTTCAGCTTTACCTCGGGCTTTGGCTTTGACATATAAGTTCAATATGCGTGTTTTAACGAAACATAGCAAATGGGAAACCTCAAAGTCGAAGCAAGGTTGAAATTTGGCAAACTCTCAAATTTCGCTTGATTGACAATCAGAGGTTGATGACTTTGCTTTAATTTAAGAATTAAAATTTGAAGGCAATGATAATTAATTCATTTTTTCTCTATTAAATTCCTAAATTTACCAAAACACTCTCAATGCAAAGAAATAAAAAATGAAAACAAATGTAAATAAAAAATATAATAAAAAAATATTTTTAATTAGCATGTTTTTAAAATGAACTAAAAACTGGAAAATAATTTCCCCTCTGACTACATAGATTCTTCACCACGTAAATATTATCTGGAACTTTTGTGAGTGGGAATTCTTATAGATATTAAATATTACTTGGAATTTGAAATGTTAAAAACATTGGCGCACGCTAAAGATGGTTCGCATTAATTTCTAACAATCTTATTACCGATATGAGCTTTTCTAAAAAAAAACAACATCTTTGCACGATATAGCAACCGCCAAATGTTTTTATACATTTCAAACTCCAAGTACTATTTAATACCTATAAGAATTCCCACTCACAAATCGCATTACGTGGTGAAGAATCTATGTAGGCAGAGGGGAAATTATTTTCCAGTTTTTAGTTCATTTTAAAAACATTTTAAATTAAAAATATTTTTTTATTACATATATACTTTTTAGTTGTGAGTCTGTAAAAATTTCTAAGATTGTAATTGCACAGAGCCAAAAATGCCTAATAAGATTGTCTCCATGATCAGTTTTTGGGCAAAGGGGTAGTCGTAACGGTGGAAACGAAGAAAAAACTATATGGAAATCTTTTTGGTTTTAAGAAGAAATTCTTATTAAAAAACTATACATTTAGTACAAAGGTGTAGTTAGACGCTGGCAATTATTAGTATACGATGACCGGATGGTTAGCAGTTGGGTTTAGCAATCGAAAAATTGTAAGTTCGATTCTCTCTCTTTTTTTCCTAATTAGAAATGTTAAAAAGAAATCTTCTCAATTATATTTATGAGTTTTTCCTTTGAAACATTAACAACTATACACATATCAGTAATTAGACGCTAGCAATCAAAAGTGAGCGATGGCCTGATGGTTAACAGCTGGGTTTATCATTCCGAAAATTGTAAGTTCGATTCTCGGTGAGGGCGATTTCATTTTATTTTTCATTTAAAATATTAAAAAGAAAATCTTCTTAATAAAATTAAAAAGACGGTCTCTACAATAATAAGAAGCACATCTTCTTGAAGGAAATCTATAGAGATATCTTATGAGTTTTGTTCTATTTTATTAGGCATTGTTGGCTCTGTGTGGATATTCTGTGTCATATTAGTGGTACTCATGTAACCATATAACTTAACGAAAGCGTAAATATATACATTTAACAGCTCAGTTAGATGAACGATATAGATAAATTTATGTGAACACTTTTTATTTTGAAATTCCCATTAATTTAATTTTTGGCACATTTTTTAGCGTATTCTTCTATTTTTGTCTAGTGTGCATTGACTGCTTTGAAAAACTGCATGTCGAACAGCGTAATCGAATTGGGTAATTTTTCGAGCTGTTTACACACTAAACTCCTGGCGAAAGTTTACCGAATTTGTGTAAACTTCGTTCCATAAAAATTTTGACAGTTCATTTACGCATTCGGCAATTTTCTACGTTTACACGCTTTACGCGATGTGTCTATGGTTACATGAATAAAATTATTCTTTTTTAAGCATTATAAAACACATTATCCTTCCTTTGTGCAACAGTGACTGCGCCTAAATGTATGCAGATGACGTTGAAGATTGCATGTTCGAATAAGTGAAATTCAAATATTCGAAATTTCGATGCTGTTTATGTCGCTGAAAACGCATTATAGCATGCGTATTATAGCATATGTATGAAATATTCAGATAGCAATAAGGAAGATAGGCCGATAAATAGGACTTTTGCAATTAAAGCAATATTTTGGATTTTTTTTTGCATTTCAAAATCCAAAGCAAAATCTCTGCAAATGAAACTTTTCAAATATCCCTACCCGGCGCCACCTATCGGAATTATTTTTTTGTTATATTGCGTGGGGTCAGAAAACTAAACGATGATGAAAATTTCAAGATTCTACCTCAACGGGAAGTTCGTTGAAAAACAAATTAATCGACACCGAAAACAGACCTTCGTATTTCTTAAATAGAGCGACTCACGCGCCACCTAGCGGGTCAAATTTTTTTTAAAATTTGGAAATTGATTAAGTAATGCACACGCTAAATATCAGCTAAATCGGTCTATAATTAGGATTTTCAGTTTTTATTACCCTGATCTCAGCTCCACCTAGCGGAATTTTTTTAGGAAAATATTTCTTTTCATAGTAGTAATACATGTTCCGAATTTCAGCCAAATCGGACCATAAATGCGATTTTTGAAAATATAGCGACCCACGCGCCACCTATCGGATTTTTTTTTTTATCATAATATGGCATTGTCATCGCGACCTGAACTGTGGTGAAAATTTCAAGATCCTAGCACAACAGGAAGTTGGTTCAAAATCGAATGCAAAAATCCGGGCACAAGAACGACGAAAGCGACCTAAACAAACATTTTAAAAGAGAATCGTCAAAGCGTTCATTGTAGCATACCTCTGAAGTTTAGCGCAAAGTTTTGAGGTTGCAAATGTCAGGCGAGGTTAACAAAGCTTTATGTATTTGACTCTTAAGGAAGAGGGCGGTGAGATGGCTTGAAGGCAATGTAAAAAGGCATCATAAGAAGGTAAAGGCAATACAAGAGAAATCTAAAATTGAATCGTAACTGATAATCTGAAGTTCTCGAAGACAATATAAGAACTCTGAAATATAATTTTTATTTTTTTTTATATGAAATATTAAAAAGAACATCTTCTCAATAATATGTGATTTCTTTGTGAAAACATTAATAAGTCAAATCTTCTTGCTAGGAACCCTAAGATCACCTTCTTGTTAGGAACCCTAAGAAATCAATTCGCTTTCTGCATGAATTCTCTTTAAAAACATTAATAAGTCAAATCTTCTTCTTAGGAACCCTAAGATCATCTTATTAATACATACAATTATGCGGAAATCAGTTGATAAGTCATATCTTCTAGTTAGGAACCCTAAGATTATCTTATTAATACTTACAATTATGCAGAAATCAGTTATTAAGTCATATCTTCTTGTTTGGAACACTAAGAAATCGGTTAGTTTTTTGCAAGATTTCCCTTTGTAAACATTAATAAGATTTTCTCTTCAAATAGAAAGAACTTCTTCTTGAAGAAAATCTATAGAGATATCATATGACTTTTGTTCTATTTATATTGCTGAAGAAGAACGCACCTTACCAAGGTAAATGAGGGTCACCATGGCACAGCTTCGGTCTGGATACAGTGTGAGGTTAAACTCTTACTTATCCAGACTAAATGACACCATTTCAAACACATGCTACCCTACATCTCTTCAACTGTCCGATTGAACCTACTCTTCTAACCCCTCTGTCCCTCTCGTACAACCCTGTTGAAACTGCACGTTTCCTTGGACTCCCGTTAGAAGAGCTTGATGAAGATCTTCGTAATGATCATACACTCCAGGCAGGGCAATGCATTGTTAACAACAACAACAACAATTTTGACGGCGACAATGTCAAGCTCCTTGCGGAGAAGAATTCGACAGGAGTGAGGTAATAACCATTAATAACAGGTCATCGACGGAAGTACAAGCTGCCAATATCGTGCATTCGTCTGCGTAATAAACTATCGAGGCCCTCTCTGGTGGAGTAGGAAGTTTCGAAATATAAGAATTAAACAGCAGCGGAGAAAGGACACCACCCTGAGGCGCCCCTCGTTTAATCTTGCGTGGTTTTGATATTTTGTTTCTAAAACCGACAGACGATTGACGAACACTCAGATAGTAAGCGGAAACCAGCTGCGCGTGATTAACTGTGTCAAAAGCGTGAAGATAGATTAAGGGTAACTAGCGCCGTCCTGTCATTAAACATTTTCTGCTTAAGTCCGCCCACTATCTGAGTGTTTATGGCATTGAGGTAAGAAGCTGTACTCCTAATTTTCCAAAAGCCATGTTTTTAAGCGCCTCTTTCTAGGCCCATACGGCGAACGTATGGGTTTCCCGATAAATGATTTCTGACGCAGATATAGGGACAAGGGAGACATTAGAAGTATTAAACACGTCATCTGCAGGTGTCCCGCGATAGCCAAAACTAGGAACGCATTTGTGAATATTATATTTTTTAGCCATTACACTGTTCTACACACATAATGTCCTATGAACCAAATAGACTTTTTCGAAAAGTGGACAAAAAATAAAAATACACGTGTATCAGCGATTTTCATGTACACTTTAGAATTTTTTTATGTACGTACATAAAAAAAATTTTCAGAAAATTGTTGGGTATGCAGTTTTGCAGCCCATTCAATTTTACTCTAAGAATGAGCAAGTTATAACTCCTTATACATTTTCCCTGAATTACCAGAATTTTTTTTCAAGGGTCTTGAGTGTTTTCCTCCATACAAAAGTAAATTTAGTTTGTGAGTTGTATGAAAAAAAAATACTCAACACCCTGCCAAAAAGAATTAAAACAAGTAAGGAAAGCTGTCTTCGGCTGTGCCGAAGGCTAAATACCTTTCATGAATAAGCGTCACGATTTTCACTGTTTGATCCCCAGTACAGCCTGTGTGAATTTAACTTTAGCTCATACCGAAATTATCGGAGCTATCGATTATATGGGAACGATGTGTTATATTGGTCCAATCTCATTGATTTTTAACATCGACATTCCACATTCTAAAATAGCAACATTTACGAAATTTCACGTTCCTACCGATATAATTACAGGAGTTATCTACCAAAATCCGTTTATCGGAACAATCGATTGTATGGGGGCTATGTGAAATATTTATCCCATTTCAATGATTTTCAACATCGATATTTTACATATAAAAATAGCGATGCTTCCAAATTTTGCGTTCCTATGTGTTTAATTACAGGACTTATAGCCCAAAATCCGCTTATCGGAATAATCGATTGTATGGGAGCTATGTGAAATATTTATGCCATCTCAATGATTTTCAACATCGATATTTCGCATATAAAAATAGCGATACTTCCAAAATTTCACGTTCCTACCTATATAATTACAGGAGTTATCTACCAAAATCCGTTTATCGGAACAATCGATTGTATGGGGGCTATGTGAAATATTTATCCACTCTCGATGATTTTCAACATCGATATTTCACATATAAAAAAAGCAATACCTCCGAAATTTCACGTTCCTACGTGTTTAATTACAGGAGTTATAGCCCAAAATCCGTTTATCGGAATAATCGATTGTATGGGAGCTATGTGAAATATTTATCCCATCTCTATGAGTTTCAACATCGATATTTCACATATAAAAATAGCAATACTTACAAAATTTCACGTTCCTACGTGTTTAATTACAGGAGTTATAGCCCAAAATCCGTTTATCGGAATAATCGATTGTATGAGAGCTATGTGAAATATTTATCCCATCTCTATGATTTTCAGCATCGATATTTCACATATAAAAATAGCAACACTTATAAAATTTCACGTTCCTTCGTGTTTAATTACAGGAGTTATAGCCCAAAATCCGTTTATCGGAATAATCGGTTGTATGGGAGCTATATGTTATATTGGTCCGATCTTGCTGGTTCCGACAAATGATTCCTATATTGGAAAATGGTGGCCGCATACCAAATTTCAGCCAAATATCTCAAAAACTGAGGGACTAGTTTGCGTTCAAACAGACAGACGGACAGACGGACATGGCTAAATCAACTCATCTCGTCATCCTGATCATTTCGGTATACTTATTGATGGGTCTATCTCTTCTTCTTCTCATATTTACAAACATCGGACCAAAGTTATAATACCATTTCATGTTCATGAAAGGTATAAAAATGCAAGTAAAATTTTTAGCGAGTTCTAACTTGTACATTCTTATACAGATTTCGTTTTTGTACCACAGTGTTATTTATTTATGTACAATATTTTTGACTGAAACAAAATCAAATTGTCATTGTCATTGTCAAATGTATTGCCATTCTTAAACAAATTTTCATCAGCTGCAAGTTTATTTTTCTCGGGAAGATGAGAAATTGAAAACAATTAAAGGTCACTTCAAACTTTAAAGTTTAAAGTGAGGAATAGTTTATCTGCCCTATAAGTAAATTTACCTATATTGGGTGGATGAAATAACGGCCCTTAATAAGTATTTTATAAGTTTAGGGAAAATGAAATTTTATGCGAACGAAATAAACGGGCGGTAGATATGCAAGTAAAACGAATGCTAATAAAAAATAGAATAAAAATATATTTTTAATTTAAAATGTTTTTAAAATGAACTAAAAACTGGAAAATAACTTCCCCTCTGCCTACGTAGATTCTTCACCACGTAAAGCTTATCTGGAACATTTGTGAGTGGGAATTCTTATAGGTATTAAATAGTACTTGGACTTTGAAATGTATAATAACATTGGCGCACGCTAAAGATGGTTCGCATTAATTTCTAACAATGTTATTACCGATATGAGCTTTTCTAAAAAAAAAAAACATCTTTTCACGATATAGCAAGCGCCAAATGTTTTTATACATTTCAAACTCCAAAAACTATTTAATACCTATAAGAATTCCCACTCACAAATGTTCCAGATAAGCTTTACGTGGTGAAGAATCTATGTAGGCAGAGGGGAAATTATTTACCAGTTTTTAGTTCATTTTAAAAACATTTTAAATTAAAAATATTTTTTATTCTATTTTTTATTTTATACTTTTTAGTTGTGAGTCTGTGAAAATTTCTAAGATTGTAATTGGATATTCTGTGTCATATTAGTGGTACTCATGTAACCATATAACTTAACAAAAGCGTAAATATATACATTTAACAGCTCAGTTAGATGAACGATATAGATAAATTTATGTGAATACTTTTTATTTTGAAATTTTATTAATTTAATTTTTGACCCATTTTTTAGCACATTCTTCTATTTTTGTCTAGTGTGCATTGACTGCTTTGAAAAACTGCATGTCGAACAGCGTAATCGAATTGGGTAATTTTTCGAGGTGTTTACACACTAAACTCCTCGCGGAAATTTACCGAATTTGTGTAAATGTTCCAGATCAGCTTTACGTGGTGAAGAATCTATGTAGGCAGAGGGGAAATTATTTTCCAGTTTTTAGTTCATTTTAAAAACATTTTAAATTAAAAATATGTTTTATTCTATTTTTAAAATGTTTTTATTAGGTCGCTTTCGTCGTTCTTGTGCCCGGATTTCTGCATTCGATTTTGAACCAACTTCCAGTTGTGCTAGGGTCTTGAAATTTTCACTACAGTTCAGGTCGCGATGACAATGCAATATTATGAAAAAAAAATTCCGCTAGGTGGCGCGTGGGTCGCTATATTTTCAAAAATCGCATTTATGGTCCGATTTGGCTGAAATTCGGAACATGTACCTATTACTACTATGAAAAGAAATATTTTCCTAAAAAAAAATTCCGCTAGGTGGAGCTGAGGTCGGGGTAATAACAGCTGAAAATTATAATTATGGACCGATTTAGCTGATATTTAGCGTGTGTTTTACTTAATCAATTTCCAAATGTTCAAATTGGACCCGGTAGGTGGCGCGTGAGTCGTTCTATTTAAGAAATGCGAAGGTCTGTTTTCGGTGTCGATTAATTCGTTTTTCAACGAACTTCCCGTTGAGGTAGAATCTTGAAATTTTCATCATCGTTTAGTTTTCTGCCCACACGCAATATAACAAAAAAATAATTCCGATAGGTGGCGCACGGTGAAAAGTTTTATTTCCAGAGATTTTGCTTTGGATTTTGAACTAACTTCCCATTGAGCTGGGGTTTTGAAATTTTCACCATCGTTCAGGTTTCGCTGACAATGCATTATACAAAAAAAAAATCCAAAATATTGCTTTAATTGCAAAAGTCCCATTTATCGGCCTATCTTCCTTATTGCTATCTGAATATTTCGTACATATGCTATAATGCGCATGCTATAATGTGTTTTCAGCGCCATAAACAGCATCGAAATTTCGAATATTTCATCTGCATACATTTAGGCGCAGCCACTGTTGCACAAAGGAAAGATAATGTGCTTTATAAGACTTAAAAAAGAATAATTTTATTCATGTAACCATAGGCACACCGCGTAATGCGCGTAAACGTAGAAAATTGCCGAAGGCGTAAATGAACTGTCAAAATTTTTATGGAACGAAGTTTACACAGATTCGGTAAACTTCCACGAGGAGTTTAGTGTGTAAACACCTCCAAAAATTACCCAATTCGATTACGCTGTTCGACATGCAGTTTTTCAAAGCAGTCAATGCACACTAGACAAAAATAGAAGAATAGCTGAAAAATGGGTCAAAAATTAAATTAATAAGAATTTCATAATAAAAAGTATTCACATAAATTTATCTATATCGTTCATCTAACTGAGCTGTTAAATGTATATATTTACGCTTTCGTTAAGTTATATGGTTACATGAGTACCACTAATATGACACAGAATATCCAATTACAATCTTAGAAATTTTCACAGACTCACAACTAAAAAGTATAAAATAAAAAATAGAATAAAAAAATATTTTTAATTTAAAATGTTTTTAAAATGAACTAAAAACTGGAAAATAATTTCCCCTCTGCCTACATAGATTCTTCACCACGTAAAGCTTATCTGGAACATTTGTGAGTGGGAATTCTTATAGGTATTATATAGTACTTGGAGTTTGAAATGTATAAAAACATTTGGCGCTTGCTATATTGTGAAAAGATGTTTTTTTTTAGAAAAGCTCATATCGGTAATAAGATTGTTAGAAATTAATGCGAACCATCTTTAGCGTGCGCCAATGTTTTTATACCTTTCAAACTCCAAATACTATTTAATACCTATAAGAATTCCCACTCACAAATGTTCCAGATAAGCTTTACGTGGTGAAGAATCTATGTAGGCAGAGGGGAAATTATTTTCCAGTTTTTAGTTCATTTTAAAAACATTTTAAATTAAAAATATTTTTTTATTCTATTTTTTATTTATTTTATACTTTTTAGTTGTGAGTCTGTGAAAATTTCTAAGATTGTAATTGGATATTCTGTGTCATATTAGTGGTACTCATGTAACCATATAACTTAACAAAAGCGTAAATATATACATTTAACAGCTCAGTTAGATGAACGATATAGATAAATTTATGTGAATACTTTTTATTTTGAAATTCTTATTAATTTAATTTTTGACCCATTTTTTAGCACATTCTTCTATTTTTGTCTAGTGTGCATTGACTGCTTTGAAAAACTGCATGTCGAACAGCGTAATCGAATTGGGTAATTTTTCGAGGTGTTTACGCACTAAACTCCTCGCGGAAGTTTACCGAATTTGTGTAAACTTCGTTCCAAGGCGAATTCATTACATCCCACCATATGGTTTCTTCTTCTTCCCTGAAAATCAAATCGTAGCTGTCAAATTGCTTATGTTGTTGCTTTGTCTGACATTTACAGCCACAAGGAGTGTGTGCGTGCGTGTAGATCTGAATTCGCTCGAGCACACCTGTATGAATTCGCCTTGCTTCGTTCCATAAAATTTTGACAGTTCATTTACGCATTCGGCAATTTTCTACGTTTACACGCTTTACGCGGTGTATCTATGGTTACATGAATAAAATTATTCTTTTTTAAGCATTATAAAGCACATTATCTTTCCTTTGTGCAACAGTGACTGCGCCTAAATATATGCACATGAAATATTCGAAATTTCGATGCTGTTTATGGCGCTGAAAACGCATTATAGCATGCGCAATATAGCATGTGTGCGAAATATTCAGATAGCAATAAGGAAGATAGGCAGATAAATGGGACTTTTGCAATTAAAGCAATATTTTGGATTTTTTTTTGTATAATGCATTGTCAGCGAAACCTGAACGATGGTGGAAATTTCAAAACCCCAGCTCAATGGGAAGTTAGTTCAAAATCCAAAGCAAAATCTTTGGAAATGAAACTTTTCGAATATTTCTACCCGTGCGCCACCTATCGGAATTATTTTTTTGTTATATTGCGTGGCGCCAGAAAACTAAACGACGATGTAAATTTCAAGATTCTACTCCAACGGGAAGTTCGTTGAAAAACGAATTAATCGACACCGAAAACAGACCTTCGCATTTCGTAAATAGAGCGACTCACGCGCCACCTAGCGGGTGCAATTTTTTTCTGAACATTTGGAAATTGATTAAGTAATACACACGCTAAATATCAGCTAAATCGGTCCATAATTAGGATTTTCAGTTTTTATTACCCCGATTTCAGCTCCACCTAACGGAATTTTTTTTAGGAAAATATTTCTTTTCATAGTAGTAATACATGTTCCGAATTTCAGCCAAATCGGACCATAAATGCGATTTTTGAAAATATAGCGACCCACGCGCCACCTATCGGAATTTTTTTTTCATAATATTGCATTGTCATCGCGACCTAAACTGTGGTGAAAATTTCAAGACCCTAGCACAACAGGAAGTTGGTTCAAAATCGAATGCAAAAATCCGGGCACAAGAACGACGAAAGCGACCTAATAAAAACATTTTAAAAAGACAAAGCAACAAGAAGGCAGAAAACGTCAAATGACGTTTGCTATTATCTCCTTTGTGGTCAACAAGCATTAACTTGTGGTGTAAGGGTTAAGTGTTCGGCCGTCTACACCAAGTCGTGTCGGTTCAATGCCCGGCAAAAGTAACATCCAAAATTATTTGGAAAAAGAATTTTTCTAAACGGGGTCGCCCCTCGGCAGTAGTTTGGTAAACTCTCCGGGTGTATTTCTGCCATGAGAAGCTTCTTAGCAAAAACTCATTTGCTTTGCAAGTGCCGTTCGGAGTCGACAAAAAACTGTAAGTCCCGCCAACTTGTAGGAAAAACTCAAATGCAACACATCACAAGTTGGAAAGAGAAGCTCGGCAAAAATTTCGTTAGAGATTATGATAACCTGTTGGTGTATCGCCGCCATAAGTTTTTTTTTTTTTTTTGGAGTGTGTACTTTAACACTTATGCTATAAATGATAGACAAAATCTTTAAACTAGCATATTCGAACCCAACAATTTCTATGGAAAGTTATGGTAAAAAACCCGAACCCGGATCCATGGTATTTATGTGCAGAACACCTTTCTGAGCTGGACGCCTTCGGCCGCGCTTATAAAAAAAATAACTCTATGTAATGTAATCACAACAACCACATGAAAACTTGCAACTTTGATTGCAAATATCTCTTCATAGAAGCAAACTATTAAAAAAGGGCTTCCGGATTTGTGATCCTGGGGTCAACACTAGTCTTTTGAGCCCTCTCCCATAATTTTAGCTAATTTTTTAGCAGCTGGGTGCTAAAGGCAACAAATACGCAATTTTGTTGTCAGAATCAAGTTGACTATAAACGAGATTTGAGTAGGTTATGTATATGTGGCACTATCAGGTGAATGGATAGCCTTTTTCTAATCTCTAAGGGCGTAAACGATGAAGACATTCTTAATCTAAGGAAAACGAAATAGACATTTGCCACAACCTTATTCCCATGCTCGATACAGGGCCTGGACTCCCTAACGATGAGTTTTCAAATGTACACTGAAAATTGTGGACACTCTAAGGGCCGCTTGCATAAAAGCCGATTATACCTTCTACTCGCTGATTAACTTGACAGCTAACCATACAAAATACGTCGATTAACGCCGCTAATCGGGCGATTATCGTTATCAGCTTTTATGCAAGCGGCCCTAACACTCCAATTCAGTAACAATGAGTACTACGAGTTTTTTCTATCAATTTACACAGTTTGTCAAAAATTTTCACTGGCTTTTTTTCAGTGAGTTTTGGTGTAAAGGGTATTTCAACAAGAGCATGAATATTTTAAAATAACACAAAATAAAATATTCGGAAACATTTTAAAAGTATTGTTTACAAATGCCATTTAAAAAATTAAAATCAAAACGTCATGCATTGCCTACTTTACACAAAATAGCTGTGAAAATTTACATGATATTGACCGCCACCACTTATTCACCCCAATGGAAACACCCTTTTTGTGTTTGTCAGCGCTCATTCAGCACAAAAGTGTACACAATAATTTACAGAATCGCATAAAAATCTCATATGTAAATTTTCGGGACAAATGAGTTTTGAATCAGTGTACACTTTTAATTTCTACACTTTTAGAGCATGCAGTCCCAGCTTCAGTGGCGTACCTACGTGTTTCAATCAAGGCAAGCCCCAGTCCTTATAACCCCAACAAAAGAACATACTGCTGCCAAAGAACATTTCAGACGAAGAAGAAGAGTTCAGGATAGATATTTATCGACTTTTGCACACGGGGAAAAACTTAAACATTTAGGTTTCTTCAATAGGCAAGTTATTGTTTTGCAGATTTTTTAAGCTTTTCCAATCCAAGGGAAAAGGTTTACTTGCACTATTTCCCATTTGCATACATCGCAGAAGCCAAGGCACACTTGCACAACGAAAATTTATATTTTTAACTCAGAGTTAATGTCAAATTAACTCTGAGCTAAAAAGATAACTCGGCGTCGTGCAAGTGGACCTAAGAAACCTAAAAAATATTTTTTATATTTTATAATGCCTAGCAAAAAAAAAATATTACAGCAATCACCACTATTGAATTCTTTTTTTCTACTTTAAAATATGCGCCAATAATTTTTGAGTAGAGCTCTTTGCACATTAACATTGTAGATATGTATATACATATCCAGTTTGGCTTTAAAGCTTATAGTAACAACAGCACGAAGCTGGCTTCGTAGTTGCATACAAAATTTCTTCTAAATTCAAAAAAACTGTAGCTTCAAAAAGACATTTTAGTAAGGGATTTGAAAGCCAGGTAAAAGCCAATAAGTAAAAGCGAGATGGCAATCATCGCCTAGGCGGTTAAAGGCTATTTTAAGTAAGCAAGTAAGAGATGCCATCATATGCGCTGAAAAAATTTTATGTTAATTGTTTTGCTATCAGCCGACAGATGGCAGGAAGAGCTTTACTTATATGTTTATGCTATTGGCAGTTAGTGAAACCAAATGTAAACCTTAAAGAAATTGTTACGATACATTTTTGAAACATATTGTAGCTCATAGAGGATTAGCTAGGCAAGCCGGGCTTTTCGGCTTATATAGAAGGCACGCCACTGCCCAGCTTAGCTTAGAATTTATCACAAAGCCTATGTTTTTTATCTTGGTAGTAAACGAGAGGACACTGTTACCCTTAACAATACAGGACTATTACTGATGAGCAACATATACTACTTTATTGAATTCAAGCAAAAACAGTTTTCACAAGCCCATTTCGAAATCGCAGTCAAGTCGCTATTTATTCTAGAGTAGAAACAAGACCAACACGACCTGACAAATACAATGTCATGAAATGAAGTTGCTTGCATTCCTACTTACAAACAATTTTTTAAAACCTCCATCTAATTGGGTTTCGTTTAGTTACCTCACACGTTTCTCTATGTTGTTGCGAAATACTTCTCGAAAGTCGTGTTGTGAGAAAGCCCCAGACTGTACCATTTTTTGTACGCGATCTGACTTTAAAAACACATCATAATAACTTTGAACAGCATTTTGGAATGCTTCATCAGCCATTATTTGTGTTTCACCTTTCAGGAAAGCCTAGTACGTATTAGAAATTCTATTAAAATGTTTAATCATAAGCCAATAGGATTGAAATATACTCACTTGAAATCGTTGGCCAATCATTTCCATTTGCTGTCTTGTAATTTTCGGTTGTCGTTTTGTCATATCAGTAGGTTGTTTAGCGTTAAAAGAATATGATATACAACGGGACACGAAAACGTATAACTGGATACGGCGTTTACGATCATCCTCCTCGCGCTCGTGTTTCGTCTAAAATTCAAAAGACTTTTTATAAAATAACAGCCTTATCTTACACATGAGTCCAGCCAGACTTTTTCCATTTTTAATCTCCAAAAAATACTACTTTTGGTTAAGTTAGAGGTTTGAAATTTTAGGTAGCTTCCTAAAATTTAATCCTACATCGATCTGTAAAAAAAATCATGGTGATATCTGATATATATATCTAGTTATATAGATATGTTGATTAAAATATCACATTCGTAACACATAGGTCTGGCTGGACTAGGGTTGCCAGATTTTTTGGGTCAAAAATCAGTACATGCGTGTTAGAAATCAGTACAAATCAGTACAACACCAGGAAATCAGTAGAAATCAGTACTTCACCTATTAAATCGGTACAAGTAAAGAAATATTCTGTGCAAACAGTTTATTTTTTATTTAACAGGCTTAAAAATATTTATATAGGTACATATTACTGCGACGTTACTATAGAACTAATTGACATATGTAAATAAAAATAAACTATAAACAAAATAAAAATATGCACATTTCACGTCTAAAAACAGTCTTTTGTAATTTTTTTTTTGCTTGAGCTAGGAACTTATTTTATTACATATATAAATACATATATAAATGAACACATACCTAAATTTATAAACATGTTTACTTTTTATGTAAAAACTAATAAATTTTCGCAATGAACTACAACTTTTGATCTTAATTCAAATACTTGTCACCTTTCTGAACTTGTTGAGTTATTTTTATACCCTGTGCAGTTCCTAAAAAGTCATAAAATTCCTCGCAGGTAAGTTTGTAGTTTGTTTTAACCTGCAATTCGCACTCAACATTTTCCAAGCAAAGTTTATTTCTATCATCTCGCGAAATATTGAACATGAGGCTAAATAAACGCTCCGTTGCAGCGTTCGAATGTGGTATGGAAAATATGAACTCACATATTTTCTCGAAATTTGGGTAGTTACCGCTATTAAGGTATGTCATCCACTTTTCTTCTACGGATTTTTCTTTTACCGAAGGAAGGAAACCCTTAAGCATTACAAATTCCTCAAAGAGACAATCATAGTATATATGCTTTATGGAAAAAGCTATTTGGCGCTTGCTATATCGTGAAAAGATGTTTTTTTTTTGTTTAGAAAAGCTCAAATCGGTAATAAGATTGTTAGAAATTAATGCGAACCATCTTTATCATGCGCCAATGTTTTTATACATTTCAAACTCAACGTACTTTTTAATACCTATAAGAATTCCCACTCACAAATGTTCCGGATAAGCTTTACGTGGTGAAGAATCTATGTAGGCAGAGGGGAAATTATTTTCCAGTTTTTAGTTCATTTAAAAAACATTTTAAATTAAAAATATTTTTTATTCTATTTTTTATTAATTAACTTCTCACTCGTTTTTGAATTGATTTATTGATTCAGTCTACAGGTTAACCTTACAGACTATTACATGTACATAATTACTAATTTATAACGGTGAAAATATTTAATTTAAATCTTGATATAGCGGCATTGAAGTCTATCACATGCGTATAAATATTACATAAGCGTATGCTTCGTGCAATTGGTTCATTATAGCCATAGTTAGTTCTATGGGACGTTTCGACAAGCAACCGATGATGTCTTAACTCTCGCGACGAGGTGTTAAAATTAATCAAACTACGTAGTTCATCGCAATCAACCCTATGGTTAACTAAGTTGTAGACAAATATTAGTGCAAAGTAAATTCTACGGTCTTCTAAGGATTGTAAGCCGAGGAGTTTCCTCCTACTGTCATAGTCTGGCACACCACATGGCCAGTTTAATTTGAATATAGTAAATCTTGTAAAGGTTCTTTGAACCCTTTCAATTTTTCTACGGTGGGACGAATAGTATGGATTCCACACAAGACAACAATAGTCCAGGTGGCTCCTTACTAGATAAATATAAAGTGACCTCAAAGTGTAAGGGTCTTTGAACTCTTTTGAATTTCTTCTTATGAATCCCATCATGGAAAGTGCTTTAGCAAGTACAACATCAACATGCCTGTTAAAAGTTAGCTTCTTATCGAAAATGACCCCAAGATCTTTGATTTCCTCCAAACGACTCAAATTGACATTGTCAATTGAATAGTCAAACTCAATAGAACTAAGAGCTTTGGAGTAAGAAACCACATGACATTTTCCTGTGTTAAGAAACAAATTATTAGCGGTACACCACTGCTGGAATATCACAAGGTCGGATTGTAAATTACGGCAGTCACTTAGATTACATATTGGCATAAAAACTTTGACATCATCAGCAAACATGATACATTTCGCAAACTTAAAATGCTGGGGTAAGTCGTTTATAAACAATATAAACAAAAGCGGTCCGCAGTGAGTGCCCTGCGGTATCCCTGACCATGCATTCACGACGCAGTCCGATTTCGTCGGCCCAATCTTCACTTATTCGCTGTTTTCATTAAAACGTATAATATAAATATTTTATAATATAAAGGAGCGTTTTCTCATCTAGCATTAAATATTAAAGTTCACGATAAACAAAAATTTTGTATGAAAAAATTAAGATAAATTTTAAAGTTTACTTCAGAAAACTGCTCCAATTTCATAACAATAAGAAAGTTTCGTATACAGATGCGTTGCATCCGAATATACAGAACTATAATAAACATAAATAAAGCTTACATTTATATTTGTTATATCCAGGCGCGTATTCAGGGACACCCCGAAATGCGCAAGTTTATGCAATTTTTATACCTTCCAGGAAGATGAAATGGTATTAAAACTTTGGTCCGATGTTTGTAAATATGAGAAGAAGAAGAGTTAGACCCATCCATAAGTATACCGAAATGATCAGGATGACGAGATAAGTTGATTTAGCCATGTCCGTCTGTCCGTCTGTCTGTTTGAACGCAAACTAGTCCCTCAGTTTTTGAGATATTTGGCTGAAATTTGGTATGCGGCCACCATTTTCCAGTATAGGAATCATTTGTCGGAACCAGCAAGATCAGACCGATATTACATATAGCTCCCATACAACCGATTATTCCGATAAACGGATTTTGGGTTATAACTCCTGTAATTAAGCACGTAGGAACGTGAAATTTTGGAAGCATCGCTATCTTTATATGTAAAATATCGATGTTGAAAATCATTGAGATGGGAAAAAATATTTCACATAGCCCCCATACAATCGATTGTTCCGATAAACGGATTTTGGTAGATAACTGCTGTAATTAAACACGTAGAAATGTGAAATTTTGGAAGCATCGCTATTTTTATATGTGAAATATCGATGTTGAAAATCATCGAGATTGGATAAATATTTCACATAGCCCCCATACAATCGATTGTTCCGATAAATGGATTTTGGTAGATAACTCCTGTAGTTATATAAGTAGGAACGTGAAATTTTGGAAGTGTCGCTATTTATATATGTGAAATATCGATGTTGAAAATCATGAGATGGGTTAAATATTTCCATAGCTCCCATACAATTGATTATTCCGATAAGCGGATTTTGGGCTATAACTCCTGTAATTAAACACGAAGGAACGTGAAATTTTGGAAGCATCACAATTTTTATATGTGAAATATCGATGTTGAAAATCATCGAGATGGGATAAATACATATTTCACATAGCCCCCATACAATCGATTGTCTTTGGTAGATAACTCCTTTAATTATATCGGTAGGAACGTGAAATTTCGTAACTGTTGCTATTTAGAATGTAGAATGTCGATGCTTAAGATCAATGAGATTTGACCAACAGAACACATCGCCCCCATATAATCGACAGTTCCGATAATTTCGGTATGAGCTAAAGTTAAATTCACACAGGCTGTACTGGGATTAAACATCGGAAATCGTGACGCTTATTCATGAAAGGTATTTAGCCTTCGGCACAGCCGAAGACAGCTTTCCTTACATGTTTTGTATGTGACTGTAAAAAAAAAACCGCGTGTAGCCAGTACACGTGAAAGAAGTTAACTTCTGAAGTTCAGAAATAACGAAATATGAATAAGATGTATTCGAGAATGGTTTAGATTCTCAATATCTTACTTCCGGGAAGTGGACCAGGGAAACCATCCATTCGAAAATATCTTATATATGGTGCGTTTTCCTTAAAATTTGGTACATGGGTAGAACTAGGCCTAAGTCCACATGGGCCAATACGAATGGGATATAGAGGAAAAGTAGAAGGAGAGAGAGCAATGAAGAGCAAAAGGGAGGGACATAGTAAAGAGAGTTGTACGAAGAAAGATAGGAAGACGAGGTCGCAAGCCTGTTTGAAATTTAAATATTTGGAACACGATGGCAAATACCTTTCCCTTCATACCCATATAAGCATATCTTGCTCAATATTTGAAAACAAAAAAAATAGATAGGTGGCAACCCTTTGAACCGCCCGAAGTGGCAACCGCCATGTATATAGTCTTAGAATGAATCATACTACTACTATTGCCAAATTTAATACAAAACGGCAAAGCGGTTTCCGAGATATAAGGAAAAAATAAATAAAATACGGTTTGGGGGCAACCCTGGCTAACAACCCTGCTAGAAATTGAAATGCGGCCGAAAATATCTTTCATTTGATACCCATATTGGCATATATTACTTACTTACTTAAAATAGCCTTTAACCGCCTAGGCGATTTTAGCCGTCCAATTGGCATATATTGCTCAATATTAAAAAAAAAATTGGGATAGGTGGCCACCCTGTGAAAACAGCCTCAAATGGAAACACCCATTAATACCATACTTTATCCAAATCGGTCGTGCGGCTCCCGAGATATAGAGAAAAATATATAAAATGTGGCCACACCCACGCGTGTAATCTTAGAATGAATCAAACTATCTATAATGCCAAATTTTAACCAAATCGGTTGAGCGGTTCCCGAGATATAAGAAAAATTTCTACGCCTGAAAGTCCGCAACATTAGTCTGAAAGACGGCTACAATTTATATTTCCGTGCCATAACTTCCGTTTCATCGTCACCCATCTTCTCAAATTTTACTCTCAATTAAAACTTCATATCGCAGCCTAAGATGTTAACTTCAAAAATAAAATTTGGAATATGAGTCCCAAACTCATGGGATAATATTTTATGATTTCCGGTCAAATTAGACATTTGAAATGACAAAAATTGCGACAAAGCAAAACTTAGGTAAAGAAAGAAAACTTCAAAAGTCCCCATTAATATCATGTGTGGTAAAAAAGTTATTTGGGGGCAAAGGTGAACATTTAGGGTTTTACGAATTTTTCTCGTAAACGGTAATTTTTTCGAAAAATTACCTTCGACCAAGCTGTACACCTGAAAATTCACTATACAAATCGTGCTAGCATTTTTCTAAATTAATCTGTCCCGGAAGGCGTTGTATCTCCATCCCGATCCCTATCGCTGTCTACATATGGGGTAAAACTCCTCAAGCGGACCACCTAAAAATTCGATTTGAATGAAATTTGGTGAAAGTGATCTGCCATGTAAGAAAAAAATATCACCAAAGTTCGCGTAAAAATATTGGATGGTTACCGAGATATACCGGTTTGAATTCGCAATTGTTTGTGTGTAAGACTTTTTTTATTTAAATTATAAGACATGTAATTGACATGCTAAGAAGGGACATGGTTTTCTAAAGTATTTTTTCCGTTCTTTTCGAATATAACTTTAAAAAAAATTTGATTAAAAAAATTTAGTAAAAATTTTATTAAAAAAGAATTTTTTTTCAATTTTGGACATTTTTAATTATTAAGTAAAGCTTGATCTCTTTCCTTTAAAATATTTTTTTTTTTGTAATGGAAATCGAAAATTTTTCAATGTTTTTTCAAAAGACAATTTATTTATTTTTTTTTTTGTTTTTCTCTAGGCTTTGCTAAATTTGGTCGCGTCACTAGTAACAAAATTAAACTTTAGCTAAGTCATTTTCATTTTCCAGTCAAAATGGTTATCTTGAAAAAAAAATTGGATCCACCCCGAAAATATTTTCTGGATACGCGCCGGCTATATCTGTTACATACATTTGACTTATATAAATTATATAAAAGGTACAACGAACAAAATTTTAAGCAGAGCTCACTGCTTTAAAAATAATTGGCTTAATGAAAAGTCGCAATAAAATAAGGCATCAGGTAACGAATATACTTGAAAAAACATATACTTTCATGAAATAAAATAAAACAAAAAATACATTTTAAAATATTTCTATATCACAATTTTCTATATCTTGCTCTGAGCTATCATAAATTTTAGATGTGTTGAACCAAGTTTATTTCAAAAAACATTCTTTACTACATTGGCAAAAACGCTAAAAACGGCTAAAAATAAATAAGAAACCTGCTAGCGGCTAGATTCAAAATTTTCCGGCTAAATGACAAAAAAACCACGGCTAGATCTAGAAACAGCTTACAGAATTGAGGTATTAGACTTTTAATCCAAAGGAATATAACCTGCCCTGAGTAGAGGCACAGCAAGGTCTACCGGGCGACCAAAAAAATTTCCACAAACGTTTCCTTTGGAGAATAACCAGTCTAAGGATTTGTAAAAAGACCCACAAGTTAGGCAATGAAAAAGTCTTGCCATTCATAGGCAAAACAAGTGTAAGAGGTAAGTACCTTAAAAATGGGAATTAATAGAGGGAAAGTCCTTGAGTCCCAGATGGACATAAGCGAAAAAATTCTGCAAATACACAATAGTATAGCAGAGAATAGAGTTTCGCGGTCGAAGGCCGAAGATATAATTAAAACTGTAGGGAAGTTTCAAAGGGAGATAGACTCTAACAACGAAAAATTGTTATCAGATGGCATTGGAAGTGAGGACTATTTCAAGAGTGACAAATATAATGGCACCACTTTAATGATTGAAGAAATAGTCCAGGGTTACAGAAAAGTTCTTTCGGCTGAAGTATCATTTCAGCCGGCTCAAAAGCAGGAGCCCGGCCCCTCAGGGTTCGGTAAGCTCCAGCACAGATAAAAACAACCGATAACACTGGACCACGAATTTCAACTTTTTCGCTTTACCAGAAATGCTTTTTCGCTTTATGAAATTCGTATGTAAAATCACCCCCTGATTTCGAAAATTGAGTTCATTTTTGATTCTATGGTACCGTTTTTGAGATATTTGCAATTTACCGTTATTCGAAAAAACCAAAAAGATGGCGCCCTTTAATTGCGTATATCTCACGAACGGGTCAAGCAATTGCAAAAAAGTTTACAGAATCGGAAAAACGATAAAATTTGCTATAAATGCATCATACATTGTTTTTTGCTCAACCAGATAGTTTTCGAGATATTAGCTTGTCATTTCATATTTTTGTTTTTTTTTTATGAAAAAATATGAAAAAAAAATACTCTTTGCGTGGGCAGCATTCCAAAACCACAACTTTTTTTCTAGATATTTTTTCTTTACGTAGAGCTCTGTTTTATTAGAAAAAAGATGAGCTATCATCGAAGAAAATCGATGCAAAACTACGTAAGTTATAAACGATCAAGTAAAAATACCCAGGTTGCGCAACTTCAATGTGTGATGTATACATACATATTTTAAAGATATAAAGTGCAAATGGGATATTATCCGGATAAACGAATAACACCATAACAATGAAAATACTTTTTCTTTAAATAAATCAAATAGTACTTTTAATACTCGAATTGTTTTATAGTAGGTAGAGTGGTTGCTTCGAAAGGAAGAGTGGTTGGGTTCGAAAGTGCTGTAGGCATGTAGTTATAAACATGTATTTCCGTCACTTATGCGTAAGTATGCAGGTAGATTTTCAAAATTATAAGAAAATTTTTAAAGCCGACATCTAAAGCAGGTAATATTTTCTTTTCCCGGCTTCGTATAAAAAGGAAACTTTCTGTCTAGGTAAGATTTAATTTTTTCAATTTTATTTTTGTTCCGAGTATAAATATGAGTTAAGGCGCCTTGAAACTTCAAAACATCTGCAAGGCTCGCCGGAGATAGTTCAGTTCATAAGTCGAATTTCAAAACCGTGATTTATTAAAAAAAAAAAAATGAGTAAAAGGACGCGAGAATTTGAGTGTGATAACGATCCAGATATGTTCTGTTTCATGTGTGGCCAATATACTATATATGCTGAAAAACCATGGACACCGAACACTTTGTGTACATCGTGTCGAGTAGAATTGATTCAGTCGAAATCAGGACAACAAATAAAATTTGCTACACCAATGATATGGAGAGAACCTACTTGCCAATCAATGGAGTGTTATATTTGTCAAACGAAAGTGCTTGGCGTTGGAAGATCAAGAAGAGTAACTTATGCCAGCGTACCATCAGTGACATTACCAGTACTACATTCAACGACAGTTGCGGATCCAGTTCCATTGTCAACAGTAATATCTGAGTGCGGGGAATCAAGTTGTACTGAATTTCGCGTGGGAAACGAGAGAAACGTTCTCTCACAAGCACAACTTAATGATTGGATAAGAGATTTGGAACTATCCAAGGAAAAGGCAGAGATCCACACTTCCCGTATGCAACAATTTAAATTTGTGTCATCCGTTGTTAAGGTGATATATTGTAGAACTCGTAACGAACCATTTTCCAAACACTATACCAAGAAAGACAGTAAATGCTACTGCAACGACATTCCTGGTTTATTCAAAGAGTTTGGTCAAACATATGATTCAAAAGAGTGGCGATTGTTCATAGAGAGCAATAAACTGAGTTTGAAAGCTGTATTATTGCATATTGGTAACAAAAAGCCTTCTATCCCGATCGCACATGCAGTAAATACAAAGGAAACCTACGAGGAAATGCAAAAAATTCTCAAATTTATCAAATATGAAGAGCATGATTGGAAAATATGTTCTGATCTCAAAGTCGTTGCAATGCTATGCGGTCTACAAAGTGGCTACACCAAGCACTGCTGCTTCCTCTGCAAGTGGGATAGCCGAGCTCGTAAGGACCACTACATCAGAAAGGATTGGTCGGAAAGAGTCGAGTTTACCGTTGGTGTGGATAACATAAAATACACCCCTCTTGTCAAGAAAGAGAAAATCATACTTCCACCCTTACACATCAAGCTCGGTCTCATTAAAAACTTTGTTAAGGCTTTGGACAAAGAAGGCGAAGCATTCGACTATTTGAAAACAATTTTTCCAGATATTTCTCTAGCCAAGATAAAGGAAGGTATTTTTGTTGGACCCCAAATAAAAAAGTTGATCAACAATACTCAATTCAAAGGACTACTCTCATCAGTTGAAGCAGCAGCGTGGGAATCCTTTGAAAAGGTCGTTGCTCGGTAGACACAAAAGCCCTAACTACGAACAGATAGTGAACGACTTAATCAATAATTGTGCGAAAATCTGTAAATATAAAAGGCTTATTAAAATTAATTTCCCAAAATTTTATTTACCTAACTAATATTTTCTTTCCAGGCGTAAATATGTCTTTAAAAATTCACTTTCTGCACTCACATTTGAACTTTTTTCCGGCAAATCTTGGCGACGAACATGGCGAAAGGTTTCATCAGCAAATGAAATTAATTTAGAATCGATATCAAGGATTCTGGGACGTTGCAATGATGGATGATTACTGCTGGTTTCTCATAAGAGAAACCGATCCTAAACTGAATAAGCTTCAAAGTAGACCACATAATTATTTCGACTACATAGTAAAATCAAATTAAGATAAAGATTGTTAGAACATAAATAAATTTAAAAAAAAGTAAAAAATATGGGTAATTTCATTCATGAATTAAACTTTGAACTCAATAGAAACAGAGCATAGCTTGATATTTCTCTCTTTCTTATACCATACATACGTTTTGAGCTATACGTTGAAATTGCGCAACCTGGGTATTTTTATTTGATCGCTTATAACTTACATAGTTTTACATCGATTTTCTTCGATGATAGCTTATCTTTTTTCTAATAAAACAGAGCTCTACGTAAAGAAAAAATATCTAGAAAAAAAGGTGCGGTTTTGGAATGCTGTCCACGCAAAGAGCAATTTTTTTCATAAAAGAAAAAAAAAATATGAAATGATAAGCTAATATCTCGAAAACTATCTGGTTGAGCAAAGAACAGTGTATGATGCATTTATAGCAAATTTTATCGTCTTTTTGATTCTGTCAACCTTTTTGCAATCGCTTGACCCGTTCGTGAGATATATGTAATTAAAGGGAGCCATCTTTTTGGTTTTTTCGAATAACGGTAAAATGCAAATATCTCAAAAACGGTACCATAGAATCAAAAATGAACTCGATTTTAGAAATCAGGGGGTGGTTTTACATACGAATTTCATAACAGCGTCTCTGGTAAATTTTGGCCGTCGACCAGTGTAATAGGTACTAGTCAGAGAATAATGAGGAAATTACAAAATTTTGCAAATATTTTGTTTGAAATAAGCTTATAGGGCGAAATCAGCAACATTCAATGTGTTAGTCTATTTAACTTATTTATTTGTTTTATAAATGAATACTCGATTAATATTGAAAGGACACTGCCGCTCCGTCGTACGGAGACCTTTATTTATATAAAATTAACCTAATCTTAATTGTATCTGAACGAACGCAGTTCGTCCAGTATGTAAATATACATCCATACATACTTAAATATCTATGTGTATATCCTTACAACTATTTTGGTGACGCGCCGCAGATAAGAAGCGCGTCCCTATTACCTACTTACAAATAAGAAACGATAGCACTTGAAAATTCAATGCACTTGAACCACCATGCTTCTAAATATCAAGCATCTGGTGTCCAGACAATGAATCGTACTTTACTTTGTCATTTCTGTTGGCGACGTATTTCTATGAGCCTTAATTCTCTGATAAGAAATATGTTTCCGAAATATCTATGTTTGATGCATGTACGCGTGCATGTACAATGCACCCTAAATCTGTACGTTCCTAACTGTACCAAGAGATGAGCACTTATACAGAATTTATCTCTTAGTTTTTCTATTTGTACTTATATATACTTAACATAACTATGGTGGAAGATTCCACATTCTCCCCCCTATTGAAAAACTGTGGGTTTCCAGCTAAATTGGCTCTTAGGTCTTATTGTGTCAGCAACTGGATCACTTCCTTAACATTGCCATCATATTTTTCATCCATATCGATCAATTTTGTCTTCGGACGCAGGTTCAGTCACTCAATTCACCACGTGGTGTGTGCTTGTTTGTTTTGGTATGCCAAATGTTGACCTTAATCTAGCATATTTAGCGAATACTTCAAACGTACTGTTTTGGTTATGTAAGTTATGCTTCGATGTGTTGTACTGCTGCGTGTTGGTGTTGCTCTTCTGGCTGCTGATAGTACATGTGTTATAATCAATTCCAGAAGTACCTTAAATTTCATTATAGATTTTTGTTGTGTACTGAGAGAAATGCATTGAATGTTGTGACAATATCCCTATTGATAGCGACGAGTTTGATGCAATATTCATTCAGAATGAGCGAGTTATCAAATATTATTTGCTCCCAATAAAAAGTAAAATGACATGTCAACCATTTCGAAATGATGTACTATTTCCTATATTTATGGATAGAATGCTAATATATTTGAACGGCACGTCAATATCTATGGTCGTGATATGAATTTCTATTGTCAACAATTTTTACTATGGATTTCCTAACAATATACAACATGTTGGAGCGTTTTTTTAGATTCAAAATTTTTTGAATTTCTTATGATTGAACATTTTTCTAAAAATTTTATAAAATGCCGTAGGCGAATGGTAGAATACTGGGCTAACGTGCCAAAGGAGCAGGGTTCGAATCTTAGTGAAACCAGTCAAATTATATTAAATTTTGTTTTTTTAAACTATTTAGAATTTATCAATAGTTTATAGGGATACCATTTCAATAGTGATTTATCAAAAAAGCATTGATGAAACATCCATATTCATTGATGGGACAGGATTATCAATTTTTATTTAATGTGATATCAATAATTATGGATGTTCCATCCATAGATTTCCCTCCGTGTGGGTGTCATGTAAAATGTAACATGCTCATGCTTTTCGGATAAATTGGTTTTACTTGATTTTAATAGTTGTTTCAATTGATGTTGTTAGCCACATAGGACTTCTCAATAGTGTTGGCTGATACTTGATTAAGGTAAACAGTTTTAATTATTTATAGGGGGACTCATCAAAGCTTATAAACACCTTATAAAGCGTGTAAACGTATAAATTTATCAAGTGTGTAAATGAACTGTCAAAATTTGTATGGAACGCAGTTTACACAAATTTGATAAACTTCCGCGTCGATTTTGGTGTGTAAAAGAGTGCGTAAATTTATACAATGCAATGACGAAGTTCGACATGTAATTTTTTAATGCATTCAAAGCAAACTGGACAAAAAGAGAAGAATATGCTGAAAATGGGTCGAAAATTACTTTTTTAATGAGAATTTCGAAATAAAAAGTTTTTGTTTGACATCAAGTACACAGAAATTTATCTAGGGCGTTCATCTAACTGAGCTGATAAATGTATAAACTTACGCATTTCGTAAACTTATAAGAGTTGATGAATCCCCTTTATGTTTCTTCAGAGTATACCTTGCCTGTACATCGCTTTTGTTCAATGCATCATTTGTTGAATTCAATTTGTCATTTTAGGAACTTTTACTGATGATTGTGGCAATCTTCGCCTAATTAAGGATCGCACTTTTGCTTTAATTGTAACATTTGTTGTCTTAACTTGCTCGCACGAATATTTGCATGTTTCGCATCCATGTTTCCAAAAGTTGCATGGTATGGGCATCCAACAAACTCAAGCGATGCCCGCTTGAATCTTCCCCGCCGTGGGTTACTTCAAACTATTAATTTATCGTTAAGTTTAGTTTGCGCAAATAAATTTGGATTTCAATTGCAAAAAAAAATGAGGATTCATCACTGTTTTCTCTATCCAGGCCGCTCCACGAAGCTCTTGTTAACCCAACAGTTTCCCCATTTCCAACAAATACCTGACGATTCCTTAAAATATATAACTTTTACATCGGAAGTACAAGATATGAGAGGAATAAGTTAAATCATTACTAAACTTAATGATCAATAAAATTTGAATTTTGCTTAACATTTTATTTTTCCTTTGTATATTAATTTTCAAAAGTTTAAATTTGCACATATAACATTTGACTTCCTCATGCTAGAGTCAAACTAATTAACATCTGTTTGAAATAAATCTTCAGGAAATGGACATATAGTTTGCACTGCCCTCTGAGTTATCCCCAGAGCCGTCTTAATAGTTAGCATTCTGACTAAATTATCTGAACCTAATTAGACGTCAATTACTCTACCTCTTTTCTAATTAAGAGGTGGGACATTATCTTCTTTTAATAACACTAAGGTCCCCGGTTTTATATTTATTTTTGGATACTTATATCTCTTTTGCAGTTCTTCTAAATACTCTTGATAACACCATTCCCACATTTCATTACTAAATTTTGGAACATCTCTCACGCCATCTCTATAATTTTTATACGTAATATTATTTTTGTTATCTATCTCTGCCATCTTATCTCATTCTGCGAACAAAATTCATCAATTTGCTGAATTTGATATTTTTCTTTGAAAAGTTTATAAACATCATTCAAACTATTTTTCGGTCCTATAAAATTAGTCGCATTATCAGAAAAAAAAATTTTAGGACTTCCTCTACGCACAATAAACCTCTTGAGAGCTCCTAAAAATGCGGCGGTTGATAAATTACTAACTACTTTCAAATGAACAGCTTTACTAGCGAAGCAAATAAAAATGCACGCGTAGGCTTTGTCTGTTCTTGAACCTCTCAATTTGATGAATTGTTATTCGACCAAGGAAGTCAATACCAACGTTTTCAAAAGCTCGCGATTTCGTTACCCTATCCTGTGGCAAACTCCCCATAAACTGATGTATCGAGCGAGGATTCATTCTAAAACACCGGTAGCAAGAATGTACAATTTTAGTAGCTAATCGTTTTCCACGTAAAGGCCAACGGTATTAATATAGGATGTTTAGCTTCAAAAGGAAGTGAAGACTTTTGAATTCTACCCCCTACTCTAAGAATATCTTTTTCGTCTAAAAATGGAGCAGAGTAGCTAATTTGGATGATTTCTTTATTCCTTTTTGGGATTTCAACAACTTAATATCATCTTGAAATATTTTCTTTGCGTTTGTAACACGATTTTTTCTATAGCTAATTTTTGATACGAATGACGATCTTTGACTGATTTTTTTAATCTGATATAGCATTTTCAGGTCGGAATTCCTTTGAAAAAGGTTTCATTTGACTTGAAAAAATTTTCATTTCATTTGAAAAAGGTTTCATTCGACCTGAAAATGCTATATCTATGAATTTCAATATTAAAGCTACTACATTCCTTAGAAAACTAAAGCGGTTTTTATGTTTTATGTCTCCCATTGTTGCTAGGTTTTCTTTCACACTATCTATTTCTGCTATTTTAACCGTATTTTCTTTTAAAAAATCCGGCCCATTAAACCAAAAACTATTTTCGATAGTCTCACTTGGATATAGGCCTCGAGAAATGATGTCAGCTGGATTTTCTTTTGACTTAATAGTCGCAACTTTGTTTCTTCGAAGGTTTTTAATTTTCCTGGATCTAATCTAAGCCACGATAATACTATTTCTGAATCGCTATAGTACCTTACAAGATTAACTCTTTCTTGTAAGCTTTCAGTGACTTTTTCAATCAGCTCCACTAGCAAAACTGCTGCACAGAGTTCTAAACGCGGAATAGAAAGCGTTTTGGTTGGTGCAACCAGGCCCGGATTACGATATTTGCCGCCCCTAGGCAGTTGCGAACGGGTGTGCAAACGAGCATTCGGTACGCTATATCAACATTTGGATAAACTGTGTGGAGCTCATTGCTTCTTAGTAATTTGAGCAGATCCATAGGAGAATTTTTCTCAATATTCTTTTTGACGCAATAACTTTTAAATAAAATCATTTCATTTGCGAAAGATGCTTCGATATCTTGATCGTAGAAATTTATCAATTGAGCAGATTTTTCACGTATTTCTTTTTCATTCAAACGATGCATGTCTGTAATAACTGAAAATTTCTGATAGAGAACTTTGTACACTTTTGTTAAGTATGTATAATAAACAACTTTTTATTAATATGAATTAACGAAAAATTACAAAACTTTAAACTGGGTTTTCACCGATTAAAAGGCAAAGAGCTTTTTACATGGATACCCTAGTAAATAGTGAACTTCGAAACTCCGGTGGAAGAACTGCAACTATTTTTTGTAAGGCACCTTTGCGAACATTATAGACTTTATTCATCGTATATTTATCACAAATGTGCAAGCCAAATACATAAATAAAATGAACAACTCTTTATTTTTGGTATGAAACGTATCGCAAACGTTTAGAAACGTTACCGAAACGGTACCAAAAGTACTAATTCATTCCATCTCTAGTAACAGGTGAACTGAACGACCGAATCAATAGCTCGGGGAATACCCGAACTTCTAACTCTCAATCAGTGCTACCGCTTTGGAAATGTTCCACCAAATCTGGTAGATTTTATATGAAAGGACGTCATTAAAAGCAGAAATTAATTTGAATCATATAGAACAACTATACATGTATGTATGTACATACACAAAAGATATTTCACTGATCTTTTCGTATAAAATCTAGTTTTGCCAAAATTCTTTTTCGGGAGTAATAAATATAATAGAATAAATGTAAGAAAAATAATAAATGTACAAAAAATTCCCAAAATTTGCCGCCCTTCAATTCCTGCCGCCCGAGGCAACTGCCTACTGTGCCTATATGGTTAATCCGGGCCTGGGTGCAACCCTAGATTTTGCAGTAACAAAACTTATTTGCGATTGATTACTTGTGCTAATAGATTTCAAGTAAACAACCGCACCGAAGCATCGCAAAATCCATGTATCTCTAGCACATTCGCATTTTCAATAATCATGCATCTTTCTTTATGGTTCTCAAATTTATTAGCTGATCCTTGAACCTTATCCAGTCAGCTCTCATTTGATCCGGTATTTCGTCATGCCAGTTGAGCTTCATTGGCAGTCACGATAACTGGATACCTAAGGGGTAGAATAACTTCGCTAATTTTTTCGTTTTTATAAGGTTCCCAAGTTGATTTTATAAAAAATTCGCCCGATTTCGGAGCCCATGACAGCCCCAAAGTTGAAACAGAGTCTTCTTTGTCGAAACCAATCTCTATTTCACGATCATTTTCCCTAATATTCTTAAGAAGTTCAGGATGATTTGCAGACCACTTTCTTTTTCTAATTCTCTAATAATTCGGATATTTTATTTCCACCAGTCATGAAATCATCCAAATAAAAATCATTTTTTATCATCTCAGTTCTTTTGTATTTCTTTTGGATAACTTGTTCTCTAAAGCATACAATCTTTTAATGGCTACTCCTTTCGAATCGCCCAATTCTGATTTAGGATTTTTCAAAGGGAATGTTACTTGAAAACGATTGTATTTTTGATTTCCATTGTTTCGTAAAAATGAGTTTCACACTCTTTTTCTTCTTTTGTTAAAAACTTTTCTTTTTTAGAAATTTCTTCCGTTTCCCAAAACTTTTGAACTCTTTTATCAAGATCTGATAACTTACAACACAATAAAATTTGCTTACTTCCACAGGCGCTGGGCCAATAATCGTCCATCCAAAAACCTAAACTCAGGATTGATTTCTGATTTTAAATCAAGCCTTACTTGACCAATTACCTTAGAAATATTTCTAGAGACGCTTTCTACTACACTATCTACTTGTTTTTTCCTTTAAACCTAACTTCTTTTTCAGTGAACTTGTTATAAAATTGCTTTGAGAGCAATTATTCAAAACAGCTCAAGCTGTGATACATTTTCCTTCCTTATTCTTGAGTTTCACTAAAGCAGTGAGTCAAAATCTGCCAACTGTGCAAACGTTTTTTCGATGTGCGAGCGTTTTTTGCGCAATAATTTTTTTTTTGGTTAACAATCAAAAAAAAAAGACCCCTATTTTTTTATTACAATAAATAATAATTTTATTTTTACAATAAATAATTAAAAAAAAAGAAGTTATTAGCCATTGTTTTAAACAACTAAAAAAAAAAACTTCTCAATCGCTTTCTATTGTGTTACTAATCTTATTTAATTGTGTAATTCATAACAAAAAATAATCTAAAACAAGTAAGGAAAGCTGTCTTCGGCTGTGCCGAAGGCTATAAACCTTTCATGAATAAGCGTCACGATTTTCACTGTTCGATGCCCAGTACAGGCTGTTTCAATTTAACTTTAGCTCATACCGAAATTATCGGAACTATCGATTATATGGGGGCGATGTGTTATATTGGTCCAATCTCATTGATTTTTAACATCGACATTCCACTTTGCTTTGACATGCAACGGCCAAAATCGCTTAGGCGGTTAAGCGCCAATAAATGATGATTCCACATTCTAAAAGAGCAATTGTTACGAAATTTCACTTTCCTACCTGTATAATTACAGGAGTTATCTACCAAAATCCGTTTATCGGAACACTTGATTGTATGGGGGCTATGTGAAATATTTATCTCATCTCGATGATTTTCAACGTCGATATTTCTTCTATGAAATAAGCAATTCTTACAAAATTTTACGTTCCTACCTCTTTAATTACAGGAGTTATAGCCCAAAATCCGTTTATTGGAACAATCGTTTGTATGGGAGCTACATATATGTAATATCGCTCCGATCTTGCTGGTTCCGACAAATGATTCCTATATTAGAAAATGGTGGCCGCATACAAAATTTCAGCCAAATATCTCAAAAACTGAGGGACTAGTTTGCGTTCAAACAGACAGACACACAGACAGACGGACAGACGGACATGGCTAAATCAACTCATCTCGTCATCCTGATCATTTCGGTATACTTAGTGATGGGTCCATCTCTTCTTCTTCTCATACTTACAAACATCGGACCAAAGTTCATGAAAGGCATAAAAAAAGTGTTAGTTTACCATACAACGAAAGTTACAGGCATTTTTCTGCACGCGCATCGTATTTTTCGTATGTAATGGTCATGCTGGCCTTACAAGCGCATGGATTTTGATGCGCTTGTAAGGCCAGCATAGGGCATGGTAGCGACGACGCATGACTAACACTTTTTATACCTTTCATGAACATGAAATGGTATTATAACTTTGGTCCGATGTTTGTAAGTATGAGAAGAAGAAGAGATGGACCCATCAATAAGTATACCGAAATGATCAGGATGACAAGCTGAGTTGATTTAGCCATGTCCGTCTGTCCGTCTGTCTGTTTGAACGCAAACTAGTCCCTCAATTTTTGAGATATCTGGCTGAAATTTTGTATGTGGCCACCATTTTGTAATATAGGAATCATTTGTCGGAACTGGCAAGATCGGACCAGTATAACATATAGCCCCCATACAACCGATTGTAAAATTTGGCAACTCGAGTACTTTCTTTTTATGTAGTGTATATAGTGAAAAACAACAAAGATCGGGCAAATGTAACATATAGCCCCCATACAACCGATTGTTCAGATATAAGGGTTTTTGGCCAAAACTTCTGCAATTAAAAAGTTAGGAACGTAAAATTTTGCAACTCGAGTAATTTCTATTTATGTAGTGTATATAGTGAAAATCAACAAGGTCGGGCAAATGTAACATATAGCCTCCATACAACCGATTTTTCAGATATAAGGTTTTTTGGCCAAAACTTCTGCAATTAAAAAGTTAGGAACGTAAAATTTTGCATCTCGAGTGCTTTCTATTTATGTAGTGTATATAGTGAAAATCAACAAGATCGGGCAAACGTAACATATAGCCCCCATACAACCGATTGTTCAGATATAAGGTTTTTTGACCAAAACTTCTGCAATTAAAAAGTTAGGAACGTAAAATTTTGCAACTCGAGTACTTTCTATTTATGAAGTGTATATAGTGAAAATCAACAAGATCGGGCAAATGTAACATATAGCCCCCATACAACCGATTGTAAAATTTGGCAACTCGAGTACTTTCTTTTTATGTAGTGTATATAGTGAAAAACAACAAAGATCGGGCAAATGTAACATATAGCCCCCATACAACCGATTGTTCAGATATAAGGGTTTTTGGCCAAAACTTCTGCAATTAAAAAGTTAGGAACGTAAAATTATGCAACTCGAGTAATTTCTATTTATGTAGTGTATATAGTGAAAATCAACAAGGTCGGGCAAATGTAACATATAGCCCCCATACAACCGATTGTTCAGATATAAGGTTTTTTGGCCAAAACTTCTGCAATTAAAAAGTTAGGAACGTAAAATTTTGCATCTCGAGTGCTTTCTATTTATGTAGTGTATATAGTGAAAATCAACAAGATCGGGCAAACGTAACGTATAGCCCCCATACAACCGATTGTTCAGATATAAGGTTTTTTGGCCAAAACTTCTGCAATTAAAAAGTTAGGAACGTAAAATTTTGCATCTCGAGTGCTTTCTATTTATGTAGTGTATATAGTGAAAATCAATAAGATCGGGCAAACGTAACATATAGCCCCCATACAACCGATTGTTCAGATATAAGGTTTTTTGACCAAAACTTCTGCATTTAAAAAGTTAGGAACGTAAAATTTTGCAACTTGAGTACTTTCTATTTATGAAGTGTATATAGTGAAAATCAACAAGATCGGGCAAATGTAACATATAGCCCCCATACAACCGATTGTTCAGATATAAGGGTTTTTGGCCAAAACTTCTGCAATTAAAAAGTTAGGAACATAAAATTTTGCAACTTGAGTACTTTCAATTTATGAAGTGTATATAGTGAAAATCAACAAGATCGGGCAAATGTAACATATAGCCCCCATACAACCGATTGTTCAGATATAAGGTTTTTTGGCCAAAACTTCTGCAATTAAAAAGTTAGGAACGTAAAATTTTGCATCTCGAGTGCTTTCTATTTATGTAGTGTATATAGTGAAAATCAATAAGATCGGGCAAACGTAACATATAGCCCCCATACAACCGATTGTTCAGATATAATGTTTTTTGACCAAAACTTCTGCATTTAAAAAGTTAGGAACGTAAAATTGTGCAACTTGAGTACTTTCTATTTATGAAGTGTATATAGTGAAAATCAACAAGATCGGGCAAATGTAACATATAGCCCCCATACAACCGATTGTTCAGATATAAGGGTTTTTGGCCAAAACTTCTGCAATTAAAAAGTTAGGAACATAAAATTTTGCAACTTGAGTACTTTCAATTTATGTAGTGTGTAGAGGAAAATCAAGAAGATCGGGTAAATATATATAGCTAGTAGAACATATATTTAGCCCCATACAACCGGTTGTTCCGATATAAGGTTTTTTGGCCAATACTTCCGCATTTAAAAAGTTAGGAACGTAAAATATTGCACCTTTAGTACTTTCTACATATGTAATGTGTATAGTGTAAGTCAGTAAAATTGAACACGTATAATATATAGCCTCCATACAATCGATTGTTCCGATAACTCGGATCCTATTATTTTGTAAGTTTTTTTAAATTATAACAAAGATGTGTAATGTGTATAGTAAATATAGTTAAATTGAAACAGGCTGTACTGGGGATCGAACAGTGAAAATCGTGACGCTTATTCATGAAAGGTATATAGCCATCGGCACAGCCGAATCCAGCTTTCCTTACTTGTTTTTAGATTATTTTTTGTTATGAATTACACAATAAAATAAGACTACTAACACAATTGAAAGCGATTGAGAAGCTTTTTTTTTAGTTGCTTAAAACAATGGCTAATAACTTTTTTTTTAAATTATTTATTGTAAAAAAAAAATTATTGAGGAGACTTCTTTAACTGTACCAAATATGAGCAAAATCGGTTAAACCGATTGCGAGTAAATAAATAAAATCCAAATGCCTTCGAAAAATTTCGAATACCCATAACTTCGAAAATAATTCGAATGTCGAAAAATAAAAAATTGGGGTCTTTTTTTTGATTGTTAACCGAAAAAAAATTATTGCGCAAAAAAAGCTCGCACATCGAAAAAACGTTTGCACAGTTGGTAGATTTTGATTCAGTAGCTAGTAAAATATGTTTTTTATTTTTACTTTGTGCAGTTAATGTTACTTTTTGCTTTCTTTCAGTTAAACTTTCATTGTGCAAAAAAATGTGATGCCACTTTATTTCTTTTCTCTACCTAAAGCTTCTTAAATTTTTCACAATTTTGAAGTGAATGGCTCTCTTCACAATTCAAAATGCATTTAGAGACTTTCACATTAAAATTTTCATTACTTTTATTGTTTTGGATTAACACTCTTTCTGGATCCTCCAGAGCTTTAAATTGCTTCTGAAGGAAATTTAAAAGAATGTCAATAGACGGAATTTCAGAAGAATCTTCCAATGACTGTTCATATCTACTTTTTGTTCCTGAATCTAATTTCCGAACAACCAAAAAATGAAGAAACGCATTTTTAAATTCTGCAAGCGATAAACCGATTCCATCGAGAACACCTAGATTTGTAGTCACCAAATCATGTAATTGCTTTAATGATTTCGCGAATTGGAACGTAATTGGCTGAACATCAACCAAATTTTTGAAAATTTTACCAGTAATTAACCTTTTGTCACTATATCTTTTTTCCAAAATATCCCACGCTACTTCAAAATTATTTCCGCATATGGTTAAATGCTCTATTAAATTGAGAGCTTCTCCTCTAAGATTTGTCTTGAGGGCAACGATTCTGTGAGTATTTGAAATTTCTGGCTTAAAATAAACCTCAAAAAAATGTCTTTAAAAGAATTCCATTTAGAATAATCACCAAAAAATACTTAAATTTCAATTTTTGGCAAATTTATATGAAATCTTATTCAAAGGTTGCATATGTTGGTTGTACGTGTTCTGCTTTAAAGTTAAAACGCTAACGGCGAAACTCCTAATTCCCATATAAACATACTTGTGACAAGAAAATTGGAGAAAAACATTTTTGTATACATACATTAGAGTGGATCACAAATATGGACTTTTTGGAAATTCTAAAACGCTACCCCCAATTATTGTTCCTTATGACAAAAAAAGAGGCTGCTATTTTTTTTTTTTTTGTTTGTTTTAAAGGTGGTTTAGCGGTCGCGCTACTCGTTTTTTAAAAAAAAAATGAGATACTTGCAATTTTAATTTCATTTTAACATGTTTAAGTGCAGTAAAAATTTGGGTTTTTGTGTGTTGTTATTCTGTTTTCATTGGCGAATATTCCTGCAATTCAATAGCCTTCTTGGATGAGTACAAAGGGTTTAACTCCTGAAAATATGTTTCGAAATAGAAAACGGTGCAACTAAAACGCCTACACTGATCTCATTGCGCATTGGTATTTTGGATATATTTCGCATCTAGAAGGTTTATGACATCGCTGATTATGAATCCGATGTCAGTTTTTTTAAATTCAAAATGGCGGGTCCAATATGGCGGTGATTTTTTTTAAAACTAATTGGATTTTATCGAAACTTGGTACTCAGGGGTTTATGAGTTGTCTGATTACGAATCCGATATCGGTTTTTTTTTAATTCAAAATGGTGGATCCAATATGGCGGTGCATTTTTTAAAACTAATTCGACTGTGTGAAACTCGTCACTGATGGATTTATGACATCGATTTATATGAACAAGTATCGCTTGTGATCGAAAATTCAACCAATAAAAACTTTAGAGGGTCGTTGGGTCGCAAGCCTCGTACCCCATCCTTAAATTTCGGAGACTCCCCTGAAAATATACCGCCTATACATCAGTTTTTTCAGTTTTCTTTCCATCGTTGCATATTTCATTCCAATCGGTCAAACGGTTCGCTCACAGGAGGTTCCTAAAGGTTTTCATGTGGCGTATTTATTGACATCGTATTCCTATGCAAGTTTGACAAAACTGGCATCTTATATATTAATGTATATAAATAACAAATTCAAATACTCGAATCCATGCATGTAGTGGTCTAATACCATATCTAAGGGATGTAGGTTTGGGTTTAAAAACATCAAAATTAAAATTTTTACTTGTTAAGAATTGTTTTGGTGTAGCACAAAATATTGGGCATGTTTGATTAAAATTGTTGTTTGTTATGACATTTAGTATTTTTCCATCAATCAAAGTCATGTGCAAATCATAATTGACAATAATTTTTTCTCCGTTATCAAGGTAATATGCAAATTCCTATTTCGCTTTGGTCTACTTGATGCGCAGTTTCTTTAAAATAAATGCTAAACACATTTTCATACAATCCCGCAAATTGCTTGTAAATACCGTCGGTATTTACAGCAATAGACTACAAAGTCAAAAGCAACAAAGAGTTTAAATGTTATAAATGGAAAAATATTCGTGCTTAATTAAGCATAGAAAATTCTTTCATAGGTTTCACACCAAGTCCAAAAATTCGCAAATCTTTCATATAAGTTAGCATTGAAATTAAAGAAATGTTCTATATGGAAGTATAAATATATGCATAAATGGACACTGAGAAGGGTTTACCTTCAAGCTGGGTAGTGGCCTAAGGTGTTAGACCTTCTAGCATACAAGTCACTACAGTGTTGTGAGTTCGACTCTCACAATGCCGGGAAGAAAAAGTCCATGAAGAGATGTAATTCCAGTATCATCGAAACATATGTCGGCTTGTCTGGGTCCTGCAGCGCGTAGGCAACAAAGAGTTTAAATGCTAATTCACTTTGTTTTGATTTTTTTGCCGACACAGTAGCTGCATGAATCAAAAAATCAACATCGTCATTATTTTCACAAGAAAGATCACTTGCCAGCTTCCTCTTAAGCCAATCTTTTGTATCTATGTAGCTAACCTTTGGTCGTCCTGCTTTACTTAAACAGGGTTTTTCAAAATCATTCTCAGAAATTTCGGTAATAGTTGTTGCGGAAACCCACTGGGGGTATTTCTTTTTAACTCTATTAACCATACGATTACATTTTGATAATTTTGCGCTAACATATGCTATTTGTATTTTTTTCTTATTTCATCTTTTTTCTTAAAACTTAACCCATTAGTATTTTTTTTTTTTAAAACCCAATCCAAAACAACATTAGTTTTGCGATCGCCCTCTATCCATACTCCAAGCATTTTTTTGTGTTGGAATTTAAAGGTTGCTGAAAATTACAAATATACTTAAATAGGGCAAAAACGGGCAAATATTACATACATGATTTTAAAGAACATACCCCAAACTTCCACCGATAATAAAAGTCTGGAACAATAAGGGACAATACACACAACTTTCACTCCACAGAGCACAGGTAAATACTAAATTTTCGATTAAAAAAGCTATTAAATAAAACTCCACAGGGCAATCCCCTTTCCCCCACAATCGTTGAACGATATGCATTTTTGTCGATGGTGGATGTGGTCGACACAATCTATGAGCGCTGTGCATTTTCGTCGATAGTGGATGTGGTGAAGTAACTACGTTGGCGGACGTACCATTAAGTGATGAATACGGTGAGTGCAACATAACCGTTGAACGCTATGCATTTTCATCGATGGTGGTTGTGGTCAATTAACTACGTTGGCGGACGTACTATTGAGTGATGATTACGGTGAGTGCAACATAACCGATGAACGCTATGCATTTTCGTCGATGGTGGATGTGGTCAACACAATCTATGAGCGCTATGCATTTTCGTCGATGGTGGATGTGGTTAATTAACTTTGACGTTGGCGGACGTACATACTTCTGACTGATGGTTAGGGTGAAGTATAAATGATCGATGAGCGCTATGCATTTTCGTCGATGGTGGATGTGGTGAAGTGACTACGTTGGCGGACGTACTATTGAGTGATGGTTACGGTAAATGCACTTTAATAGATTAACGCTATGCATTTTCGTCGATGGTGGATATTGTAGGGCAGACGAACTTGCGAGGCAGGGCACGACCAAGCAGGCTCTTCGGGATAAAGAGCGCTTAGGTATGCCGTTTGCCACATGCAAGCTAATACTGAAGGAGTACACACTCCGCCAAGCCAACGAAAGATGGCTGCAATCTCCAGGATGCCGGCAATCCAAAGAAACCTTGCCGAAATGGGATCATAAAATATCAAGACAAATTTATGCCCTAAGGAGAAGAGAAATCTTCATACTAATAGGCGTATTAACTGGGCACTGCCTCATTGGTAGGCACGCAGAAAGACAAGGTGTGCCCTACCGGCGATGCTGTAGGAGTTGTAAGGATGATGAGGAGGAGGAAATGGTGAAGCACCTCATCTACAACTGCTCGGCTTTAAGTGGCGCGAAAAGGCGCTTTTTGGGAGTTCCCTTCCTGGTTAGCCTACGCCAGGTCACGGAGCTGGACATAAAGGACCTGATGGCCTTCATCAGGTCCTCTAAATGGTTCGAGGAGGAGTAGCGGTGTCGGTTTAGGAACGTCAGTCCCGGGATTCTGCTATGTGGAGAATCCCGATTATACCGGGTTTTTTCCATATGGCAGGGTCCCGTAACTGACTTTCCTAGTGTTGGTGGTATCACAACTGGTCTTTTAATACTGGCCTAGGTGTGCCTCTGCGCCAGCCACTTGAACCTAACCTAACCTATTCTCATTTTAATATGCCTTAATATTTTTGGACTTTCGTTAGAAATTAGAAGTATGCCACCAAGATCTATATGTATTCTAATTTTCAAGGAAAAGTTACACCTAGTTTAGAAAAAAGCTGTGGTAAAGTTGTGACATGAGAAAGTGTGACACATATATTAAGCGCAAAATCTTCCCAAACCGTCTTCGAAATGGAACCTGCTCTAGCACAGTTTGATGTTGACATTAGACAGAACATGTGTCAAAAAAATTAACATTATATGTTAATTAATATATATATTCGCACACTAATTAATATTCGCACACGACTACAAAGTTTAGTCCTCTATAGGACCCTAGTCAAGAAAACTGTTTTAAAAACAATTGTGGCATATTGTTACGCTATTTATCCTCTTTCAAAGCTTGCTTATGCAAATTTTGTTTTGATCACAATTTATAGCATATAATGCCAATAAAAGTACATGACCTCAGCAAAGGAATACTATAAATTGTGATATTTTTTTTTTCTTTTTATATGTTTAAAAGTAGTCCATGGTATTAAATGATTAAATTTTGCACTCAATTTATATGGCTCGATGAGATATATAAGACTGCATATCAGTTTATTCAAAAAAATGTCGGTTTGTTATAAATTTTTGACATTAAAGTCGGTAAACACAAATATATCAGTTTCAAAGGAATCAGCCATATAACCTCTGGGGTAAGTGCGATTGTTAGATTTTTGAAATCCTTGTGACCCATTTCTATAAATTTGCCTAATGCAGTATAATTTCTTTTAAAAAATTTGGCCCCTAAGGACAACTGTATTTGAACAAGTTCCAAATTGCCGGGATTTTTTCAAGCCTGGTAAAGAATTGTCCTTAATCAATCTTATCCTCAACAATTAGGTTGTTGTATTCCAAACCTGTTAAATTGCAATTAACATTAATATTGATTAATTACTTTAGCTTTTTTAATTTTAATGATTAATTAATTTTGTGGAGTTTAATCAGAAAGTTTTAATTAATTATTAAAAAAAATTTAAAAAATAATCATAATTAATGGCCATTAAAAAATAATCACAAAATTGCCCATTATCTTTAATTAAAAACAATCACATGATTAAAAACAATCAAGTCATTAAAAATAATCAATCAATTAAAATTAATTTAAGCATTAAAATTAATTAAACAATTAAATAATTAATTAATTCCAATTATTTGATTATTTGCAATTAATAGCCGCAACAGTATAAACTTTTAATGTAAGTATTAAATAAATGAATATAATGCAATTTGCACATACCTACTATTTTATTGAAGGCAGAATAGAATTCTTACAAGCAACTGACAAATGTTTTTGCTTTTTGTAAACACCTTTTAAAAGAAAGTTTGGTAAAAAAATTTGAGTTTATGTATGTACTAGCTAAATCATCTCATAGCACACCGGGGTGTCCATAAGCTCTGATGGGACATGGCTAAATACTGGGAATGAAACGCTGCAACTACTCCTTAGTAGCCACTTTCCAGAAGCAGTAAGCGATCTTAGAATTCAACCTAATTTGAGTCTTGGTGTACACGACCTAGTGCAGTACCTAAATAATAAAAGAATTGAATGGGCCATCGGGTCATTCAAGTCTTTCAAGTACCGGATATCTCCCGTACAACTCCAGCAATCAATGGAATTAAGCATTCCTTGGTTACTAGCTATATGGGTCCTTACTCTTAATTACATTCCCAAAAAAAAAAAAAAAAACTAATGGCGGCGATATAGCAACAGGTCATCATAACCTCTAATGAGATTTTTAGCCGAGCTTCTCTTTCCAACTTGTGGTGTGTTGCTTTTGAGTTTTTCCCACAAGTTGGCTTGACCTACAGTTTTTTGCCGACTCCGAACGGCACTTGCAAACCAAATGAATTTTTTTTCTGAGAAGCTTCTCATGGCAGAAATACACCCGGAGAGTTTGCCAAACTACTGCCGAGGGGCGACCCCGTTTAGAAAAATTCTTTTTCCAAATCATTTTGGATGTTACTTTTGCCGGGCATTGAACCGACACGACTTGGTGTAGAAGGCCGAACACGGCGGCCGCCAACCCTTAGGTAAATTCCAGGGTAATTAGTGTTCCCAATACAGGTAGAACGTAGAAGGTAAAATTGCACCATCGCAGCATGCAAATTTATATGAAAGGTAGATCCAGAGAAACAGCGACACATGATATTGTAAGCACATCTAAAAATCCTTATCTACTAAGGTATTAACATAAATAACATCACGTCGGCAGCACTGACGGGATATGGCATCGAATTTTGGCTGGTGTCAATCGTGCACCAAATGCTGACGAGCAGGTGGGTGTACGCTGATCTAGCCAGGATGTCGGTGAACAAGGCCCTATACTCTTGTAGAGGTGCAATAGGAAGACCAATTCTTCTGTATGGGGTCCTGGTCTGGTAGACGGGCCTGCAGAAGAGCTTCAATCATATCATAATTCAAAGAGTACAGTAAAGCGCACTCATATGTATTAGTGGGGCGCTACGCTCAAAAGCAGCAGAGGCACAGAATGCAGTCCTGAAGATTCCCCCGGTTGAGTTATGCGGTAAACGATCTCCGGCATACTCCGCTTTGCGACTCAGGAATTTAGTAGTAGGGAGGGCTTTGGTGAAGGACACTCTTCCATCCTTAAAAAGCTCGCTGCGCACAAGTCGGAATATTGTAAATTGTAATCATAATAACTGATAACTGAATATTGTTAGAGAAGTTCTCCTTATGACAACGGTTCAATCAATCTCTACACAAATGGTTCGAAACTTGATGATAAGGTAAACGGTGGGGTTTTCGCCGCGCAGCTGGTACTTAAGTTTGTCTTCCGACTGCCAGATAGGGATTCCAATCCCGGGATCCCGTTGTTTTTTAAGTCCCGAAAATCCCGGGATTACTAGACCTAAATCCCGGGTTCTCCGAAAATAAATTTTTAAATACATTTCAGTTATCTTGCATTTATATATGCAACAAATTCAGGTCCAGGTTAAGAGATGACACCATTAATGCAATAATTTCTTTAAGATCACACTTCAAACATCAGATAAAGTAATTTTTCTCTTAGTCAAATGGCATTCCTTTTTATTTTTATCTACAATGAAATTTTTATTATTACTATGCATACCTGAATTTTCGGAGGCCAAATGGAAAAAATTTATTTAAAAGATAACTAAGTCCTTATTAATGTACCAAATTCCTGAATACATATATTTTATTTACAAATTTAATGTAAATTTATTACGTAAATATTTGATTAATAACGATTTGCATATCGCACACCTAGATCTAAACAGCGATAAACTCAAAACATCTAAATGTTCAAAAAACTGGCTGCTTCTCCCATATATCCAATGCCATTGGGATTAATTCTTAACAGCCCTTTCTCGGTGAGTAGTGTAGCTATTAGTTAATCGAGTGTACAGATCGGTGGGTTTTGAATGGGAGAGCGCGGTAGTATGTATAGCTCAAAATTTAAGATTTTTGAATTAGCTCCCTTTAGATCTAGGTGTGCGATATGTAAGTCGTTATTAATCAAATATGTACGTATATTTGGCTATATATTACCAGTAGTACAAACAACTTATGTTTCAAGTTCCTGAATATTAACTTTGAGTTACAAATTTAATGTTACTTTTCGTGCGTTATAAAAATTACTGCCTTAATAAATACATACATAGTACATACTTAAATGAATTACTAAAATTTAGTCTACTTTATTAAATAGATATGGGGTGCTATTTTTAGCAAAACAAAAATTCGGGACAATCTCGTACATATTTGATTAATAACGATTTGCATATCGCACACCTAGATCTAAACAGCGATAAACTCAAAACATCTAAATGTTCAAAAAACTGGCTGCTTCTCCCATATATCCCAATGACATTTTTAATTCTTAACAGCCCTTTCTCGGTGTAGCTATTAGTTAATCGAGTGTACAGATCGGTGGGTTTTGAATGGGAGAGCGCGGTAGTATGCATAGCTCAAAATTTAAGATTTTTGAATTAGCTGCCTTTAGATCTGGGTGTGCGATATGTAAGTCGTTATTAATCAAATATGTACGTATATTTGGCTATGTATTACCAGTAGTACAAACAACTTATGTTTCAAGTTCCTGAATATTAACTTTGAGTTACAAATTTAATGTTACTTTTCGTGCGTTATAAAAATTACTCCCTTAATAAATACATACATAGTACATACTAGTTAACGCAACATAAGTTACTGCCACCCACGTCGTCTGAAATATGATTGCACATCATAAACTAGCCGACCCAAATACCCATAAATTACTCATAATAATTACTTACAATAAAGTAAACCCGTGCCGAACATTTCCGCCCGAAATATGATCAGTCATAATTCGGCCGACCTAAATAAATTCCCATGAAATGCATTGGCGCACAACGATCATTTACCCAAGTCCGATCGCACCTCATAAATTTTAAGTGCAATGCATTTATGCAAAGGCAAGACATTTTAAAACAATTAATTTCATAAGTCGCCTGAAATATGACTACTCATCACATTTCAGCCGCACCAAGTAAAACTCACTTCAAGCGGCATTTAACTATTGCGCTATATCACAATCACACGTACTATGCTTGCCCAAAGGCAACATGCCGAGTCGGCATTCATTAAATATGGGTCATATGGAGAAATGCATTGTCACACAGTGACATACTACAATCACCCATACTATGGTTATCCAATGGCAATATGCTAAGCCAGCACTATTGGAAATGGGTCAAATAGAGAAATGCGTTGTAAACGAATTTCTCTCCAAAATGAGCTCTTTCCCAATACATAGGAATTAAATAAATTATTTTTACATAAAGAAATTTGGGTTGCAGAGCAGGCTTAATTTTAGCATAAATAAGACGAAAAATTGTAATTTAGGCTAAGTCTGGTTTTGGATTTCAATAAAGGCGGCCACGCTGCCCGAATAAATCAAACAATAAACAAACGTTTATTGAACTGGCGCCCGAGCGAAGTTCTCGGCCAGTACGCGAAATATATATCCTGAAAAGTAAAAAAGTAAGGATTCGCGAAATAAAGCCGTGAATTAAAAGTAAAGTTAGTAAAGTTCCGTACGTGCGAAAGTCGTCCTGAAAAAAAACAAGTAAGGACTCGTGAACGCCGGAAAAACAGCAATCGGTATAAAAGTGAAAATACTAGTGCTGAAAAATCAAAAACCGTGTTTAAGTCCTGAAGAAAAAATTAAGGACTCGGTTTACACAAAAAAAAAAAAAAGAAAGAACTATAGTCAAGTCCTGAAAATAAGAAAGTAAGGACCCGTTCTATGAAAACGAACCGTATTTAAGTTCTGAAAAATAAAAAGTAAGGACTCGGTTTCGTGAATCAAAAATAGCACGTAAAAATAATTAATAAAAATTACGAGAAAGACTCCACCGCATGAACATTGGGAAGTGGTACCCTAGTAGCCACAAGCAAAAGGGACGGCATTACGTGCCAGCCACCCCATGTTCTCAACAAAAAAATAAAAACAAACTTTAAAAGAAGAATATAGATAAAAACAAACTTTAAAAGAAGAATATAGAAAAAAACAAACTTTAAAAGAAGAATATAGAAAAACAAACTTTAAAAGAAGAATATATAAAAAAAAAAAAAAAAAAAAAAAAAACAATAAACGCTAAAAGTGCAGTTGAGAAACAAAAAAAAAAAAACCTGAAATTTGACATCTAAAAGAATACGGTACACGTAACGGAAAAAATAGTACAGTAATAGTACAATCGTGCCGTATAGCCATAAAATTTACTGTATAGGCAAAATTTGCCAAAGGCTGAAACGGTTGAAAAAAGTGCCGTAATAATCCAGTTTACATATGAAAAATTTGCCAAAGGCCAAAAACTTAACGGCGAGCTAATACAACACCACTAGTTAATGTCACGCGAAGCCAGCGTAAGCCTAGTGGATTTAATACAGCGCATTGGAATTTTGTCACGTCAGGCTGACGGCAGCACATGAGTACGAACAGTGGCGTAAAAATCAGCAGCGCAACAACGCACGCATACGAACAGCAACAGCACGCACAAGCAGAAAACGCATAGTATTACACCTAAAGTAACAAAAACGAGTAAGTCATAGAATTAAGTCATAAGTATTGACACATTAATTATTCTCTGTGCACTTGGAAATTTTATCTGTAGACTTTTAACCAGTCGAGTAATTTATTCGCTAAATTATTGCTAGATTTTTGCAAAAAAAGGACATTTTAGTGGAGAATTCTGGATCTATAGACAGAATAATAGAATAATATAAAAATAAAATTTCGAACTAAAAAAAGGACAAAGACTCCTTGCCAAATAAATCCTTTACAAAAAATTATAAAATGGACGACGCTCTTCCAATAGATGTAGATAACGAAGAGTTAGATAGAATAATAGGAAAATTAGAGGAAAGTGATTTTACAGAAAAAGAAGTAAGAAATTTAAAAGATATAAAAGACATTGAAGGCAAAGTTCAGTTTATGCAGTGGATATTTAATACTATAGGAGAAGATAAAGAAGCTACAATAGAAGACTATTATAACTGGGATACTATGGAAGAGCATACTGTTCGAATGATCAGAGCTTTCGAGAAATTGTAGGTAGCTTTTAAAGGACTAAATTGCTTTAATAAAATAAATTTTTTGCGAAGGAATAAGAAATTGCTTTAATAAAATAAAATTTTTTGCGAAGGAATAAGAAATTGCTTTAATAAAATAAAATTTTTTGCGAAGGAATAAGAAATTGCTTTAATAAAATAAAATTTTTTGCGAAGGAATAAGAAATTGCCTTAATAAAGTAAAATTTTCTGGGAAGGAATAAAAAAATAGGGGAAAATGGCAAACCAAAACAATTTGATCAGGCCCCCAATCTTAAACGCCAACGCCCCTCAGGCGGCAAATGGTTCTCAAATAAGCATGGATGAGCTGAGGAGCCTAATATCAGACATCGCTACAAACATATTGACACAAGAAGGACCACGGGTAGTCCAAAATGTGCTGAATCCGAACGCAAGCTTGGCCACAGCAGTTGACCAGGTCATAGAGGAAAGGCATAGGGAAAATATAAATGAATTAGACAAAATACCAGACGTAGTAAAATGTCTGAAGGAATTTTCAGGAAAATCAGGTGAATTTAATTCCTGGAAAAAAAGCGTGGATCGTATACTCAATGTTTACGAATCAATAAAAGGAACTCCCAAATATTATGGAATCCTGAGTGTGATTAGGAATAAGATAACTGGTCAAGCCGACACAGCCTTAGAATCCTACAACACTCCACTTGATTGGCCGGCAATAATAAAATGCTTAGCGATGCATTATGCCGACAGACGCGACTTGTCAACCTTGGAGTACCAGATGACGACACTGGTGCAAGGTAACAAGACAATAAACGAATTTTATCAACAAGTATACAAACACCTTTCGTTGATATTAAATAAGCTAGGTTATGAGGGTACAAGCAATGAAACGCTACGTATGTTGACGCAATCGTACCGTAATAAGGCGCTAGACACCTTTATAAGAGGTTTAAATGGGGATCTACCAAGGCTACTAGGTATGAAGGAACCTGTTGATTTACCTCAGGCTCTGCATCTGTGTCAAAAATTGGATAATCAAAACTTTAGGACGAACCATGCCAATAATATAAGGCAATCGTACCAAAAATACCAAACCCCAGTAAGGAAATACAATTCCTCACCACAACAAGAGCAGAATTTTTACCCCCAATTAGCCCATAACCCGCAACCAAATCAAAAAACATGGCAAAATAATCGTCCAAACACGAATACAAATGCACCACCCAGGCCACCCAAACCGCAACCAAGGCCCGAGCCCATGGATGTGGACCAAAGCATACACTCTCGTAGAGTCAACTATATGAATAAACCTGCGAATAACCAAGGCCAATTCCAGGGAAAAAGACCTGCAGAATCTTTTGTGCAAAGAAATAACAAGGCTCAAAGGACCTTCCATATATCGGAACAAAAAGAAGGACATCAACTAAGAGATGAACCATCGGATGTCAATTTTTTAGTTTTATGAGCTCCTCGTTGCCCTATTTCGAAGCCAAGGCAGAGGGGGGCGCAATACTAAAATTTCTAGTGGACACAGGATCTAGCAAGAACTATATCCAACCACATTTAGCAGAGACAATTATTAAAAATAAAATTCCGTTCTACGCCAAGTCAGTAGTAGGAAACATAAAAATCGAAAACCACATGTATGCGAAATTATTCGATACTAATAAAGAAATAGAATTTTTCCTAATGCCATCTCTAAGGATATTTGATGGAATTTTAGGAAACGATACATTAAGGGATTTAAAGGCTGTAATCCACACAAGGGAAAATTACCTAATATTGGGAAATGGTAAAAGGATTAAACTCAAACAGCTTCCCTACAAGGCAGTAAATGCCATCCAAATAAAAGACGAGCATTTATCGTCACAACAAAAGAGGGACATGAACGAGATAATTCATGCATACCCAAAACTGTTCTCAGAACCGAATGAGAAATTAACATATACAACAAAAGTTGTTGGAGAAATAAGGACGTTAGATAAAACTCCTATTTATTCAAAATTTTATCCATATCCAGCTTCTCTCAAACCAGAGGTAGAGAGACAGGTAAAAGAACTGTTAGCTGATGGAATTATTAGGCCATCAAGGTCACCCTACAATTCACCAATATGGATTGTTCCGAAAAAAGCGGATTCAGAGGGTAATAAACAATACCGTATGGTAATAGACTATCGTAAGCTGAATTCGGTAACGACAGCAGATAGATACCCAATACCTGAAATTTCTGAGGTAATTTCTAATTTAGGAGAAAGTAAATTTTTCTCGGTATTGGATTTAAAAAGCGGTTTTCATCAGATCCCGTTAAAAGAATCAGATGTTGAGAAGACTGCCTTTTCAATAAATAATGGTAAATTCGAATTCACTCGTTTGCCATTTGGATTGAAGAATGCACCTTCAATTTTCCAAAGAGCGCTTGATGACATTTTGTATGAGCACATTGGAAAATATGCTTATGTTTATATCGATGACATTATAATTTTCAGCAAAACAGAAGAAGAGCATATTGAACACATTAAAAAAATATTTAAAACGTTGCAAGAAGCAAATATGAAAGTGCAACTAGACAAATGTCATTTTTTTAAAAAAGAGGTCGAATTTTTGGGATTCGTTATATCAGCAGACGGTGTAAAAACCAACCCCGCAAAGGTGGAGGCGATTGCGAATTTCCCACAACCAAGAACTTTAAAGGAACTCCGTAGTTTTCTTGGTATGTCCGGATACTATAGGAAGTTCATAAAGGATTATGCAAAAATGGCAAAACCCCTAACAACTCTTTTAAGAGGGGAAGAAGGTAGGATATCAAAAAATAAATCCTCAAAAGTAAAAATCGACTTAATAAGCAAGCAATAAATGCTTTTAACAGTCTAAAAAACTCACTCATTTCAAGGGATGTCACTCTTGCATACCCTGATTATAGCAAAAAATTTGAATTGACGACAGACGCATCCAACTTTGCTATTGGAGCTGTGCTGTCGCAAGAGTCAAAGCCAATAGCATTTATTTCAAGAACATTAAATAAAGCTGAAGAAAATTATGCAGCTAATGAAAAGGAAATGTTGGCTATAATATGGGCTTTGAACTCACTAAGAAATTATCTTTATGGATCAGCTAGAATACAAATATTTACTGACCACCAACCGCTTACATATGCATTAAGCAATAAAAATAATAATGCAAAAATGAAAAGATGGAAAGCAGCTCTAGAAGAATATTCATATGAGCTATGCTACAAACCAGGTAAACAAAATGTGGTCGCTGATGCATTATCGCGAATACCCGTCAAAGAGACACAGGTCAATAGTTTATCAGTAGCATCAAGATCGGATGACAGTTCATCTCATAATTTGATTTACAGTATTGAAGGACCAATAAATGCCTTCAAAAATCAAATTTTTTTAAATACTGATAGTGAGCCATCCTATCAATTTAAAATCGTGTTTCCTACATATCACCGGCATATGGTAACGCAACCGGATTATTCGGAACAGATTTTATTAACAATTTTAAAAAAATATTTGAACCCGTCAGTTATAAACTGCATAAAAGCGGAGGAGCCTGTCATGGGAAAAATACAAATACTTTACCCTCTACATTTTAGTAATTTCAAAATAAGATTTACACAAAGAATGGTGGAGGACATAACCAGTAACCATAGACAGCAGGAGATAGTAATTAAGGAACACAACAGAGCCCATAGAAATTGCAGAGAAAATAAAATTCAAATTTTAGAAAAATATTATTTTCCTGGAATGGCCAGTAAAATTAAAAGGGTCATAAAAAATTGTGTGACGTGTAAGGAAAATAAATATGATCGTCATCCAGCAAAGCCACAAATTCAAGCAACGCCAATACCCACTTTCCCGGGTCAAATTGTGCATATTGATATATTGCATATGGGGAAACAATTAATTTTAACCGCAATTGACAAATTCTCAAAGTATGCAATCGCAAAACTAATTCGGTCCAAGTCAGCGGAGGATATAAAACAACCCCTAAGGGATATTCTTTTTTCCCTTGACCCGGAAACAATAGTAATGGATAACGAGAAGTCATTCAAATCGGAGGAGATAAACTTTATGATGGAGAACGAATTTGGTATAGAAATTTACCGAACGGCACCATATACGAGTTGCTCTAATGGACAGGTGGAACGATTTCATTCCACTCTCCAAGAAATAATGCGATGCCTACAACGCGAAAAAGCTCACCAGTCTTTCATTGAACTTCTAGAAAGATCAATCAAAGAGTATAATTATACAATACATTCCACAACAGGGAAAAGGCCAATGGAAATATATTTTGGCAGAAGAGTCTGCAGTGACCCTTCACTATTAGATAAACATAGATTGGAAACAACAAATAAAATTAAGGAGAAGCAAATCACAGATCTTGCTTACCACAACAAGAATAGAGTATCATTAAAGCAATATAACCAAGGAGACCAAATTTACGTTAAAATAAATAAAAGATTAGGGAATAAACTTACACCTAGATATAAGAAAGAGGTAGTCGCTCAAAACTACAACACTACAGTTAAAACACAATCAGGGAGAATAGTCCATAAAAATAATATCAAACAGAGTTGAATATTACTTTTTTCCATATTTTTTTTTTTTTTTTCTCTCTCTTTTTTAGTTCTACGACCACAATATTTTTTAAACCTCAGAAGTCAACATGAAGACGAAAATCACCATTCAAATAATTTTTGCAATAATATTTACGATTAAAGCGCAACAAATCGATATCCAAGACCTAACAAATAATAATGGATATATACCAATAAAAATCGGAGAGCAACGAACCATTAATCACTACGATAAAATTCTCCATTTTATCAACTTAACAACATATGATGAAACCATTTCATTAATTGCAGAAAACATTAAAACCCTGAAGGCAACTTCCTTCGAGGATGAACAATTATTGGAAACCTTAGACAGGAATTTTATTTTATTAAAAGCAAAAGTAGATTATTTACAACCACATTTTAAAACAAAGCGAGGTTTAGTTAACGTACTGGGTAAGGGATTAAAATATATAGCAGGTACAATGGACAGTGATGACGAAAACCAAATAGCCAATACATTAAGTAGAATGCAGGGCAATGTGCAAGACACGACGGACAATATAAACAATATAATTTACAACAACAAATTCTTAGCTAATCAAATTGATGATATCACTATGCACATAAATAAACAACAAAACCTCATACAAATTTACATAAATGAATTTAGAAAAACAACACAAAATAAAATCAGGACGTTAGAAGACGATTTGCAATTTATGCAGCACACTTACCAAATAAATAATGATATAACCCTTTTGCAAAACCATATAAATGATATTGGACAAATAATTTTTTCTAGTAAAATAGGCATAATCCCCACAGACATCCTAACGCAAACTGAACTCAGCCTTATTCATGACTTTGATAGTTATAGGGACATAAAGATAGCAGTTATTTTTCAAAATAATAACATTATAATAACTATATTAATTCCACAATTTTCCTCTAATATTCTTTCCAAAATAAAATTTGTACCAATTCCAAATGTTAACAATATGTCAATAATATTAGATGATTATCAAATTTTGTTAGACGAAAGTAACAATGTATATAACACATTTGTAGAAGACAACATGGAAAAAAATTTAAAAATTTTCGAAGATGAATGCATTATAAATATTTTGAAACTTAAAGAAGCTAGCTGTAAGTTAGGTCTAGCGTCTAAAACAAGTATTGTCGAAGTAATACCAGGAATATTAATATTTAAAAATTTCAATTCAGATATTGACCATAATTGCAATAATTTAAAAATTAAACAAATAGGAACTTTTATAATTAAATTTGAAAATTGTAAATTAATAATTGCAAATAATACATACGAGAATAATAAAATTAAAATGTACGACACATTTGTCTTACCCAGCAAAATTACAAAAATTAAAGAAAACTCTAATTTCACAACAACTGAGCTAAAATTAGAAAAACTATATATTGAACAAGTAAAACAAAAGGAGCATATTAAGTTCTTAGTAGACAAAAATAAAAATGTACACCTAATTAGTTTAAGTTCAGACCTACTAATTACATTCATTATCATTATGTCAATCTTTATTTTCATATACATTTACAAATATAAAATTAAATTCTATATATCGCCTGAACTGCAATTGCCAACGCGAAACACCGCAAACATGACAAGTGGTCCATTTTTGCAACTAAAAACCAATTCGTAATAATTTTTTAATCAATTAGAATTTTTCATGTCGATTGCGGACACTCGACTTAAGAGGGGAAGAGTTAACGTAACATAAGTTACTGCCACCCACGTCGTCTGAAATATGATTGCACATCATAAACTAGCCGACCCAAATACCCATAAATTACTCATAATAATTACTTACAATAAAGTAAACCCGTGCCGAACATTTCCGCCCGAAATATGATCAGTCATAATTCGGCCGACCTAAATAAATTCCCATGAAATGCATTGGCGCACAACGATCATTTACCCAAGTCCGATCGCACCTCATAAATTTTAAGTGCAATGCATTTATGCAAAGGCAAGACATTTTAAAACAATTAATTTCATAAGTCGCCTGAAATATGACTACTCATCACATTTCAGCCGCACCAAGTAAAACTCACTTCAAGCGGCATTTAACTATTGCGCTATATCACAATCACACGTACTATGCTTGCCCAAAGGCAACATGCCGAGTCGGCATTCATTAAATATGGGTCATATGGAGAAATGCATTGTCACACAGTGACATACTACAATCACCCATACTATGGTTATCCAATGGCAATATGCTAAGCCAGCACTATTGGAAATGGGTCAAATAGAGAAATGCGTTGTAAACGAATTTCTCTCCAAAATGAGCTCTTTCCCAATACATAGGAATTAAATAAATTATTTTTACATAAAGAAATTTGGGTTGCAGAGCAGGCTTAATTTTAGCATAAATAAGACGAAAAATTGTAATTTAGGCTAAGTCTGGTTTTGGATTTCAATAAAGGCGGCCACGCTGCCCGAATAAATCAAACAATAAACAAACGTTTATTGAACTTACTTAAATGAATTACTATAATTTAGTCTACTTTATTACATGGATATGGGGGACCATTGCAGTTTTTTGCAGGCAGATGTGGCCGCTATGCAGGAAGCTTTAGACTTACTGAGGACTGTGAACATCAACATCGGTGATGTATACATCTTCTATGATAGCCAAGCAGCCCGAAACGAACCGAGGGATAGCCAGAGGATATTCTGCGCTTCGCGCAATCCACGGAATGATTTGAGTAGGGGGTCATTTAGATCCATGTGGTATCACAACGGGACCTACGGGGTCTATGCTTGCTAGTCTGTCTACTAGCAGCTACTGCAGCCTACCTAGCTACCATGTACTAGCTGCATTAGGAAACACTGAGAGAGGTATCATTCCTTTATTGAATAGGCTACCAACTGCATCCTTGGAATATTTTGGTGTTTCCTCAGGTTCTTTGCGTTTTTTTATAGTATGCACTTACATATGTATTTATATGTACTTCCTCAATATTAATGGATTGGTCCTGTTCACATTTATACAGCATTGTACCTAACATAATCTTTTCTTTGTTAATGTTTTATTTCATAAAATAAGCAGGAAATACTTATATAAATTTAATCAAAAATAATCATTGTTTGCGATCCTCATTGTTTATTTAGATTTACAAATGTATGTAAGTACAAACAAGATAAATTTTCTATCAACAATATATTTGGATTATCTTCTTAATTTACACTTGGTATAATTATCACAAATGCAACCATGCATCAAATCAATGTCAACAGTCAAAACTGTCATTAGAATATAAGTAAGAATACGAAGCAATAAATTGAATTCATTATGAGTCTTCAACTGACATTCAACCAGTGCGTTTCATTATATATGTAATACAGTCCGCTCGTGAATATAAGTTAACACATAATCAATTACTTACCAGTTTGCCTTTCCTAAAACATAGCGATTTACATTTTTAGATAAATTTTGGCTATCGCTGCAACAGCTTGTTTACCTTTTGTTTCCGCTGCAATAAAGCTAATTACATACTTACATTCTTTTGGCCATAGCCACAATAACTTCCAACTAGCGAAGTGTTGCTGACACTTCATTTAAATTTTATTTCGCAATAAGAATTCCCACAAGTGAATTTTTAATTGCTAACTAATATTATTTTACATTTCCTGTTTTGCAATCGAAGTTGCAAAGAATTAGCGCAACAACCGAATTATTTGGCACTTACCAGTTGCACGCACATCCGGTAAAATGGAAAGCGCTGACACCAGCGTCTGGAACAATTTAACAAGCAAGTTGTTGTTGCTTTCACAATTAAAATCTAGCTTTAATATTTCAATTATTCAACTTGAATAGTTAGTCTCATTTCTATAGCGTACTCGGTTGGAAGTTTAAATAAAAACTTCCTTGTTTGGGGCCCGACGCAAAAATTATACCCGCCAAAACTAAATAAGTAACTCTTAATATTTAAGTAAATTTCAAACAAAACTAAATAAGTAAAGTGAAGCCAAAACAAATTAAGTGAAATAAATAACTCTTAATATTTAAGTGACTTCTAAACAAAACTAAATAAGTAAAGTGAAGTCAAAACAAATTAAGTGAAATAAATAACTCTTAATATTTAAGCGACTTCTATACAAAACTAAAAAAGTAAAGTGAAGTCAAAACAAATTAAGTGAAAGAAATAATTCTTAATATCTAAGGGACTTTTAAACAAAACTAAATAATGACTTTAAACCGAAATTGAGCAAACGAAGCACTAACCGAATATTATAGAAAAATAAAAAATCACCAAAAATTATTGTAAAGAGGCCAATGAGCCCAACCTAACCAACAAAAAATCATCAAAAATTATTGTAAACAAATATCAACTATACCACAACCGAGGAGTAGCCTAGCAGAGGCCTTAGTAGCCGCACAGCAAAAGGGAACATACTCACGGGCATCAGCTGCAGAATGAGCACTCAATTACTCTTGTAAGTTATTTAGATATTAGATAAAATCTTAAAATACTAGATAAAATCTTAGCATAGTAAAATAAAATATAAAACGGAAATCATAAATCGTGAAAAAATTTTTTTCTTGTTAAATTAAAATATAAATCAAAAATAGTAAATAATAAATCATGAAAAAAAAATAATATTTTTTCTTCCTTCTAAAAATGGCAAACCCAAATAACCTAATAAGACCATCGCTCTTAGGGAATACCAACCCAACCCCAAATCCAAATCCAAACCCAAATCCAGTCCCAAAACCCACACCCCACCGCTACACTACAACCCTCACCCGATCTACAAAACCTGGTGAGGACCCTAGTGACACAAATACTAACGACAGACTGACGGACCATAATCCAAGACATAATAGGCACAGAGGCAAACCCAATACCGACTACTGGCCAAACCATCGACGCACAACACAGAAACAACCTCACGGAGATTGATAAGATCACCGACGTGGTTAGATCGTTAAGAGAATTTTCTGGGAAACCAGCGGAATTCAACTCGTGGAAAAAAGCGTTGAAAGAATCCTTCATATCTACGAACACACAAGAGGGACTCCCAAATATTTCGGGATATTAAATGTTATAAGGAACAAAATTGTCTCACGACACATTACGCTGATAAAAGGGACCTGGGTACACTAGAGTACCAAATGACAGGCCTAATCCAGGGCAGACATTCAGTTCAGGACTTCTACCAAAAGGTATATTGCCACCTATCCCTGATTCTGAACAAAATTGGATGTATGGAAGTAAGCCAGGAATCCATAAGATTCCTTACGGAAACGTATAGGATAAAAGCTCTGGACACATTTGCCAGAGGTCTTAACGGCGACCTTCCCCGATTATTAGGCATGCGGGAACCGAAGGATCTCCCAGAAGCACTTCATCTGTGCTTGAAGCTGGAAAATCAAAAATTCAGGAGTGCTCACGTAAGCCATCAGAATGGATTCGATAACTACACTATTAAACCACCACTGCCACCACGAAATTACCTAAAACCGCCACAGTTCTATCCCGAACTGGCACACTTACCCCAACCTCAACAACGATTCAATCAATTTCCCCAAAGGCCACAACAGTACCCTCAAGGATCAAATAGCTTCAGCAGATCACAATACCCTCAAGGACCAAATAACTTCAACGGACCACAATACCAATATGGACCAAATCAACAAGGATTGTAACAACACCCACAAGGCTACCAGCCAAATTACTACAATCAGCAGCAAACACAGCAGAATCCACGCTATAACCCACCTCCTAGGCCCACAACTCAAAAGCCATAACCAAAACCGGAGCTGATGGTTATAGATCCTAGCATCAGGACAAATGCCATAAACTACGTGAATAGAAAAAATTTCAAATACGCTGGGAAAAGGAAAGGCGACTCAAATATAACAAACCCGCCTATAAAAGCTCAACGCAATTACCATGTAACAACAAGCCCAGAGGAGGCCCAGCCTTCATTAAACAATGAAGATAATACTTCACCTCCCAGCAAACCATAAGAGCTCTAAATTAGCGCATATGGGACTCTTTCATCTGAGCGCTCACATTCATAATGAGTTCATAAAACAATCATAAACAGTCATAAAATGCTCGTATTTGAGTCTCTCTTCCTATGAAACTGGTCATTCATAAATGAGCTCTCAGTCATATTCATAAAAGATTCTTTTTCGAATGTTTTTATGAGCTTCCTTTTCTTCTTAATTTTTATTAATTTCTTTCCAATTTTAATTTTTCCTTTCCTTTCTCATGACTTCTCCCATTCCCTTTTCCTATCCCTTGCACTTTAAATTTTCCTTTTAAATATGTAGAAACAAATAGGTAAACATTCATTGCATATCTTACATTCAAATATTGTTCATTATTTATTTTCTTACAAAAACTTATTTCAAAAAGAAAAATCATAACGTACTTGAATCCAAATAATGAAAGTAAAAGGTATTTATAGGGGCACACTCAGAAAAACTCATAAAACAATCATATTTATGTACACGCTCATAAAAGCTCACATAACTATCATAATTATGGGCATGTTCTGAAAAAACTCATAAAAAGGCTCATATTAGAGCTCAGATTTAAGAGCGCTCCGAAGCTGGTTTGCTGGGCTATAATCCACGAACAATACGCCGTCGAAAATTGCGAATATTATCCCAATGACTATGATTTCACTGACATCCATTTTTATACCTGCCATGAACATGAAATGGTATTATATCTTTGGTCCGATGTTTGTAAGTATGAGAAGAAGTCCGTTTGTTTGTACGCAAACTAGTCCCTCAATTTTAGAGACATCTCGATGAAATTTGGTATGGAGGCGTTATTTTATATGAAAATAATCATTCGTCGGAACCAGCAAGATCGCACCAAAACTACTCATAGCTCCCATACAATCGATTGTTCCGATAAACGGATTTTGGCCTATAACTTCTGTAATTAAAGAGCTAGTAACGTGAAATTTTGTAGGTATTGATGTTTTTATATGTGAAATATCGTTGTTGAAAATCATTGAGATGGGATAAATATTTCATATAGCTCCCATACAATCGATTGTTCCGATAAACGGATTTCGGGCTATAACTCCTGTAATTATAAAGCTAGGAACGTGAAATTTTGTAAGTATTGCTATTTTTATATGTGAAATAGCGATGTTGAAAATCATTGAGATGAGATAAATATTTCACATAGCCCCTATACAATCGATTGTTCCGATAAACGGATTTTGGGCTATAACTCCTCTAATTATATAGGTAGGATCGTGAAATTTCGTAACTATTGCTCTGTTAGAAAGTGGAATGTCTATGTTAAAAATCAATTAGATTGGACCAATAAAACACATCGCCCCCATATAATCGATAGTTCCGATAATTTCGGTATGAGCTAAAGTTTAATTCACACAGGCTGTACTGGGGATCGAACAGTGAAAATCGTGACGCTTATTCATGAACGGTATATAGCCTTCGGCACAGCCGAAGACAGCTTTCCTCACTTGTTTAGAATAAGAAACTCTTCGTTACCCTACTTTAATTGCAGAACGAAGAGTGGAGAAACTTTAAAAATTTTAGTTGACACTGGGTCAAATAAAAATTACATTCAACCTCAGTTGGTAAAAAAGAAAATTGTAAACGACAAAAATTTTTTTGCAAATTCAGTAGGGGGCAAAATAGAAATAACTCATCAGACGTACATTAATCTTTTCAACTTGTCAAACATTAATCTAAAATTTTATCTTCTGCCATCCCTCGTTTCCTTCCATGCAATATTAGGGAATGACAGCTTGAAGGAACTGACAGCAGTCATTCATACGAAAGAAAACTTTATGACAATCAATAACACATTCAAAATACGCCTTAAGCAACTTTTTTCACAAGACGTCAACCATGTCCTCATACGAGACAAACATATGAATGACTTTCAAAAACAAGCAATAAGCTCACTAGTAAATCGATAAGAACAAATTCAAATGAACCTGTCTATACAAAATACTACCCTTATCCCATGTCGTTGAAAGGAGAGGTCGAAAAACAGATCCAGAAACTACTGGACGACGGCATAATAAGACCTTCACGGTCCCCATATAACTCACCAATTTGGATTGTACCAAAAAAACAGGATGCTTCTCTCGAAAAATAATACAGACTTGTAATTGATTATAGAAAATTAAATTATATAACCATTGCCGATCGATGCCCAATTCCTGATATAAACGAAGTCCTATCTCAATTAGGTAAAAATAGTCTTTTTTCAGTCATAGATCTGAAAAGCGGTTTCCACCAGATTCCACTGAAAGAATCTGACATTGAGAAAACTGCCTTTTCAGTAAAAAAATGGCAAATACGAATTCACACGTTTGCCTTTCGGCCCCAAAGAACTTTGGACGATATCCTCAGAAAATATATCGGAAAGATCTGTTATGTTTATATAGATGATATAATCATATTCAGCAAAGACGAAAAAACACATGCCGAAAATATCCACGTAATTTTTGAAACCTTAAGAGAAGCTAACATGAAAGTGCAAATAGATAAGTGCGAATTTTTTTAAAAATAAATCGAATTTCTAGGATTTCTTGTCTCATCCGAAGGTATGGAAGGAACCCACTAAAGTCCAAGCAATAGTCGACTTTCCATGCCCAAAAACACTTAGAGATTTCTTGGTGTCTCTGGCTATTACAGAAGATTCATAAAGGACTATGCCCAAATAACCAAACCCCTCACTAGTCTCCTAAGAGGAGAAGCAGGAAGAATTTCAAAAAATCAATCAAAAAATAGGCCGATCCAACTCGGTAAAGAAGCCATCGAAGCTTTCAACCAAGTCAAGAATCCACTGATATCAAGAGAAGTGATATTAACCTACCCCAATTACCAAAAGGAATTTCACTTAACCACAGACGCTTCCAAACATGCTATCGACGCAGTTTTGGAACAAGATGGTAAACCAATCACTTTCATTTCGAGAACCCTAACGAAGACGGAAGAACATTATGCAACAAATGAAAAAGAGATGCTCGCCATCATCTGGGCACTAAAATCTCTAAGAAACTACTTATACGGGACAAAACTAACCCCCCCGATACAAAAAAGAAACAGTCAAAGAAAACAATTCATCCACTGTCCTTACAGAATCGGGCAAAGTGGTCTATAAAGCTTAATAAAATAAAAAATAAAAATGTTCAATTTTTTTTTTCTTCTTCCTAATTTTTTCTTTTCGAAACAAAAAAAAATGTTTCTTTTCGAAATAGAGAAAGCGGGAAAAAATTATATAAACGTAACGTAAAAATTAAAAAAAAAAATAAAAAATAAACAAAATTTTTTAATAAAAATAAACGAAATAATGAAAATGATGCATTATTGTATTATTTTTATTATGAACATTTTTAGATTGACCATGACCCAAATTTCGACATCAGCAAACGTACAATTCCTGGACTACTCATCATCCCAACTCGTTACAATTGACTCAGGACCGGCGAAATTATAGACAGGAAATTTTAAAATTATACATATAGTAGAGCTAGACGACTACGACAAGACTATACGACACTTAGAAACGACAATAAATGAACAGCTCCCAAATCATCCCCTAAATCCCATCCTTTTATCCCACGTCAATCAATCCAAAAATTATTTAAGTAGAATTAGAATAAACAAATCACATAATAAAAGGTCATTCGATTTCATAGGTTCAGCATGGAAATGGATCGCAGGAAATCCAGACCATAGCGACTTTAATATCTTAATTGAAAAAATTAATAACGTCTTAGAGAATAATAATAGGCAAGTTGTAATAAATAAACTATCTAATGAAAAAATTAATGAAGTAATTGAGAATACAAATAAGATAGCTAAGTTAGTTCAAGAAGAAAGAGAAATTGATAATGAATTACTGCTAAAAACAAAGTTTAAATTAGAAACAATAAAAGAAGATTAATTAACATTGCGTATGCCATTCATTGGGCAAAAACGAATATAATAAATTCATACATTTTATCTGATATAGAAATCGAAATAACAAACAAATTTTTAGAGGATGAAAATATCCCTTTTATAAATATTGATGAAGCATTGGAATTTGCCGATATAAAAATTGCATCCAATAAAGAAAGCTTAATTTACATAATAAATTTACCTACAACCGAAAAAGAAGATTGCAGATCATTAGAAGTTAAACCGATAAAAAAAGGAAAATTTATAAACAAAATTTAATACGAATTTTTACTAGTATGTAAGAAGGAAATTTACGGAAAAACCAAAAATTGTAAATCGTACAATAGTTTAGCAATTTGTTCTAAAGATTCAGTAGACGGCATATGCATAGCACATCTGCTGAAAAGTAAACTAGATAACTGTACTAAAATATATAACCAACATGTTAAAGTAATTGAAGAAATTTCAAATGATTAAATAGTTTTAAATGAATACCAAGGCTTCGTTAAATTCGAAAACGAAAGCGTAAAAATAAATGGAACATATTTAATAAAACATGTCAATACAACCATAGAAGTATCAAATAAATTTTATTTTTCAAAAATAATAACAGGGAAAAAGCCCCTGCCGGCTATTTTACAGCCTATCGCAGAAAATAAGAAAATCGAAGCAATATTGTCATTAAATTCAATAAAAGGATTCCAATCTAATGAGTTAGAAGAATTAAAAACACTTAAAAATCGTAATCAGCTATATATTTCCATTAACTCAATATCCATAGGAATAGTTATACTAGTTATTATAAGTACAATGTTAAAATTAAGATTTTTAAGAAAAATAAATAAAGAGAAAGAACCCAACCGAAACACTATAGAGATAGAAATAGAAGACGTACCGAAGTTTTATGTTAACTCATCGATCAAGGCCGCTCGATTTTAAGGGCGGAGGAGTTAACACATAATTAATTACTTACCAGTTTGCCTTTGCTAAAAAATAGCGATTTACATATTTACATAAATTTTGGCTATCGCTGCAACAGCTTGTTTACCTTTTGTTTCCGCTGCATTAAAGCTAATTACATACTTACATTCTTTTGGCCATAGCCACAATAACTTCCAACTAGCGAAGTTTTGCTGACACTTCATTTAAATTTTATTTCGCAATAAGAATTCCCACAGGTGAATTTTTAATTGCTAACTAATATTATTTTACATTTCCTGTTTTGCAATCGAATAATTCTTTGAATTGGCGCAACAACCGAATTATTTGGCACTAACCAGTTGCACGCGCATCCGGTAAAATGGAAAGCGCTGACACCAGCGTCTGGAACAATTTTACAAGCAAGTTGTTCTTGCTTTCACAATTAAAATCTAGCTTTAATATTTCAATTATTCAACTTGAATAGTTAGTCTCATTTCTGTAGCGTACTCGGTTGGAAGTTTAAATAAAAACTTCCTTGTTTTATATCGAAAAGCGACAAACATTTTTTTGGTCATTCGAACCGAATTGAGTTGTGGACATATATTTTAACACAAATATAAAGTGCAAGACTAAAATGCAATTTTGTGTATAAAAAGTGATGTGTTTATAACAAAATGCGAGCTACACGTGAAAAAGTTACTATACAAACGCATACAGACAAGTAAATGCGCACATTAATACATATGTATATGTGTAACACGCACAAAAGACAAGTCAATGCGTATCTAATCTAATCTTGACTTGCGTCATAATGACGCTTAACCGCCTAGGCGGTTTTAGCCGTTTCGTATCAAAGCACGCCAGTCATTCCTTTTTAGCGATAACTGACGCCAATTGGAAACACCAAGGGAGTTCAAGTCATCCTCCACCTGTTGTTTCCATCACAGTTGCTCTGCTGCCGAATTCGGGTGTCGATAGGAAAACTTTCTGTGCTGGTGCTTCTTTGTCCATTCGCATAACATGACCCAGCCAGCGGAGCCTTTGGGCTTTAATCCGCTGAACTATGGTCAGGTCTGCGTAAAGCTGGTACAGCTCATCGTTAAATTTCCTTCAATGCTCGCCGTTGGCATCACGGGAAGGACCATAAATCTTCCGGAGAACTTTTCTCTCTAATACTCCAAGGGCCATCTCATCTTCTCTTGCCACTGTCCATGATTCCGAGCCGTACATCAGGACTGGTGTGATGAGAGACTTATAGAGCCTGATCTTTGTTTGTCGAGAGAGGACTTTACTTCTCAATTGCCTACTTACCAAAGTAACACTTGTTGGCAAGGGTGATTCTCCGTTGGATTTCTAGACTGATATTATTTTCGGTGTTAATACTGGTTCCCAAATAGACGAAGTCTCTCACCGTTTCAAACTAGTAGCTATCAACGGTGACTTGGCTGCCAAGGCGCAGGTGCGCCGATTCTTTCTTTGATGAGAGCAGATACTTCGTCTTGTCCTCGTTCACCGCAAGACCCACTTTTTTCGCTCCCTTATCCAACCCAGAGAAAGCAGCGCTTACGGCGCGGCTGTTAAGGCCAATGATATCAATATCATCGGCATACGCCAGCAATTGCACGCTCTTGTAAAAGATTGTGCCATTGCGGTTTAGCTCTGCTGCTCGAATTATCTTCTCCAGCATCAGGTTAAAGAAATCGCACGAAAGGGAGTCACCCTGTCTGAAACCTCGTTTGGTTTCAAATGGCTCAGAGAGGTCCTTCCCGATTCTGACGGAGCTGTTGGTTTTGCTCAACGTCATTTGGCAAAGCCGTATAAGCTTTGCAGGGAAGTTAAATTCAGACATGGCGGCATACAGGCAACTCCAAAAGCGGCTTTAAAATCGACAAAGAGATGGTGAGTGTCGATTCTTTTATCATGGATCTTCTCCAGGATTTGGCGTATCGTGAAAATCTGGTCGATGGTAGACTTACCAGGTCTAAAGCCACACTGATAAGGTCCAATCAGTTTGTCTACGATGGCCTTCAGTCTTTCACACAGTACGCTAGAAAGAACCTAATAAGCGATATTAAGAAGACTGATTCCGCGGTAGTTGGTGGGGTTAGCGGGATCGCCTTTCTTGTGGATTGGGCAGAGCACACTTAAATTCCAATCTGGCGGCATGCACTCATCTGACCATATTCTGCATAAGAGCTGATGCATGCTTTTTACCAGCTCTTCGCCTCCGTGTTTGAACAGCTCGGCGGGTAGTCCGTCTTTCCCATGCGATTTGTTGTTTTTGAGCCGGGATATAGCTATCCTCACTTCATCATAGTCAGGTGGTGGGACGACTTTTCCATCGTCAGGGATTGGGGTATCGGGTTCGACCTCTCCCTCGCAAGTGAGGAGAAGTGCTCCCTACATAATTTAAGTACATTCTGTACGTCGGTTACTAGGTCGCCGTTGTTGTCCTTACAGGAACTTGCCCCGGTCTTTAAACCTTCCGTCATCCGCCGGATCTTTTCATAGAATTTTCGGACATCATTCCTGTCAGCCAGCATCTCAAGCTCCTCACACTCACGCCTTTCGGCCTCACGTTTCTTTTTTCTGAAAAGGCGTCTCTCTTCCTTCTTCGCCTCACGATAGCGTGGCCATACACTGCGAGTTGCGCCCGTTCGCAACGTCTCCCTGTATGCAGCGTCCTTTTTGAACGAGGCTGTGGTGCATTCCTCATCGTAGCAGTTGTTCTTGCGGGCTCGCTGAAACCCTATAGTGGCCTCAGCGGCGGTACGTAATGAGTGAGAGATATGCTTCCATTGCTCGGTTATATCGTTAGGTCGAGGATTGCTCTCTGATAGCAGGTGTGAGAGTCGAGTGGAGAAATTATCAGCTGTCTGTGTCACGCGCAGCTTCTCGACGTCAAACTTTCCTTCCATTACTGTGCGTACTTTTTCGCAGCACAGAGGCGTGTGCGTATCTTGGCTGCAACAAGATAATGGTCCGAGTCGATATTGGGACCGCGTAGGGTACGCACGTCTAGAACGGTGGAGCTGTGTCTGCCGTCGATCATGACATGATCAATCTGGTTTCTTGTTCTTTGATCAGGGGACAGCCAGGTGGCTTGGTGTATTCGCTTATGCTGGAACCTGGTACTACTGATGACCATATTAAGGGAAGCGGCGAAGTCAATCAACCTAGTGCCGTTGGGTGATGTTATATCGTGGAGACTGAATTTTCCAACTGTAGGACCAAAGACTCCTTCCTGGCCCACCTTGGCATTAAAGTCGCCAAGCACGATTTTGATATCATGCAGGGGGCAGCGATCATAGGCTTGGTCAAGTTTTCGTAGAAGGAGTCCTTCTCTGCGTCGTCCGTCTCGTCAGTCGGCGCATAGGCGCAGATAAATGTTATGTTGGAAAACCTCGCTTTGATGCGGATCGCAGCGAGACGCTTGTCCACAGGAGTGAACGCTAGTACCTGGCGGCGAAGTCTCTCTCCCACCACAAATCCTACACCACGCGCTTTGCCGCGCATCTGGCCACTGTAGTATACGTCACAAGGACAGATGGTCATCTTTCCTTGCCCCGTCCATCGCATTTCCTGCAGGGCGGTGATGTCGGCATTTGTGCCTATGAGGACATCAACCAGTCGGGCAGCAGTACCGTCCCTTGAAAGGGTCCGGACATTCCCGGTACATGCCCTAATATCCAAATCATTATGCCTTATTCGTTTTGCCGGGTCGTCAACATTAAAGGGGTCCCAAACCCAGCGCACAACCCGTTTCGGGGTTTTTGGAAAATATTTACACATTTATATAGCGAGCCGCTTGTTTCAAGACAGACGCCCGCTTGCAGCCGCACCTCATGGTGAACAGACGCTACGCAAAAACCTCGGTGAGCCCTTAAACCAAGTATGTCAGAGTGGCCCCACCGGGGCTCCCTCTCTTTCTGCCGCGAGCCTAGATAGCTTACGTTGCCCAGAGTGTACGAACGGGGACGCAAGAGTCGGGATTGGGCAAGGTCGCACAGCAACCGCCCCCATTACATTCCATTTCTGTAGCGTACTCGCTTGGAAGTTTAAATAAAAACTTCCTTGTTTTATATCGAAAAGCGACAAACGTTTTTTTGGTCATTCGAACCGAATTGAGTTGTGGACATATATTTTAACAAAAATATAAAGTGCAAGACTAAAATGCAATTTTGTGTATAAAAAGTGATGTGTTTATAACAAAATGCGAGCTACACATGAAAAAGTTACTATACAAACGCATACAGACAAGTAAATGCGTACATTAATACATATGTATATGTGTAACACGCACAAAAGACAAGTCAATGCGTATCCGCGCAGTAAAAATGTGATGAAATAAACACTTATGCGTCAATGCAAAAAAGTGTAACCTCCCGCATACATGCGGTATATACGCACAATTGGTATACATATTATACATACAATAATTCGAGCGCGTCGTGAACGGACGTGTTTTTGCCGTGCTCCGAGTCTTTTTTAACTTTATATTTAAAAGTGTGCTTACTTAATGGCGCAGAACAATTAAACTTCTTTAATTATTGATATTCACTAATGCTTGACAATTTTGCCGAGTTAAAAAAAATTAACTGTCAGCTTCTCTCTGCTGTTACCGTTTTGCACGAAGATAATGCATGCTTACGTTAAATAACTGATTAACAACGAAAACGAATGGAAAACAGTGCAAAATAAAAAGAAACACAAGCAAAGAAATAAAAATAAAACACAAAACAACAATGCTAATGAGGTAATGCAATGCCGGAAAGTTCTCAAAGCGACAATAATGCTGCAGTGTCAATTAACGACATTAGACCCACCCCAATAATATAAAAAAAATAACTTGCGTTTATTATCGCAACCTTTAGTTGTTGGGTCGACCACTAATGGTGATTTAAGTGCTGTTAAGAAAAGGAAGTGGTTGCATCTATCGCCCTTCTCTGCTTCGGTTACATCCGAAAAGTGGAAATCGCACATTTCTCAACATACTGGGATAGATTTAAACTCCATCGTGTGTATTCCGTTGATAAAGGCTGGCGTGGATCCCAAATCTTTGCGGTATGTAAATTTTAAGCTGGGCATTGATTCAAGCTCACTTCCAAAGCTGCTGGTGCCAGAGTTATGGCCTACAAATATAGTTATGCGTCCATTAATTTTTATTTCACAAAAGACGAGGTCCAACCGATATCCAATGGCAATCGGTTGGTTCAGACGGAACAAACAACCGATTAAAAATATACATGCAAAACATGGCTGGAATTAGAACTAAATCTCAGCTGATTCGGTTACTCAGTTCACATCAAGATTTTGATGTGAATGAATTTCACCTATGACATACAAAGTCTGACATACACCGTGTTCCGTTAGTCATAACGATTGAGTTTTATAAATTTGCCAAAGCTAGTAATGATGAATCAAATTTTTCATTTAATTTTAAGCGATGTGACTTTCAGGACTTGAACAATCTATTTCTAGATATTAATTGGCATTGCTTGTTTCATAATTTAGACACTAATAGTTCTTTCGAGATATTTAAAACTACTATTGTTGACATTTGTAAACGGTTTGGTTTCAAAAAAAAGTATAAAGTTCCTTGGCATAACGCGGCATGGATGAAAGTTCGAAATCTGAGGAACAAATTTTTCCATAAGTTCAAATATAGTAATAATATGGTATAAGTATAAAGAGTTTGAAAAGAAGAAGTATAAAGAGTTTGAAAAGAAGTTAAATTTTTGCACAGAAATTACATTTTAAGTTTTGAAGAAAATTTTAAATCAAATCCAAAATCGTTTTGGCATTTCGTTAACTCGAAAAAAACTGTTTCGAACATTCCCTACTCTCTCTTTCTGGGCGATAAAACAGTTGATACTCCGGCTGATGCGGCAAATCTGTTCGCTGAGTTTTTTATGGCTAACTTCACGTCTGACACTGATAATAGCGAGGACATTAGTCTCAGCATACAACCATCGATTGATTTTGGAAATCTTGAACTGTTTTTTGAAGATGTTGCTTGTGGCATCTCTCGACTTAAACAGTCATCAAATACCGATGTTGATGGTGTATCTGCTATTTTGTATAAGCAGTGTGAAGCTCTTGTTTATCCCCTGTTATTACTATTTCATAGACTTCATAGACGCGTGGAACCTGGCTTTTATTGCTCCTATCTTTAAGAGTGGCAACAAAAATTATATTGGCAATTACAGACCCATTTCAAAACTGTCCGCCACGTCAAAGCTCTTTGAATGTATCATCCAAGAAAAATTACTATTTTTTGTTAAGAATATTGTGTGTCCACAGCAACATGGCTTTCTTCCAGGACGCTCAACTCCGACTAACTTAGCTATATTTTCTGATGACTGCATAGAAGCTTTTCAGTCTAGGTGTCAGGTTGACACAGTATATACGGACTTCTCTAAAGGTTTTGATTGGGTCCCCCATATTGTTTTGGTTAAGAAGCTGGCCTGTATGGGTTTCCACTCAGTGTTTCTAAAATGGATTGAATCATACTTGCAAAACCGCAATTGTAGGGTTGTTGTGGACAATGCAAGGTCTTCTTCTTTCGTTGCCTGCTCTGGTGTTCCAAAAGGAAGCATCTTAGGACCACTTTTCTTCATAATCTTTCGCAAAACATATTAACCTTTGCATCTCGAAAACATATGCCATGCTTGCATTTGTTAGGCGTCATAGCTCAGAGTTTGCTGACCCTTATACACTAAAACTTTTATATACGGCGTTTGTGCGCTCCAAACTTGAGTAGGTATGCGTGTTTCATTTGGTCGCCGTATTATCAGTAACATTTTGCAAGAACCGAGCGGATTCAGAAAGTATTTTTATATTTTGCTTTGCGCAGTTTACGCTTTTCTGAGCCCGTTCCGTCCTATGAAGCTAGATTCTTATTGATCAATTTAAAGTCACTGCAGATTAGACGAATAATTTTGTCGCTGTCGTTTATTTTTGACGTTCCAATGCTCCTTGAGAGGATCTTTATAAACATTCATGCCAGAGCGCTTAGGAACTGTGAATTTTTCAATGTAGATACGTCTTTTTAAAGCTCTTAGTGCAATCAATGCTCCAATTACTAGAACTTTGATTGAGTTCACCAGAATTTTTAAATATTTGCATAAATACGCTTACAAGAGACAAACGCGCATAGACAAGTGATGCGCTTCTATGAACAATGAAAAATATCTATGTAAAAAAGTAAAACGGTGAAACGCCAATGTTGCGAAATACATACAAGTAAATCATGCCCAATAACATGGTAATGAAAAATCATCATCACCAGATCAGAAAATTTGGAATTCAGTGAAGTTATCGGTGAATAGACACACATACATCAATCCACAGTGGAGAAGTTGGAGCATCAGGTAATGCAGTATGGAGGACACAAAATATCAGGTAATGCAGTGCGAAGTTTCGGTTTCAATTCGAATTGCAATCAATCAACATCAAATGTAGCAGAACAAAAGGTAATGCAGAGTGAAGTAGTTATGCTTTTACATCTTAAATGTTGTACAAAAAGCTTAAAAGCTTGTAAAACATAATTTTGAGTGAGAATACATTGATTAGCTAAACTACAAACAATGTAGGAGTTAAAGCAAAAACGCCAATTTTTCGGTCAAGGCAACATTATCAGCAAAGGTTCGTGAGGAACATGGGGATACTACCTTACTAGACGGGCCTAACCATGGTTATAAATACTCTCTAAAACATACAACCAAAAATAGTGTTTTTACACACACACCTAAAGCCATTTGGTTCACGGTTGCTTTTTCTTTTTCTTCGTCTTCTTTGATATTGCGAGAAAATTGCAAGTGCGCAGTTAATAATTTTATAAAAAGTTTAAAAGGGGGTTTGCAGTGAAATTGCACCTAATTTGCACAGTTAAGGCAAGTATATTGTGCTTGTTATTGTTTTGTGACAAGTAAAGTGTTGATTTATATACTCATGTACACAAAATTGCATATTTTCAGATGGACGGCCAAAAAGGCTTTCACTGGGAGAAAAAAGGCATTAAAACTATGTTTTAAGTATTTAGTGACATACCTATATATGTGATCAAATATCTTTTATATTATTGTAAATGGAAAAACTTTGTAATTTTTAATTATTTTCTACAATAAAAACCAAATCTAAAGCCATCGACTTGTTTTAGTTAGCAATACCTGCAGCTTGAGTCATTCGTAACCATTACACCTAACCTGGTTTTGCGGTATTCATAACCATTAGATCTGCCTTACATTTGCATTATTCATAACCATTACAAACGGACAGCAGAGACATGGTTATTTTTTGCACACTCGCCTTAAGAAAATAACTAAGAAAACTACCAAAAAGTCACATTAGCAAAGTCGGTTACATAACCGATCAAATAACCGGCATCTGTCTAGTAGGGTACAGTAATCGAGAGCAACAGCCAGGGCGATCAAATTGCAAATGTATCTACAGCCAAGCAGGCATTAATAGAACATCAAAACAAATTGGGTGTTTTGGTGGAGAAATTGGCGGATCCACGGGGTGACGCAAATACTACAGCAGTAGTTCAGCGAGTAGAGTCAGGACAGGAAGTTAGGCTTCAACGAATTCAAAGTCCAGAATTTGATGGAACATACATTTTCGTGATTTGTTTGAGGTTATGGTTCAAAACGTAGTTTAGCGAACATCGAGAAATTTGAGTATTTATTATCAAAATTAAAGGGTGATGCATTGTCATTAGTAAAACTATTGAAACCGACTATTGAGAATTATCAAATTACATGGGATATCTTACAAAAAAAATATAATGAAAGTGATAAGGTTAAAAGGGCATATTTGGGTTTATTGCTTGATCAACAGGCAGTAAAAGAAGCAAGTTTGGTTGATATCTAACGATTATACAACAACACGAATGAAGGTATCAATGCATTGAAGGCATTAGGTGAGGCAGTGGATCAATGGTATACAATGCTATTGTATTTGTTCGAAAAGAAACTCGACAGCGAAACTTTAACTCTTTGGTTTAAAGAAAGTAGTTCCGAAAAGTGTGGAACATTTAAACAATTAATGCAGTTTTTAGAGAAGCGTATATTTGAATTAGAATGTGCTAATTCAAATGGGGGCAGGTTACATACAAAGCCTGGTAGCCGTCAGCAATCAAAATCAAGGGTATACTCATCGCAGACCAAACAATGTCCTACCTGCTGGCAAGGTCATGAGATATACCAGTGTGAGAAGTTTAAGCAACAGCCGGTGGCTAAAAGAAGGAATTTAGTTCGCAGGAAGGGCCTATGTTTTAATTGTCTCAGAGGAGATCATCAAGCAGTCAATTGCAAATCAGCCACATGCAGGATTTGCAATTTAAAGCATAATTCGTTGCTTCATTTATCACATGAGAATAGGGGAGGGACTAATACAGCTACAGCGTCAGTCAATTCAATTAGAAATAATAAGAGTGAATTTATTACATTGTTGCCAACTGCAGTTGTTGATGTTATCGATGTTAACAATCAGTATCAACAATGTCGAGTGTTATTAGATTCAGGAGCACAAGTGTCTCTAATGAGAGAGGCATGTATTCAAAGATTAGGTTTGAGAAGGAAATACACGTTAATTCATGGTATACGCAGGGGCCTTAGTAGTCAGTGCAGAGGCGAGGTACAATTTTCAATAGCATCTTCGAGAGATAACCGAGTTATCACTACGACGGCATATGGTCTGTCCCATTTAACGCAAGATTTACCAGTAATGGCAGTTCATAGTGAGCGTATGAACTATTTCAAAAACTTCAAGTTAGCAGATGAGAGATATAATACACCAAGTGGTATTGATATCATTTTAGGAGCAGATGTTTTCGCAGATTGTGTGTTGAGTGGTAAGGTAATACATCCAAGTGGATCACCCACGGCAATTGTAACAATATTCGGTTGGGTTTTGTCAGGAAAAGTCGATTCCATTCGGCCATTCAGAATTTCTATTGCGCATGCGGCGCTCGATGTAAATGTGCAATTGCAAAAATTCTGGGAAGTTGAAGAAGTTCCATTATCAAATCAAATTCTTACATATGAATAGCAACAAGCAGAAGAACATTATCAAAGGAATGTTACACGCGAATCTAGTGGCAGGTATATAACGCGATTACCTTTTAAAGACACGAATATTGAGTTTGGTAACTCAAAGGAAGCAGCATTAAAGAGATTGAGTTTAATGGAAACAAGGTTTCATAGGAATGATAAATTAGAGGAAGATTATAAACAATTCATGCATGAATACATCATGATGAATCATATGGAAAAGATAGTAAACAAGGATGCATCAATCGAATATTATTTTCCGCACCATGCGGTATTCAAACCTAGTAGCACAACAACGAAAATCAGAGTAGTTTTTGATGCCTCATGTAAATCATCAAATGGAAAATCGCTTAACGATCAGTTATTAATAGGGTACCAGGTACAAAAGGACTTATTTCATTTATTAATACAATTTCGTATATGCAAAATAGGGTTCACTAGTGATATAGAGAAAATGTATCGACAGAGACTGGTTCATGAAGATGACAGGCGTTATCAACGAATCCTTTGGAGGGATAATATTGATAGCGAAGTAGACGCATATGATTTGAAGACTGTTACGTATGGTACAGCATGTGCACCGTTTCTAGCAACTAGAACACTAATACAAAGAGCAATTGAAAATATGCATCAATTTCAGGAAGCAAGCAAGGCAATCATGGATTGTTTTTATGTGGATGACTTAATGTTTGGTGCAGGAGTCCTAGAGTCAGCTATCAGGATAAAAGATGAGATCCGAGAGTTATAAAATTCAGAGGAGTTTAAGTCAACCATCAATCCGATTGATAAGGAGTTGTCTGAAGAGACAATTATCAATGATACACAAACGGTAAAGACCTTAGGATTATTGTGGGACACAAAATGTGATTCCTTTAGGTATAGCATTGATTTCCGTGAAGTGTAATCGCAAATCACAAAACGTACAGTATTATCGGACATCTCAAAGGTGTTTGATCCATTGGGTTGGTTGTCCCCAGTAATAGTTTCAATGAAAATCTTTATGCAGAGATTGTGGCTGAAAGGTGTTGGCTGGGACGATGAGCTGCCTAATGATATGGCCACATATTGGTGCGAGCTAGGAAGTAGAATTTTCAACATTCGCAATATTCGCATTCCAAGATGGATGGAATATAACAACGGGGAATTGATGGAGTTGCACGGATTCGCCGATGCTTCGGAGGTAGCGTATTCTGCAGCTGTGTATATTAAAGTTTATCATTCAAATGGGTCAATATCAACGAACCTAGTAGCGTCCAAGTCACGCGTAGCCCCTATCAAGCAAATAAGTCTACCGAGGCTTGAATTGTGCGCAGCACAACTTATGACAAAACTTATTGTGAAAGTTAAACAAGTGCTTGATATTGAGAAAGTTTCTCTGTATGTGTTTCGTAAAGGGAATATAAGTGCCATCCTAATATACTGGCATAGCCACAAATATACATATGTACATAGTTAAGGCTTTGCATTTTTATACCATTTGTTCTCTCAACTAAAAAAAAAATCAATTGAAATACTGTTAGGTACTTAAGCGCATTGTATTCCAATAAACATAATCATGTACTTGAAGCATACATAAATTCAACAGTTAGGTATTCTAAGTTTTTTCATGCACATTAACTTTGTAACCTGTTTTCTGAAGTCAGTTGAATAAAGAACAGTCAAGACTAAACAGTCTCCTGACTTTAATCATTGGTGTCCCCGACGTGATCACATTCGGTGACGCGTTGAACAAAAACTATAAGTACATCGGTACAGTTTTCTTTACATCGCTTATTCGTTTCGCAAAACATTACTTAAAATGAAAAATAATAAAGACGAATCATCCGGTGATACGCCGCAAGCACCGAACTCCTTTTTAAAAAGAAAATATGGCGCTATATTTCGGCAAATTCTTACTATACAGCGTCAGACCACACAGGAAGCGCTTCAGGCTATGGATCAGGCAGAACTTTCGACACGACTAGAGCTTCTAAATCACATATTAGCAAATTTTGAGGCCACCCAGACTAGCCTGGAAAAAGAGAATCCTGACGAACTGGATGGTAGCAGCCGAATAGATTTTCTTGCCGCCTATGTCTCCATAAAGACATCAATTACTCGTGAATTGAAATCGTAACGTCTAGAGCCACATGCTCATTCGTCAATAACAATGTTTTCTCCGAATGATTCACAATCAGTAGTAGTTTTAAACCAAAATAAGTCACGGTTGCCGGACCTTTAGCTTCCTTCATTTACTGGTGCCCTTACGGAATGGCCGAATTTTATTTCGATGTTTCAAACCGTAGTTGATAATGAACCTGAACTTACGAAAATAGAAAAATTCCAACATCTGCGGACCTGTTTAAAAGGCAGCGCCTTAGACGTCATTCGCTCCCTGGAAACACGTGAAACCAAGTACGACAAGGCTATGAATCTTCTTAAATGTCGCTTTGATAATAAACGCCTTATCTTTCAGGCCCACATTCGCGAGTTGCTTGAACTCAAAGGTGCAGATGCCAACACTGCAGGCAGTCTTCGGGTACTTGTTGACAAATTCACATCGCATATTCGAGCGCTTCAGACCCTAGGAAGTAAGCTACAAATAGCCGACTGTCTGCTCATCTTCATCATTGGTCAAAAGCTAGATCCATCTACGCAAACAAAGTGGGAGGAAGCGGCCGCTATCAATAGCATACCTAGTTGGGAGAGTATGGAAGCCTTCCTCGAGAAGAGGTGTCAAACGTTGGAGAGCATTAATTTCGCTACGGTACAAAAAATACCTAGCGCTCAGGTGAGCAAAACACAGTATCACAAAAAATCTCTTGTAGTTTCAAAGTCCACACATAAACTATGCACATTTCTACGATCCACTTGGCTTGATAGGGCCAATCATTTCTAAGGCAAAAATATTTTTGCAACGGCTGTGGATGGAGAAGTTAAATTGGGATGAAAGCCTACCAATTTCCCTTCACACTATTTGGCAAAAGCTTCATAATGAGCTGGAGGAAGTCAAAGGTTTTAGTTTTCCTCGTTTTTTTTCGATTACAGACGCTAAAACCGAAGTACATACATTTTGTGACGCTAGCATTTTAGCATATGGAGTACGTGTCTACATACGGTCAATGAATGAACACGATATACAGACTTCTCTTCTTTGCTCCAAATCTCGAGTCGCACCACTGAAAACACTCACCGTGCCTAAATTAGAACTATGTGCTGCCGCACTACTTGCGCAAGTTGTGGAGGCAATTTCGAAGCTAGGTATTTTCGAATGCAAATTTTTTTGCTGGTCGGACTCCAGTATAGTTTTGTCATGGCTGAAAGAGGAACCTGGACGCTTCAACATTTTTGTTGCCAATCGAGTAGGTAGCATTCAGAAACTTACAAAAGGAATGGAATGGCGCTATATTCCATCAGCACTCAATCCAGCAGATATATTATCTAGAGGGGCTACAGCTACGGAACTACTAAAATCATCATTGTGGAAGTCTGGTCCACCATTCTTAGCTCAATCATCATGCACTTGGCCAACATCATATGCCCAAGTAAACAGTCTGCCTGAGATACGTAAAAGTACATTGCTTGCATCGCCTGCATTTGTTGATTCATCTACTGACTGCAAGTACATAAATTCGTTTAGCAAAATGCAAAGCATTTATGGCTACGTCTACAAATTTCTTAACAGAGACAACTGAAATACTTTATCACCCTTACATATTCAGAAAGGGACTTTCTATCTTCTATGAATGATTCAACGAGTGCACTTTCCTATAGAATATACTGCCCTCCAAAGAAAACAACCGATCAGTTCTCACAGCTCATTGTTTTCTCTTTCACCATTCCTTGACGATTTTGGATTACTCCGTGTTGGAGGTGGGCTCAAAAACGCTAGTTTGGACTTTAATTCACGCCACCCCATTCTGCTTCCGAAGCGGCACCCGCTTACTATTTCAATAATAACTCATTTTCATAAAAAACTGTTGCACGCGGGTCCGCAATCTCTCCTAGCTTCAGTTCGTTTGCAGTACTGGCCCATAGGTGGACGCAAAACAGTATCCTACGTAGTCAACAAGTGCGTTGTGTGTTTCCGCTGCAGGCCAAGGCTTATGGAACAAATTATGGCCGACTTACCAAAGGAAAGGGTTCAGACAGCGCGGGCATTTCTAACCACTGGGATTGATTTTTGTGGCCCATTTTATTATAATTCTGAAGTTAGAAACCGGCCTCCCACTAAGTGCTACATATGCTTATTCGTTTGTTTCTCCACAAAGGCGGTCCACATGGAGCTTGTCAAGGATTTATCTACGTCCGCATTCCTAGCTGCTTTACAACGATTTGTAAGCTTGCGTGGCAAGCCCAAAACTATCTGGTCGGATAACGCCACCAACTTTGTGGGAGCGAGAAATGAGCTCGAGGAATTCAAGCGGCTATTTAGCAACAGCGACCATCAGCAAAGGGTACATCAGCTATGTTTGGAAGAGGGGATCGACTGGAAATTCATTCCTTCCCGGTCACCTAACTTTGGTGGTTAATGGGAAGCCGCCATTAAGGCAGCAAAATATCATTTTTACAGAGTAGTGGGGTTGTCTATTTTAACTTATGATCATTTGCGCACTATAATTTGTCAAATGTCAGCAATTCTTAATTCGAGACCTTTAACTCCAATTACAGAGCACATAGATTACCTTGATGTTCTTACACCAGCCCATTTCTTAACAGGTGGGCCTTTAACTGCAATTCCTGATCCCGACATCACCGAGTTGAACATTAACCGACTTAGCCTTTGGCAACGTATATCTAGCATGCATCAAACGTTTTGGAAAAAGTGGTCAACCGAGTATCTGACGCAGCTTCAACAGCGGCCCAAATGGCGCTCTCCAAAGGTTCCTGTCGGAGCTCTCGTCTTAATAAAGGAAGAAAATCCACCAACGCTCCGATGGCCGATTGCTCGGGTAATTGAAACGAATGCTGGGTCAGATGGCGTTGCCCTGGTAGCAGAATTGAAAACAAGTGCGGGTTGCCGCTAACAAAAAAAAAATTCTACCATCCATTAAAAAAAAAATCTACCAAATTTGGAAAAAATCTACCAAAATCTTTATCTCAATTATTTCAAGAAACAAACTTCAGTCTTTAATAAGGAACATTAAATTGAAAGTATGTTATAATATATAAAATATAAACTTAAAGAGTAAAGTGTTTATTAGTTTCATACAATATACATGTTTATACATATACATGTGTAGTTAGTCGAACATTTTATTTGGAGACCACACATCGGTTTTATCGTAAATCAGTTCTTTCGCTAACATTATTGAATCTACTGTGCTTATATTTAATTGATTTCTAATTCTGGTTTTAATTAGATTTAAATCCGAAAATTTCCTTTCAGCTGCAGCAGAACTATGGGGCAATGACAAGATATTTAAAACAAAGCTCGTGAGGTTTTTAAAGCATTGTTCACCTAAGCCATTTTTTTGTAATGAGACTTTTTCCCAAAATTCTTCTATTTCCATATTAGGACCAAGACCGATGTTACTCAGTCGCAACATTTGCCACTCAGTAATTAAGTCTTCTGTGTTGCTTTCAACCAAATTTGAAAATAATGAGATTAAAGGAAATAAGGAAACTTCATCATCAGAGCGCACCTCAACTGGAGTTATTATAGACAAATATTTCAAGTCATTTCTTTCAAAATCAAATCGTTTTTTTAATTGCATAACAAATTCCATATAAAAACGAAGAACATTTTCTTTAACTTCAATAAGCTCAGATTGGGAAACTCTACCTTCATCCAAAAACTTTTCCGCACAATTGCCTATAAATACTTGCTCGATACTCAAAAACATGTCCTGCTGCTCTTGACTCATATCGTCTAAGCTTACTGCATTGCTACTTTGCTGAATTTTTTCTAAATCAGTCAATATTATGTTTAGATCAACATTTTTCACGACACTATTTTTCATAAAATTTGTGAGAACGAGTTTAAGGGTCAGACTTATCCTTGAATAAAGGTAAGGTAGTCGACTTTTTTCAGATTGGAACTCTTTGTTCAAATCGTTTATTATTTTAAGAATATATGAAAGAAATAAGAAGAGTGCTTTCAAAGTAGGTTTTCGCATTACGTTTGCCAATTTCGCCGCATTAATATCATTAACTTCAATAGCATTGTGGAGGAAATACGATTGCAAGGCATCCCATTGCTCGATAATTCGACTGATAACTCCTTCTAGAGAAAGCCACCTTGTGTTTGAAACCCCTAGTATTTTATGCGGCTCGATTTGGCAATGGTCCTGAAATTCTTTGAATTCAAGAATTCGTTTGGCACTGTGTGAAAAAAAATTTTAAATACTTCGACATAATTTTTCAATTTCAACGGGTAACTTTTTGCAAGCGTAAGTAGAACAGAGATGCAATGAATGACATGAGCATTTAATATAGAAAATATCTGCATCTTTCTTAAACTTTGCCTTTAGACCACCGAATTCGCCTGCCATAACATTAGCTCCATCAGTTGCTAGTCCTATAATATTCTTTAAGGGAATATTATTAGCAGAAAAAAAATCGGTTATATACTTGTACAAGGACTCTGCATCAGTTTTGAAAACTTCAATAAGAGTTAAAAACCTATCTCTGACTTTGCGAGCTATTTTATCATAGTATCTCACTACAATAACAAGCGATTTTTTACTGCTGATGTCTGTAGTTTCGTCGATAATACACGAAAATTTTGTTGTTCTAAGAATGGATATAATATTTTCTTTGGCCTTATCTGCCAAGGCATCCGTCAATATCTTTGATTTTGTTCGCCCACATTTTACAGCAGCTGCTATCTTGGAGTCCGGGCAACACTCAACCAGCAATTTTGGCATAAAATCCATTAACGAAAAGGGTAAATTGTGTTGAATGCAAAACATAGTTAATGTTAATTCTGCGTTGCGCACTTTTTTTCGCATGTTAACTTGATCGATATTCAAACATTTATCAAGCTGAACCTGATTTTTTTTCTTAGCAACATTTCGCAAATGCTTTTTTTGGAAAGCATGAACTTTTAAGTGACTGTAGTGGCTTATCAAACTCTTATCGCATGCAATGCAGTAGCACTCGTTATTTTTGTGTATAAGCCAAGAAAATTCGGTCATCCACTGCGCGCGAAATTTTCTTTTTACAACAGGTTTCTTTTCTTCACTTGAGCTTAAAAATAAGAATAATTAATAAACTCACAAAAATACCAAATTTGCTAGTAAAAACCTGCTATCACTGCTGTTGTTGGTTTCCGCACTTTCGTTTACTGGAATTTCTTTTCGCACAACAAATCTACATCAATTATTACATTTAGATATTTAAATATGTTAAAAGTACGACATTTTATTACCAACCTGTCCATTTTTTTCTTTTTGTTGACAACTATTTATTACACCTCGTATGAAACTTGACAACATTCGTTAAAGAAAATTTTGAATTGAGTTAGAGACGTTCGCTCGTTATCGATATGCATACTCGTACAGTGTGCTTATTTGTGTTCGAAAAAATATGTAATATAATAATGGGACTGTTCGTGATGCGCAAACTCATTTACGAACAGACCTCATGTAATAAAGCGTTCGAAAAGGACTGGGTGTGACTAAAAGGGCTATCAGCAAGTTATGCCTTTTACCGATGGAAAGTTCTGTTGAAAGCAGTAACTTTCAACGGAGTGAGGATGTTTCGTAAAGGGAATATAAGTGCCACCCTAATATACTGGCATAGCCACAAATATACATATGTACATAGTTAAGGCTTTGCATTTTTATACCATTTGTTCTCTCAACTAAAAAAAATCAATTGAAATACTGTTAGGTACTTAAGTGCATTGTATTCCAATAAACTTAATCATGTACTTGAAGCATACATAAATACAACAGTTAGGTATTCTAAGTTTTTTCATGCACATTAACTTTGTAACCTGTTTTCTGAAGTCAGTTGAATAAAGAACAGTCAAGACAAATCAGTCTCCTGACTTTAATCAGTATGGTTATACAGACTCAACTATTGCTATTAGCTTGGTTGAGTGACTTTCTACGGCGTTGGAAAACATTCATAGCAAATCGTACTTCGTATATAACCAACATTATACCTCGTCAATGTTGGAATCATATTCCATCTCAGCAAAATCCAGCTGATTTGGCAACAATCAAAACATTTGCGTTTTGGGCGATTTCAATCTACCTAATATAACTTGGAGCGGAAGTTATTCCAAAGTTACTCTTATGCCAACAAACATTTCTGGTTTACTTGATTCATATTTTGTTGATAATATTCTTAGTCTTGACTTAATTCAAATCAATAATTTTACCAACAAGCTTCATAGAATTCTTGATCTCGTTTTCGTAAGCTCAAATATTAATGCAACCATCGTGGAATGCCTATCCCCTATTTCACCTGCTGATCGACATCATACTCCGCTGTCTCTGAAGGTTGAGTTCTACGATTTTCTTATTAACCAACAGTTAGGTATTCCTTTAAGTTTGAGGCGTGTGACTTTCAAAAGCTAAATGCGTGTTTCCTTGACACTAACTGGGCTTCTCTATTGTCTGTTTCAGACATTAATGAAAGTTTCTCCATTTTTAAAACCCATGTCATCGAGATATGCTCCTTCCATATTCCACGTAGGGTTAAAAAACTCTACAAACTTCCATGGTATACACATGCACTAAAAAGACTTAAGAATCAGAGAAATAAGTGGCACAAAAAGTTTCTTAATTCCAAGAATCAAATCCATCTAAGAAAGTATAAACAACTGTCTAAGTAAGAAGTTTAATTTTCTTAACAAATTCCTACATAGAAATTATATTCTTGGGGTTGAAGCTAATATCAAATCGAACCCTAAGAATTTCTGGCATTTCATTAAATCTAAAAAATCTGGGGTTGGAGTTCCAGCTGCTGTAGTTCTTGATAACGAACTTGCTGATTCGCCCTCAGAAGTGGCTAATTTGTTTGCTAAATTTTTTAAAGCCAATTTTACCACTGATGATCTCGTAACATCAAATAATAGTTGTCATTATGTTCATCAAACGGCTCTGAACTTCGGTGACCTTCAGCTTACTTCGGAGGATATTATCAAAGGTATCAATAGTCTTAAAATCTCGTCTCAGACTGATCGAGATGGTTTCAGTACTCTGCTCTTGAAAAAATGTTCTGCTTTTGTAACCCCCCTCACAGCTATATTTGATAAATCTCTCAGTTCTGGTGTCTTTGCGGACGCCTGGAAGGTTGCGGACATTACACCAATCTTCAAAAGTGGCAAAAAGAATGACGTTATAATTCGAAACTATTCTAAGTTATATATTATCTCCAAACTTTTCGAAGCTATTGTAAAAGATAAGATGTATTTTGCTGTTAAAAGTTTGATACTGCCTAACCAGCATGGCTTTGTGGCGGGGAGATCTACAGTCACCAACTTAGCCTTGTTTCGTGAGCACTGCCTTAATGCGTTTTCATCAGGCCAACAGGTTGACTGTATCTATACAGATTTCTCCAAGGCCTTTGATAAGATATCTCACAAAATGCTTGTACTGAAACTCGCTGCCTTGGGATTTCACTCCGTTTTTCTCAGATGGTTGAATTCTTATTTAACTAATAGATGCTGCATGGTTATGGTTGAAGGTGTATCCTCTAACATGTTTATTGCCACCTCAAGAGTCCCACAAGGGACTATTTATTTTATTTATTAATGATATTGGCAGTTGTTTTGTCTCATCTGAGTTCCTGCTCTATGCGGATGACCTGAAAGTATTTTCTGTTGTAAATAACTCTGAAGACGCACTGTGTCTCCAGGAAGATTTGAATAGAGTAGCTCTTTGGTGTATCAACTCGCACCTGTCTCTCAATATTAAGAAGTGCTTTCATGTAAAATTTTCAAAAAGTCGTAATGTGGTCCCAACGGCATATTGCATCTCGGGGGTCCTTCTTGAGTCCTTGGATGAGATAAAGGACCTAGGGGTCATCTTCGACTCCTCATTTTCTTTTAACAATCACATTAATTATATCATATCTAGTGCGTATGCCACATTAGGCTTCCTGAGGCGTAACAGCAGTTCTTTCTCTGATCCATATACCCTTAAATTGCTTTTTTCCTCGTTTGTTCGGTCCAAACTTGAGTATGCTGCTTTCATTTGGAGACCATTTCACAAGTCTACAATTGATAGGATTGAGCGAGTGCAAAAGCTCTTCTTAAATTTTGCCTGAGATTCCTACACTTTGCAGACCCAATTCCGCCCTATAAGTCCCGCCTTCTTGTTATTGAACTCAAATCATTAGAGGTCAGAAGGACCACGCTCTCCCTATCTTTCATCTTTGGGTTAATTAGTGGTGACATTGATTGCCCTTTCTGCTTCGCCTGATCGTTTTTCTAGTACCCTCTCGGAGCCTGAGGGCTCATCACCCATTCTATATTAAACATCTTTCTACCAATTATGCGATGAATGCTCCGGTGATCCGTGCTCTTCGTGCTCTTCGTGAGCTTAACGAGCTCTCGAATTCAATCTGGCTTGATTTTTCTCTTTCAAAATATGCTTTTTGTAACTTATTTAACTCTATATTGTAGTTAGGTTAGGAATATGTAGTGTTTTAGTCAGTAAGAAACAATGTAGTTTTTTGACTTTTCGAAAATAAATATAAATATAAATAAATATAAATATAAACAAGAGGTATACCGGCGTGCCAATTGATTCACAATGATCTTTGGTGGCATGGACCTAGTATAAGGAGCAGAGCTCGAGCATGTTGAGTTAGATGCAGTCAGTACAGCTCATTTGGAAGAAAGAAACATCGAAATTTTTCATGTTTCAGAAGCAAAGAATGATGAGTTATTCGAACGATTTTCGAGTTTCAGTAAATTATTATCAGTAACAGCATATATATTAAGATTCATAAAAAATTGCAAGGAACCATCGTCCAACAGGAGGCGGGGACCTTTAAGTGTAGGTGAGTTAGCAAAGGCTCACAATTTTTTGATTCGTAAGGCTCAGAAGGAGTCATTTTCAGCAGAGATTTCAATTTTAAAAGAGGGTAAATCGCTTTCAGTGAAACATAAGCTAGTTTCTCTTACACCATTCGTTGATCAGGATCAATTTTTGCGTATAGGTGGTAGGGTTGAAAATGCAAATATTACATATGATCAAAAACATCCATTTATTCTTAGTAAGGAAAGTACGTTAATGAATCTTTTTGTTAGACATTATCATTATAAGTACCTGCATGCAGGCAGTCGCCAAATGCAATATTTATTAGGTATGAAATATTGGATTTATAAGTGTGTAAGATGCATGCGGTTTAGAGCAAAACCGTATCAACAACAAATGAGCTGTTTACCAAAACATCGAGTTGAGGCAACATCAGCATTTGTTAAAATAGGAGTAGATTTCGCAGGGCCAGTTCAGGTGAAGTCCTGGAGAGGTCGAGGTAGTAAGCGTTATAAATGTTGGATAGCTGTTTTTGTATGTCTTGTGACGAAAGCAATACATTTAGAATTAGTTTCAGAGTTGTCAACGGCATCATTTCTTGCAACTCTTCGTAGGTATGTTTCTAGGAGAGGTAAACCTCTACACAAATATTCAGATAATGGGACACATTTTGTGGCTTGCAATCAGCAACTAAAAGAGCTTTCGAATTTTTTGCAAGCAAGTTCAACCTAAGATCAAATTGTCAAGTCAATGTCGGAACAACAAATACAGTGGCATTTTATCCCTCCTACTGGTCCTCATTTCGGTGGAATGTGGGAAGCAGGAGTGAAGAGTACCTAGTATCATTTAAAAAGAGTTCTTGCAGATTCAGCAGTTACATTTGAGGAAATGTATACCATGCTACGTCAAATATAATGTTGTTTAAATTCTCGTCCAATTTGCCTTAAGTTTGAAGGAGATACAGATCCCCTTACGCCATGACATTTTTTAATTAATCGAGCTTTGTCTGCAGTTCCAGACACTGATTTCACTTCAAGTAAAATAAGTATGTTAAATCGCTGGCAATATATACAAAGATTAGTACAACAATTTTTGAAAAAATGGTCTCTGCAATATATAAGCCAACTGCAACAAAGGCCGAAATGGGCTCAAAAGCTTAAAAATATTAATGGTGATGATATGGTCCTTATAAAAGATGTTACATATCCACCAAGCAAGTGGGCTATCGGTAGAGTTGTAGAAGATGGACTTGTAAGAGTGGTCTCAATAAAGACTGCTAAAGGTATATTTAAACGTCCAATAGTAAAATTGTGTCCATTATTTTTGGAAGTTTGAAAGTGGATACTTTCAAGGGGCCGGAATGTTTGCGCTCCTCATTGTTTAATTAGATTTACATAAGTACAAATAAGATAAATTTTCTATCAACAATATATTTGGATTATCTTCTTAATTTACACTTGGTATAATTATCACAAATGCAACCATGCATCTAATCAATGTCAACAGTCAAAAGATATAAGTCATTAGATATAAGTAAGAATACGAAGCAATAAATTGAATTCATTATGAGTCTTCAACTGACATTCAACCAGTGCGTTTCATTACACTGCGTTACAAAAACGAACTTTTTTTCTGTCCTATGAACCAAATAGACTTTTTCGGAAAGTGGACAAAAAATAAAAATACACGTGTATCGGCGATTTTCATGTACATAAATTTTGAACCCTTTTTGCAGAGTTTTCAGAAAATTTTTGAGTATGCAGTTTTGTAGCTCATTAAATTTTACTCTAAGAACGTGCAAGTTAGAACTCCCTAAAAATGTTACTTGATTTTTTAGAATTTTTTTTTTGCAAGGGTGTTGAGTGTTTTCTTCCATACAAGTCACAAACTAAATTAACCTTTGTATGGAGGAAAACACTCAACACCCTTGAAAGAAAAAATCTGATAATTCAGGGAAAATTTGTAGGGAGTTCTAACTTGCACATTCTTAGAGTAAAATTGTATGGGCTATAAAACTGCGTACTCAAAAATTTTCTGAAAATTTTTCCAAAAAGATTGAAAATTTTTTACATACATAACGTACATAAAGTACATAAAAAAAAAATTTTGACGTGTACATTAAAATCGCCGATACACGTGTATTTTTATTTATTGTCCACTTTCCGAAAAAGTCTATTTGGTTCATAGGACAAAATGTGTGTAGAGAAGTGTTATATATGTACGGTGACCATACATTTTTTTTTAAAAAACAGAACTCTTTTTACTTAAGGCTTGGTATTGCCTTCACGTGAAAATTTCGCTACCCGGCTATAAACTATTTGGGGTTACACTCTCAATAGTTGGAATAAAAAAGTGTTTTTCATGGCGTAATCATCTCTTTGCAGCAAAAAATGTTGCCAACGTCTTAGAAACATTGAAATTGCAATCTCAAATAATTTCAACCAAAGTGCATCAAGTGAAAGTTATTTTTTAAGTATATTTTTCCTTTTTGTGAATAGTATTTCTTGATGGTGAGGGACATTTCCTTGTTAATTTAAAACCTACCATAACCACGGTTGCCGCTTTGGCCGAAATGTACCATTTTTGGTATGAATTTTTTTCCGGGTACGGAACTTCCAAATTTGGTAGGTTTTTGCATTTTAACGTACACAATTTTTGATTTCGCTGAAGCACTTGACCGCGTCAAACATAAACTAAATTATTTTTAAAATATTTTGAAAGATTTAAAATTTTTCATAAAGTTTTGTTCGCAAAAAGCAGAACAAAAACAGAACATTTGCTTAAAAACAGAACATTTCTGTGATTTTCCTTAGAAAAAAAAAATACGCAGAACAAGCTCCTTAAAAACAGAACTGTTCTGCCAAAAACAGAACGGATGGTCACCGTATATATATGTAATACAATCCGCTCGTGAGTATATCGAAAAGCGACAAAAAATCATCTAATTACATTAATCATATAACTTAAATGAAACAGAAATAATCATTTAATTACGTTAATCACATTAAAAATGCAATTAAAAGGCATTAAAATAATTAGAAAATTTTCATGCTATTAAAAATTTTTAATAATTAATTAACACATTTTTTTAATTAATTAAAATTAATCATTAATATTGTGCAGCTACTGTCAATTAATGATTAAAAATATTTCTGATTACCTCACCATGTAATTAATAATGATTAAAATTTTTAATCATTATTTAAAAGGTCTGTTGTATTCAAATGGCTACAAATTTTCTTTCCTTTTTTGAGAGATAGTTTCGGAGGATTGAAAACGAGTTCGACATGTCTTTTTACTTCAAATTTATTCAGCGCTTCGTGTATTTTGGGGTTCTCTTTGTGACTTTCTTTATTTTCAATATTACTGCTGGTGTTTTTTGCTGCTGATCTTGTTGTTACATTTAGTATTTTATTTGCTTCCACTGAAATATTTTTTAGGTTTGTAATTGTTATTGTTAAACGTACTCTTCTAAATCGAGTCTTATGGCGCTGATACATTAGCGCAAATTACGAATTAACTCCGCTTTTCGGAGTTAACTTGAGCATAATCCTAATTATAAACTCCCAAAAATGAAGAAGATTTGGGCAGATTTCAGAAAACGAAATTACGTTTTGACCGCTACTGTCACCGATAAATAAACAAAAAATAGCAAGGACAACTACCAAAATCAGGATATTACGGCTGTGGACACTATAGTCACCAAAAAATAAACAATTCCCAGCGACATCTAGTTTTAAAACGCAAGAAATACAGATTAAAATTTGGATCCGATTAAAGAAGATTTATTGGAGATAATCTCCGAGTGTGTATCTCTAGCATTACCTACTCGTGTCAACTTATGCTAAGGATACACAAAATTGAAGATAAACAATCGGCGCCATCTAGTGCTTTGGTTGTATTACTTGCGGTTTAAAACTAGATGTCGCTGAGGGTTGTTTATTTTTTGGTGACGATTGAGCTGAAATTCTGCACCCATGTATAATCCCGATGACAATGCAATATTATGAAAAGAGAAATCCGATAGGTGTCGCATGGGTCGCTATATTTTCAAAAATCGCATTTGTGGTCAGATTTGTCTGAAAAGAAATATTTCCGTAAAAAAATTCCACTAGGTGGGGCTGAATTCGCGGTAATAAAAACTGAAAATCGTAATTATGGACAGATTTGGCTGATATTTTACGTGTGTGTTACTTAATTAATTTCCAAATGTTTAAAAAAAAATTGCGTTGCTCTATTTAAGAAATGCGAAGGTCTGTTTTCGGTGTCGTTTAATTAGTTTTTCAACGAACTTCCCGTTGAGGTAGGATCTTGAAATTTGCATCATCGTTTAGTTTTCTACCCCAATGCACTATAAGAAAAAATAATTACGATAGGTGGCGCTTGGGTAGAGATATTTGAAAAAATTCATTCCCGGAAATTTTGATATTGTACTAACTTGCCCTGAACTTGGGTTTGGAAATTTTGTTACGTTTCACGATCAGGTTTGCTGGTTTCTGCTGGACGAAATATCCCCAACAATAATTTGCAGCGAATTGCAGCTCTCTCTCTCAATTAACTGTCAAAAAGCTGCTGAATTCGTTGCAATTAATTACAAAAAAACGCTGTTTAGGCATAATCATACATAATTATGCATAAATTGCAGCAAAAGAACGGACCTAATAGCACAGCTTCACTTTTTCGTCAATAAGTGCACAGTTTCACTTATCCTAAATAGGTTGGAAAAATGTTACTCATATTTAGGCGCAGTCATTGTTAAAGTTTATAACATCCGGTTCGGATGTGCTTACACTCACACACAGATGGCGCAAATTTTTTCTAAGGCTGATAGCAAGAAAAGAAGGTCCTGAATGTTCTTAATTATACCATCAAATAGAAAAGAAGGTCCTAAATGTTCTTAATTATACTATCTATTCTATCTATATTTTTAAAATTTAAATTATGTACCTATAGACGAACTTGGCTTCTAAACGAATAAGCCGATCGTAACCAAATTTTACACACGCACTGGATATCTTCCAGGTATGGTCACAGGCTAAAAAATATTTTGATATATATAGGGGGCGTGGCACCTCCCATATAAATGGAATTTTTCATTCGGGTAAGACCGCTGAAATTTGTTGAGGGGTTGTACGAGATCGATCCCTACCACCTCCAAAAAAATTGGGGAGAACGAAAAAGGGGGTGTTGCATCTCCCATACAAATGGAATTTTTCATTGTCCGTATCTCTGGAATTATTTATGTTAGACCACTGAAATTTGGTGAGAGGCTGTATGAGATCGAGCCCTACCACCTCCAAAAAAAAACTGGGGATAACGAAAAAGGGGGCGTGGTTCCTCTTATATGAAGGAGATAGGGATATGGATTAAAATACATATATATAGGGATCGGGTTAGAGAAACATGCAGGGAAATAAATTTGTGGCAGGACAACGTTTTTTTTTCTTTATTTTATTTACATATTCCTCCGCATACTTATTTGTTTCTGATACAATTAATTCAATAACGTCGTTGTCAACAAATAGGAGAAACGCATCCAAACAGGAAATATCTGTTTTAATAGACTGTAGCAAGCCTAATCGCCCATTGAATGTAACAGTTTTCTGACGGGAAGAATCGACTACGTTCGACAATGCTGTTGTAAATGTTTTCAATGTTATTAGTATCATTGTTATTTTCAGAGTCAGTGTCCGAATCATCTGGTAGCCAGTTCTCATCAATCAAGTCATCGCAAGAAAAATCACCATCATTATCACTTTCTTCCAACGCTTCACGTATTTCACGATCTCTAAGGTTTCGCTTGGCCATTTTTCTAATTCAAAAATGCAAAATAAATATAAAGAAAACAAAAAAAGAAAACAAATAAAAATAAAAAATAGCACAAAATAAAAATAAAAACAGATATAATAAAAAATTTAAATAAATGTAAAAGAATATGCGTAGAAAGAAAAAAAATAAGAAATAGCAAAAAAAAATCGCGTCGCACATTTTCGTACGACAACGATAGTTTCGTTGTGTAGTGCCATATCGTAAGGAAACGTACGACATAAAACAACAGTTATAAAATCCAAAATAAACCACAAAATCATCCGGGATTGGCGCAGAACTGAATATTTTCTACTTTTTCACCAGTTTATAGCAAAAAATGTGCTTGGCACCCGGGGAAGGTTTTCTTCAAAACCCCTTGGCACTCAATGTGATAAATTCCTTGTTTTACCATATTGTATTTCTATAGAAACAGTTGTATGTGCTAGGCAATCGCGGGAGTTAACCGCTCGATTTTTTAATTTTGAAGTAGCAAGATTTTGGGCTACCAGGCATACATAAAAATTAGACAGCGAATGACATTTTGCTCATTTGAAAGAACAAACATTTCCCTAAGAAATGGCAACCCTCTCCTGAAAGACGATTTTGCATATATATGTGTGCTTGCATACAACGACGTCGTGTGATTGGTTAATATTTTATAAGATCCTTCTCGCAGCAGACACGATGACAATTCTCTCTCATGGGCCAAAGAACTACGATTCTTTGTTTAGATTTTAGGGATGAAAAATAATTTCAGTCGCTCTCAAACAAGCGCAGAAACCACATCGTATGGATTTACGCACGCAATGTACAAGAACAAAAGCTTATGCGACTTTTTACACACATACATAACTCAGGGAGTATGAATGTTTGTGCGTACAGACAAATTAATTGACAACGTTACGTCTGCGATGAGTATGGCTGAGATGTTGCAAGTTCTGCGCTAATTTTAATGATCGCCTGGTTATGCGTGATGGATTTCGATGGTCATAGCTTATTTTTCTCGATTGATGTTTTGCAATTATTCCATATTTTATAAGTTTTTTTCTTCTAAAATTACTCAAAAGTGCGATTTTGGTTACACTTTCTTGAAGGTTTATGAATGAAAAAGAGTTCCGCTAACTCTTTCTTTCATATTTTGCATCTCCCTGTTGCAATTTAGAGAAAATCTTAAATTCTGTTTTTTTTATAAATCTATGTAGGATTAAATTTTAGGAAGCTGCCTAAAATTTCAAACCTCTAACTTAACCCAAAGTAGTCTTTTTTTAGAGATTAAAAATGGAAAAGTTCTGGCTGGATTCATGTGTAAGGCGAAGGGTTAAGAAGTTAACTTCTTTCACGTGTACTGGCTACACGCGGTTTTTTTCAGAAGATGTGCTTCATATATTTGTAGAGAAAATCTTATTAATATTTTCCAAGGGAAATCACATATTATTGAGAAGATTTTCTTGTTAATATTTCAAATAAAATAAAAAATTATATTATTGGGTATTCCTATGGAGCTTTTTTGGCTGTTGATAAGAAGCGAAAAATTATGTCATTTCCTTTTTCCTCCTACCAGTTTCGATGCATTTTGCATCTTCTTCAGGGAGACTGCTTTACATTTAACAATTAAAGTGAAACATTATATAAACATTTTAAATGTTTTACAAAACAACACATATAGAAGGCAAAAGGAAATAACATAATTTTTCGCTTCTTATCAACGGCCAAAAAAGCTCCATAGGAATACCCCATGAAAAATTAAACATTGGCCCAACAAAAAAATTATCAAAAAATTATATTGCCTTCACCGAGAATCGAACTTACAATTTTTGGAATGCTAAACCCAGCTGTTTACCATAGGTTAGGGTTAGGTTCAAGTGGCTGCCGCAGAGGTACACTTAGGCCAGTTTTGAAAGGCCCGTTGTGATACCACCAACACAAGGAAAGTCAGTCCCGGGACCCAGGCAAATGGAAAATCCCTGAATTGTTGGGATTTTCCACATAGCAGAATCCCGGGACTGACACTCCTAAACCGACACCGTTACTCCTCCTCGAACCACTTAGATGACTTTATGAAGCCCATCAAGTCCTTTATGTCCAGTTCCGCGATCTGGCTTAGGCTATCCAGGAACGGAACTCCCAAAAAGCGCGTTCTCGCGCCGCTTAAAGCCGGACAGTTGCAGATGAGGTGCTCCACTGTTTCCTCCCCCTCATCATCTTTGCAACTCCTGCAGCATCGTCGGTAGGGCACACCTAGCCTTTCTGCATGCCTATCAATGAGGCAGTGACCGGTTAATACCCCTATCAATATGCAGATTTCCCTCCTAGTTAGGGCATAAATGCGTCTAGACCTTTTAAGGTCCCATTTTGGCCAGGTTTGTTTCGATATCCGACACCCTGGGGATAGCAGCCATTTTTCGTTGGCTTGACGGAGTGTGTGCTCCTTCAGCATTAGTTTGCATGTGGCAAACGGCATACCTAAGCGCTCTTTATCCTGAAGAACCTGCTTGGTCGTGCCCTGCCTGCCTTACAGTTTCCCTCAATGTCCCTATGTCCCGGGACCCATATGAGGTTTATGCGGTTCTGTTGGGCCATCTCCTGAAGAGATCGACGACAGCTGAGCGTCAGTTCAGAGTTGAACGTGTATGAGCCAAGGGATTTGATGGCCGCTTGACTATCGCTGAAAATAACGATATCTTCTCCGATAACACGTTTGCTTAACCAGGCCGCGGCGTCCAGGATTGCCGAGACTTCCGCCTGGAAGACGCTACAATGATCAGGTAGTCTGAAGGAGAGCTCAACGTCCAAATCCCTTGAATAAACCCCTCCTCCAACTCTGCCGTCCAACATCGAGCCGTCGGTGTATATGGAAGTGCCACCATTTGTTTCGGGACACCAATGCCGACTGTGGTACTCGCACAACGATCTGTGCTTAGAGGAAGAAAGCTGTAAGATTCCAGAATGCTGGAGTGTCCAATAGTACCCGCAGCCCAACTGGAGGTTTCTCTTAGGCGCAGAGCTGATGCCGCCGCTGACCGAAACCCTTCTAGATCAAGTGGCAAAATGCCCAGAATGACCTGGAGGGCTTCGTTGGGCGTTGTCCTTATCGCACCGCTTATACAGATCATATTGGATCTATGGACTTTCCGCAACAGATTCAGGTATGTTGCCTTGCTCAGCGCAGGCCACCATACGACGACTCCATACAGCATGATTGGGCGAATGATGGCTGTGTAGATCCAACTTCATACTCTAGGGCTGAGCCCCTATTTTTTGCCAATGGCTCTTTTGCATGTGTAAAGAGCGATGCAAGCTTTCTTCTGGCGCTGAAGAACATTCTCCTTCCAATTCAATTTCCTTTCCAGAACTATGTCTAGAAACTTGGCCTTATCCGACAAGCCCAGGCGCGTGCCATCTAGTTCTGGTAGGTTTAGTGGCGGTATTTTGTACCGATTGGTGAAGAGGACAAGTTCCACCTTCCCCGGGTTGATACTAAGTCCGCAGCGAGAGGACCACGTAGAAACTTCTCGCAGTGCTACTTGCATCAGGTCACACAGAGTTTGTGGGAACTTGCCTCTGAATGCAATAGCTAAATCGTCTGCGTATGCCGCGTAGTTGAGAGCCAGGCAGGCTGTGAAGAGAAATACCAGCCATTTAGCTGATGTCTCCAACGTGTTTATAAGTTGCGCGGGGATAATCCCGTCCGGCCCGGCAGCCTTATACGGTTCAAAGCTCTTAACTGCCCACCTTACTCTTTCCTCAGTAATGGGTATATTTACTGCCAGGTTTGTTGCAGGTGCTAGTGGTGCGTCATGCAGAACCCCGAAAAATGTGTATTCAAGAGCAGTTCAAGGGTTTCCTCTTCCGTGCTGGTCCAGGATCCGTCAGGTTTTCGCAAATAGCTGATGGCTGTTTGACTTTTCGAGAGGACTCGTCTAAGTCTCGCTGTGTCGTCGACCTTTTCGACGCCAGTGCAGAAATTTCTCCACGAGGTTCTCTTCGCCTGTCTCAGAGCTTTTTTGTAGGCCCTTAGTTTAGCTTTATATTCGTGCCAATGAGGCTCAGAGCCGAAGCTCTTGGCCTTGTTAAATTGTTTCCGGCATGATTTGCGGAGCGAGTCCAAATCGTAGGACCACCAATGTGGCCTGTGTTTACCGCGTGGTTTTGGCACTGGACAAGCCTGTCCCAGAGCATTTGAGAGCGCCGACGTAACAAGATCCTCTACTGATGAGGGGGCTTGTGAGGGCAGTACTGGTTGGTCTCTGTCTATTATTTCATTGTGTAACTGCCAATTAGTGTTACGTGGATTGCGCTTCATGATTGGTTGTTCTACAATAAAGTCTAAAACCATTTCTATGTAACGGTGGTCGGAGAATGAATGTTCTTCCAGAATCCGCCATTTTCTGACCCACTCATAAGCGCCTTCACTACAGATAGTGAGGTCTATGACCTCCCTGCGGGTCTTAGTGATAAAAGTAGGCTCATTACCCACGTTGCAAATCACCAGGTTGGTTGTTAAGAGGTAATCAAACAGAGACTCGCCCCTGGCAATGATGTCGGAGCTCCCCCATTGGGCATGGTGAGCATTAGCGCCCGCTCCAATAATAAGAAAATCCGTGCAGAAATTTGACACCAGGTCTTTCACCTCCGTTTGTGGTGGGGGTTCTTCGGCGTCGTAGGGCATATAGACCGACGCCACCGTCAGGCGGGTGCTGTCGACCGTTCGACTGATAGCGGTAATATCACCATTGGAGTAGTTAGGTAGGAGAAAGGAGTTCAACTCAGACTTGAACAAAATACACGTTCTGACTTTGCTCTCCTCGCCGGCTCGAATGACCTTGAAGCCCTTAGTCCCCAATCTGTAGATTCTCGAGCTATTGACCCAGGGTTCTTGGATGACGATCACATCCACGTTGCCTTTAGAAAGACGACTACTTAAAGCAGCCGAAGCCACTTTAGATTTGTGCAGATTAATCTGAAGCACCACCAACATGAGAGCGCACAGACTTCCCTGCCGTCCCCATATCGTCGAGGTTTGCCCCATCCCGGAGGTTGCCTATCAACGACGAGTTCCGATTAACTGCCCGATATGGCGTTGCAGGAGACTTGCTGTCTGTAGCCTTAGATGTTAATCGCTCAGCGTTGGCTGCTACCACCGCGACGTCGAGGACTTCCTCGTCCTGTAGGCTGTCCTCCATCTCCGAGTTGTTCACAGCACTATCGCCAAGGGACGTGGCGGATAACATGCTTTCCGCATCGGAATCTCCGCTTCCTCTTCTGGTAATTCGTTTTCCGGTTCCCCCGGAGCAGCCGAGAAGGCAGCGCGCTGAACATCACCACGATATACATGGATAACGATCTGGCCTACGCTGTAGTGTACTAGGCCATTGCACCTTTTGAGGGGCTCGATTGACTCTTTATTCATGGTGAAAACCACCTGTCTGTCGCGCCCTACCGCATCCCCGACCAGATTGACACTCCAGTCATGCGTTGGGAGGGACGGATTCATTAGCCGTAGCATCCCGAGAATTCTCTCGGGTTCGTCAGGGATGGCCGGAATCCACGCCCTTGCCCTTGGACGAGGTGAAATGTCCTTCCAGTCGACGACCTCTATCTTTGCGCCCTTGTAGACTTCACCCAGTTTAGCAGCTGCTGCCTTGTACAGTGCTACGGTTTTTGCATCCTCGCATGCGAGTAATTTAATCTGACCCTGGTGCCAACCCGCATCCGTTACTCGCGCCGAACTACCCGGAAACTCCGGAGCAGCATTGAGAAGAATGTTGCCGAGTTCATTTCGCACGTAACGCCACCGGTCCTTAGGGATGGCCAGACGGTCATTGCCTCGGTCAAGGACGCCTATAAGGATCCTGTCCTTGGTTACCTCAGCAAAGCTTAGTTTGCCCGCTCCAGGGGTAATCTGATGCCGCTTGGGAGGGGGATTTAACTCCAGGTCCGATGTCTGGCGCTTGAAAGGGTTAACTTTTAACCTCTTTGGCATGTAAGAATTTTGGAAATCCGATATCACAGGCGGTACCCCTTCATACCTCCTCAGGATCTTTACAGCCAATCTTTTCTCGTGGTATGTGAAGCGGCGGGGAGATGTCTCCTGGGAGTGTGGACCCGTAGTTGCCATCGCGGTCGCTCTCCTTGCCGACATCTCAGATGCAGCTTCCTTCTCCTTCGAAACTCCGAGGCCAGGTCGTGAGACCGCTGCCACAGACGTAAAGATACTGGTTTTCATATCAGCGGTTGATGGGAGTTTAGCATCCGCCGTTGTCCGCTTAGCTGCGTTGGCAACCGCACTGGTGCTAGCTCCATCAAGTCAATCTTAGTCGATAGAGGGTTCGTTGACCGACTCGTAGTTGCCATCGCTGTCGATCCCCCCCTTGATTGTGAAACGGAGGTTGTCCTCCGGCGTTGTTGTTGCTTTCTCGCCTGTTCCTCCATAGCTCTCCTTTGCTGAGGAGTGAAATTTGGCGTTGTTTGTTTTTTAGGTTTATCGTTCTTATTTGGGTTATTTGAGTTCATCTTGTTCGTACGACCCATCGCCGGACAAGGCCAGCTTAGGGTCAAGGGAAGAGTAGGGGAAAATGTGTCGTCCGCCGCGGCAGAGCCCCGTACCGCGGTAAGGCATTGCTTACTCTCTGAGGCGACCCGGTATCAGAGAGGCTCCGTTCAAATACAGCCACGATTTGCCTCCCGGCTGCAAACGTCCAATGGGCACGGTTTCGCATAACACCCTGGATTGGAAGGGGGAAGATCTTTGTCGTCGCGCCAGAGGGGCTAGGCTGCTCTCGTGATGAAGTGCCGTACGGAGCTATGATCACAAGGGCAGCGTAGCCCTGTGGCTATCGACTTAAGCCCTCGTACCGCGGCAAGGTATCCACCCTTCATTAGGGTAACATAAGGCCAGCGTCTAATTACTGATATCTGTATAGTTATTAATATTTTCAAAGAGAAATCACATATTTTTGTAGAGAAAATCTTATCAATGTTATCCAATAGAGATATCACATATTATTGTAGAGAAAACCGTATTCATGTTTTCAAAGGGAAATCACATGTTATTGAGATGATTTTGTTTCATATTACAAATTAAAAAAAAGAGAGAATCGAACTTACTTAGCCATCGCCACGTAAAAAAAATACAAAAAATAATTGCAATATTATTCTTGGAATATCGTTCATTGGTACATACGCATATATGTAGCTACATATGTACGTACATACATACGTTCAGTTGTATTTGTTTTTATTTTTTAATTGCGCTGCATACTAGTTTCGGCGACTGTTTTTATTGGCTTAGTTTAATAACAATTCTTTCGAGTAGTTTTTTGTGATTCCCGGAAAGATGTTGTAGAAAGTACCTATGACGTTGTTCTTGTAGCGCTCAGTAGGTTGAAAGCGCTGACTATCCCTGTTCTAAATGATGTCAACAATGTTTAGTTTTTTTTTAAGAATTTCCTCATAAAACCATAGAGATTTCCATATAGTTTTTTTTCGTTTCCACCGTTTCTACTACCCCTTTGCCCAAAAACTGATCATGACAACAATCTTATTAATTTAATTAGGCACTTTTGCCTCTGTGGTTGGGGGACTAATTTTCCATAGTGTATACTTCATAAAAAAGTACTCATACCTGAATTTGATAAACCAGTTACTGACATAAAAAATTACAGATCTCGTACTAGTTGAAGGCGTTTGGCCAACCAATATTTGATTAGGATAAAACAAGTTGATTTGACCAGCCATGGGCAAGTAGGGGCTCAGTCAGCTCACTGCCGCTCTACAACAACAAGTTCTGGCTCCTTGTAGCTCACAACAACACCAAAAAATACAAAATATCATTGCAATAATATTCTTAGAATACCGTTAGTGTCTCCACCACGGCGCACATTTAATTAATTTCGAATTCAGATTTCATGCTGGTCGTGCATCGCTGCGAATGTATAGCGGTACAAACAGGCGTTACCAGTGCGGTGAATTTTTAGAGCACTGAAAAAAATATCTTGGTTCTTAGTTTTTTGTAAAAAATGAAAACTAATGGACATTTTAAAAGCTTTGGGAGCATGACTTTTTTATTGAAAATAAACGCCTAAATAAACCTCAATGTCTTTTATGCAAAGTTCTTTTATGCAAAGTTCTTTTATCAGGCATGAAAGACGATAACATAGCAAGGAATTATCGTGTTAAGCATATGGCAAAATATAGTAGTATCATAGGTGCTTTGAGAGAAAACATTTTTGCCAGACTTAGAGAATCAATAAATCAGGAAATGGTTTCGGACTACTCCGAACCAACTTTAGTTGAAAGTACTTTGCGCGCCTCCTATGCTGTAAGCTATAACTTCGCTAAAGCGCAAAAGCCAATCGCCGATGGGGCTATTATTAAATCATCTTGCATTGACATGCTGGACTCTTTTGGATCTACCGGATCTGAAATGTCCGCTAAGATATCAAATGTACCATTATCCCGAAGAACCGTTGTCAGGCGAGTTAGTGACGTAAGTAATCAAATCAACCAAAAACTGATGGACAAAATAAACTCTTGCATAGCCTTATCATTGGCCACAGATGAAAGCACAGATGTGAAAGACGTGGTGCAGTTAATTATATTTATAAAATATATCGACGAAGGTTCGAATGTTTCGGAAGATCTTTTGACCATAATTCCTCTGTATAACACCACAAATTGCGGTAAAACCAACTATTGGTTTCGAAAAACTTAGTGCAATTTGTACAGACGGAGCGCCAAATATGAGAGGCAAAAAAATTAGACTGCGGGGACAGTTTCTAAAAAAACGACTACGAGGTGCCACTTTACCACTGCCTGATTCATCGAGAGTCACTGTGCGCAAAAACAATAGGGCTAAGAGACACAATGGACGCCGTCATACAAATCGTAAACAAGATACGTGGTGGTCATCACGCACTTACCCACCGCCTATTTCAATCCTTTTTATTGGAACTAAAGTCCCCATACACTGATTTAAGAATGTTTACTGAGGTGCGTTGGCTAAGCAGAGGACAATGCCTTAAAAGATTTTTCTCCATTCGTAAAGAAGTTTTACGCTTTCTGTATTCGCACGTTAAAAAATCAGAGCTGCTACAGGCTAAGATGAAAACTCCAGAGTTTCTTTGTGACCTCGCATTTTTAATTGACTTCTTCTCAATATTCAATACATATATTAAATGTCCAGATCCAAAAACCAAACCAAAGCTTTGTTGAAATGGTATCATTAATAAATGGCTTTAAAAATAAATTAAAATTTCTTCAGATTAATTTGGAAACAAATCAGCTCTCAAATTTTCCATCCTGCAACGACATTCAATCCGAAATACCAGATATCAGCTTTTAACCGTATAGTAAACATATACAAGCTATGGAAATTGAGTTTAATAACAGATTTACAGATTTCAAAGCTATAGAGATATTGGTTGATATTTTTTTAAACCCGATGACATGTGACATTTACAAACAAAAACCCTTGTTTCAACTGGAGCTTTGCGATATCCAATCAGATTTACATCTCCGAGCAATTTATGAAACATGTGTTTCATTTTGGAAAAAGGTTTCTTCTAAAAAATATCCAATTTTAAAAAATGAGGTGACAAAACTACTGTCAATGTTTTCCTCCACTTATGTATGTGAATCCGCCTTTTCGAACATGAAACAACTCGCTGGCTTCGTGAGCAAATGTCGTAAGTCCATTTTTTTTAAATGAGATTTTAATGCAAAACGATGTGTTTATAACTGATGAAATAAAATGCTATCAAGAGCAAAATTAGCACGTACAAAATATATGCTGCGTTTATTCACGCGGTTTGATGAGAAGTGAAGTAATAGGTATAATATATGTACACCGAAAGAAAAGTTGCTTGTAAAACTAACATTTCTGCTTTATCAATTTTACATTTCAGCAAAAAATGTCGTATTAATATTGAAAACTATCAAATAAACAGGGTTCACGTTAAATTGATATGAAAGTTGCAGATTCAACATTAGCATCTATGACATTGTCATATCAATTTCTTATGTTAATAATACATTACTTCGAAAAGTTTTATTTAACATTAAAAACTATGTAAACAACCGGTTTTACGTCAAATTGATAAAAAAGCCTGTTGAGCCAACAATTACTATTAATAAATCATCTCTCGATTAATAAATCATCTCTCGTTGAGTGCGGACGTGTTTTTTGAGCGCTCTTTAAAATTCGTTCTTTTGCCTTTTTGTTGGCCTCAATATCCTAAATATTACAATTAATAGTGTCTGCCGTGCAAAACGTATAGGTCCTACATAATAAATAGTTACAAAGTTGTGCAATTTTTGATAATAAAGTGCATTAATTATCACATATTGACATTTTCCGACCTTATACATATTTGTTTGTGTGTTACTATTTGCTAATTCACTTTGCTTTTTTTTACTGCTTTGCGTGCTCATTCTGTCTGTGTTCACAGCTTGCTGACCGCGCAATTAGTTGTCTTAGCAGTGCTGAGTTCCAGCATAACTCTTTTTATTTTTTTGATTGCCTGCTTGTTGTACAATACTTATAAATTCTTCATAAGAAATAAGTGACAAGTAGTGCAATTCTTAATAATAAAGTGCTTTCCTTTTTATAAATTACTCTGCTTGTGTTTACTGCTTTCCGCGCCGTTTCTGCCAGTGTTCACTGTTTGTCGACCGTGCAATCGTTGGCTTCGGTGTGCAGAGTTCCAGATTAACACTTTTCCACTAAATATTTTGATTGCCTGCTGTTTATTAATTTTTATCATGGATGACTACTGTGGAAAGTGTGATAATAATTTTGGAAGATCTGAATCTCTAATGGTGCCATGTAGTGGTCTTTGCAAAAAACGGTACCATCGATCCTGTTGTGAAGGCCCAATGGCGGAAATGGATATTAAATTTTTGAAATTAAATACCAATGTTCGTTATTTCTGCCCTGACTGTGTTAATGGTCTGGATAAAGTTTCGAGGGTGCTAGACTCGGTCGTCGACTCTCAAAAGCTTGGTCTCGAGGCAATCATGACTGCTTTTGAGATTAGATTCAAAGATTTAGCCTCTCAAATCAGCGATCTCAGGAACATCATTGTAAAATCTGATGGAAGTGAATCCACAAACACTAGCAAAGTTGGTGTAAAAGAGAAAGCAAAAGAAAAAGTCAAGGTAAAGAACAAAGGCAGTGCCAAAGAGAATAAGAAAATAATTAATAACTTGGCAGCGGAAATTAATGCCCTAAAAACTGCTGTTGTTAGCTCCGGTCCTTCACCCACTACCAACAAAAGTTCCTCTACCGAAACCGATCTCTTTTCTTTTTCGCCGCTACCTAGTGGTTCGGGTTCCCTCTTTTCTGTCCCTCCTCCCCGTAAGTCTACTGATGGTGCTGTTACACCCATTATACCTTCGCTTGTGCTTTCTCCAGCCGATTGCACTCGTTTATCTACGGCGGATAACTCTGCTATTTCTGCTGTTGATAACAACATTTTGCCGCAACCTCAATCCGATAATACAGCTGAAGTCAACAACATTGTGCCGACCACTCATTCCGCTATTACTGCAAATGGTGAGTGGCAAACTGTACCGTTAAGAAACGGGCGCAGTCGTGATAGAAACGACTCCAAAAATCCCGGTGAATTGAATTCGGCCGCAAATCTTGAGTCTACGTCTGGTCGTTCGCCAAACCCGGCGCCGCAAACTGATGTTATCAGGATGGTCACTGGAGTTCCACGGCGTAGGGCCATTTTCGTTTCAAGACTGCTTGCGTCGTTGACTCACGCAGATATTAGGACGTATGTTTGTTCCAAACTTGGCGTTGCCCCTACTAGCAACATTAGTGTGTATAAATTTAATTTTAAATATGAAAGAGACATTTCATCTTTCAGGGTCTCAGTGCCGGACTCGTTTTTCGATAGGGTACTTGACCCTTCATTTTGGCCGCAACACTCTGTAGTACATTTGTACACAGATAAACAGAAAACCGATACTGCTTCAAAGAACTGAATAAGTTAACTTTCTTTTCAACTATTCTTATTCATTACCAAAATGTCCGTGGCCTTCGTTCCAAATTGAATCACCTTTATCTAAATAGCCTGACTTTTACTGCACATGCAATCGCTTTCACAGAGACTTGGTTAAAACCTGATAATTTCAATTCTGAGATTTTCTGCAGTAATTACGTCGTTTATCGGCGTGATCGAGAAACCAGGGCAGGTGGTGTCCTTATAGCTGTCGACTCACGTCTTCCATCCGGGTTGGTCGACTTGGGCAATGTGTCCGATATTGAAGTCATAGCAGTGAAGCTCTCAATGACTGGATTCAACCTATTTATCTCCTGCTCGTACATACCACCTCATTCGAATCTGCTTGTATATAATCAGCATAAATCCGTTATTAGGACTTTATATTCTCAGTTGAGAGATAAAGATCGCCTTTTAGTTCTTGGTGATTTTAACTTACCCTTGGTTAGTTGGGTCGGCACAAATGACTCAAACATTTTAACCCCTACTACACAGCATGATTTCCTCCTTGACCTTTCTGCCACATCTCTTGTACAAATTAACAACGTACAAAACTGTAAAAATAAATTACTGGATTTGGTATTCGTTGACGATTCTGTAGGGGTTGCTCTTAATCGAATTACTCCGCTATCTATTCCTGAAGACACACTACACCCTACGCTTGAGATAGCTTTGGACATTGTGCACCTTGGAGGGCGTGGTGCTACCAATGGAAGAAAACGGTCCCGCACACGATGGTTCTATAAAACTAACTTTGTCAAGCTCAATGAGTTGTTTGCCACCCACGACTGGTCAGATCTCTATGCTTGTAATGACATCGAGTCTGCAACCTCATTATTTTATACTTCCCTTAACGCTTTTTTCGACAGTTGTGTCCCGTTTCGCTATATTAGTGCTGGTACGGCTAAGCCGCCGTGGTGGTCTAAACTGCTTGTGAGACTTGGCAATATTAAATCCAGGCTATACAAGCGTTTTAAGAGAACAGGTGTATCTGCTGAATATTCTAAATATTTAGTAGCGCGCTCCAACCTCCAGTTGCTGAATCAACAGTGCTATAAAGGTTATCTAGCGCGGTGTAAAACTCAATTTTTTAATAACCCGAAAAGGTTCTACAATTTTGTTAATTCAAAAAGGAAAACTACCGGATTTCCTTCTTCCTTTTCCCTTGGAGATAAGAGTGCTAACTCAGATCATGATATTTCTGAACTATTTGCAGAATTCTTTAAGTCGACCTATACATCTAATAGGTTTCTGTCAAGTCCCTATCCTTATAAATTAGATTGCTCTAATAGCATTCACATACCTGCTTTGGATAAAAATACTGTTCTACAAAGTCTTCTGGCATTGAAACCTACATTTTCCCCTGGCCCTGATGGTGTTCCCAGCTGTGTGCTGAACTTCTGTGCCATACATTTATCTGACCCGATTTTTAAACTGTTCAAACTATCTCTTGAATCTGCGGAATTCCCTACAATTTGGAATAAATCTTTTATTATACCCTTACATAAAAAAGGTAGTAAGTCAAATATTGAGAACTATAGGGGCATAGCTAAGCTCTCAGCTATTCCTAAAACTTTTGAACATATAATAACACGCCAACTGCAATATCGGTGTAGTTCTTTATTATCACCGTGTCAGCATGGTTTTGTGCCCCGACGATCAACCTCAACTAACTTGCTTGAGTTCACCTCGTTTGTTATGGATGGTTTCCTGAAAGGTAACCAAACAGATGTAGTCTACACTGATTTTAGCAAAGCATTCGACTCTGTGAACCATGAGCTTTTAATTCATAAACTTGACTTATTGGGTTTTCCGAATCAGTTGTTAATATGGCTTACTAACTATCTTAAAGGCAGAACTCAGCAGGTTTTGTTTAAAAATACTTTGTCTACGTCCATTGACGTAACTTCCGGTGTCCCTCAAGGTAGTCATTTAGGTCCCTTGCTCTTTACCCTCTTTATAAATGACCTACCACAAGTAATTTCTCATTCCCGAACCCTTATGTATGCGGATGATGTGAAACTTTGTTTCACATATTTGCCTACTGTTCCTTCCCGTGCAGATCTCTTCCAGGCTGATTTGGAGTCATTTCACTGCTGGTGTACAGTTAATTTATTAATATTGAATAGCTCGAAATGCAAGCTAATGACTTTTCATCGAGTGAAGCCAGTTTTGATATCCTATTTACTAAATGACACTCTATTGGAACGTATACCTGATGTAACTGATCTAGGTGTTCTTTTTGACCCTAAACTAAGTTTTAATATGCATATTTCATCTATAGCGAACAAAGCCATGGGTGTGCTTGGTTTTGTTAAAAGATGGGCTAAAGAATTTGATGATCCGTACCTCACGAAAATCCTTTACACATCGCTAGTTCGCCCAATACTTGAGTATTGCTCGTGTGTCTGGTGCCCCTTATATCAAGTTCATATACAGCGGATTGAGTCAGTACAAAAGCAATTCTTGATTTTTGCTCTGCGTGGTCTTAATTGGAATCCAAATATCCATCTGCCCCCTTATAGAAATAGGCTTCTTCTCTTAAATTTGCCTTCTCTGGAAAATCGTAGGATTTTACTAGGTGTAATGTTCCTCCATAAGCTAATTATTGGTGAGGTCGACTCAACTGACCTTGTTAGTCGACTGTGTTTTGCTGTTCCTGCTAGGACATCCAGGCACTATGTGCCTTTTCAATTACCCATTTGTCGTCTAAACTTTGCAAAAAACAATCCTCTGAATATTTGGTGTTAATACTACAACGTCTTATATAGCTGCATCAGCTTTGAATGCTCGTCTGCCGCACTACAAAATGCAATACTTTCACATTTGCTAACTGCTGACTAATTACACGACAGTCTTGCACCCAACCAGTTAGATTGATGTACACAACTACAAAAAGCCGGCAGACACCTCTAACTTTAAACTTACGCTGCGTGGAATCACGTCCATTCCACCGGCTCCATAATTAATATCCTAAAATATCTCCGAAACCAATTTGGAATATTTCAATTACCTAATAAACAGTCAACTGGAATATACTATCAGATGCTGCGCGGAATCGCGTCCATTCCGCCAGCAAATCTCACATCGCTCCCAGGACTGCGGAAGTATGTTGCTCGGAATCGCGTCCATTCCGACAATATATACGACTATCAAGTTTGGTTCCTAACGATTTCTACCCACAACTTTAAAGCACGGCCTCTACAACTTTCCTGCTTGCTGCACATAATACTATAAATAAATGAATTTACGCTTTGCTTAATTTCTATTAATTATATTTTTATTATATTCTATATACTCTTATTGTACATATATATGTTTTTGTTTTGTAACAATACTTGAGATATTAACAGTCGACCGCTTTGTGTTGTGTCGACTTTAAATAAATAAATAAATAAAAATATCAATTTCTCATGTTAATATACATTTCGACAACATATTGATATAAAAACTGCTAATCTGACATTTGTATAACATTCTCATATTAAAGTGGCATAAACCACGCTGCAGTTGGCCATTTATCACGTTCATAACACATTTCGAAAACCTGCTTCACGTAAAAATCATTAAAAAAAAGTAATACTGACCTTTGCATAACTGTCTCATGTTAAAATTACGTGAATTGCACTGCAGTTGACATGTTTCATGTTTATAACACATTTCGATAACATGTTTAACGTAGCCCGTTAGCATTTTTAAACTGTTTCATTCTAAACTGAAATAATTCACGTTGCGGTTGATATAATTTAATTAAGTAAACAAATATATTTAAAGTGAAATGAAAATGGGTGATGAGTGCGTTTTATTTGTCTCGCCGGACATACAGGCCTCCGGTGAACATATAGTATTTGAAGAAGCGCCTCTTGGAATTGGTGCTAATGGAGAAATACCACCAAATCCATTTGCAAATTTAAAGGAGGTAAGAAATGCTTTTCTGTAGAAAATATAAGTGATCTTGAGGTAATAATACGTTGTTTTCCTAGATGGTGCAAACTCAATCAGATGAGCGACTGAAAAAGTGCTTGGAGGATATGGATATAGAATCCGCTTATACCAAGTTTTATGGTAAGTAGTTTCCCTACTATAAAAATCTGGTATTTGTTTCCTTTAGGGGTCAATTGCTAATAAATTAGCTAAAATTGTGGGAGGGGCTCAAAAGACGGTGTTTAGCCTTTGGATCACAAATCCGGAAGGGCTTTTTTAATATTGTGCTTCTCTGAAGAGATATTTGCAATCAAAGTTGCAAGTTTTCATGTGGTTGTTGTAATTTTGTTAGGCTGTACCTAAAAACGTTCAAAAGAGTGCGTACGTGTTTCTGTGGAAAGATATGGTAAAAAAAATAACCCGAGTCCGATACCATGGTATTTATGTGCAGAACACCTTTCTGAGTTGGCGGCCTTCGGTCGGGCTTACAAACAATAACCCTCGTCTACGCCATGCCAAGTCCGGGTGCTTGGTATACCCATGGCTACCGCCACGGCCTAATCCGTTTTTAGGAACAGCCTTATGTAATTACAACTTGAAACTTTGATTGCAAATATCTCTTCAGAGCAGCTAAATATTAAAAAAGCGCTTCCGAATTTGTGATCCTGGGGCCAAAACGCATCTTTTGAGCCCTCACATAATTTTAGCTAATTTATTAGCACTTGACTTGAGTTGAGTCCTAAAGGAAACAAATACCCAAATACCAATACCCAAATATATATTCCATTATAACGCATGTTTTCACTGATCCATATCAAGATTGTGGCGTCACTTACGATCGTCTGAAATATATAAACTCTGACGACTTGGCGTTGATATTTCCCGGGAGCGAAAATATCGGGTATAGAGCAGAAGTTAGAGATAAAATCTCGATTTGGAAGCAAGAAGAGGTAATAATATACTTTTTTCAGTTGTGAATAGTATTCCTTTTAATTAATAACTTTTCCTTTTAGTTTCCAGAAAACCATTATGGGACACAAAATCAGGTTCTTCCCATATCAGCTGGTTTATACACTTCGACGGAATGCATAGTAATTGTTCACTATGTAAAACGGCCAATTAAGCAGAAGAATCTACGTTTTTTAGGAATTGAAATGTAATCAATTCTTTTACTTTTGATGAATGGAATTGATTACTTTTCCCAATTATTAAATAAATTCCTAAAAAGTAATGATTGCTATTCTGTTATACCCATAAACTGTTCAATGGGCAGATCAGCTGTCCGATAGCATGCTGTCAGACGTTCAATATGAATTGACGTTTTCCAGGGATCGCGGTCCATGTTTGCCGAGTTCCAGTTAACAATGATCCAGATACGGATATAAATTTAAGCATGTACATGCAAAAACAATGTGATCTGCAATTTTGCATTCACATGTAAAAATTATATCCGTATCTGAGTGGAGACCCTAAAGCGTACGCAAAGGCAAAGAATTCCAAATTCGTGTGTAAAAAGGCTGTGTGCAAGTTTTCGAAAATCGTAAATTTTGACAGTTTTCGTGGTGAATATGAACAAATTTTGACAGCCACGAATGTGAGCAATGAATGCAAAAACTAAGCAATATAAAGGCTGTGTGTCAATCGAAAACATTTTTCGTCAGAGTAAAATGAGGTGAACAAGTTTTCTATTTTGCTGTTCCAAACGAAAAGTTAAATTATGACAGTAGTAAATTTTGACTTTTGGAAAAATTACGTGCAAAACCAGATGCTTTGTGAATCAATTTTCAATTTATGTACATGTTTTTAATGCATTTATATCGCGTATTATTCGCACTGTATTATATTTTAGTGTTAAATAACGCGTGTGAACATAAATTTATGTGAAATAATATTAATGTTCACGATTACTGCCATTTACCAGCGTTCTGTCAAAATATGCTTTTTCAAACCGTTTGGCACACGACCAAAAGCAGAAAACCATGTAAATTGAAAATTCCCTGCCAAGTTTTACTGCACAAAAGAACTCATTTGGAGTTCTTTGCCTTTGCGTACGCAATAGAAAGTCTTCACCCCCACGTTCGATGAAAACTGTGCAAATTTGAGATATTGAGAGATTTTTACAAAACTGGCTGACACTTCTTTGCTGGATTTTAAAAGAAACACAAGTATAAATAAGACACAAATCACGCTATAAATATTGAAAGTGAAGCATTAATTTGAGATCCATCACTACGGATGACGATGTATATTGAACGTCTGACAGCACTCATGTTTGAAAAAGAATGCAACGCTACAAATTACTTTTGCATTGCATTCCGTAAATTGCGTATTTTTGTTGTTCTGTTGACATTGTTTTGTTTGAAATAATAATTTGCTATGCTCGTGTCTACAATTATTAATAATTTTGTCATAGAGTGTATTTGACATGGTAAAATGTTCCAAAGCTGGCCAATTTTTACTAACTCAGTATCCAACAAAAGCAAAGTTGGATACATGCGATAGAAAAAAACTGTTCAACATTATTGTCGAGAACTTCTATGACACAAGTTCACAAAGGTATATTATTCCTCGCCCACATCAAATGAGCAAGTTGGCCGAGGAAATTTTTCCTACTGAAAAAAAAAGAAATATACTACATAAGTCGCAAGGACGCCCGAAAAGTGAACGCAAGCGGTATTTTATACAACCGTTTTAACAACTTGAACCGCAAGCGGAAACAAATTAACACGTCGGAGAAAAAGAACCCGCCTGAGCGCAGAAAAGGCAATCCTTGAATCGCCATCCGGAAAGTCTTGAAAGAAAACGCAGCTGTGAATGAAAACCATCACATTTCCCTTAAAAATAAAATGAAATTTATGAGTGGGGAAGAAAATGATGCAATGAGTTTATGGAGCGACACATACGAATACCGCGTTAATCAAAGTAGCAAACTAAATGACCTGAAGTCAATACTGGAAGAGTGGCCGTATTATAAGCAAGCATCAGGGCCAAAATTTGTACGTACCTATTAAAATGTGTGGTATTTATTATACTAACGTTTACACGCATATTTTTTATTTTCTCTTTATTTGCAGATCGATTTTGACTTTACAAAAGTACATCCACACAAATCTTTCAATCTCATCAATAATTGGCCTAATATGCGCACACAACTTTGCGAAATTTATAAAGATTTGTTGAAAGACAAACAGTATGTAGACCTATTTCGGTCAATACCCAACAAACTTGTTAATGAAAGTGAGTAGTATTATTGTATTCATATGTACATATCGATGGGTGCGTGCCAACTGAATAGTTTGTCTTTTAGTTAACTCGTCCATCGATATAGACCATATCCATTAGACATAATTTGTATGTATAAAACGCATTTTAACTAACACAATTCTTTTTGTATTTAGACTCCAAAGATTGCATTTTGTTTATGCTTCTTAATGCTGTACTGAAACCCACTTCACGATATGTAACAGAAATTGATGGAAAGCGTATTACTTGTAAGACCACCATTCGGGATGATATTGACAGTTGTAAATGATCTGGAATTTTCGTATGCAGAGAAGGTAAAAAAATCGATGCAGAAGAAAGCAAAACTTCAACCATTTCTCATTGTATTGGGTTCAGATATAAAAAGTTTAAGTGAGTTTTATGTAAACTACGACGGAACTATGCAAAAGTTCCACTCATTTATAGCAGCTTTGGACATTTGTTTTAAACTGTTTCATGTATTTAACTTGGAATATCCAAAAGAGTCATCCTTAATATGGTATTTTTTGCAAAAACAAATTTACAAGATAACAACGATCTACGACCTTAAAAGCTCGGCTTTATGTGAATTTTTAACTTTTTTTGAATCATAAGTAAAAAATTGTTAAAGAAGTCAAATGTTTTGCATGCGATAGAGTTTTTATTGAACTCTCGATACTACTTTAAAGATGCCCATGCCTTGACTCGCAATAGTAACTTTCAATGTACATTTTCAAATTGTAACCAACTATTTTCAAACCTGTATTGCTTCAAAAGACATACCCAAAATCATTTGAAAAATTGTACCGAAAGTACGCAAATATCGCAATCGAAAGGAATTCAAATAGATATACCATCTAATAATGATAGCTGTAAAATAGTTGCCCAAATAGCAGACTCAAACTGACCTTGTAGTAGTATGGACGAAATAAAAGAAAGTAAGTTAAATGTATCAATGAAATGTCAATCGTTTTTGTTAGATTTACATATGTACAAAGAGCAACATAAGCAGAAAAGACGTTTTATCAATTCAGCAAAGAGCATCTGTAATCATTTCTAGCATGTGGAACCATTGAAAAATAAGCTTCTTTGCTATACTCCTGAAATTGAGAAAAAAAATATTTTAGACTTAGTAAATTTTTGCGAAAACCCATTTCAAGACTTTCAAACTGAATATAAGTTATTCAAACGCATTGAAGATTCAGACGAATTTGCAAAACCAGTTTTTTAATATAAACAATGAATTGTGTGAAGTAATATTAAATAATATATCAACTTTAGAAGCAAGTAATGTGGTTGGTTGCATAATGCCGATTAAATTTCAAATTCGAAAATTTTTCGAATTACCATCAGTTCTGGAAATTACTTTAAACAATATAAACGGCCTACTTAATTCAACCTCTATCACGCATTTTATTAACTCAGCTTCGTTTAAAGATTTATTTTTCCAACTTTGCCGCAATATATATTGTCTAATCTGAACTACATATTTGTAGCCGCTTACTTCAAAGGCAAAGAACAAAAAATGTTTGGAAATGAGCCTTTTATGAAACCACTTATTGATATATTTCAATCTCTCGAAGAAGACGGCCTAGAGTTTAGTTTAAATAATGATAAAAAAGATTTACTTTGTAATGTGTAATATTCTTGGTGATAATTTAGGCTTGAATGGCATTCTTGGTTTCACAACTTCATTCAATTCGAATTACTATTGTCGATTCTGTATAAGAAACAAATCTGAGATGCATTTAGATTGCGTAGAATATCCAGACTTCATAAGGTCTGAGGAGAATTATAATGCTGCATTAGTAACTAACGACGTTAAGCTGACTGGTATAAAATCAAATTGTTTTTTAATGATTTAATTTCCTTTCATGCAACAACTAATTTCGCTGTAGATGTAGTACATGATTTGTTTGAAGGAGTTTGTAAATATGATATTTGCGTTATTCTAAAATACTACATACTCCAAAAGAAAATGTTTTCCTTGGAAGCATTTAATTATAGAAAGCAGACGTTTAATTACGGTGAAACGGAAATTTATCACCTCCTTTAGAATTAACGCACCTCCAAAATTGTAGCATTAAAATGTCTTTTAGAGAAATGATGACGTTTATACATTTTCTCCCTCTAATCATAGGGGATCGCATTCCAAGCGACGACGAATGCTGGTTATTTTTTTTAACGCTTCTAAAAATTATTGACATTATTCACAAAAGTTCATTTGATACAAATTCCTTAACTAGGTTGGAATCCTTAATAAAGTCGCATAATGAAATGTATTTGGGATTGTTTCACCAACCCCTTAAACCTAAATTTCACTTCTTAAATTGATTTAAAATTATATCATTTTGATGTGCTTCTAAAATAAAATTTTTTAAATTGAAAATGTTAAGTTTGTATTACATTTATTACATTAAATATGTACCTATGTATTTATTAAAAAAAAAAAATCAATAAATGTTATGTCATTTCATGTCAATTGCACATGAGAATGCCTTCATGTCAACATTACGTTTTTCATGTACGTTTTTACGTTACATGTCAATTGTACATGAAAATGCCTTCAATAATACCTGATGTTCATGTTCACTTTACGTTTTTCCGGTACGTTTTTACGTTTCATGTCAATTGTACATGAAAATGCCTTCAATAATACCTGATGTTCATGTTCACTTTACGTTTTTCCTGTACGTTTTTACGTTTCATGTCAATTGTACATGAAAATGCCTTCAATAATATTTGATGTTCATGTTCACTTTACGTTTTTCCTGTACGTTTTTACGTTTCATGTCAATTGTACATGAAAATGCCTTCAATAATACCTGATGTTCATGTTCACTTTACGTTTTTCCTGTACGTTTTTACGTTTCATGTCAATTGTACATGAAAATGCCTTCAATAATACCTGATGTTCATGTTCACTTTACGTTTTTCCTGTTCGTTTTTACGTTTCATGTCAATTATACATGAGAATGCCTTCAATAATACATGATGGTCATGTTTATTTGACGTTTTTCCTGTAAGTTTTTCCTTTTTTTTGTGCATATCCACTTCACGTAGAAATGATATTTTCGAAATTGTAAAATTGACCTTTTTTCTTTTCAGTTGCATTTGGTAAACAAAAAATGTAAATTTTACGGCGGTTTTTGATATTTATTAACAGTTAGAAAGTAATGAAATTAAGTAGCTGAATACAATGGCGAATAAGAATGTGCCACGTATCAAAGGAGTGACAGATCTTTACATATAAGTGGTGCCATTAAACAATGTTGCTTCTTAACACTCTCACTCATTGTTTGACTGGCGACATTCCTAAAAGCTCCAAATTATTCCTAAAGCGTTGATTTGTCAGTGGCTTTGTAAATATATCAGCACGTTGTAGTTCTGTGTTGACGTATTTGAACTCAACCATTTTGGTCTTTTGCAAATCCCTGATGAAATGTAACCTTATGATGATATGCTTTGTACTATGGTGTAATCCCGGATTTCCAATTAGTCGAATTGTACCCTGATTATCGATATTAAGAGCCGTAGGGGAATCCAGGTTATAACCAAAATCAGCCAAAAGTTGTTGAAGCCAAATTAGCTCTTTAGCTCCTTCACAGGCGGCCATGCTCTCGGCCTCTGTTGTTGACAACGCAACAGTCTTTTGACGGTGGCTTCTCCATGGCACAACGCTGTCGTTTAATAGAAATGCATAGCCGGCTGTAGATCTTCTTGTATCGACATCACGAGCAAAATCTGCATCAGCATAACCTTCAAATTTAAGAGAATTGCCTGATCTATATTCTATACAATAGTCCATGGTTGCTTTTAGGTAACGAAAAATCCTCTTAACAGCTTGTACGTGGGAGTTTTTGGGATTTTCTGTAAATTTGCTCATTTCACCAACGATATACCTGGTCTGGATACTGTAGCAGCAAACATCAAACAGCTTCTCTGAATGGGTACCTTACAGTAGCTTCCTCACTACGTTTTGATAGATATGTGTTACTGTCATTAGGCGTTGAAATACCTTTTGAATCATCCATGTTAAAGCGTTGAAGAATTTTCTTTATGTAAGAATGTTGGCTAATTTTTATAGATTGGTTTTGTATATCGCGGTAAATTTCAAGCCCAACATAATAGCTGTTTTCACCATAAGTGATACGAAATTCACTCGATAATTTTTCAATGAATAAATTTAAAGCGGATTTGTTTGGGGATAATATCAACCCATCGTCAACGTATAGAAGCAAAATAATCTTACCATTTTCAATATTGCCGTGAAACACACAATGGTCAGCACTAGACTGCTGCCTTTTTAATGTTTGTAGAAATTCCACAAACTTTGAATTCCAATTACGAGATGCCTGCTTAAGCCCATACAGACCCTTTTTAAGGCGAAAAACTAGATTTTGAGCTTGAGAGACATTGATACCTTGTGGGATGTCCATATAAACTTCCTCATGGAGTTCTCCATATAAAAAGGCATTTTCGACATCAAATTGCATCATCTCCATGCCTTCAAAAGCTGCTACCGCCATGGCCATTCTCACTGAATCATATCGCACTACTGGCGAATATGTTTCTTTGTAATCGATACCAGGTTCTTGTGAATAGCCTTTGGCCACTAATCGCGCCTTAAACACTGGCTTTTGATTTGGGTTTGATTTAATTTTAAACACCCATTTGCATCCCACAATATTTTTATCACGGGGTTTTTCTACCAACTCCCAAATATGATTAAGCTCAAGGGAATTGATTTCGTCATTTATTGCCGCTCCCCAATTTTCGGCGTGCTCCGAATTTATGGCATCTTCATATGAATCTGGTTCTGAGATAGTTGCAAAACAGCCCATGTAATCGTATCCAAATCGCTCTGGTGGTAAAACTTCCTTACGCAAGCCATACCTGTTATGCTCTCTTGCTTCTGTTCCTGAAGTTTGTAACGTAGAACCAGTTGATGTATTTGGCATATCGGTGGTTGCTAAAGTCTCTTTTTTCATAGAATTTTTCGGAGTGCTGGACATATGCTGCTGAAAAGACGATGAAACGCTTTCATCTTGTTCAGTGTTTTCATTACTCGTATCACCCTCGTCGTCTCTGCCAAATGACCCAATTCTAATTGCCTTTTCATTAAAAACAACATCGCAGCTAACAATTATTTTTGCTGACTCCTGATCGTACAAACGAAAATTTTTTGCTGAAGATTCATAACCAACTAGATACATTTTCTTTGCTTTAGCATCCCACTTTTTCCTCCCAAGTTGTTTGGGCAGATAAACCATGCATTCAGTGCCAAAAACCTTTAAGTGACTCAAATCGGGCTTCTTGCCAAACCAGTATTCGAATGGCGTTTTTTCTCGACTAGCCGATGCTGATCAACTAAGGATGTATACGGCCGTTCTCACCGCCTCAGCCACAAAAATTTGTTTAGCCCGCTAGCCAACAACATTGTCCGGGCTGATTCTGGAACAGTCCTATTGTCTCTTTCAATAAAGCCATTTTACTACGGGGTGTATGGTGAGATTTTCTCCAGAACAATACTATTATTTGACAGCAGCGCAGCTACTTCTTTGTTTATAAACTCGGTACCATTGTCGCACCGTATGTATTTTACCGATTTTTTGCGCAACATAGAAATTGTTGGTGAAAAAATAAACGTACCTGAAGCATGTGCCTTCATCCTTAAGCAACATGAAATAGCGAACTCCACCGATACCAGATTCAGACATAGGGCCGCATAAATCCATGTGAAAATATTCACATTTACGTGCTTCGCGTCGTATTGTAGCTCCATGTGAAGACCGATGCATTTTTCCTCGCTTGCAATCTTCACAGAAGAAATTGTTGTGTTCCGTCACATTTATGCCATCAGCTAAACCTCTGTCACACATGTTTTTGATTGTTGCTGTATTTATGTGCCTAAGTCTGCAGTGCCATTGCTGCATTGTATTGATTTTTGCCGAATTTGCTTTATAATAATTTCTTTGCTTAAATAACATTCAAAATTGATTTTGAGAGTCACGAATACCGGCCGCCAACATGTTTTTATTTTTGTCTATCAGCACACATCGTTTAGATTCCATCAGCATCGAAAACCCTTTTGTTGTTGCTGAGCCTGTATGAAACAGGTTTTGTTTTAGTTGAGGAACATATTGAACGTTAGTGAGAACGCGAGGTGTCCATTTGTTGTTTACAAGAGCATAAATTTTTACATTGCCGCAACCTAAGATTGGCAATTTCTCATTATTTGCAATGTAAACAAATCGATTAGAATTTGACATTTGTAAATCGGTAAACCATTCTTTATGTGAAGTCATGTGTTCGGTAGCACCTGAGTCTGCGATCCACACGTCATGGTACGGCGCTAACAAAACATCTGACGTTGATGCAATAAACGCTACTTCATCACCGTTCTTGACTTTCTGTTTGTCCCCCTCACGTTTTTTAAATTGCTTTTTCTTTGCATGACATTCTCTTTCCCAGTGTCCAATTTTATTGCAATAGTTACATTTTGACGTTCGCTTTCTTTCGGCAATTGACTTTTTCGGTTTTTGCATTGAAAGCTGCTTCGCTTACATCTCCGTCACTACTCTTCTTGAGTTGATCTTCTTCGATCTGTAACTTTGCCATCAAATTGTCTATAGTTCTGCCTTCTTTTACGTTATACCAGACAGTTTTGAAGTTTTGAAACCTTGGTGGCAGACTGCTTATGATTCTTACCATCTTGATATTTGCGGATAACTTTTCCCCTTGTGCCTCTATTCCGCTGCTAATGCTGACACCTTTGACACATGATCTGCGACTGACTCGTCCTCCTTCATTCGTAGCGAAAAATATTCTTCATAAAGGCACATAACTTTTACCTCACTTTGTTTGTCGTGGATATTTGCTAATTTGTGGTAGACTTCACTTGAGCTAGTGCATGTTAGTACGTGGTTTGCTTGATCCTTTTCAATGGAAGATATAAGAATTCCCATTGCATTACCGTCACGCTTCATCCATAAGTCCTTCTGATCTTGGGATGCCGAATCGTTGAATTTGGTTATCCCTTGTACTATTCCTAGTAAACCATGGCCTTTTAATACCGCATCGATATTGAACTTCCACAACCTGTTGTTGTTGTTGTAGCGAGGTGTAGCCCTGCCTAAAAGTCAAACAGGGTCACCCCGAGTGTATTGCTCTTGGCCGGGTCGATATAAGAAAACGACCCGGGTCGTTTCGGCACGATGGGTACAGCACAAGTACTGGTACCTTTCTCGTAGAACCGGCAATACAAGAAACTAGCCATGTAGGCTATGTAGGTCATTTAGCGTTACCCAGGGTGCACCAACTGGGAGGCGACCTACTTTTACACCCCCATCCACAACCTGTAGTTGCTGTTGTTTAGTCGGTGGAAAAAATGGATTGTTTCTTCGGCCATCTTAAGCCAATCTGGGCCCATAACCTGATGAAATAAAATGCTATCAAGTGCAAACTTAGCACGTACAAAATATATGCTGCGTTTATTCACGCGGTTTGATGAGAAGTGAAGTAATAGGTATAATATACATATGTACAAATCGTATTTGTATAAGTATATATGAAGAAAAATAACAGTTAGAAAGTAATGAAATTAAGTAGCTGAATACAATGGCAAAGTCATACCATGCTATCTTCGGAGCGAGGTATTTGTGTATTTGGATGACCTTCTCATCATTTCTGAAAGCTTCGAAAAGCACTTGGAAGTGCTTCGTATAGTTGCTCGGCATATCAAAGAAGCAGGGTTAACTATCAATATAGAAAAAAGTCACTTTTGCCTTAGGGAAGTACATTATTTAGGTCATATTGTAGGAAAAGGGATCATAAGAACCGATCCTGAGAAAGTAGCTGCCATCACAGATTTTCCAACCCGAGATCTGTTAAACAAGTCAGACGCCATGTCTGGGTGGTATCGAAAGTTTGTTAAGAATTACGCAGCGGTCACGACTCCGCTTACTGATTTCTTGAAGACCAACCGAAAATTTACTTGGTCCGATGAGGCTCAAAAGGCATTTGTTGAATTAAAGTCTATATTGAGCACTGCTCCCGTTCTTCATAGTCCCGACTTTAATAAACCGTTCTATATCTATTCATTGTGATGCTAGCTCGACCGGCGTAGGAAGTGTGCTAGTCCAAAATAATGAGGATGGCGAAGAATACCCTGTCGCGTTCATGTCAAAGAAATTGAACAATGCGCAAAGGAAATACTCGGTAACAGAGCAAGAATGTCTGGCAGCGATGCTCAGTGTAAAAAAGTTTCGCCCTTACATTGAAGGACACGAGTTTACTATTATTACGGATCATGCATCCTTAAAATGGCTAATGTCCCAAACAGATTTGAGTACGCGACTAGCGCGTTGGGCTCTAAAGCTTCAGGGATACTCCTTTAAAATTGAGCACAGACGTGGTAGTCAAAATGTGGTACCAGATGCGCTATCCAGAGTGAACACTGAGGATCTGTCGTCTCTGGAAGCTGGGGTTTTTGTTGACTTAAGCTCTTCATATTTTAAGGCAGACGACTACATTGAGCTATAGGAAAGAGTTCTTAAAAATAGTGAAAAGTTACCGGATGTAAAAGTGATTGACGAATATGTTTACAGACGGACTGAGCATTCAACCGGAGAGCAATTGCACGATGATATGGTATGGAAATTGTGGATACCTAAGGGTTTAATTCCTGATATTTTATATAAAGCGCATGATGCTCATTTATCTTCTCATTGCGGCATTAATAAAACCGTGGAAAAATTACGGAGATATTATTATTGGCCAGGACTAGTTAATGATGTCAAAACGTACATAAATGCGTGCGAAAAATGCAAATGTACGAAACAGCCAAATTACGTGCCAAGACCACCCATGGGTAAAACTACCAATTCACAACGAACTTTTCAAAAATTATATGTTGATTTTTTAGGTCCCTATCCGCGCTCTAAATATTGAATTTTGAATATTGGAATTTTCGTGGTCTTAGACCACTTTTCTAAATTCGTTTTCTTAAAGCCGGTTAAAAAGTTTTCTGCCGATGTTGTTTGTAAATATCTGGAAGAAGAAATATTCCATGCTTTCGGTGTGCCAGAGTCGATTGTTTCAGACAATGGAACACAGTTTAAGTCACACGGCTTTAACAGTTTGCTACAAAAATACGGCTAAAACCACATTTACACAGCTGTACACTCACCACAAGCAAATGCTTCAGAGCGAGTGAACAGATCGGTAATTTCAGCTATCAAGTCATACGCCGACAGTGACCAGAAAAACTGGGGTCAGTATCTTAGTAGTATTTGTTGTGCCCTACGTTCTGCCATACATTCAGCCATAGGTACTTCTCCTTATTTCATGGCATTTGGTCAGCATATGGTAACAAACGGTTCTACCTATAGCTTGTTACGAAACTTGCGGATGTTGGAGGATCGCACTGTTAGTTTCAACCAGCAAGACACAATTGACAAAATTAGGAAAAAGGCAGCTGAATGCATGAAAAAACAATTTAACCGAAACGAGCAGTCTTACAACTTGCGTTCCCGAGTGGTTTCATATGAGGTGGGTCAGGAAATTTACAGAAGAAATTTCAAACAAAGTAATTTTGAACAGGGCTATAATGCGAAATTAGCACCGTCATTTGTTAAAGCTCGAATACGTAAGAAGCTTGGCAACTCCTATTACCAGCTAGAGGACTTACAGGGTCGTTGGATTGGCAATTACCACGCCAAAGATCTGCGGCAATAGTTAATACCCATGTTTAAGCTACAAGCGGGTATCAGTTTTGTGCATTACGCCCAAACCTGATTTTGGCAGGGGGGAAATGTAGTGGCGCTTGTAGCCAAATTACCATTTTCATACCCCATTTTAAACTAGTGGTATCTTATCAGGGAAACCTCTATTAATAGAGGACTGAATAAGCAATAACTTTCGAATTAACATTTTTCAGATTTCTTTATAAAAAGTACCCATACCTAAATGGATACCCTATCATAGGAAATTTAATACTTTGAGTCATAGTTATAAAATTATGGTATATTTTGACGTATTAGATTATAGGTTATCGCTCTAAAACCTATATATATAAATATATATTTATACATACGTATAATGAGACATTTGTTAATAAATTCCACAATTTTTTTTTTGTTCATTTCATATCATAAATAGATTTATCTTTGTATACTTTTAGAATTTCGGTTATATCGTAAATTCGAGCTTCCGGTTCTGCCCTCTGCTAAGCTAGAACATTAAACATTTGCTGTAAACAATTAGATTGATTACACTGACATTTATCCTATATCACTTTTTGATCTTTAAGAAAATCACGCCATCAGCGATGATCATGCAAAGAAGAATATAAAAATTCCGGAATGTTACGGGTAAGCTGAGAGAGAATGGCGTTGGTTCGTCCTCTTTTTGATTTTTGACTTCAGACAGTCAAGATCGTCCGGTTTCCAGTCTTCAATTTCCTAAAACGTTTTTAAGAAATGTAATACCGTCTTTTAGTTCGGAAGTTTTAATTTAGCAAAAACGCTAATCTTTTAATATCGAAAACATCTGTACAATAATCGCGTTTTAATAAGGAAATTCCGGAATCTTAAATACCCTGAAAACGCGAGGCATTTAAATTTCTAAATTACGAAAACCAATTCGGAAATCATGAAAATGGGGAAAGTTCCCAAAGTTCAGCGAGCAGCTTCATCATTATCTTCTGGAGAAGATTTACTGCAAACCTGGCAATATTTTCCTCATCTCTATCTTCAGGCAGCATGTGGGCAGAAGAACCAGTATTTAGTGTTCGAATTTGTGTAGTGAAGACATTTAGAAAAAGTTATACATAGTATAAAAATTAATATAAAATATAAATGAGGTTTTGCCTATATCATGCCCAAATAGTTTTGAATAACTAAAAAAAAAAAAGAAAAAAAAACTTTAGGTTTCAAAATATTTGAAAAAAAAAGAAAAAAAACTACAGCTAAAAACATTTTTCGTGAGTTTTTCTCATTTTTTTCTGAATTATTGTGTATATACTTAAATGATAATCGTAATTTCAAATACATACGTATATATATATTATTATGTCCACACATTAGTATACATTTACTTAATGAGAAGAGAGAAAAATATTTATGGAAAAAAAAAACAAAACAATAACATAAACTAAATCTAACTAATTTTGTGTTTCATGAAGATAAAATTAATTAAATTGTTAAAAAGCAAGTTGGTATTTGATAGTTTAGTGAAGTTTTGCATTATTAGCATTGCGAGAATTGACATAATTTTTTTTATCGCATGCGATTTTTTTTTCAAAGCGATATAATTTAATGAAGTTTTAACCACCCCTTAATAACTAAAGCAAAGAGGTGATTCAAAATGCTTGAAAGGAAAGGGAAATTAATATAAATTAAATCTATTGAAAATCGAAAAGCAACAACAATTGTGGTGTGTTAGAAATATTTTTCGATTTCCAGCATACATTTACTTGTTCCAGGTTTCATGCTGAAAAATTTCATCGTTGGAGCCGAAGTGGTAAGTCGATTTTGTTTTTGTTTATTCTCTCACAAATTTTCTTTGGTATTAGTGTGATGAGTGAATGAATGTACATATTATTCATTTCTCTTTCGTTTCGTTTTTCTAACTTAGATAAAGTTAGGGTTGCCAGGTTGGTACACAAAAAAAAAAAAAACCCATTTGTAATTTTTATTCCTCGCTTCGAAATAATGCAAAGTAAAACTAAATTTAAATATTATACTTAAAATATACTAGTTAATATGCGATTGAGTTAAAATCTTGGATTACAATTTTAATACGTCATAAGCAAAAGCGCATAAGTCGGTTGATAATAATATTGTTTTAGTATATGAACGGTTAGTTAACCAACTAAATAAATAAATTCCTTGTACGAAATTAGAATCGTTAGTATAAATCTGAAATTTTTGTTTGTATTTAAGATTTTCTTTCAAAGGCAAATTTTGATATTGCAATATGATAATTTTCACTAAATTCAAATTGTATATCCTATTTATACGATTCAAAAATAAGATAAAATCTAAATGAAGAAAGTAATTAGAAAGTAGTATATGGTTTATTTAATAAAAATTGTCAAACTTTAAAATGACTCAGTAAACTTTTATTTTATGGTTCCCATGCCTGATAGTAGCTAAGTGTGGCAAGTATTAGGGATTTTCAGTTTTTGTTGGATTCTTTCTGGAAATCATCATGGTAGGGTGGGCAATGGATGCAACAACATCATGCAACATATCCTGTTCGGAAACCCAAGCGTCTTCAAGATTTTTGAGCCAACGTAGGTATCCCTTTTAATTTTTTTTTGTTTTTTTCCCTCCAGCACGTAAATTAAGTAATTGTTCTGTAGTAGTACGCGAAAACCGAAGGGTAGGAGTAAGAACACCACCCCGTTAGCCGACGAGCAAGAGCCGGATTAGAGACGTGCGCCCGGTTCCTGCTTTTTGCATACACTGTGCTTTCTACAAAACGTTGCATGCTACAGATAATAATTATTTTTGGCGCCCAACGTGGGGCCTATACAGCAACAGTTCTTTTGGTTGTATAGAGAGGCTGGCACTTTAACAAGCCAGCATAAATTGCAATTTATTTTCATTGTTTGTCTGAGTAGATCCCATTAATTCTCTTTAATTTCAATTTCGATAAAGGTAAAACCAAAAGTGCTAAGTAGTTTTCCTTTCTCGACTATAACATTTCTCACCATTATATTTTTCGAATTATACCCGCCGTACAGCATCGTGATGCTCGCTGGAATTGTGACAGCTTCGACTTCGATTGTTAGCCAGTGCATTCGTTGCTCATACGCATAGCAGCACTTATTTGCTTGTTAATTGGAATTGCGATTTTTTTTTAATATTTAATATCGGACCATGACGGACAAATGAGTGTGGATGTAGCTTTATCATTTCCCTATTTCTGTGTGAATTGCAAGGAATTTTCTTTGATAATCTTTAACCAAAGATAAGAATCAAATTTTTTGGCGATTTATATGACTATTTTTAGCATTCATTTAGAAATGTAGGTAGTTAATTATATTGATGTAATATCTAACTAATGCATACTAAACGTGATCGTATAATCCCACAACTTTCTAAACGTTCGAAATAGTAGATTTTATTTTTATAATCTAACCGACGGCAATACCATTGGGGTCGGATGGTTTTTCGCTTTTTATCTTGAGATATCGCTGAAGGATACGAATGGGTTTTGACCACGATTTACTTCTATCAGGAAAATTGACTGGGAACCACAATTTAATTTTTTATATTTATCGTATCTTATCTTAAACAAATTAGATTATCGCTAGTTACACACGTATGTACTATATATGTATCATCTTTTCGGGATTAATTTTTTTTGAAAAATCTTGCCTTGGGTAAAGGTCGAAAATCACCTTTACAAACTCTTGAATTTTTTTTATCTTTCCTTATTTTCCTAGCAACCTATGCTGCAACTTAATTAAGGACTAGTACCTTTCGATTTTCGTTTTTATATATCTTACCTTGAGACATTGCAACATGGCCCTTATTCATAGTAACGAAGACTTAACCAAGTCCGATGAAAATGGATGGCGCTGTGGAATATGTCACAATTTTAGTAGAAATCCCGCAATATTGCATAAGACTAAGTGCGATCATGCTTTTCACAAAACGTGTCTATCTAAATATTTGAAAAACAATCCCAACTGTCCAATATGCCATACTAGGGTTGTGTCAGATAAATCTTTTGGTTCTACAACAAATACTCCACATCGTTACGATACTCGTTCTCGAGAAAAATCGAAGTCTGAGGACAACGGTATTAAGACTGGGCAGAGTATGCAACACTCTATGAGTATACCTGGGCAGGATGATCAAGGACCTGTTGTTACACCTGCGCGAGCGGATGACATAAGCAATATGGTTACCGCTGCCGTTGGTGCTCAGCAGACTGCAATAATGCAGAGTCTCGATAGTTCGATTAATAGCAGAATTGAAGCACAAACTGAAGCAGGTTTTAGGCGGTTAAGCTTGCTGTTTCCACAACAGCCGCAACCACCACTACCATCTAACTTGAATACCTTGTCAAACGTGGAACAACAAACTTTCGAGCAGTTACTTGGACTTCCGCCCGCAGGCGTACCAAATACAGCTGCTTCAGCTTTTGACCACATGCCTAATAGAAATATTACAAGGCAAGCTAGTAATGAATTATCTTTTACGCCTGATAAGGTCGGACACATCATTACCAACTGGAAGTTGCGCTTCACGGGAGCGAGTGATTGCATGCCAGTTGAAAACTTTATTTATCGTGTTGAAGCTCTTACTGATCAGACATTAGGCGGTTGTTTTGATATTGTATGCAGACACGCAAGTTTGCTGTTCGACTCTAAAGCGAGCGATTGGTTTTGGAGGTACCACAAATCTGTGTCGGAAGTTCGTTGGTCTGGTTTATGTGAGGCCCTTAGACGTCAGTATAAGGATACTTGGACTGATGTAGACTACCGAGAGAAGATTCGTGACAGAAAACAAAAAGCAAATGCAAGTTTTGATTGTTTTTATGACTCCATAGTTCAAATGACTGATCGTGAAGGGTGGACACCTTGCCGCGGTACGAGGGCTTAAGTCGATAGCCACAGGGCTACGCTGCCCTTGTGATCATAGCTCCGTACGGCACTTCATCACGAGAGCAGCCTAGCCTCTCTGGCGCGACGACAAAGATCTTCCCCCTCCCAATCCAGGGTGTTACGCGAAACCGTGCCCATTGGACGTTTGCAGCCGGGAGGCAAATCGTGGCTGTATTTGAACGGAGCCTCTCTGACACCGGGTCGCCTCAGAGAGTAAGCATGGCCTTACCGCGGTACGGGGCTCTGCCGCGGCGGACGACACATTTTCCCCTACTCTTCCCTTGACCCTAAGCTGGCCTTGTCCGGCGATGGGTCGTACGAACAAGATGAACTCGAATAACCTGAATAAAAACGAAAAATCTAAAAAACAAACAACGCCAAACTTCACTCCTCAGCAAAGGAGAGCTATGGAGGAGCAGGCGAGGAAGCAACAACAACGCCGGAGGACAACCTCCGTTCCACAATCAAGGGGGGGATCGACAGCGATGGCAACTACGAGTCGGTCAACCAACCCTCTATCGAATAAGATTGACTTGATGGGAGCTAGCACCAGTGCGGTTGCCAACGCAGCTAAGCGGACAACGGCGGATGCTAAACTCCCATCAACCGCTGATATGAAAACCAGTATCTTTACGTCTGTGGCAGCGGTCTCACGACCTGGCCTCGGAGTTTCGAAGGAGAAGGAAGCTGCAACTGAGATGTCGGCAAGGAGAGCGACCGCGATGGCAACTACGGGTCCGCACTCCAGGGAGACATCTCCCCGCCGCTTCACATACCACGAGAAAAGATTGGCTGCAAAGATCCTGAAGAGGTATGAAGGGGTACCGCAGGAATCACTGTCGCCGAATTCCAGTAAATCTGTAGAGCTAGCGAAAGCTGTGATACCGGATTTCCAAAATTCGTACATGCCAAAGAGGTTAAAAGTTAACCCTTTCAAGCGCCAGAGATCGGATCTGGAGTTTATTCCCCCTCCCAAGCGGCATCAGAATACCTCTGGAGCGGGCAAACTAAGCTTTGCTGAGGTAACCAAGGACAGGATCCTTATAGGCGTCCTTGACCGAGGCAATGACCGTCTGGCCATCCCCAAGGACCGGTGGCGTTACGTGCGAAATGAACTCGGCAACATTCTTCTCAACGTTGCTCCAGAAGAGGAAGCGGAGGATTCCGATGCGGAAAGCATGTTATCCGCCACGTCTCTTGGCGATAGTGCTGTGAACAACTCGGAGATGGAGGACAGCCTACAGGACGAGGAAGTCCTCGACGTCACGGTGGTAGCAGCCAACGCTGAGCGACTAACATCTAACGCTACAGGCAGCAGGACTCCTGCAACGCCACATCGGGCAGTTAATCGGAACAACTCGTCGTTGATAGGCAACCTCCGGGATGGAGCAAACCTCGACGATATGGGGACGGCAGGGAAGTCTGTGCGCTCTCATGTTGGTGGTGCTTCAGATTAATTTGCACAAATCTAAAGTGGCTTCGGCTGCTTTAAGTAGTCGTCTTTCTAAAGGCGACGTGGATGTGGTCCTCATCCAAGAACCCTGGGTCAATAGCTCGAGAATCTGCGGATTGGGGACTAAGGGCTTCAAGCTCATTCGAGCCAGCGAGGAGAGCAAAGTCAGAACGTGTATTTTGGTCAAGTCTGAGTTGAACTCCTTTCTCCTACCTAACTACACCAATGGTGATATTACCGCTATCAGTCTAACGGTCGACAGCACCCGCCTGACGGTGGCGTCGGTCTATATGCCCTACGACGCCGAAGAACCCCCACCACAAACGGAGGTGAAAGACCTGGTGTCAAATTTCTGCACGGGTAATCTTATTATTGGAGCGGACGCTAATGCTCACCATGTCCAATGGGGGAGCTCCGACATCAATGCCAGGGGCGAGTCTCTGTTTGATTACCTCTTAACAACCAACCTGGTGATTTGCAACGTGGGTAATGAGCCTACTTTTATCACTAAGACCCGCAGGGAGGTCATAGACCTCACTATCTGTAGTGAAGGCGCTTATGAGTGGGTCAGAAAATGGCGGGTTCTGGAAGAACATTCTTTCTCCGACCACCGTTACATAGAAATGGTTTTAGACTTTATTGTAGAACAGCCAATCATGAAGCGCAATCCACGTAACACTGATTGGCAGTTACACAATGAAATATTAGACAGAGACCTACCAGTACTGCCCTCACAAGCCCCCTCATCAGTAGAGGAGCTGGAGGATCTTGTTACTACATTTACATCGGCGCTCTCAAATGCTCTAGGACAGGCTTGTCCAGTGCCAAAACCACGCGGTAAACACAGGCCACATTGGTGGTCCTACGATTTGGACTCGCTCCGAATATCATGCCGGAAACAATTTAACAAGGCCAAGAGCTTCGGCTCTGAGCCTCATTGGCATGAATATAAAGCTAAACTAAGGGCCTACAAAAAAGCTCTGAGACAGGCGAAGAGAACCTCGTGGAGAAATTTCTGCACTGGCGTCGAAAAGGTCGACGACACAGCGAGACTTAGACGAGTCCTCTCGAAAAGTCAAACAACCATCAGCTATTTGCGAAAGCCTGACGGATCCTGGACCAGCACGGAAGAGGAAACCCTTGAGCTGCTCTTGAATACACATTTTCCGGGGAATCTGCATGATGCACCACTAGAACCTGCAACAAACCTGGCAGTAAATATACCCATCACTGAGGAAAGAGTAAGGTGGGCAGTTAAGAGCTTTGAACCGTATAAGGGTGCCGGGCCGGACGGGATTATCCCCGCGCAACTTATAAACACGTTGGAGACATCAGCTAAATGGCTGGTATTTCTCTTCACAGCCTGCCTGGCTCTCAACCACATTCCGGGCTCCTGGAGAAGCGCCACGGTAGTGTTTATCCCTAAGGCTGGGAAGGCATCCCACTACGAGCCAAAAGATTACAGACCGATCAGTCTCTCGTCCTTTGTACTCAAAACCTTTGAGAGGATACTAAGCGACTACCTTTCAACGACTATTGATAGCAACCTTATTTCTAGCTATCAGCATGCATACACCAAGAGTAAATCAACAGAAACTGCTCTGCACAGCCTAGTATCTGTCATTGAGAAATCGCTGTGTGAAAAGGACTACTGTCTCGTGGCCTTCTTAGACATTGAGGGGGCTTTCAACAATATAAGCCCGGAGGCGATCAACTCCGCTCTAACTAATCTGGGCGTAGATAGACCTCTAACTGGTTTAATTGACCAACTTCTAAGAGGAAGGAAAATAGCTTCTTCACTTGGTACGGTCGAGTTATCACGCTATGTCACAAGGGGAACGCCCCAGGGTGGTGTTCTTTCCCCGCTTTTATGGAACCTCACAGTCAACTCGTTGCTACGTGACACAAGCTGGGGGGGCGGGAAGATAGTGGCATACGCAGACGATTTAGCTATTGCATTCAGAGGCAAGTTCCCACAAACTCTGTGTGACCTGATGCAAGTAGCACTGCGAGAGGTTTCGAGGTGGTCCTCTCGCTGCGGACTTAGTATCAACCCGGGGAAAGTGGAACTTGTCCTCTTCACCAACCGGTACAAAATACCGCCACTAAGCCTACCAGAACTAGATGGCACGCGCCTGGGCTTGTCGGATAAGGCCAAGTTTCTAGGCATAGTTCTGGACAGGAAACTGAATTGGAAGGAGAATGTTCTTCAGCGCCAGAAGAAAGCTTGCATCGCTCTTTACACATGCAAAAGAGCCATTGGCAAAAAATGGGGGCTCAGCCCTAGAGTATGCAGTTGGATCTACACGGCCATCATTCGCCCAATCATGCTGTATGGAGTCGTCGTATGGTGGCCGGCACTGAGCAAGACAACATACCTGAATCTGTTGCGGAAAGTCCATAGATCCAATATGATCTGTATAAGCGGTGCGCTAAGGACAACGCCCAACGAAGCCCTCCAGGCCATTCTGGGCATTTTGCCACTTGATCTGGAAGGGTTTCGGTCAGCGGCGGCATCAGCTCTGCGCCTAAGAGAAACCTCCAGTTGGGGTGCGGGTACTATTGGACACTCCAGTATTCTGGAATCTTACAGCTTTCTCCCTTTAAGCACAGATCGTTGTGCGGCCACTACAGTCGGGGATAGCTGCTTCAAAATAAACATTCCCAGCAGAGAAGACTGGGAGAGGACGGATTGGTGTCCCGAAACAAATGGTGGCACTTCCATATACACCGACGGCTCGAAGTTGGACGGCAGAGTTGGAGGAGGGGTTTATTCAAGGGATTTGGACCTTGAACTCTCCTTCAGACTACCTGATCATTGTAGCGTCTTCCAGGCGGAAGTCTCGGCAATCCGGGACGCCGCGGCCTGGGTAAGCAAACGTGTTATCGGAGGAGATATCACTATTTTCAGCGATAGCCAGGCGGCAATCAAATCCCTTGGCTCATACACGTTCAACTCTGAACTGACGCTCAGCTGTCGTCGATCTCTTCAGGAGATGGCCCAACAGAACCGCGTAAACCTCATATGGGTCCCGGGACATAGGGACATTGAGGGAAACTGTCTCATCTGCAACTGTCCGGCTTTAAGCGGCGTGAGAACGCGCTTTTTGGGAGTTCCGTTCCTAGATAGTCTAAGCCAGATCGCGGAACTGGACATAAAGGACTTGATGGGCTTCATAAAGTCATCTAAGTGGTTCGAGGAGGAGTAACGGTGTCGGTTTAGGAGTGTCAGTCCCGGGATTCTGCTATGTGGAAAATCCCAACAACTCAGGGATTTTCCATATGGCTGGGTCCCGGGGCTGACTTTCCTTGTGTTGGTGGTATCACAACGGGCCTTCAAAACTGGCCTAAGTGTGCCTCTGCGGCAGCCACTTGAACCTACCTACCTAACCCAACCACTCTCAGAAAGTACTCTTGTTGAGATCATTAAGAGGAACCTCTTACCGGAAATACAATATGAAATTTTAAATATTCAAGTTTATTCCATTGCTCATTTGCGTGATATCTGCCGGAAACGTGAATTTTTCCTGAAAGACATGCAAAGTCGGCAAACCTATAGTAAATCATCGCCAATTCGTAAGCGCGTTTCTGAGGTGCAGGCCAATTTTAATCTTGTTACCGACGATGATGTAAGCGAAGTTGAGGATATTGACGAAATAGCTTTAGTTTGCTGGAATTGTAAAAGGAACGGACACCGATATCAAGATTGTGTTAGCGAGCGTAGGGTTTTCTGCTGCGGAGCCACTGATGTGTATAAGCCGAATTGTCCGCGTTGTAACTCTTCAAAAAACGGCCAAGCGAGTACGCTGGAAAGTGCACGCAGACAGACCCCATCTAAAGCTTTAAAACATCAAGGAACAAACACGGATTAATTCCTATTGTTCCTTCAATACCTTCACTCATCTCAAACGACACATTTTGTTCACCTAACCTGAACAAACCTTTTCATGTTCGTGTGAAGGAATATGACCTAGCACGTAAACGAATTTTTCATGATTTTCCGGAAAACAGAATAGTAACTAAACCAAGAAGTAGGTCCAGCAATCGGATAACCACTTTTTGGAAAAATGTTCGCAATAACCGAAAACTACTGTTGAGTTCAGTCTTTGATAGGTCAAATGACATACGACCATATGCGGAGGTGCAGTTATTTGGCAAAACTGTTTCCGGTTTGCTAGACACAGGCGCTTCTGTCAGTTGTGTTGGATCCAAACTTGCATCAAAGATTTTGGAAGAAACGTCCCGATTCAGAAAGTCCTAGGGTGCATAAAAGCCCAAATTACTTTTCGAGGCGTATCAAAATCAATTACAATTTTTATTATTCCAAGCTTGTCACAAGATTTATACTTTGGTATAGATTTTTGGAAATTATTCGAACTTATACCTTTTAATTTAAGCGAAATTAATCAGGTTTCCGATGAAGAGCTATTGGAAAAACACATTTTGACAGAAAATCAAAAGCATGATTTAGAAAAAGTTATACAATCATTTCCTTCTTTCGCTAAACTTGGCCTTGGTAAAACGCATGTTTTATCGCATGTTATAGACGTAAAGGATGCTAAACCCATTAAACAGCGGCACTTTCCAATATCGCCTGCTATAGAAAAGCTAGTCTATGCAGAGCTGGGAAGGATGATTGAATTAGATATAATAGAAGAATCTGATAGCGCTTGGTCATCACCCATCGCACTTGTAAGGAAGCCAGGTAAAGTTCGATTGTGCTTGGATAGTAGGAAGGTAAATAGCGTCACAATGAAAGACGCGTATCCGTTGCCTAACATTGAGGGTATTTTAAGCAGGCTACCTAAGGCTGAGTTTATAACGAGTTTAGATTTAAAGGATGCCTTTTGGCAAATCCCTTTAGATCCAAAGTCTAGGGACAAAACAGCCTTTACCGTGCCCGGTAGACCGTTATACCATTACAAAGTAATGCCATTCGGCCTCTGCAATGCTCCGCAAACAATGTCCCGGTTGATGGACAAAGTCATACCATGCTATCTTCGGAGCGAGGTATTTGTGTATTTGGATGACCTTCTCATCATTTCTGAAAGCTTCGAAAAGCACTTGGAAGTGTTTCGTATAGTTGCTCGGCATATCAAAGAAGCAGGGTTAACTATCAATATAGAAAAAAGTCACTTTTGCCTTAGGGAAGTACGTTATTTAGGTCATATTGTAGGAAAAGGGATCATAAGAACCGATCCTGAGAAAGTAGCTGCCATCACAGATTTTCCAATCCCGAGATCTGTTAAACAAGTCAGACGGCATGTCTGGGTGGTATCGAAAGTTTGTTAAGAATTACGCAGCGGTCACGACTCCGCTTACTGATTTCTTGAAGACCAACCGAAAATTTACTTGGTCCGATGAGGCTCAAAAGGCATTTGTTGAATTAAAGTCTATATTGAGCACTGCTCCCGTTCTTCATAGTCCCGACTTTAATAAACCGTTCTATATTCATTGTGATGCTAGCTCGACCGGCGTAGGAAGTGTGCTAGTCCAAAATAATGAGGATGGCGAAGAATACCCTGTCGCGTTCATGTCCAAGAAATTGAACAATGCGCAAAGGAAATACTCGGTAACAGAGCAAGAATGTCTGGCAGCGATGCTCAGTGTAAAAAAGTTTCGCCCTTACATTGAAGGGCACGAGTTTACTATTATTACGGATCATGCATCCTTAAAATGGCTAATGTCTCAAACAGATTTGAGTACGCGACTAGCGCGTTGGGCTCTAAAGCTTCAGGGATACTCCTTTAAAATTGAGCACAGACGTGGTAGTCAAAATGTGGTACCAGATGCGCTATCCAGAGTGAACACTGAGGATCTGTCGTCTCTGGAAGCTGGGTTTTTTTTTACTTAAGCTCTTCATATTTTAAGGCAGACGACTACATTGAGCTAAAGGAAAGAGTTCTTAAAAATAGTGAAAAGTTACCGGATGTAAAAGTGATTGACGAATATGTTTACAGACGGACTGAGCATTCAAGCAGCAATTGCACGATGATATGGTATGGAAATTGTGGATACCTAAGGGTTTAATTCCTGATATTTTATATAAAGCGCATGATGCTCATTTATCTTCTCATTGCGGCATTAATAAAACCGTGGAAAAGTTGCGGAGATATTATTATTGGCCAGGACTAGTTAATGATGTCAAAACGTACATAAATGCGTGCGAGAAATGCAAATGTACGAAACAGCCAAATTACGTGCTAAGACCACCCATGGGTAAAACTACCGATTCACAACGAACTTTTCAAAAATTATATGTTGATTTTTTAGGTCCCTATCCGCGCTCTAAATATTGAATTTTGAATATTGGAATTTTCGTGGTCTTAGAACACTTTTCTAAATTCGTTTTCTTAAAGCCGGTTAAAAAGTTTTCTGCCGATGTTGTTTGTAAATATCTGGAAGAAGAAATATTCCATGCTTTCGGTGTGCCAGAGTCGATTGTTTCAGACAATGGAACACAGTTTAAGTCACACGGCTTAAACAGTTTGCTACAAAAATACGGCGTAAACCACATTTACACAGCTGTACACTCACCACAAGCAAATGCTTCAGAAGGAGTGAACAGATCGGTAATTTCAGCTATCAAGTCATACGTCGACAGTGACCAGAAAAACTGGGATCAGTATTTTAGTAGTATTTGTTGTGCCCTACGTTCTGCCATACATTCAGCCATAGGTACTTCTCCTTATTTCATGGCATTTGGTCAGCATATGGTAACAAACGGTTCTACCTATAGCTTGTTACGAAACTTGCGGATGTTGGAGGACACAATTGACATAATTAGGAAAAAGGCAGCTGAATGCATGAAAAAACAATTTAACCGAAACGAGCAGTCTTACAACTTGCGCTCCCGAGTGGTTTCATATGAGGTGGGTCAGGAAATTTACAGAAGAAATTTCAAACAAAGTAATTTTGAAATTAAAGCTCGAATACGTAAGAAGCTTGGCAACTCCTATTACCAGCTAGAGGACTTACAGGGTCGTTGGATTGGCAATTACCACGCCAAAGATCTGCGGCAATAGTTAATACCCATATTTAAGCTACAAGCGGGTATCAGCTTTTGTGCATTACGACCAAACCTGATTTTGGCAGGGGGGAAATGTAGTGGCGCTTGTAGCCAAATTACCATTTTCATACCCCATTTTAAACTGGTGGTATCTTATCAGGGAAACCTCTATTAATAGAGGACTGAATAAGCAATAACTTTCGAATTAACATTTTTCAGATTTCTTTTTAAAAAGTACCCATACCTAAATGGATACCCTATCATAGGAAATTTAATACTTTGAGTCATAGTTATAAAATTATGGTATATTTTGACGTATTAGATTATAGGTTATCGCTCTAAAACCTATATATATAAATATATATTTATACATACGTATAATGAGACATTTGTTAATAAATTCCACAATTTTTTTTTGTTCATTTCATATCATAAATAGATTTATCTTTGCATACTTTTCGAATTTCGGTTATATCGTAAATTCGAGCTTCCGGTTTTGCCCTCTGCTAAGCTAGAACATTAAACATTTGCTGTAAACAATTAGATTGATTACACTGACATTTATCCTATATCACTTTTTGATCTTTAAGAAAATCACGAAAATCGTCCTCTTTTTGATTTTTGACTTCAGACAGTCAAGATCGTCCGGTTTCCAGTCTTCAATTTCCTAAAACGTTTTTAAGAAATGTAATACCGTCTTTTAGTTCGGAAGTTTTAATTTAGCAAAAACGCTAATCTTTTAATATCGAAAACATCTGTACAATAATCGCGTTTTAATAAGGAAATTCCGGAATCTTAAATACCCTGAAAACGCGAGGCATTTAAATTTCTAAATTACGAAAACCAATTCGGAAATCATGAAAATGGGGAAGTTCCCAAAGTTCAGCGAGCAGCTTCATCATTATCTTCTGGAGAAGATTTACTGCAAACCTGGCAATATTTTCCTCATCTCTATCTTCAGGCAGCATGTGGGTAGAAGAACCAGTATTTAGTGTTCGAATTTGTGTAGTGAAGACATTTAGAAAAAGTTATACATAGTATAAAAATTAATATAAAATATAAATAAGTTTTGCCTATATCATGCCTAAATAGTTTTGAATAATTTAAAGAAAAAAAAAAAATTTAGGTTTCAAAAGATTTGAAAAAAAAGAAAAAAAATACAGCTAAAAACATTTTTCGTGAGTTTTTCTCATTTTTTTCTGAATTATTGTGTATATACTTAAATGATAATCGTAATTTCAAATACATACGTATATATATATACTTATGTCCACACATTAGTATACATTTATTTAATGAAAAGAGAGAAAAATATTTATGAAAAAAAAAACAATAACATAAACTAAATCTAACTAATTTTGTGTTTCATGAAGATCAAATTAATTAAATTGTTAAAAAGCAAGTTGGTAATTGATAGTTTAGTGAAGTTTTGCATTATTAGCATTGCGAGAATTGACATAAATTTTTTTATCGCATGCGATTTTTTTTCAAAGCGATATAATTTAATGAAGTTTTAACCACCCCTTAATAACTAAAGCAAAGAGGTGATTCAAAATGCTTGAAAGGAAAGGGAAATTAATATAAATTAAATCTATTGAAAATCGAAAACAACAAGAATTGTGGTGTGTTAGAAATATTTTTCGATTTCCAGCATACATTTACTTGTTCCAGGTTTCATGCTGAAAGATCTTTCATCGTTGGAGCCGAAGTGGTAAGTCGATTTTGTTTTTGTTTATTCTCTCACAAATTTTCTTTGGTATTAGTGTGATGAGTGAATGAATGTACATATTATTCATTTATCTTTCGTTTCGTTTTTCTAACTTAGATAAAGTTAGGGTTGCCAGGTTGGTACACAAAAAAAAAACCCATTTGTAATTTTTATTCCTCGCTTCGAAATAATGCAAAGTAAAACTAAATTTAAATATTATACTTAAAATATCCTAGTTAATATGCGATTGAGTTAAAATCTTGGATTACAATTTTAATAGAACACTTTTCTAAATTCGTTTTCTTAAAGCCGGTTAAAAAGTTTTCTGCCGATGTTGTTTGTAAATATCTGGAAGAAGAAATATTCCATGCTTTCGGTGTGCCAGAGTCGATTGTTTCAGACAATGGAACACAGTTTAAGTCACACGGCTTAAACAGTTTGCTACAAAAATAAGGCGTAAACCACATTTACACAGCTGTACACTCACCACAAGCAAATGCTTCAGAACGAGTGAACAGATCGGTAATTTCAGCTATCAAGTCATACGTCGACAGTGACCAGAAAAACTGGGATCAGTATTTTAGTAGTATTTGTTGTGCCCTACGTTCTGCCATACATTCAGCCATAGGTACTTCTCCTTATTTCATGGCATTTGGTCAGCATATGGTAACAAACGGTTCTACCTATAGCTTGTTACGAAACTTGCGGATGTTGGAGGATCGCACTGTTAGTTTCAACCAGCAAGACACAATTGACGTAATTAGGAAAAAGGCAGCTGAATGCATGAAAAAACAATTTAACCGAAACGAGCAGTCTTACAACTTGCGCTCCCGAGTGGTTTCATATGAGGTGGGTCAGGAAATTTACAGAAGAAATTTCAAACAAAGTAATTTTGAACAGGGCTATAATGCGAAATTAGCACCGTCATTTGTTAAAGCTCGAATACGTAAGAAGCTTGGCAACTCCTATTACCAGCTAGAGGACTTACAGGGTCGTTGGATTGGCAATTACCACGCCAAAGATCTGCGGCAGAGCTGTTAAAGAATTAAATATTTTGCTCTTTGAAATCATAGTTTTTCTTCATTCAGTACTTGAAATTCTTTTCATCGTTGAAGAATTTAACTTAAATTTACGCATTCAGCAATTCTTTACAGAAATCATGATTTATAAATCCACCAAGTGTCAATTCAACAAGAATTCAAAATAGAATTACGAAGAAAAGCTCTTTAATTCAGAATGGCCATTCAGTTGATTTGATTCTTTTGGAGAGTTAATTCCGCTAATTCAGTACGAATCAGTTTTTGGAAAAATGCTAATGTACTCCCTTAAATAGTACTAAAAGTTTTCAAGTTCCTTTCACGCTAGAAGAATTTGAAAAAAAAAATTACATTACATATTATAATAATCTATAACATAAAATTAGTGGAAAAAGCTTATTCGCGTGTAAGAAATATGTGAATTTAAAAAAATTCAAGTTAAAACATAAAAAAGTATGATTTTGAAAGGTATAACATGCCTGGTCTTCACATAAACTGCCTTATTAGTGTTGCTGATGTGTTAGTTATGAAGCTTTTCGGGCATATTTTATTAACCCTCTGAGCACATTATTGAATTTAATTAAATAAGCTTTTGTCACATAAATAAAAAATAAATATGAATGTGTAATTATTTTATTATCATAACCTCTAACGAGTTTTTAGCCGTGCTTCTCTTTCCAACTTGTGGTGTGTTGCTTTTGAGTTTTCCTACAAGTTGGCGGGACCTACAGTTTTTTGCCGACTCCGAACGGCACTTGCAAAGCAAATGAATTTTTTGCTGGCATATTTAGTTTTGGAAAATTTGGCAGTGTCAAGTTTAAATAACAACTTCGAAAGTGCTTCAGCATTTTTAAAGATCTTCAACGCACAGCGAATATTGCCGAATTCGCCCTGCTATTACCATATATGAATTTGCGTTGCTCTCATATCTACAAGTTGAACAGGCAATACACAATATTACGTTCAGCTGAAACTCATGCCTTTTATGAATATAAAAAAATTCGGAGCTCTTTCATGGTTTTATTAGTCATATACATACGTCAGTTTTGAAAAATGAAAAAAAAATTAAATCTTTTTTTTTGGATTTATACTTTGAAATATGGAAATTCTTTCCAAATATGAGTATTTTATTTCGATTTTTTAGTCAACAATAACTAGTAGTGGAATTAATTTCCATTTAATTGTATAACAGAAGCCATTTGAAATGTCTTTTAAAATTTTCACAAAGCTCAGGAGAGTAAAACGGTCATCTAAACTTTCAACTTCTTCGGCAGATTTTGTATGAAATTTTTGAGGACTCAGTTTGGTAGACCAAGCAGTATAATTATATGCAAGTTAGAACTAGCTGAAATATTTTCCTGATTTTCAAGAACGATTTTCGTCGATGGTGTTGAGTTATTTTTTATGCGAAATTAAATTTTGTTCATGCGTTGCATGAAAGATATTACTTAACACCCTCATCGAAAAAAATTCTTAAAAATCAGGAAAATATTTAAATTAGTTCTAACTTTCACATCATACCACTGAAATTGATTGTCCTTCAAAACTAAGAAAAATCTGCCAAAAACGTTGAAAATTTGGATGGCCATTTTGCTAAGCTCCCCTGAACTTTGTCCATTATCTTAAAGACATCTTTAATTTTGTGTCTAACTGTACATATTACTGAAGTGCCTGAAAAAAGCTCATAAAAGCAATAAATCCGCGATTTTACAATCGACGTGGCTGTTGGGTAGTATCCCGCCTTTTTACAAGTCTTCAATGGGTGACCGGAGTTCTGGTCGGTGATAGTGTCGAATTCAGGACATTTTTTATCACGGATAAGAAACGGGTTAATAAAAATTACAGCACCTTAAAGGCATAGTAGGGATGGCAGCTATTTTAGTTTTGTGAGCCCAAAAGTTTCGAGATCCCGAATATGTATTATTTAGATATTTTATACATTTTAACAAACAAACTGAAGACAGTATTAATCAATATTATTTTCATTACCAACAAGATGCTTAAATATATATAAAAAATATGTAAGTAGAGTTTAAATATATCCTATAACTTTTTCTTTACATATTTTTATATTAGTACAAGACCGGGAATAACCAAACATCTTCTTACGGTTTCTCCTAGCTGCTTTGGAAGTTAATGCAAATCAACAAGCGAAAAAGTTAGGGATTTTATAAAATTTCTCTCCATTCATAAGTGGGCTGTAATATTAGGTGTTAATTTTTATACCCTGCTTTTATGATTATATATAAAACCAAAAGCTCAAAAAACTGCCTTAATCCAACTTAATGTCATATTATTCGTAAAAAACTAGCTATTTTAAACATTCGGGATTTTTTAACTGCTTTTCGAGATTTCGGGACTAATAAAAAACAATCCCGGGATTGACTTCAAATGTCAAAGAAAAAATATATAATGACAACATTTCATGATACAATAAGCGCACCAGTAGGAAATTGTAACAGTGAGGTACGTTTCTGACATCTTACATAAGTATTAGGACTTATCACAATATATCTACGTTGCGGTGTTGCATCTACAGCTTAAGTGTTTATTATTAAGGAAATTCACAAGGTCTTTTATAGTTTTATGTACAATTTCAACAACACAACACTTGAGAGCACTATATGAGTTGAATGTTGTGTCTGAATACATTAAATTAAATTTTCATACAAATTTGTCAGAAAATATTGAATTTTTGTGTTCGTGGCTCTTTTACTTTTGAAACTAGAGAAAACGAAAAAACAAGGAAAAGCAAAATAGCACACCTGCGCATTGGGTTGCTTAATTTTATTGTGCTATTCAAATTTTATATAAGAAATGACAACAAAGAAAATATGACAGTCTTAAATTTTGAATTGCCTAATTTTGATTTTTTCTAATTTTAATTAGTACATACACAGAAAAGTTTTAATGGCTTTTGACATGTGATTAGTGTTGTAAACCAAATGCTGGAAAAGAACTAAACAATCATACAGTGCTTGTCAGCTGAAGCATCATCGCGAATAACATTCTAAGTGTAATATTTTTCAAAACCAGTTTCATTGCATAAAACATTTTGTATTGCTCTCCAGATAACGAATTTTCTAAAATTTGACACCAAAACTGTAAAAATGCATTTAAAAATAGTAGGGTAATTTAAAGTGACATACATTATTTTGCATTGAAGCGTCGAAAGTGCTTCGTAACGGCACTGGAAGATCATGAAAAAGGTGTAAAACTCATAATATGAAAGATATAAAAGAAAAAGTTAAGGGAGACAGATGAGAAAAATAGATTCAAAATATATGACTTTAGCGTTTTTTTGCTCTCCTGACAAATTCTGATTTTGTAACTTAGAACGTTATTCGCTTCGATGCTTCAAAACCCTCTTCCTATCCTGCTCTGTCCCCTAAATGTTTAGCAACATCGGAATATGTTACAATTTTTCCAAACGATGGACTTTTCCTTGATATGCCATTTTTGCTTTTACGAACGTGTTTTTCGCTTTGTATATATTTTTGTATGATAATTACTATGTATATACATGAAATATTCATGACTTAGGATGAGCTTTTAGGTAAAGAATAATACATTTTTATTTTTTTTTTTAAGATCAGAGGCAAAGATGCAACGACATGTTAATTATAATATATTTCCCGCTAGGCATGGTTCTGCATTGAGGTCTTGTCAATTATAAAAAATTTTTACTTTTCATATTTCAAATTTTTGTTTTGTTTATAAACCGAAAAAAACATGGCCACTCTTCACAGTGTAGCAATTTCGACAAATCCAAATTTTTTATTTTCTCATTTATCTCAGAATCGGTGGGATTTTTTGAAAGATTTAGCAGCTAAGTAAAATGTTATGTATGTCATACATATGGTCCTCGCTTTCGAATTTGCCTTACCGACATTTCGAGTTTTAATTGTCCTGAAAAAAAAAGAAGTTACCTCACGTCCATAGTTTGACTTGAAACATCTATGTGTTGAATTTTGCGCATTTACTTCAGTCAGATGGGATTACTGACATATCTGTGGTTTCGTTATATTATAATATTTGCGGACTGATAAAACCTCCCCAAATATGTAATTTAATCGCATCAAAAAATAATGTACATATTTCACCTTCGAGTTGAATTGTATGAGTCTATAGTTAGCCTATGTAAATCTTAATAGCTGCTTTCTGTAGATCATTCGTAGCACCATCAAATTCCAAACATCGTGGAATACTCATAATAATAATAATAATAATACAAATACCTTCTAAGAGGATAAGGTCCAGCCTGTCTTCTAATTTGTGGTTTAAGTTTTAGTACACATTGGCGAGACCTACAATTTCTTTGGCCCAACTTTACACAGTATCTGGCAAGGCATTTTCATTTTGGCTGAAAAACCCCCGGAGCGTTGCCGAACACTGCCGAAGGTGGCCTCGTTTTGAAAAACTTATTCAAAGAATTTTTGGTGTGACCTGTTTCGGTACTTGCACCAGGTACTTTCAATATGGCAAGTCAGCGCACAGTCATCATACCGCGGCGGTAGACAGTAATTTTAATTTCTATGTCTTAAAATATTCCAGAGGGAAATAATATTAAAAGTGAAAATTAAATTAAATCAAATGTTTCAATAAATTTATTCCTACGTTTATATTATGACAAGATAAAATAAATACATTAAACAAGAACCTCGCAGCCTTAAGCTATATTCTTCACGAGTCCATCAACTCCGGGTCTGTAGATAAAACACGGAATTTTGTTTGCATTTTTATCTAAATTTTAACACTGTGCGCTGCATTTTGACGTCTACCGCTTCGAATTTTCAAACGCGTTTTTCTCCACTTTCCCTGTAATAAAACGATGGAACTGCACTTCATGTTGTTCCTTTTTTATGTGACGATTATTTTCTACTTACCTTCTTGAAAAATTTGCCGTAATCTTCGAGAAATCAGCTAAAAACAGCAAGATTTTATGTATGTATGTAAATATATGAAAACATTGAGTAAGAGTTGCCGTAGCTAAAGAAAACGGAACCAAATTTTCGGGCTTATAGTTTCAAAACAATTTTCCGAAGACAATATCATAGCCGAAATAAGTTTTGAACAAATATATAAATATAACTTTCAGTTTCTGAATGGTTCCAATAAAATTTTGGCCTATTTACATTAAAATCAACAGACTTGAAACATAATCCATCACATATAAAATTTTGGAGTTAGGGCCAAATTTTACAATGATACATGGCAGTCTCGTGTTTTATTACTATTTTGACAGCTTCAAATCAATTCTAGGCATGTTAAAGACTGAAAGTACGCAAATATCACCTCTGAAAGTTAAATTTCGAGAGTACTGAATTGAAAAATTGAATTGATTCACCAAAGTTGGCATTCAATTGAGAGAGTTATTGAATGAGAGTTATTTCGATGCAATTCAGTTCGAACTGAATTACTTTCTCGCATTCTTTAATTCTTTGAATGGAAAATATGAATTCAACATGTCAAATCGTATCTACATGGAATTTCAAATTAAATTCAACGAAAAACATTTGAAAAAATGAATAAATCCTGAATTGTAACTGTTTTGATTCATTCAATTAACAGCCCTGATCTGCGGCAATAGTTAATACCCATATTTAAGCTACAAGCGGGTATCAGCTTTTGTGCATTACGCCCAAACCTGATTTTGGCAGGGGGGAAATGTAGTGGCGCTTGTAGCTAAATTACAATTTTCATACCCCATTTTAAACTGGTGGTATCTTATCAGGGAAACCTCTATTAATAGAGGACTGAATAAGCAATAACTTTCGAATTAACATTTTTCAGATTTCTTTATAAAAAGTACCCATACCTAAATGGATACCCTATCATAGGAAATTTAATACTTTGAGTCATAGTTATAAAATTATGGTATATTTTGACGTATTAGATTATAGGTTATCGCTCTAAAACCTATATATATAAATATATATTTATACATACGTATAATGAGACATTTGTTAATAAATTCCACAATTTTTTTTTGTTCATTTCATATCATAAATAGATTTATCTTTGCATACTTTTCGAATTTCGGTTATATCGTAAATTCGAGCTTCCGGTTCTGCCCTCTGCTAAGCTAGAACATTAAACATTTGCTGTAAACAATTAGATTGATTACACTGACATTTATCCTATATCACTTTTTGATCTTTAAGAAAATCACGAAAATCGTCCTCTTTTTGATTTTTGACTTCAGACAGTCAAGATCGTCCGGTTTCCAGTCTTCAATTTCCTAAAACGTTTTTAAGAAATGTAATACCGTCTTTTAGTTCGGAAGTTTTAATTTAGCAAAAACGCTAATCTTTTAATATCGAAAACATCTGTACAATAATCGCGTTTTAATAAGGAAATTCCGGAATCTTAAATACCCTGAAAACGCGAGGCATTTAAATTTCTAAATTACGAAAACCAATTCGGAAATCATGAAAATGGGGAAAGTTCCCAAAGTTCAGCGAGCAGCTTCATCATTATCTTCTGGAGAAGATTTACTGCAAACCTGGCAATATTTTCCTCATCTCTATCTTCAGGCAGCATGTGGGCAGAAGAACCAGTATTTAGTGTTCGAATTTGTGTAGTGAAGACATTTAGAAAAAGTTATACATAGTATAAAAATTAATATAAAATATAAATAAGTTTTGCCTATATCATGCCTAAATAGTTTTGAATAATTTAAAGAAAAAAAAAACTTTAGGTTTCAAAAGATTTGAAAAAAAAAGAAAAAAAATACAGCTAAAAACATTTTTCGTGAGTTTTTCTCATTTTTTTCTGAATTATTGTGTATATACTTAAATGATAATCGTAATTGCAAATACATACGTATATATATATACTTATGTCCACACATTAGTATACATTTATTTAATGAAAAGAGAGAAAAATATTTATGGAAAAAAAAAAAAACAATAACATAAACTAAATCTAACTAATTTTGTGTTTCATGAAGATCAAATTAATTAAATTGTTAAAAAGCAAGTTGGTAATTGATAGTTTAGTGAAGTTTTGCATTATTAGCATTGCGAGAATTGACATAAATTTTTTTATCGCATGCGATTTTTTTTCAAAGCGATATAATTTAATGAAGTTTTAACCACCCCTTAATAACTAAAGCAAAGAGGTGATTCAAAATGCTTGAAAGGAAAGGGAAATTAATATAAATTAAATCTATTGAAAATCGAAAACAACAACAATTGTGGTGTGTTAGAAATATTTTTCGATTTCCAGCATACATTTACTTGTTCCAGGTTTCATGCTGAAAGATCTTTCATCGTTGGAGCCGAAGTGGTAAGTCGATTTTGTTTTTGTTTATTCTCTCACAAATTTTCTTTGGTATTAGTGTGATGAGTGAATGAATGTACATATTATTCATTTATCTTTCGTTTCGTTTTTCTAACTTAGATAAAGTTAGGGTTGCCAGGTTGGTACACAAAAAAAAAAACCCAAGAAACCCAAGCGTCATCAAGATTTTTGAGCCAACGTAGGTATCCCTTTTCATTTTTTTTTTGTTTTTTCCCTCCACCACGTTAAATAAAGTAATTGTTCTGTAGTAGTACGCGAAAACCGAAGGGTAGGAGTAAGAACACCACCCCGCTAGCCGACGAGCAAGAGCCGGATTAGAGACGTGCGCCCGCTTCCTACTTTTTGCAAACACTGTGCTTTCTACAAAACGTTGCATGCTACAGTTTTTTAAATTCTTGTTTAAGTTTTTTTTTATATAAGAATTACAATGAGTTTTGAACTATTTTTATTTTGATTGACTTATTATTTTAAAATTTAAACATCTATATTTATTACTCCTTTATGTCTAAGTTTGTAGTCACTAATCTACCCAGCCAGTATTTTTTGAAAATTTTGAATAAGAAATATTTAAATATCAGTTTCCAGATGATTAAAAACGTTTAAATTTAAAAACATTTTCTATTAGAATTTTAACGTATCGTCGGGAGAAAAGTGCGGTTAAACATGATTACTCATAAATAGTCATTTATGATTAATATTTTTGAAAATTTGTAAACAACTTTAGATCAAATTTGATATCATTTGAAGCACATATTTTATTTATTTTCTGATAACATTTGACTGCTTTTCGATTCAATTTTGTAATCATTTTATGACTGAATTTGATTAGTTAACGGTACCATTTTTGAAAACAATTTCTTCAGTTTTTTGATATACTATTGAATCCTTTTTGAAACCATATATTGATCATATTTCATATGCTTTTATGATTATAATTCGATTTCTTTTTTTAAACTGACGTTGGATTTTGAAGTCTTGTGCAGAAGTCCGCGCAGCTCGGTCAAGTCTCTGAGGTCTATCAGCGAATCCGACGGACTGTCGATTAAGTCGGTATGGATCACGAAATTCGGTAGAACCGTCGGATTTGCTGCTATACGTCTCGGACTACCACTTACCTGCGTTTCAACCAGCTCATGACTTCCGCACTTCTTTGGGTTAGGGTATTTTGAGGCCAAAGAAAAGGGCACCAACATGCTGAACACTTTCAGTTGTGAGCCAGCGATGTATCATATAACATATACTACATATCTGGCAGAGAAGATTTATAGAATTCATAAAAAATGTTTCTCATTTACAACAAATGTTTGAATTATTCTGAATTTTATGATATGAAAAAATGTGAGTATAGGCCAAGAATTAAATTTTAAAAGTAAGGTATAAAATTACATGGTAGAAATATGATTTTGAGTCATCAAAAAATAATCAAAAATGATTCAAAAATTTGTTTAAAAATTATTTTCAGTTTTTGTTCACGTAAAGTAAACATATTTGATTCTTTTTCCTGTTTGTTTCATATTTGATACGGAATTTAATCATCAAAATTATTGAAAAATGATTCATAATGGTGACTGAAAAATAATAATCAGTTTTTGATCATCAAACGGAATCATATTTGATTACTCCTCCGGTTCATTTTGATGATAACTTAGTATTTCGTCACTGAAAGTAATCAAAATGTATTCAATTTAGGATATTTTCAAAATGCATTCATTGAAATGCTGTGTGGCTACTGTAGCAAGCAATTGAAATGAATTTTTTTTTTTAATGAATTAAAATGTTGAAAGTTTATTTTTCTCGAAAAATTTTAAATTCTAGTTTTTGACATAAATATGTTTTTGCAGGTTATTTTCTCATTATACTTTTTCCACTAATATAGTTTTTAATTTTGAATCAAATTATTTTTCAATAACTTAAGAACTGGAGATGAACATAACCATACAATATAAATTACTTATTTTTCGTAGTGTAGTCTGAAATTTTACTGTGTTACTCCCGCTACATGTACATATCACTGTACATACGCAATGCGATTACGGGTATCTATGTATACATACTTTTTATTGTTTTTTTTTTTTAATTGCGCTGCGTACTAGTTGCGGCTACTGTTTTTTTTTGTCTTAGTTTAATAATAATTATTTCGAGTAATTTCTTGTGATTCCAGGAACGATGTTGTTGTAGAAAGTATGACGTCGTTGTTGTAGCGCTCCGTTGGTTGAAAACGGTGCCCATCCCTGCTTTATACTTTAGTTATCATAAGCTGCTGTTGTTGCTGTTAACAATGCTTCGCCCTGCCTGATCATTCCGAAGATCTTCATCAAGCTTTTCTAACGGGAGTCCAAGGAAACGTACAGTTTCAAAGGGTTGGACCAGAGAGACAGCGGTTAGAAGAGTAGGTTCAATTGAACAGATAAAGAGATGTAGAGTGTCATGGGGGGATGTACCACATGCAGGGCATGTGCTTGAAATGGTGTCATTTAGTCTGGATAAGTAAGAGTTTAACCTGTTACAGCATACAGACCGAAGCTGGGGCATAGTGACTCTAGTCCCCCTTGGTAAGGTGCGTTCTTCTTCAGCAGTATCGAGTGAAATACTGCTTAAAACGGGGTTCACAGGCCGAGATCTGACAAAGGTATCAACCGACTCAGTGTGGATGTCGGTGAGAGTCCGCTTATGATTCCGCAGATCAAACGGCAAGGTAATATGATGCCGGATTTCGTCATAATGCTTACGGAGATGTTTTCCTTATGTTTCTTGGGGGATGTCCTGGCTTGTGGAAGTTCAGAAGGAATTGCCTGCTCAACATTTCCTCGTGCTCTCTTACGATGGAGGTGAGACTCAGGAGGCATGAGGAGACATCCCGTAGCAGTTCTGATAGCAGTTGGCAGACTTGTAACTTCGTCCAGTTGGTGTTATGCACGTTAGGCGACCATACACACAGAATAATTTTCATGTTGAATCAACACTTTTTTAACACTTTTTCAGGTTATTATTTTTCAACACTATCGCTCATGTTGTTCTAACATGAAGGTATTGTTTCACTGTTCCTACATGTTAAATCAACATGAAGGAACCTTTGAGACCCTTCCAGACCAATGGCCACAAAATGAGAAGGTATTATCCAATGTCACCCCCAATAACTTTGGGTGGCTGACAGTTGGTAGCTTGGTGCCATCAACGTAAATGTCTAAATAGTTTCTCACTTGGTGTGTCCATGTCGTAAAGAGTGTAGCCATAATATGGGTCGTGGGGTCGCTAGCCCCGTACCCCCATCCTTAAATTTCGGAGACGCCCCTGAAAATATACCGCCTATACCTCAGTTTTTTCAATTTTCTTTCCATCGGTCAAACGTTTCGCTCACAGGAGGTTCCTAAAGGTTTTCATGTGGCGTATTTATTGACATCGGCATAAGAAATGCAAATTTGCAGAACTGGCATCTTATATATTATATAATAATATATATAAAAGAAATATGCACCGATGGAAAGGAAATTGAAAAAACTGACGGTATATTTTCAGGGGCGTCCCCGAAATTTAAGGATGGGGGTACGGGGCTAGCGACGCCTCGACTCTCTAAAGTTTTTATTGGTCGAATTTTCGATCACAAGTGATACTAGTTCATATAAATCGATGTCATAAATCCATAAGTGACGAGTTTCACACAGTCGAATTAGTTTTCAAAAATGCACCGCCATATTGGATCCACCATTTTGAATTTAAAAAAACCGATATCGGATTCGTAATCAGACAACGCATAAACCCCCGAGTACCAAGTTTCAATAAAATCCAATTAGTTTTCAAAAAAATCACCGCCATATTGGACCCGCCATTTTGAATTTAAAAAAACTGACATCGGATTCATAATCAGCGATGTGATAAACCTTCTAGATGCGAAATATATCCAAAAAACCAATGCGCGATGAGATCAGTGTAGGCGTTTTAGTTGCACCGTTTTCAATTTCGAAACATACTTTCAGGAGTTAAACCCCTTCTACTCATCCAAGAAGGCTATTGAATTGCAAGAATATTCGTCAATGAAAACAGAATAACAACACACAAAAACGCAAATTTTTACTGCACTTAAACATGTTAAAATTAAATTAAATTTGCAAGCATCTCATTTTTTTTATAAAAACGAGTTGCGCGACCTCTAAAGCACCTTAAAAAAAAAACAAAAAAATAGCAGCCTCTTTTTTTGTCACAAGGAACCATATTTCGGGGTAGCGTTTTAGATTTTCCAAAAAAAAAAATTTTTGAACCACTCTAAGCCATATATTTATAGTACAATTACACCGCACCAAATTTGGCGCTTTTTCCATACAAATCTCATTTTCCAAATCTGGAATTCCATCACATTTGACCTCATTTGCCGAACAATACAATCCACAGCTCCTCAAAATAGAAACCCTGCCTGTGTTCCACATTTAGAATTGCCCAGGAAGAATCTTAGTGGGTAATTGACTTGTGATAACTTTTGCACTATGCACAGCTGTAAATAACAATTTCAACTAGTTTTTTAAGAATTCTACCAGAAAAAGACAGAAGGGTAAGAACACGTGAAGTGAACCCCCATTTTCCCGAGGTTGAATAAATTGAGGTATGAGTACTTTTTCATGAAGTATACACTATAGAAAATTAATCCCCAAAGGGTTTTGAAAAATTTTGTTTTTTACAACAATAACTTGTTGTGAAAAAATCGATAACTCAGAAGATATTAGAGATATTCAAATGAAACTTTCAGGATTTATAGTTTAACACTTGTACTTTAATAATATAATAATATTTATTTACTTCCATACTGTTAATTAAATTTTAAGTTACAAACCAGAATATCTCTAATTACTCCCTCAAAAAAAAAAACAAATTTTGTTTGTCTGTGTTACGCATTAAACGTCAATGTAAGAGAATCTGCAAATAAATTTGAGTGCTCGCGATTGCTTATAGAAAAAATACCTTTTGTTGTTACACGCTCGAGGAAATTTTCATACATACGTAACAATTTTTAAAAATTTGCATATCCTTCACATTTGACATATATTTTCTATTTAGAATTTTCAAATTTTTAAAAATTTGTACCGAATTTGTATGCAAATTTCTACGAGCGTGTCACAAAAAAAGGTGATTTTCCTATAAGTAATCGCGAGCACTCAAATTTTTTTGCAGATTCTTCGTGGCATGTTTGTGACTGTTTTGATTTGACAAGTCCAGTGCCACTATCACATTCCTGTGATGACAATGGGCGTGTTGTGATTTTTGTATATACGCGCCTGTTGCATGAGCCTACGTTTAGCTCTATCGGGCAAAGAATGCAGTATATGTCGTCAAAAGGAGTTCGGGCATCCCCTAGGTGGATAGACCTTTAACCATAGTCCATAAATTGCCAACACCATCGGAGAGGTTGCATTGCTCTAGGTGTTGTTTCCATTTGGCTAGTTTGTGCTTATCGACCATCCTACGAATTTCCGCATTGAGATCCCTTATGCGGGGGTCTGCGGGATTGAGACTTCGCACTTCATCTCTTTCTCTAGCCATGGCCGCTGCCTCCCCGGAGGAAATTTGGTGGTATTTGGGATATTCGACCCGCAGGAATGAAGCGACTAGAGGCCATGCTCAAGTGTAGAGGTGGGCACGTGAATGATTTTTGCAACACGACACGAAACGTTCACGAAACAAATTTTTGAAAATATGCACTAACACTAGCCATGGCCGCTGCCTCCCAGGAGGAAATTTGGTGGTATTTGGGATATTCGACCCGCAGGAATGAAGCGACTAAAGGCCATGCTCAGGTGTAGAGGTGGGCGCGTGCATTATTTTTTGCAACACGACACGACACGTTCACGAAACAGATTTTCGAAAATATGCACTAACACGCAGCGGCGGTACGCAATGAGTGAGAGATATGCTTCCATTGCTCGGTTACATCGTTAGGTCGAGGATTGCCCTCTGAGAGCAGGTGTGAGTGTCGAGTGGAGAAATTATCAGCAGTCTGTGTCATGCGCAGCTTCTCGACGTCAAACTTACCTTGATGACGTCCAGAACAGTGGAGCTGTGTCTGCCGTCGATCATAACATGATCAATCTGGTTTCTTGTTCTTTGATCAGGGGACAGCCATGTGGCTTGGTGTATTCGCTTATGCTGGAACCTAGTACTACTGATGACCATATTGCGAGCAGAGGCGAAGTCAAACAATCTAGTGCCGTAGGGTGAGGTTATATCGTGGAGACTAAATTTTCCAACTGCAGGACCAAAGACTCCTTCCTTGCCCACCTTGGCATTAAAGTCGCCGGGAACGATTTTGATATCATGTTGGGGGCAGCGATCATAAGTCTGTTCAAGTTTATCGTAGAAGGAGTCATTCTCTGCGTCGTCCGTCTCCTCAGTCGGCGCATAGGCGCAGATAAATGTTATGTTGAAAAACATCGCTTTGATGCGGATCGGAGCGAGACGCTCGTCCACAGGAGTGAACTCTAATACTTGGCGGCGAAGTCTCTTTTCCACCACAAATCCTACACCACCCGATTTGCTGCGTGTCTGGCCACTATAGTATACGTCACAAGGTCCGATGGTCGTCTTTCCTTGTCCCGTCCATCGCATTTCCTGTAGGGCGGTGATGTCGGCATTTGCGTTATCGAGGACATCAACCTGTCGAGCAGCGGTACCTTCCCTGGAAAGGGTCCGGACATTCCAGGTACATGCCCTAATATCCTTCTCATTGTTCTTAATTCGTTTTGCCGGGTCGTCAACATTAAAGGGGTTCCCATCCAAGGCTTTTTTCGATTTTTCATTGGCCTAAATTTTTTATGTGGCGGGTCCCAAACCCAGCGCAAAAAAAAATGTTTTTTTTCGGTCTTACCCTCTGAAACTTTAGGTATTGGTGAGAAGATAAGCCTTGCAAAAAATTAGCGCTCTAACTTAACCCTTAGGCGTGGCTATTTTTTTCGCCCTTTCCCACACATGTTGTATGGGGAAAAAGAGCATTTTTTCAAAGTGAATTTTCTTTTAATTTTTGAAACTTTTTTCAAAAGCTTTGAAGCTTCGACAATGTTAAGCCATGTGTGAATATCTTAACTATTAAAATAATTACAGCCATTCAAAATTTACTACATTTTATGTGTGTGCAATAGTACAAAACTCAGTCATTTTTAAATGGCTGTACTTATTTTAATAGTAAAGATAATCGCACATGGCTTACCATTTTGGAAGCTTCAACGCTTCAACTTTAAGAGCATGTAAAAATATTTTGAAAAAAGTTTTAAAAATTAAAAGAATATTCATTTTGAAAAAAATGCCATTTTTCGCCATATAAAATGTATGAGAAAGGGCAAAAAAATAGCCACCTCCTAGGGTTAAGTTAGATCGCTAATTTTTTGCAAGGTTATTTTCTCATCAATACCTAACTTTTTACGGGGTAAGACCAAGGCGAAATTTTTTTTGTATCACCCTAATGTTCCTACATATGCATAAACATGGAAGAAAGAGTTGGTAGAATGGGGCGAGAGGGGGTAGGGGGCGGCCCGAGGCGGCGCTCATCGCCGCGTTCCGGCGTGCGGCCCTTTCCCCCTGCAATTTTTTTTCCTGCCTGCCTTTTCATAGTCTCTACATATAATAAAATTGTAAATTTCTGTCGGTCTGTATGTAAGTTATCGGCCAATATTTACTTACTTAAAAATAGCCTTTAACCGCCTAGGCGATTTTGGCCGTCCAACATCTTACGCCAGTCGGATCTTTGTTGAGCCTACTGGCGCCAATTAGAGACACCGGAGCCGGAGCGTCTTCGTTCATTCGCACCACGTGTCCTAGCCAGCGGAGCCGCTTGGTTTTAATTCACTGAACTATGTCCACGCCTGCGTAAAGCTCATACAGCTCATCATTATATCTTCTTCGGCCGCCTCATCAGATGCTGTCGGTGTCCATGCTTCTGCACCATATAGCAGGACGCGTACGATAAGTGACTTAAAGAGTGTTGTTTTTGTTCATCGAGAGAGGACTTTACTTCTAAATTGCCTACTCAGCCCAAAGTAGCATTTGTTTGCAAGAGTTATCCTTCTGTGGATTTCCAGGCTTACATTGTTGTTGGTAGTAATGCTGCTTCCCAGGTATACATAGTCCCTTACTATCTTGAATATATGGCTGCCAACAGTCTCGTAGTTGCCAAGGCGCGAATGCGCTGACTCTTTGCTTGATGCCAGCAGGTACTTCGTTTTACCTTCGTTCACCACCAAACCCATTTTTTCCGCTTCCTTTTCTAATTTGGAGTACGCAGAAGTTACGGCGCGGTTGTTGAGACCAATGATGTCGATGTCGTCGGCATACGCCAACAGTTGTACGCTCTTGTAATATATTGTTCCAGCGCGGTTAAGTTCTGCAGCCTGTATTATTTTCTCCAGCATCAAATTAAAGAAATCGCACGATAGGGGGTCGCCCTGTCTGAAACCTCGTTTAGTTTCGAACAGCTCGGAGAGGTCCTTCCCAATTCTGACCGAGCGGTGGTGTTGTTCAGCGTCATTTTGCACAGCCGTATAAGTTTGGCTGGGAAACCAAAATCAGACATAGCGGCATATAGGCAACTCTTTTTCGTGCTGTCGAAGGCGGCTTTAAAATCAACAAAGAGATGGTGTGTGTCGATCCTTTTCTCACGGATTTTTTTTCCAAGATTTGGCGTATTGTAAAAATCTGGTCGATGGTAGATTTACCAGGTCTGAAGCCACACTGATAAGGTCCAATCAGTCGGTTTACGTCAGGCTTCAGTCTTTCGCACAATACGCTTGATAGGACCTTATATACGATACTCAAAAGGCTGATTCCACGATAGCTCATTAGATTCCAATCTTCAGGCATGCATTCATCCGACCATATTCTGCACAAGAGCTGGTGCATGCACCTTACCAGCTCCTCGCCGCCGCATTTAAATAGCTCAGCGGGCGGGCCATCAGCACCCGCCGCTTTATTTTTTTTTAGCCGTGATATAGCTACTCGTTACAGTCGGGTTGTGGAACTTCGATTCCATCGTCTTCGATTGTGGGGTCGGGTTCGTCCTCTTCTGGATTGTTGCTCTGTTCCTCCGTTTAGAAGGGCAGAGAAGTGATCCCTCCATAATCCTAGTACTCCATGAACATCTGTCACCAGGTCGCCGTTGTCATTTTTACAGGAGTTTGCCCCGGGGTTAAAACCTTCCCTCATTCGTCGAATTCTTTGATAAAATTTTCGGGCGTTGCTTCTGCTGGCTAGCATTTCAAGCTCTTCGATTTCACGTTTTCCCGTTTCACTTTTCTTCGCCCGAAAAAGCCGTCTCGCTTCCCTCTTCATCTCGCGGTAGTGTTCACACACGCTCCTCGTTGCATTCGCTTTGAAAGTTGCCTTATAGGCGTCGTCCTTTCTTTTCATGTCGTCTTTGCACTCTATGTCATCGTACCAGCTGTTTTACCGCATTTGCCGGAATCCAATTACTTCTTCGGCTGCGGTACGAAAGGATCCGGAGATATGCTCCCGCTGCTCGTGCACTCCGCTGGGTTGAATTGTGCTCTCAGAGAGCAGGTGCGCGAGTCGTTCTGCGAAATCATTGGCTGTCTGTTGTGACTGCAGCTTTTCGACGTCCAGCTTTCCATGCGTTTGTTGTGGTGCCGCTTTCGTTGTACTTAGTCGAGTACGAATCTTGGCTGCTACCAAGTAATGATCGGAGTCGATGTTTGGACACCGAACGTACGTACGTCCATAACGCTGGAAGCATGCCGTCCGTCTATCACAAAGTGATCGATCTGATTGCGTGTTTTCCGATCTGGCGATAGCCATGTTGCTTGATGGATCTTTTTATGCTTGAACCTGGTGCTGGGTACGATCATATTTCGTGCACCGGCTAAGGCCATCAGCCTGTATCCATTCGGCGAAGTCTCTTCATGGAGGCTGAACTCTCCGACAGTGGGGCCAAATACACCCTCTTTGCCCACCCTGGCGTTAAAGTCGCCAAGCACGACTTTGATATCATGACGGGGGAAGCGCTCATAAGTTTCCTCTAAATTCGCGTAGAAGGCATCTTTTTCCACGTCGTCCTTGTCCTCAGTCGGTGCGTGCGCACAGATAAACGATATGGTGAAAAATCCTAGTTTTATTCGGATTGTGGCGAGACGCTCGTTCACGACTGTGAAAGACACCACCTGTTTCACAAGCATCTTTCCCACCACAAAACCGACGCCGAATCTGCGCTCATTAGTGTGGCTGATCCAGTAGACATTGCAGGTTTGGATGGTCTTATAACCTTGCCCCGTCCATCGCATTTCTTGTATAGCGGTGATGTCAGCTTTTGCCTCTTTGAGGACCCCAACTAGGCAGGCATCGTCACCTTCCCTGCTGAATGAATCATACTATCTCTCAACTTGCCAACCTCGGCCTATCTAGTCACATTATGGAAATATAGCGCTTAATCTATGAACATACATCTAGTCAGGTTTGGTTTGATGGCGTGCTTTCAGAACCGTTTACAGTAGCAGGGTGTGCGGCAAGGGTGTCTGCTAAGTCCAGCTCTCTTTTCTTTATATATTAATAACATAAGTGACAGTCTCTCTTGCGGGGTAAAAGTTGCTGACACTGCAGTTAAAGTTCTTATGCATACTGATGATATTGTGCTTTTAGCAGACTCCGCCGCAGATTTACAGAAAATGATAGATGAGCTTTACGATTACAGTATGCAGTTCGCGATCGTGGCTACATGGCTCAAGTACATAAATAATCCTCGTATCTGCATCTCGCAAAAGATAAAAATCTTCGAAGCGGCGGCAAGGTCTATCATGTTTTATGGTGCGCAAATCTGGGGCGTTGATAAGTTTGAGTCAGTAGAAAAACTTCTTCGCTTTTTTGTAAAAAAGTTAATATTCCTTCCGTCTAACACTCCAAACTATATGTTACATTTAGAATCGGGTCTATGTTCTCTGTACTATCATACATTGAGCACTCACATGTATTATGTCTCACGCTGTTTTAGTTTAGCGCCAAGTAGACTACCCCGCATATTAGCAGAGGAGACAGTACGGCAAGGTTCGTTTTGGAAGAGGTGGGAAAATATTTTTGTAAGTGTTGATATGGAGCTTCAGCGTGATTTCTCGCCAGCAGCGCTTAAACTGTCCATTCTTGTATTGCTAGATAAAGTGTTGAAAAAAGAGTTTTCTTACTATACTGAGAGTGCACTGCAGTCTAGGTCTCACGACCTTTACCCGTACCTGATTCCTACGGACACTTGCTACTTCACCGATGAGTATTCTGCCTATGCTATAAGTCTGCTCTTTCGTACTAGGGGTGGCTTGCTGAACCTCAATGCAAGAGCTTTTAAAAACGTCATGTCGGTAAACTGTTCAGCTTGCAACTTATGTACTGCTGACGAAACTTTTCATTTTATTGATGTATGCCCTATATACAAAGACATCAGATTTCGATTGCTTAGTGAGAAAGTTTTGGACCTGCAAAAGGTTTTAATTATTCTTAGGGGTGACAATTTTCACTAGCTACACCCGTATATAAAAGTGCTGCCTTTTGTTTTAGATATATATAAATATGTGCTATGCATACACACAACATTTAATGTTATTGTCTAGGATTCTTTGTTTTATTTATTAATATTTATTTACATTATATATTTTTTTTTACTTTGTAATTCTTTTGATATTTAAAAAAAAATTGAGATAGGTGGCAACCCTGTGAATAGAATGAATCATACTATCTATAATGCCAAGCCTTATCCAAATCGGTCGAGCGGTTCCCGAGATATAGAGAAAAATATATAAAATGCGGTTAGGTGGCAACCCTGCTTGAGATTTACATATTTATACCTTTCATTTGATACCAATATTGGCATATCTTGCTCAATATTAAAAAAAAATGAGATAAGTGGCAACCCTGTGAACTTCCCCAAGTGGCAACCCCCACGCATATAATCATAGAATGAATCATACGATCTATAATGCCAAATTTTATCCACATCGGTCAAGCGGTTCCCGAGATATCAATAAAAATAAATAAAATGCGGATAGGTAGCAACCCTGTGAACCGCCCCAAGTGGCAACACCCACGCACATAATCTTAGAATGAATCATACTATCTATAATGCCAACTTTTACCCAAATCGGTCGAGCGGTTCCCGAGATATAGAGAAAAATATATAAAATGCGGCTAGGTGGCAACCCTGCTTGAGATTTACATATTTGGAATACGGTCGAAAATACCTTCCATTTGATACCAATATTGGCATATCTTGCTCAATATCTAAAAAAAATTGAGCTACATAAGTGGCAACCCTGTGAACTGCCCCAAGTGGCAACATCCACGTATATAATCTTAGAATCATACTATCTATAATGCCAAATTTTATCCAAATCGGTTTAGCGGTTCCCGAGATATAAGAAAAACGCCTACGACTAAAAGTCTGCAACATACGCCTGAAAGTCGGCTACAATTTATATTTCCGTGCCATAACTTCCGTTCAAGGACTGAAACCGAAACCGTAACTGATTAAAACCGTTTAATTTTACAAAACCGAAAACCGTTTCAAAAGTCGGAACCGGTTCCAAACGGTTTTGAATTTTTTTCATGCCTTTTTTCTTTTTATGGGAACATATTTTCCTTTACCAAAGTGTACTCTGGAAAGCTTTCATGGAAGATTGTCGAGCAATTTTAGAAAAGACACGTTTTGACCTCAGTATCAAATTCCTAAAGAGCTACATATAGCTGAATGATGGCATCGAAAAAAATCATATTATATATTTTAACGATTTGTTTCTTTCAGTTTCCATTCTAATGTTTTTCTATTAGAAAAATTCTTAATTTTTTTTAATTATATTGCAGAAATTTCATCCATACATAGCGGTAATAATATTTATTACAATGCACAACAGCCGGATGGGCATTGGACCAAACCAACTTTTTTAAGTTTTTCGAAGTTAGCCTCGAAAACTAAGTTACGGGCATAGCGTATGGATGAAATTTGTGCAATATAATTTAAAAAAAAATTACTACTTTTTCTAATAGAAAAATATTAGAATGGAAACTAAATGAAATAAATATAGGGAACGGCACTAAGTAAAAATACTGATCTCTTAAGCTAAAGGTACACCTAGCGACGCGACGCGACACGACGCTACCAAATATTCTTTGCATGTGTTCTTATGGAGCAGAGTATACCTAGCGACAGCATCACCTCGCGACACGACGCGAAACAACATAAGCTTTCGGCAGAATCAGTCCGTCACGTACTTGCCGGAAAAGCAAGAAACTGACAGCCGAGTAGGATGTGTGTATTTTGCATGTAAAACGCTAGATTGACAAAGTATCAGTCAACGGATCCGGCATCCTTTGCCAATTTTCTATTTTGACGGAACGGCAGCTGCGTGACAAATGTCAAAATCAATTTTACCGCCAATTTGACAACGCGTTTGTGAAAATTATGAAGAAGTAAATTTAACCAAAGTAATTGCTGATTTATATTTTTATTAATAGATTTGCGGTATGAATGCTTGGTTAGTTTTTCCCTAAGCAGGTTCAGCAGTAGATCAAATATGGGCTTCTCCATTCTAATATTAATTCTGAACTCCTCAGGGAATGCAAAATTCCCTGTAAAAATGGGCGTACCCACCATCTGCAGTTGTAAAGCCGCCTGTAAAGCTCCATTGCTTCGATTAGCATCACTATAACAAGTATTACTTGTATATTTTCCATATTTTTAACCGAAATTTTGCATTTGTTATGTTTTTATACCTTTCATGAACATGAAATGGTATTATAACTTTGGTCCGATGTTTGTAAGTATGAGAAGAAGAAGAGATGGACCCATCAATAAGTATACCGAAATGACCAGGATGACAAGCTGAGTTGATTTAGTCATGTCCGTGTGTCCGTCTGTCTGTCTGCCTGTTTGAACGCAAACTAGTCCCTCAACTTTTGAGATATCTGCCTGGAATTTTGTATGTGGCCACCATTTTGTAATATAGGAATCATTTGTCGGAACTGGCAAGATCGGACCAATATAACATATAGCCCGATTGTTCAGATATAAGGTTTTTTGGCCAAAACTTCCGCAATTAAAAAGTTAGAAACGTAAAATTTTGCAACTCGAGTACTTTTTATTTATGTAGTGTATATAGTGAAAATCAACAAGATCGGGAAAATGTAACATATAGCCCCCATACAACCGATTGTTCAGATATAAGGTTTTTTGCCCAAAACTTCTGCAATTAAAAAGTTAGGAACATAAAATTTTGCAACTTGAGTACTTTCAATTTATGTAGTGTGTAGAGTGAAAATCGATAAGATCGAGTCATTATGACATATGTATACCTCCCATACAATCGATTGTTCCGGTATAAGAAATTTGGGCCATAACTACCGCCAATTAAAAAGTTAGAAACGTAAAATATTGCACCTTTAGTAATTTCTACATATGTAATGTGTATAGTGTAAGTCAGTACAATTGAACACGTATAATATATAGCCTCCATACAATCGATTGTTCCGATAACTCGGATCTTATTATTTTGTAAGTTTTTTTAAATTATAACAAAGATGTGTAATGTGTATAGTAAATATAGTTAAATTGAAACAGGCTGTACTGGGGATCGAACAGTGAAATCGTGACGCTTATTGTTTTTTTTTAATAATTTTCGTTTTGCGCCAATTACTTTGTTGACATATCTGAGTACTTCAACATGACGTACGTCAATCGCTATGTGCCATCCCTGAGCGGCACGTACGTTTTGTCACGACGTACGTCACGTACATGACGTATTGACGGACTGATTCTGCCGAAAGCTATAGTTGATCAAATAGCCAATATGTATTTGGTCGCATCGCGTCGTGTCGCGTGGTGTAGCTAGAAGTACCCGTACCTTTAAACTCTTAAAAAAATTTGATTTAGTCCAATATCCAGTAAAAAGTGGATTTTGTCGTGCAGGGGTATTATATTGGAAAAATGTTATAAAAATTCAGACCTTCTTTTCAGCTACATACTTAAGATTTGTAAAATTTTTTGGCGTTCGTGTTTTTATTTGGAAACCGAAACCGTAACCGAAACCGAAATAATTTTTGAAGAATGAAACCGGAACCGAATCGTGTTACAAAACCGAAACCGGAACGTTATTTTAATCGGTTCATACCTTGCTTCCGTTTCATCGTCATCCATTTTATCAAATTACACTCTCAATCAAAAGTTCATATCGTCTAAGAAGTTAACTTCAAAAAGTATACGCAAATCTATTTGGTTTAATGACGAAATTCTTATTGATATTATTAAGTACAATTTCTTCTTATTTCTTTGGGATTTCTTTTTATATGTGTTATTAATAAGAACATCTTTTCAAGATTTCCTTAAAAATATGAAAATAAAGAAGAAAGAGAAAAAACTTCTTATTTTAATAAGATAATCTTAGGGTTCCTAATAGACCTCTGCATGACTCCATCCAAAACGGTAAATGAATCATTCATATTGAATTTGAATTGAATTGGCTTTGCTTTGCTTTGAATTTGAATACCTGGATGTTTGAAATAAATGTCTACTTTGAATACTCAAAAAATTTCAAAGGAAATTGAATTCATATTTTGACATTTTTTTTTAAATCTATGAAAATATCCCAACAATCATTTCTGTAAAAGATTTTTAGAATTGAATGTTGGATTGTAAATTTGAATGATACATATGCATTTCATACATATATCTTCAAAATGGACTTAAGTCCAGTCTGAACAAAAGTTGTTAATTTTTCTGTTAAAAAAACATATCGTCGGTGATTCTGCAAAACGACGTAACGGGCATTTTAAAACGGTGTATGCGATATTTCAGATTGGCGGTTTTTCAATTACAAATTATAAAATTTTAAGACAACTCCGATCAAGATCGATTCTTTTAATGATTTTTCAAAGCAAATGAAGTTTTCTTGAGAATAAAGGAACAACTCTTAATTGCAAGGGCTATAAGAGTGTTTGTCACAAACGTCGTTTGCGCGGTCTCTTAGATGCCCGATGAGTGGTTTTGCATAATCACCGACGATATCCATATTTGTATATTCAAATATTTGTATACAGATTATAATAAATACACAGAGCAAAAAGTCACATAAAATGCCCTGCAAATCAGAACAAAGTTTAGCGGATTTCTCTATGATGTTTTTCCAATAAGATGCCCGTCTTAATATCACTGGGTGTCACTTTTTAATAAAACTGAGTAGATAATCACATAATATTAAGAAGATTTTCTTTTTAATATTTCAAATTAAAAAAAAATTAACGCTCAACCCAGATGTCTAGTGTAGTCTAATCTACACTACCATGCCATCGTATACTTTTAACTTGCCAACGTCTAATTACACCTTTGTTCTTTTTGCCTCACCACATGTCCACTTGCCTTATTGCCTTCACCGCGAATCGAACTAAGAATTATTAACTGCTGAACGGAGATCTCTACCATGATGCTGTCGTGTACTTGTGCTTGGTAGCGTCGAATTACACATTTGAAGAAGTTATACTTTTAAACAAAATTAAAAAGATTACCTCCCAAAAATAAGAAGAAATCTCTATGGAAATGTCTTCGAAAAATAGACTAAGAAGTTTTCTATTTATTCTAAGAAGGTATACTTTTTAATAAATTTAAAAAGATAACCTCCCAAAATTAAGAAGAAATCTCTATGGAAACGTTTTCTAAAAATAAACTAAGAAGTTTTCTATTTATTGTAAGAAGGTATACATTTTAATAAAATTAAAAAGATTTACTTACTTACTTAAAATAGCCTTTAACCGCCTAGGCGATTTTGGCCGTCCAACATATTACGCCAGTCGGTTCATTGTTCAGCCAACTGGCGCCAATTAGAGACACCGCGTGCTCGCAGTTCTGTCTCTACTTGGTCATGCCATCGAAGTGGTGGTCTCCCTCTTCCTCTACTTCCACCGGCGGGTGCCGATAAAAATACCTTCTGGGCCGAGGCGTCCTCGTTCATTCGGACCACGTGTCCTAGCCAGCGGAGCCGCTGGGTTTTAATTCGCTGAACTATGTCCACGTCTGCGTAAAGCTCATACAGATCATCATTATATCTTCTTCGGTACTCGCCGTCGCCAACTTTTAGGGGTCCATAAATCTTTCGAAGAATTTTTCTCTCGAATATTCCCAGATCCGCCTCATCAGATGCTGTCAGTGTCCATGCTTCTGCACCATATAGCAGGACGGGTACGACAAGTGACTTATAGAGTGTTGTTTTTGTTCGTCGAGAGCAGAGCTGTTAATTGAATGAAACAAAACAGTTACAATTCAGGATTTATTCATTTTTTCAAATGTTTTTCGTTGAATTTAATTTGAAATTCCATGTAGATACGATTTGACATGTTGAATTCATATTTTCCATTCAAAGAATTAAAGAATGCGAGAAAGTAATTCAGTTTGAACTGAATTGCATCGAAATAACTCTCATTCAATAACTCTCTCAATTGAATGCCAACTTTGGTGAATCAATTCAATTTTTCAATTCAGTTTTTCAATTCAGTACTCTCGAAATTTAACTTTCAGAGATGATATTTGCGTACTTTCAGTCTTTAACATGCCTGGAATTGATTTGAAGCTGTCAAAATAGTAATAAAACACGAGACTGCCATGTATCATTGTAAAATTTGGCCCTAACTCTAAAATTTTATATGTGATGGATTATGTTTCAAGTCTGTTGATTTTAATGTAAATAGGCCAAAATTTTATTGGAACCATTCAGAAACTGAAAGTTATATTTATATATTTGTTCAAAACTTATTTCGGCTATGATATTGTCTTCGGAAAATTGTTTTGAAACTATAAGCCCGAAAATTTGGTTCCGTTTTCTTTAGCTACGGCAACTCTTACTCAATGTTTTCATATATTTACATACATACATAAAATCTTGCGGTTTTTAGCTGATTTCTCGAAGATTACGGCAAATTTTTCAAGAAGGTAAGTGGAAAATAATCGTCACATAAAAAAGGAACAACATGAAGTGCAGTTCCATCGTTTTATTACAGGGAAAGTGGAGAAAAACGCGTTTGAAAATTCGAAGCGGTAGACGTCAAAATGCAGCGCACAGTGTTAAAATTTAGATAAAAATGCAAACAAAATTCCGTGTTTTATCTACAGACCCGGAGTTGATGGACTCGTAAAGAATATAGCTTAAGGCTGCGAGGTTCTTGTTTAATGTATTTATTTTATCTTGTCATAATATAAACGTAGGAATAAATTTATTGAAAAATTTGATTTAATTTAATTTTCACTTTTAATATTATTTCCCTCTGGAATATTTTAAGACATAGAAATTAAAATTACTGTCTACCGCCGCTGACTGTGCGCTGACTTGCCATATTGAAAGTACCTGGTGCAAGTACCGAAACAGGTCACACCAAAAATTCTTTGAATAAGTTTTTCAAAACGAGGCCACCTTCGGCAGTGTTCGGCAACGCTCCGGGGGTTTTTCAGCCAAAATGAAAATGCCTTGCCAGATACTGTGTAAAGTTGGGCCAAACAAATTGTAGGTCTCGCCAATGTGTACTAAAACTTAAACCACAAATTGGAAGACAGGCTGGACCTTATCCTCTTAGAAGGTATTTGTATTATTATTATTATTATTATGAGTGTTCCACGATGTTTGGAATTTGATGGTGCTACGAATGATCTACAGAAAGCAGCTATTAAGATTTACATAGGCTAACTATAGACTCATACAATTCAACTCGAAGGTGAAATATGTACATTATTTTTTGATGTGATTAAATTACATATTTGGGGAGGTTTTATCAGTCCGCAAATATTATAATATAACGAAACCACAGATATGTCAGTAATCCCATCTGACTGAAGTAAATGCGCAAAATTCAACACATAGATGTTTCAAGTCAAACTATGGACGTGAGGTAACTTCTTTTTTTTCAGGACAATTAAAACTCGAAATGTCGGTAAGGCAAATTCGTAAGCGAGGACCATATATGTATGTCATACATTTTACTTAGCTGCTAAATCTTTCAAAAAATCCCACCGATTCTGAGATAAATGAGAAAATAAAAAATTTGGATTTGTCGAAATTGCTACACTGTGAAGAGCGGCCATGTTTTTTTCGGTTTATAAACAAAACAAAAATTTGAAATATGAAAATTAAAAATTTTTATAATTGACAAGACCTCAATGCAGAACCATGCCTACCGGGAAATATATTATAATTAACATGTCGTTGCATCTTTGCCTCTGATCTTTAAAAAAAAAATAAAAATGTATTATTCTTTACCTAAAAGCTCATCCTAAGTCATGAATATTTCATGTATATACATAGTAATTATCATACAAAAATATAAACAAAGCGAAAAACACGTTCGTAAAAGCAAAAATGGCATATCAAGGAAAAGTCCATCGTTTGGAAAAATTGTATATTTTTCTCATCTGTCTCCCTTAACTTTTTCTTTTATATCTTCCAGTGCCGTTCATGATCTTCCAGTGCCGTTACGAATCACTTTCGACGCTTCAATGCAAAATAATGTATGTCACTTTAAATTACCCTACTATTTTTAAATGCATTTTTACAGTTTTGGTGTCAAATTTTAGAAAATTCGTTATCTGGAGAGCAATACAAAATGTTTTATGCAATGAAACTGGTTTTGAAAAATATTACACTTAGAACGTTATTCGCGATGATGCTTCAGCTGACAAGCACTGTATGATTGTTTAGTTCTTTTCCAGCATTTGGTTTACAACACTAATCACATGTCAAAAGCCATTAAAACTTTTCTGTGTATGTACTAGAGGTATACGCCGTCAAATTTGTCGGCGGCGGCAGCGTAAGGCCCATTTTATAGCGGCGGCGGCGCGCCGCCGGCGTGCGCCGGCGTGGTGGTATAAAAAAATTGCATGTTGAATTTAAAAACTCCATAATTTCAATTGTTGGGATTTTTATTGAACTGACAAAAAATTTTGGGTACATTTTTTATGTAATGTAAATGAACGTAACTTTAAATGTTTCACATTTTATAATATAATATAGAAGAATACTAAAAACATAACGCATAGCAGTCTTTTAATCAAATTCTTACACTGAAATAACTATGTTACATATTGAGTCTAGGACTAAAATTATGTACATTAACCGAAGGCTTTGTTATGATCACTACAATATGCATGTGTGATTTAAAATATATGTTTATAGGGTAATATTATATCAATTCAGTCTTTGTATACATTGTTAACATAAAAGTAAAGCTATTGTAATGCTTACATTGATAGAAATTTACTTATTTAGTTTAAAAAAAAAATTTGTACCATTTCACTTCTTTGTACAGTTGTTGTTGTGTATATCTTATGTTTATAAAGTTGTATGTGTCTCTTTTCATAGCGAAAAATAATCATTTTAAATATTCTACACAAGACTCGTAGTTGTCATGGGTAAAAATTGTTTTGTTAATGTTGTGAGGGCTTAGCTGTGACCGCTTATTTGTGACTGTCAGACCAGCTATAGAAAAAACTCGCTCACTCGGCGTACTTGTTGCAGGATGCATACAACTTTTTTTGCTAGCTTGGATAGCAAGGGCATTGCAGCCGCCTTTTCCCTCCAAAACTCTAAAACATTCTGATTGGAGGACAGACTTAGCAGCAAATGACATTCTGCTTCTAAATTAGAGTTTTTCAAACTCGAAGAATACCGCTTGGCAAGTTTCAATATTTTAGAAGAAGGTGAAGTTTCTTCAAAATCGTTTACACTATTTCCGTTTTTTGATGAATCACCAACAAGTCTTTTATACATGTCTATCAAAAACTGTACTTCTGTCTTACATTTGCTTTTGCAGTATTCTGTAACACAATCTAATGTGTTAAAACGCGGATCCAGCAGCGTTGCGCATACTAAAATATCAGTTATTGGAAATCTATAGTCAAGTTTACTCTTCATATTTTTTTTTATTTGTTGCAATAAATGATCGTGACAAAAGCTGAAATTATTCTGATTTAAATCAGTGTCATCGTTTTCAGATAATATTGCTAATATCTCAGTTCGAATGATTAGCGCAAAAGAAATCGATGGGTATGAGTCCCCAGAAAGAATATTGACAGCATCTTTGAATTTTTGCAAAAAGTCTCTTAATTTATACAATAGTAGTACTTCCGTTTCGAGTAAAATTAAGTCACTTTTATTACAGTTTAAAAGAAGTTTATTAATGGCAGCCCTTTGAGATCCAAGACTATCAAGTAATGATAAGACACTGTGCCATCTTGTAGATATCGAATTTTTAAGGGTGATGTTTCTCTTATCCACCAAACTGCCATGCAAGTCATTGGTATTATTTATGTTTCTATATACTTCCAAGGACACATCATCAAGGGGACCGAACCCTTCGTCGTAGTCGACCCATGAAGCGTCTTCTGAAGCCAGGAGTTCTTCCAAGTTATCAATTTTTGACAAAATCTCTTTTTGTATGGCATCGGCCTGTAACTTCAGAGTATGTGTTTTGAAACGTAGGGCTCGCGCGATTTTTTTACACTTTAAAATTAGACGATTTATTTCTGGAACGGAATCATACCCATCTACCGTAAGCAAATTGTGAAGCCCATGCCCAATACAGAAGTGGTTGTTAAGGCTACCCAAATCGATGGCTTTCTTCATATTACTGCCTTGGTCAGTGACAACGAAATTCGAACCAAGCTTTACGTTAAAGTATTCAGTTACTTCCTCAATCTCCTGCAATATGTTGTTTCCTGTATGGGACTTTGAGACATATTTTGTTTCTAGTGTGAGACTCGACATAGCGAAGTTTGTTGAAAGGTAATGAAAAGTAAAAGTTATATAATTACGCCTACAGTAGTTATCCGTCCATAGATCGAAAGTTAAAGCAAAATGTTCCATCCCAGATATTTTTCCTTTAACGACTTTTAAAACGCTTTCATAAACATCATCTAATGCTGTTGTTGCAATTGTTTTATAATGTGGTATATCATTATCGTTTACTACTACATGGTATTTTTTTAAAAAGTCTTTTATTCCATTGTGTGCAATTGTATGGAACGGTAATAAATCACGTGCCATCCATAAGGCTAAGTCCCTTCCCAACATCCATTTAGAATCAGTTGAACTTTTTTTTGGACATTTTTGAAAAAAATTTGTCAGTGTAGATGAAGAAGTATTTTCTGCATCAAAGTGACGTATATTGTGCTCGTTTTTTAAATGACGTGTTAAATTCCCTGTTGAGACGTTCTTGCTGTGTGAAATACAGCTGCTAGATCCATCATCTTTTGCACTTTGGTATTTGTTTCCTTTAGGAGTGAACTGTTAATAAATTAGCTAAAATTATGGGAGAGGACTCTAAAGACGGGGTTTGGCCTCAGGATCACGAATCCGGAAGCGCTTTTTAGGGACGGCCTAAATAAATTACAATCACATAAAAACTTACAACTTTGATCGCAAATATGTAACTCAAAATAATAAAAAAAAGCGCTTCCGGATTCGTGATCCTGAGGTCAAATCCCGTCTTTTAAGCCCTCCCGCACAATTTTAGCTAATTTATTAACAGTTGACCCCTAAAGGAAACAAATACCTGCACTTTTAACACATTTAGGGCACGGCCATTAGTGTGTTGTAAATTAAAAAAAAAAATTGTAACTTTAGAAAATTATCACAAAAAAAATGTTAAACGCGCCGGCGCGCGCCGCCGCCGCGCCGCTAAAAAGGTCATTCGGCGGCGGCGCGTAGAAAATGACTTTTGTCGGCGGCGGCGGCGGCGTTTGCGGGCGGCGTATATCTCTAGTATGTACTAATCAAAATTAGAAAAAAATCAAAATTAGGCAATTCAAAATTTATGACTGTCATATTTTCTTTGTTGTCATTTCTTATATAAAATTTGAATAGCACAATAAAATTAAGCAACCCAATGCGCAGGTGTGCTATTTTGCTTTTCCTTGTTTTTTCGTTTTCTCTAGTTTCAAAAGTAAAAGACCACGAACACAAAAATTCAATATTTTCTGACAAATTTGTATGAAAATTTAATTTAATGTATTCAGACACAACATTCAACTCATGTAGTGCTCTCAATTGTTGTGTTGTTGAAATTGTACATAAAACTATAAAAGACCTTGTGAATTTCCTTAATAATAAACAGTTAAGCTGTAGATGCAACACCGCAACGTAGATATATTGTGATAAGTCCTAATACTTATGTAAGATGTCAGAAACGTACCTCACTGTTACAATTTCCTACTGGTGCGCTTATTGTATCATGAAATGTTGTCATTATATATTTTTTCTTTGACATTTGAAGTCAATCCCGGGATTGTTTTTTATTAGTCCCGAAATCTCGAAAAGCAGTTAAAAAATCCCGAATGTTTAAAAGAGCTAGTTTTTTACGAATAATATGACATTAAGTTGGATTAAGGCAGTTTTTTGAGCTTTTGGTTTTATATATAATCATAAAAGCAGGGTATAAAAATTAACACCTAATATTACAGCCCACTTATGAATGGAGAGAAATTTTATAAAATCCCTAACTTTTTCGCCTGTTGATTTGCATTAACTTCCAAAGCAGCTAGGAGAAACCGTAAGAAGATGTTTGGTTATTCCCGGTGTTGTAGTAATATAAAAATATGTAAAGAAAAAGTTATAGGATATATTTAAACTCTACTTACATATTTTTATATATATTTAAGCATCTTGTTGGTAATGAAAATAATATTGATGTACTGAAGACAGTACAGTTTGTTTGTTAAAATGTATAAAATATCTAAATAATACATATTCGGGATCTCGAAACTTTTGGGCTCACAAAACTAAAATAGCTGCCATCCCTACTATGCCTTTAAGGTGCTGTAATTTTTATTAACCCGTTTCTTATCCGTGATAAAAAATGTCCTGAATTCGACACTATCACCGACCAGAACTCCGGTCACCCATTGAAGACTTGTAAAAAGGCGGGATACTACCAAACAGCCACGTCGATTGGAAAATCGCGGATTTATTGCTTTTATGAGCTTTTTTCAGGCACTTCAGTAATATGTACAGTTAGACACAAAATTAAAGATGTCTTTAAGAATTTGGACAAAGTTCAGGGGAGCTTAGCAAAATGGCCATCCAAATTTTCAACGTTTGTGGCCGATTTTTCTTAGTTTTGTAGGACAATAAATTTCAGTGGTATGATGAGAAAGTTAGAACTAATTTAAATATTTTCCTGATTTTTAAGAATTTTTTTCGATGAGGGTGTTAAGTAATATCTTTCATGCAACGCATGAACAAAATTTAATTTCGCATAAAAAAATTACTCAACACCATCGACGAAAATCGTTCTTGAAAATCAGGAAACAATTTCAGCTAGTTCTAACTTGCATATAATTATACTGTTTGGTCTACCAAACTGAGTCCTCAGAAATTTCATACAAAATCTGCCGAAGAAGTTGAAAGTTTAGATGACCGTTTTACTCTCCTGAGCTTTGTGAAAATTTTAAAAGACATTTCAAATGGTTTCTGTTATACAATTAAATGGAAATTAATTCCACTACTAGTTATTGTTGACTAAAAATCGAAATAAAATACTCATATTTGGAAAGAATTTCCATATTTCAAAGTATAAATCCAAAAAAAAAGATTTGATTTTTTTTTTCATTTTTCAAAACTGACGTATGTATATGACTAATAAAACCATGAAAGAGCTCCGAATTTTTTTATATTCATAAAAGGCATGAGTTTCAGCTGAACGTAATATTGTGTATTGCCTGTACAACTTGTAGATATGAGAGCAACGCAAATTCATATATGGTAATAGCAGGGCGAATTCGGCAATATTCGCTGTGCGTTGAAGATCTTTAAAAATACTGAAGCACTTTCGAAGTTGTTAAATTTAAACTTGACACTGCCAAATTTTCCAAAACTAAATATGCCAGCAAAAAATTCATTTGCTTTACAAGTGCCGTTCGGAGTCGGCAAAAAACTGTAGGTCGTGCCCACTTGTAGGAAAACTCAAAAGCAACACACCACAAGTTGGAAAGAGAAGCACGGCTAAAAATCTCGTTAGAGGTTATGATAATAAAATAATTACACATTCATATTTATTTTTTATTTATGTGACAAAAGCTTATTTAATTAAATTCAATAATGTGCTCAGAGGGTTAATAAAATATGCCCGAAAAGCTTCATAACTAACACATCAGCAACACTAATAAGGCAGTTTATGTGAAGACCAGGCATGTTATACCTTTCAAAATCATACTTTTTTATGTTTTAACTTGAATTTTTTTAAATTTACATATTTCTTACACGCGAATAAGCTTTTTCCACTAATTTTATGTTATAGATTATTATAATATGTAATGTAATTTTTTTTTTTTCAAATTCTTCTAGCGTGAAAGGAACTTGAAAACTTTTAGTACTATTTAAGGGAGTAAATTAGCATTTTTCCAAAAACTGATTCGTACTGAATTAGCGGAATTAACTCTCCAAAAGAATCAAATCAACTGAATGGCCATTCTGAATTAAAGAGCTTTTCTTCGCAATTCTATTTTGAATTCTTGTTGAATTGACACTTGGTGGATTTATAAATCATGATTTCTGTAAAGAATTGCTGAATGCGTAAATTGAAGTTAAATTCTTCAACGATGAAAAGAATTTCAAGTACTGAATGAAGAAAAACTATGATTTCAAAGAGCAAAAGATTTAATTCTTTAACAGCTCTGGTCGAGAGAGGTCTTTACTTCTAAATTGCCTACTCTGCCCAAAGTAGCATTTGTTTGCAAGAGTTATCCTTCTATGGATTTCCAGGTTTACATTGTTGTTGGTAGTAATGCTGCTTCCCAGGTATACAAAGTCCCTTACTATCTCGAAATTATGGCTGCCAACAGTGGTGTGGTTGCCAATGCGCGAATGCGCTGACTCTTTGCTTGATGCCAGCAGGTACTTCGTTTTACCTTCGTTCACCACCAAATCCTTTTCTAATTTGGAGTACGCAGAAGTTACGATTAAAGATTTACCTCCCAAAAATAAGAAGAAGTCTATACGGAAACATCTTCGTCTCTGACTTCTGTCCTCTTGTTGTGCCTCGAAGCTGTTTAAAGAGACAGTCTTCTTATTTTTATAAGGATTTTTTTGGCTCTGTGTACTTTTACTAGGGTTTTTTCAAGCCTTTTTCTGAATTATTTGTATTTCTAACCCTCACATAACTCAAAACTCTACAATTACAAATAAAATACACCCATTTATGTTCTATTAAGCCAAAATTACTAATTTTTTGAGTACACTAGAATACAGTAAATTTGAATTTTCCATTTGAAGAACCAAAAAACTTAGCCTTGAATATTTTATATTTTGAATATTCACTTTGCCTTAAATTTTTTAAAATTAAAAAAAAGAATATGAATGAAGGAATGAAAATAATTTTTATTCATTCTGATTCAAAACAAATATATTGGCTACACAGCTTACAATTTCACATATTTATTTTTTTTATAAAGGTGTAGAGTATTAGTAAAATTGGCTTTATAGAACATAAATGGGTGTATTTTATTTGTAATTGTAGAGTTTTGAGTTTTTTGAGGGTTAGAAATACATCTGGTTAAAAGTTCTTGGTTAAGTTGGCTGCAATAAATACCACTGCTTTTGGTTTTCAATCCTGAAATATTTCAGAAAAATTCTTGAAAAACCCCTAGTAAAAGTATTTATTATAATATGTACACAAATATGGGAATATACAAATATGGATATCGTCGGTGATTATGCGGAACTACTCATCGGGCATCTAAGAGACCGCGTAAACGACGTTTGTGATAAACACTTTTATAGCCCTTGCAATTAAGACTTGTTCCTTTATTCTCAAGAAAACTACAATTGCGTTGAAAAATCATTAAAAGAATCGATCTTGATCGGAGTTGTCTTAAAATTTTATAATTTGTAGCTGCAAACCCGCCAAACTTAAATATCGCATACTACTAATGGCGGCGATATACCAACAGGTTATCATAACCTCTAACGAGATTTTTAGCCGAGCTTCTCTTTCCAACTTGTGGTTTGTTGCTTTTTGAGTTTTCCTTCAAGTTGGCGGGACCTACAATTTTTTGCCGACTCCGAACGGCACTTGCAAAGCAAATTAATTTTTTGCTGAGAAGCTTCTCATGGCAGAAATACACCCGGATGGTTTGCCAAACTACTGCCGAGAGGCGACCCCGTTTAGAAAAATTATTTTTCTAAATAATTTTTGATGTTACTTTTGTCGGGCATCGAACCGCCACGACTTGGTGTAGAAGGCCGAACACTTAACCGCTACACCACGGCAGTCGCCAACGCATACACCGTTTTGAAATTGCCCGTTATGTCGCTTTGCAGAATCACCGACGATATGTTTTTTTAACAGAAAAATTAAGAACTTTTGTACAGACTGGACTTAAGTCCATTTTGAAGATATATGTATGAAATGCCCATGTAGCGTTCAAATTTACAATCCAACATTCAATTCTACAAACTTTCACAGAAATTATTGTTGGGATATCTTCATGGATTTAAAAAAAAAATGTCAAAATATGAATTCAATTTCGTTTAAAATTTTTTGAATATTCAAAGTAGACATTTATTTCAAACAGCCAGATATTCAAATTCAAAGCAAAGCAAAGCCAATTCAATTCAATTCAAATTCAATATGAATGATTCATTTGCCGTTTTGGATGGAGTCATGCAGAGGTCTAGTTCCTAACAAGAAGATTTGACTTATAAATGTTTTCAACGGGAAATCTTGCAGAAAACGAACTTATTTCTTAGGGTTCCTAACAAGAAGACGATTTTAGCGTTCCTAACAAGAAGATATGATTTATTAACTGATTTCCGCATAATTGTATGTATTAATTAGATGATCTTAGGGTTCCTAACAAGAAGGTTTGACTTATTAATGTTTCAAAGAGAAATCTTGTAGGAAACGAATTGATTTCTTAGGGTTCCTAACAAGAAGGTATGACTTATTAACTGATTTCCGCGTATTTGTATGTGTTAATAAGATGAACTTAGGGTTCCTAACAAGAAGATATGACTTATTAACTGATTTCCGCATAATTGTATGTGTTCATAAGATGATCTTAGGGTTCCTAACAAAAAGATTTGACTTATTAATGTTTTCAAAGATAAATCTTGAAGAAAACGAATTGATTTCTTAGGGTTCCTAACAAGAAGATATGACTTATAAACTGATTTCCGCATAATTGTACGTATTAATACGATGATCTTAGTGTTCCTAACAGGAAGATTTGACTTATTAATGTTTTCAAACAGAAATCTGTAGAAAACGAATTGATTTCTTAGGGTTCCCAACAAGCAGGTGATCTTAGGGTTCCAAACAAGAAGATATGACTTATTAACTGATTTCCGCATAATTGTATGTATTAATAGGATGATCTTAGTGTTCCTAACAAGAAGATTTGACTTATTGACTGACTTCTGTATAATTGTAGATATTAATAAGATGATCTTAGGGTCCTAACAAGAAGATATGACTTATTAATGTTTTCAAAGCTGCAATTAGACGCTGGGAAGCAGAAGTACGCGATGGCTGGGTGGTAAACAGCTGTGTTTAGCATTCAATATGTGGTTAGTTCGATTCGCGGTGGAGGCAATATGGCAAGTGTGGTAGGCAATGTCAAGGGTCAACTACATAAAACTTTATTTCAGCTTTACCTCGGGCTTTGGCTTTGACATATAAGTTCAATATGCGTGTTTTAACGAAACATGGCAAATGGGAAACCTCAAAGTCGAAGCAAGGTTGAAATTTGGCAAACTCTCAAATTTCGCTCGATTGACAATTAGAGGTTGATGACTTTGCTTTAATTTAAGAATTAAAATTTGAAGGCAATGATAATTAATTCATTTTTTCTCTATTAAATTCCTAAATTTACCAAAACACTCTCAATGCAAAGAAATAAATAATGAAATGGAAAATATTTACACATTTATATAGCGAGCCGCTTGGTTCAAGACAGACGCCCGCTTGCAGCCGCACCTCATGGTGACAGACGCTGCTGACGAAGTCCCCTGGCAAGCCCTTAAACCAAATATGTCGGAGTGGCCTTGTCAGGTTGTCGCCTTCTCACTTTAGTTCACCACCGAGCGGGTGTTCAGTGGCTATCCAGAGGATACTTGGGCTTTCCCGGACGTAGTGAGCTGCTTGGACCGCACATAGAAGAATCGCTCTGGCCATTCCCAGTTGAATGGAGATCAGAAGCTTTCCCCACTTCCGTGGACTTCTACACACGGCCCCCGGCCAATATTTGGACCAGTCCTTTTCTACCTTGGGCGAAATCAACTGTTTAAAACACCCCAGCGGTAAAATTGAAAATGTTTCATCGATCAAAATCTTTTTATTGTTGTTGTCCAAAGTTATTGAAAACATGTTCTTTTTGGAACATATTGACACAACAATATCAGTTTCGATGTAATAAGACTGTTGGTTGTTTTGCTAAAATCTTACCTTACAACAGTTATAGAAACAGTTACAAAAACGTGAAAGCTTGTTAAATTTCAATTTTAAGAGAAATGAAATAAGTCCCAATAAAAATGAAGTAAATCCTATTGGTAAAAAATTATAAATTGTAGTTTTAAGAGAAATGAAATAAATCCTAACAAATATGATAGAAGGAAATTTAACGATGAGTGGTACGAGCTTTACGCAGACCTGATCATAGTCCAGCGGATCAAAGCCAAAGGCTCCGCTGGTTAGGACATGTTATACAAATGGACAAAGAGCTCCAGCACAGAAGGTTTTCCTATCGACACCCGAACTCGGCAGCAGAGGAAGGGGGAGGCCTCGACTGAGATGGAAACAACAAGTGGAGGGTGACTTGAACTCCCTTTGGGTTTCCAATTGGCGCCAGTTATCACTAAAAAGGAATGACTGGCGTGCTTTGATACGAAATGACGCAAGCCAAGATTAGATTAGATTTTAATATTTTGAATATACAGAGAAACCTCCCTCACTCACCGTCGACCCACTTTTGTCCGCCCAAGAGAGGTGTCCGCTCAAAGGAGTGGATGGCTATATTTATAAATTTTTAAAATTTTAAAGGAATAAATACTCACCACATTTCAAATTAAATAAAAATATTAATATTACATTGCGAAAAAATACATGTATTTATTGCTTGAAAAATTCATATCAAAACTGGCATAACTCATTCAGATACTTTCAGATAAAGTAGTAGCATAAATAAAAATTATACTTCAGATAATAAGTGAAATAAATCCTTAAGTATCAACTTAATTATTTAAAAAATTGTTGAATTGTCGATTTCTTGCGTTTTTTTTTTGTTTTTTTTAAAGAAAACTATTTTGCAAATGGCTTTCCAATTTTTGCAACAATTCAAACGCAATACGGTCGTCGCTGCAAAATTTTTTTAAATTGGAAACAGCAGTCAAGGCGGTTTCGCTGGAGGAAATTTCGTTAACTTCATCGATATGACTGAACAATTAACTCACTGTCACTAGTAAACGTTCAACCCTGAAAATTTAGCTAACGAACACTGCGTTATGTATGTATGTAATGAAACCTCCAATGTGACGCTTTTTAAATGTGAGTGTTGCTCTAACGTCCTTTTGGTTTTATTCGGGGAATCCCCAGTTTTTATTTGGTAAATACATATGTAAAAAAGTATGTTTACATGTATATATTTTGTCTGCTTAAGAGGGGTTCGCGTCCGCTCAAGAGAGGTTTATGATTGAATTGTTATGAAAACTGATCTCAGTGTCCGTTGATAAGAGGTTCGTGTCCGCTCAGTAGAGGTTTTTTGTCCAATTTTAAAGCAAATAACTTTCCGCGTGCGCCCAAGAGAGTGTCCGCCTACGGGAGGGTAATTTGTCTAAAAAATGTACTGAGAACTTGGTGCATGAAAAACTCTCCGGCCAAAGGAGGTGTCCGTCCAATAGAGGTGTCCGTTAGGAGAGGTTTCTCTGTACATATTTTGTAACAATGTAATAGTTGAATTTCGCATACATATCTTTAGAAATTATCAGGGGGACTCATCAAAGCTTATAAACACCTTATAAAGCGTGTAAACGTATAAATTTATCAAGTGTGTAAATGAACTGTCAAAATTTGTATGGCACGCAGTTTACACAAATTTGATAAACTTCCGCGTCGATTTTGGTGTGTAAAAGAGTGCGTAAATTAATACGCCGTCGTGAAGGATGGATACCTTGCCGCGGTACTAGGCTTAAGTCGATAGCCACAGGGTTACGCTGCCCTTGTGATCATAGCTCCGAACAGCACTTCATCACGAGAGCAGCCTAGCCTCTCTGGCGCGACGACAAAGATCTTCCCCCTCCCAATCCAGGGTGTTATGCGAAACCGGGCCCATTGGACGTTTGCAGCCGGGAGGCAAATGGTGGCTGTAATCGAATGGAACCTCTCTGATACCGGGCCGTCTCGGAGATTAACTATGGCCTTACCGCGGTATGGGGCTCTGCCGCGGCGGACGACACACGTTCCCCTCACTCTCTCCTTGACCCTAAGCTGGCCTTATCCGGCGATGGGTCGTACGAACAAGATGAATTCAAATAACCCAAATAAAAACGATAAACCTAAAAAACAAACAACGCCAAATTTCACTCCTCAGCTAAGGAGAGCTATGGAGGAACAGGCGAGAAAGCAACAACAACGCCGGAGGACAACCTCCGTTTCACAATCAAAATAATTTCATTCGCCGCCCCCCTTACCTAACAATATATCGAGTAGCCATGATTTCTCTTTTGCTGATAATTACAAAAACAAAAATAAGTGTGTATGCAGTGATGAAGAACTGAACATAAAATCTATTTTGAGTGAGATCATAGAACAAAACAAGTTTCTGCGTGCGCAAGTTAATGACCTGCATGCTGAATTATGCGCTATGAGCAAATTAGTTCAGGGCAATCGCTTTGTTGTAACTAATGGCATCAAAGACTTAAAAGACAATTTTGATATTATTAAGTCAAATCTGCCGTTGTCAGGCGCTTCCACTCTTGCGATGAGTTGGATAATGCTGTCGCTGAAAATATAGTGATATGGTGTTGTTGATGTAAACAATATTATTATTAGTGATTCGTCTTCGTGCACCGATATGGACTTCGGCAACAATGAAAATAAAGCTCAAGTAGATAACATTGATATTGTTGAGCCCGCTAATGCTGTGGATAAAATTCATACATACCACGCTGAGAGTAATTTGGTTAATATCCCTGATGCCATGGTTTCTGCTACTAATACTGATGACGCTTCGGCTGACGCTTCTACGTCACAAGGTAAATCTGAGTGGAAAACTGTTGTAAGGCGCAGGAAGGGGGAGAGGAAAAACAATGAAATCCAAAATCAAAGCACTGAGGCGAATAATTTAAACAGCGAAAGCAATCGCAATAAACAATTGTTGACTGTTGTTGGTGCGAGCGCAAATGCTGATTTGGCTGTTGTTGTGAGGCGTATCATCTGGCTACATATCTCGTCATTTTTGAATTCTGTGTCTGAGGAGAATATTATTGAATACCTTGCCCAACGAGTTTCTGTTGACAAAAACCAGCTAATAAATTGGTCAAAAAGGATGTAGACCCACTAACGCTAAAAAGGGTTAATTTTAAACTTGGTGTACCGGAAGACATTTCTGACACGGTTTTAAAATCAGATATTTGGCTGTTCAAACACGGAGGCGAAGAGCTGGTAAAAAGCATGCATCAGCTCTTATGCAGAATATGGTCAGACGAGTGCATGCCTCCAGATTGGAATTTAAGTGTGCTCTGCCCAATCCACAAGAAAGGCGATCCCGCTAACCGCACCAACTACCGCGGAATCAGCCTTCTTAATATCGCGTATAAGGTTCTTTCTAGCGTATTGTGTGAAAGACTGAAGCCCATCGTAGACAAGCTGATTGGACCTTATCAGTGTGGCTTTAGACCTGGTAAGTCTACCATCGACCAGATTTTCACGATACGCCAAATCCTGGAGAAGACCCATGGTAAAAGAATCGACACACACCATCTCTTTGTCGATTTCAAAGCCGCTTTTGACAGCGCAAAAAGGAGTTGCCTGTATGCCGCCATGTCTGAATTTGACTTCCCTGCAAAGCTTATACGGCTTTGCCAAATGACGTTGAGCAATACTAACAGCTCCGTCAGAGTCGGGAAGGACCTCTCTGAGCCATTTGAAACCAAACGAGGCTTCAGACAGGGCGACTCCCTTTCGTGCGATTTCTTCAACCTGATGCTGGAGAAGATAATCCGAGCAGCAGAGCTAAACCGCAATGGTACAATCTTTTACAAGAGCGTGCAATTGCTGGCGTATGCCGATGATATTGATATCATTGGCCTTAACAACCGCGCCGTAAGCGCTGCCTTCTCTGGACTGGATAAAGAAGCGAAAAAAGTGGGTCTTGCGGTCAACGAGGACAAGACGAAGTATTTGCTGTCATCAAAGAAAGAATCGGCGCACCTGCGCCTTGGCAGCCACGTCACTGTTGATAGTTACAAATTTGAAACTGTGAGGGACTTCGTCTATTTGGGAACCAGCATTAACACCGAAAATAATATCAGTCTAGAAATCCAACGGAGAATCACTCTTGCGAACAAGTGCTACTTTGGACTGAGTAGGCAATTGAGAAGTAAAGTCCTCTCTCGAAGAACAAAGATCGCGCTCTATAAGTCTCTCATCATACCTGTCCTGATGTATGGCTCAGATTCATGGACAATGTCAAGAGAAGATGAGATGGCCCTTGGAGTATTTGAGAGAAAAGTTCTCCGGAAGATTTATGGTCCTTCCCGTGATGCCGACGGCGAGTATCGAAGGAGATTTAACGATGAGCTGTACGAGCTTTACGCAGATCTGACCATAGTCCAGCGAATTAAAGCCCAAAGGCTCCGCTGGCTGGGTCACGTCATGCGAATGGACAAAGAAGCTCCAGCCCAGAAGGTTTTCCAATCGTCACCCGAATTCGGCAGCAGATGAAGGGGGAGGCCTCGACTGAGATGGAAACAACAGGTGGAGGATGACTTGAACTCCCTTGGGGTTTCCAATTGGCGTCAGTTATCGCTAAAAAGGAATGACTGGCGTGCTTTGATAGGCGACGGCCAAAATCGCTTAGGCGGTTAAGCGCCAATAAATGATGATGATTTGGCCGGTTAACGTCACTGTTCAGCCATTTCGTTCCTTTCGAGCCAAGCGGAGTGCTTCCTGATACTGCAGTTAAACCGAGGCTTGATTCAAATTTAAATACTAATTTTAAATCTCTTAAGATATATTTTCAAAATATATCCGGTCTTCGGACTAAATGTTCAGCTGTGTATATTAATAGCAGTTCGTTAGATTATGATATTTTCGTTTTTGTTGAATCTTGGCTGAATGATAAGTCTTTTAATAGTGAACTTTTTGATCCTAAACTCTATGACGTATTTCGTAAGGACCGCGATCTTGTTAAATTGGGCTGCTCTAGAGTCGGGGGTGTTCTTATTGCTGTTCGGAGGCAGCATTAATAACACTCACTAACTCTGATACACTTATAGACCAGCTCTGCGTACGCGTACATGGCTCGTCAGGAATCCTGTACTTATGTGTTTCCTATATCCCGCCGAATAGTGCGGATAGTTTATATTTGGCACACGCTGACAATGTTGTATCATTGGCGTCAAATCTAGTTGGTGATAATCATCTTTGCGTCCTCGGGGATTGTAATCTTTGTAACGTAAATTGGTCACCGATTGAAAACTCGGCTGCGCTTATGGCCACTAATGTTAACTCTTCAGCCGAAATTCACGTTATTGACAGTTTTTTAAGCCTTGATTTAGCTCAAATTAATGGTCTTTATAAAAGATTAAATAGAATTTTGGGTTTAGTATTCATCTCAAACAATGTCAATTACATTCTGTCGGAATGCATTGCACCAATCTCTGTGACTGATAAACATCACGTTCCTATCTCGTTTGAGTTGGAGTTTTATGAATTTTCTAAAATTTCTGAGAATCCGGAAATTAAATTTAACTATAACGCTTGCGACTGGTCTATCTTTCTTGATGTATTGATGAGCATTGACTGGTGCGATGCCTTCAGAGACAATGATGTAACATCATGTTTTCGTATTTTTAAAACTAAGGTTTATGATTTGTGTTTGAAGAATATTCCTCTTATTAATAAAAAAGCGTTTAAGACGCCTTGGCATACTAGGAGGTTAAAACGTCTTAGGAATTTGAAAAACAAATTTGAGAAAAAGTACAAGAAGACTGGCGATCCTGAGCACTTTTCAAAATTTCAATACCAGGAATTCAACTGTCTGAATAAGTTCCTTTACAGAAATTATGTTCGAGGCTTTGAAAATAACATAATCCTGAATTCAAAGGCATTTTGGCATTTCATCAAATCAAAAAAGTCTCCCTCCTCTGTCCCAAACAATGTATTCTATAATGATACATATGCAAATAGTGCTGTAGACTCTGCGAATTTATTTTCTAACTTTTTTTGTTCTAATTTCGAATCAGACTCTACTCTATTCATCCATGAGTGACTCCTCGCTTAACTTCGGCTCTATGAGCGTATCCGCCATCGATGTACTGAATGGTTTGGGAAGCTAAAGCCTTCGACTAAAATGGACTTGGATGGGCTTTCAGCAATATTGCTAAAAAACTATGCATGCCTGGCTGAACCTCTCTCAGTTATCTTTAACAATTCACTGGCTTTTGGTAATTTTGTAGGTGACTGGAAATTGACATCAGTTACTCCTGTTTTTAAAAGTGGGAATAAAAATGATGTTCGAAACTATAGGCCGATCTCGAAACTCTCGTCTGTATCCAAACTCTTTGAGATAGTAGTTAATGAAAAATTCTATTTTGCGGTAAAAAGCCTAATTTCGAATAATCAGCATGGGTTCGTCCCAAAAACGTTCCACTGTTAGCAATTTAACTATTTTCAGTGAATACTGCATTTCAGCGTTTCATGACAGACTGCAAGTTGACACGGTTTATACGGACTTTTCGAAGGCTTTTGACAAGGTATGCCCGAGGATGCTCTTGTTAAAGTTGGGTGCGATGGGATTCTACTCTACGTTTTTGATGTGGATTGAGTCTTACCTAGGGCTGCCAGGTCCCCCTGGGGCAAAACCGGGACACTTTGGAAATTCAAGAAAAAGTGAACAAGCAATGGAAACATTTTTTCGGCTTTGTCGTTGCTGGTGTCCGTTGAAATTCCATAAAAAGGTACATTTTTTATTAAAATATCTACAAAGTTTGCTACTGAATGCGGAGCCAAAACATTTTTGATTAAAGCTGTTGCTTTGGTCCTGCAAACTGATTACTTTGCTGCTATTTCCGAATCAGGATACATGAGCGCATTTAGTTTTGTAGTGACATCTATTGAGCTGAAGTACTGATAGTGATTAATAATCTTAAAGGCATTTGTTAGCTCAGCGGCGGAGATCAGATGCCTCTTTGCTGTATTTGGTTTTACAAAAAAAGAAGAAATTTCTTTTGAAGTAGACGCCTCGCATAACCTTGATATGTGCTTGGAACTGCCGATATGATCAAGAATATCTGAGCGACCACCGTTACCAATGGCAATAAAACCATTGTTTAATAATATAAGGTTAAGCAGTCCGAGACGTTTTTGACACTTCTCGGCTTCATGCTTCCCTATCTGATTGACAGTGCTACTTCTTTTCAAAATCGTATGAAAATGGTGCTAAAAACCAATATTCTTGATACGAACAAAATTACAGCAACACTGAAAGCTTTTGAAGTTTGTTTTATTTTTATTTTGAAAAATTAATTGTCTATTTGGTAAGATTTTAATGAAAATTTATTATTTTAACTAAATAATAGCAATTTTTCCTGTTCTGCAGACCCAGGGTTCTTGGATGAGGACCACATCCATGTCGCATTTAGAAAGCCGAGGATACTTTAGATTTGTGCGGATTTATGTGAAGCACCACCAACATGAGAGCGCTCAGAATTCCCTGACGTAGCCATATCGTCGAGGTCTGCCCCATCTCGGAGGTTGCCTCTCAACGACGAGTTGGCGTAACGGGAGCCCTGCTGACGGAAGCATCAGAGATAATGCGCTCAGGATTGGTTGCTCCCCGTCCAGCAAGCTGTCTTCCATCTGACTTAATTACTAATTTAATTTTCCTAATAATTTAAAAAAATAAATGTTGAAAAGACAGATTTCCGGAAAAAAATCCTGAAATTTTGCGAACGGCGTTCCTTCCTTTTCTACTACAATTTTCCTAAAGGGGGATTTTTTTACCCTTTTTTGCATCCTTCGTAAATGCAACTCTAATAAGGAAGCTTTTCCTTGGCAAATGTCAAAATCTGCTTAACCTTGTATAATTTAACAATGAATAAAACAATCGCAAACTGTGCACAACGATTCATGTTCACTTCTCCCACGTTTCATAAAAGAACATTCCAAGTGGTTTAATGTATTATAAACATATCTATTTTATAAATTTTGTGAGAAAACTTACAATGAAATCAGAAACACTCAACTCGAAGAACCAAATACTTAGCGCAAAACAAAAACAGCTGTAGCTAATTAGGAAGAACACTTTACATCGATAATCGATATATGTATACTATACAATGTGCAACTATCGAGCGATGCTAGAGTTTTACAATTGAAGTCGGTAGTTGGTACTTTTATTCAGACTAGTTGGAGCGGCGCATTATAAGCAAACCAAATAGTTGGTAGATTTCATGGCTCCTTACAATCGATTAGATTTAAAAACCGGGACATTTTAGGGTTGGACCGGGACACCGGGACAAATGGCCTAAAACAGGGACATGTCCCGGAAAACCGGACGTCTGGCAGCCCTAGTCTTACCTAACTAACAGACACTGTGTTGTTGAAGTGGATAATGCTTCATCTCGGCTTTTCATTGCATCGTCAGGTGTCCCACAAGGAAGTATTTTGGGGCCTTTCTTTTTCATTTTATTTATAAATGATATTGGTTCGTGCTTCTCCTTTGCGGAATATTTGTTGTATGCCGATGATTTGAAAATATTCGCAGTTATCAAGAGCTCCCGTGACTCTGAGCTGCTGCAAGCTGACCTTCTTAATGTTGAAAACTGGTGCTGTTTAAATCGTATCACGCTTAACATTAAAAAGTGTTTTCAGGTTAACTTTTCAAAATCAGGTAATACTCTATGTTCATCCTATGTTATTTCTGGCTGTGTCCTGCAATCTGTTAAGAAGATTAAAGACCTGGTGTATTTTTTGACTCCAAATTCAGTTTCTCTAACCAATTCAATTACGTCATTTCTCGTTCTTACGCAATGTACGCGTTCATACGTAGAAACTGTTCCGCATTTACCCTCACGTACTCAAGTCGCTGTATTGTGCTCTTGTCAGGTCGAGATTGGAATATGCGGCTGTTATTTGGAGGCCCTATCAAATTGGTCCTTCTAAACGCATTGAGAGAGTTCAGAAGGTTTTCCTACGGTTTGCTCTCCGCTCATTAAATTTTTCGGATCCCTTGCCTTCATAAGAATCTTGATGTCTTCTGATTGAACTAAGTACACTTGAAGGTAGAAGATCCATTCTATCCTGCTCGTTTGTTATGGGTATAATTTCTGGAGCTGTCGATAGTTCATCACTTCTGAGCAAAATTCAGTTCAATGTCCCTTTTAGGAATTTCCGACAGTTTGAGACCTTAAAAACTGGTTTCGCTAGGACTAACTATACTGCAAATGCTCCTATCTCTAGAACTTGTGCTGATCTGAATGTGTTTTTCAATTACACTGGTGTTGACTTCACCATCCCCTATCCGACTATAATTAATCTTCTAAGATCTTTTTTTTCCCTAATATTAACTTAGTCTGTAAGAATTTGTAAATTCAAAAACTTAATTATTAAATAAATAAATAAATAAACAAGATGAACTCAAATAACGTAAGTAAAAACGAAAAACCTAAAAAAACAAACAACGCCAAATTTCACTCCTCAGCAGAGGAGAGCTATAGAGAAGCAAGCGAGAAAACAAAAACAACGCCGGAGGACAACCTCCGCTCCACAATCAAGGGGGGACGACAACGATGGTAACTACGAGTCGGTCAACCAAACCTCTATCGAGTAAGATTGACTTGATGGAAGCTAGCACTAGTACGGTCGTCAACGCAGCTAAGCGGGCAACGGCGGATGCTAAACTCCCATCAACCACTGATATGAAAACCAGTCCCTTTACGTCTGTGGCAGCGGTCTCACGACCTGGCCTCGGAGTTTCGAAGGAGAAGGAAGCTGCAACTCAGATTTCGGCAAAGGGAGCGACCGCGATGGCAACTACGGGTCCGCACTCCCGAGAAAAGATTGGCTGCAAAGATCCTGAAGAAGTATGAAGGGGTATCGTAGGAATCGCTGTCGCCGAATTCCAGAAAATCGGTAGAGGTAGCGAAAGCTGTGATACCGGATTTCCAAAATACTCACATGCCAAAGAGGTTAAAAGTTAACCCTTTCAAACGCCAGAGATCGGGCCTGGAGTTAAATCCCCCTCCCAAGCGGCATCAGAATACCCCTGGAGCGCGCAAACTAAGCTTTGCTGAGGTAACCAAGGACAGGATCCTTATAGGCGTCCTTGGCCGAGGCAATGACCGTCTGGCCATCCCCAAGGACCGGTGGCGATACGTGCGAAATGAACTCGACAACATTCTTCTCAACGTTGCTCCGGAGTTTCCGGGTAGTTCAACGCGAGTAATGGATGCGGGTTGGCACCAGGGTCAGATTAAATTACTCGCATGCGAGGATGCAAAAACTGTAGCACTGTACAAGGCAGCAGCTGCTAAACTGTGTGAAGTCTACAAAGGCGCAAAGATCGAGGTCGTGGACTGGAAGGACATTCTAACTCGTCCAATGGCAAGGGCATGGATTCCGCCCATCCCTGACGAACCCGAGAGAATTCTCGAGATGCTACGGCTAATAAATCCGTCCCTCCCAACGCATGACTGGAGTGTCAATCTGGTCGGGGATGAGGTAGGGCCCGCAGCCAGGCTGTGGTCACCATTAATAAAGAGTCAGTCGAGCCGCTTAAAAGGGGCAATGGCCTAGGTGATGCTCAGGGCGCTGCCTTCTCGGCTGCTCCGGGGTAGCCGGAAGACGAAATACCGGAAGAGGAAGCGGAGGATTCCGATGCGGAAAGCATGTTATCCGCCACGTCCCTTGGAGATAGTGCCGTGATAAACTCGGAGATGGAGGACAGCATACAGTACGAGGAAGTCCTCGACGTCACGGTGGTAGCAGCCAACGCTGAGCGATTAACATCTAACGCTACAGACAGCAGGACTCCCGCAACGCCATATCGGACAGTTAATCGGAACAACTCGTCGTTGATAGGCAACCTCCGGGATGGGGCAAACCTCGACGATATTGGAACGGCAGGGAAGTCTGTGCGCTCTCATGTTGGTAGTGCTTCAGTAGTCGTCTTTCTAAAGGCGACGTGGATGTGGCCCTCATCCAAGAACCCTGGGTCAATAGGTCGAGAATCTGCCGATTGGGGACTAAGGGTTTCAAGCTCATTCGAGCCAGCGAGGAGAGCGAAGTCAGAACGTTTATTTTGGTCAAGTCTGGGTTGAACTCCTTTCTCCTAACTAACTACACCAATGGTGATATTACCGCTATCAGTCTAACGGTCGACAGCAAACGCCGAAGACCCTCCACCATAAACGGAGGTGAAAGACCTGGTATCAAATTTCTGCACCGGTAATCTTATTATTGGAGCGGAAGCTAATGCTCACCATGTTCAATGGGGGAGCTCCGATATCAATGCCAGGGGCGAGTCTCTGTTTGATTACCTATTAACAACCAACCTGGTAATTTGCAACGTGGGTAATGAGCCTACTTTTATCACTAAGACCCTTTTATCACATAGACCTCACTATCTGTAGTGAAGGCGATTATGAGTGGGTCAGAAAATGGCGGGTTCTTGAAGAACATTCATTTTCCGGCCACCGTTACATAGAAATGGTTTTAGACCAAAAAGATAGTGGCATACGCAGACGATTTAGCTATTGCATTCAGAGGCAAGTTCCCACAAACTCTGTGTGATCTGATGCAAGTAGCACTGCGAGAAGTTTCGACGTGCTCCTCTCGCTGCGGACTTAGTATCAACCCGGGGAAAGTGAAACTTGTCCTCCTCACCAACCGGTACAAAATACCGCCATTAAGCCTACCTGAACTAAATGGCACGCACCTGGGCTTGTCGGATAAAGCCAAGTTTCTAGACATAGTTCTGGACAAGAAATTGAATTGGAAGGAGAATGTTCTTCAGCGCGAGAAGAAAGCTTGCATCGCTCTTTACACATGCAAAAGAGCCATTGGCAAAAAATGGGGGCTCAGCCCTAGAGTATGCAGTTGGATCTACACGACGATTATTCGCCCAATCATGCCCTCCAGGGCATTCTGGGCATTTTGCCACTTGATTTGGAAGGGTTTCGGTCAGCGGCGGTATCAGCTCTGCGCCTAAGGGAAACCTCCAGTTGGGGTGCTTGTACTATTGGACACTCCAGTATTCTGGAATCTTACAGCTCTATCCCTCTAAGCACAGATCGTTGTGCGACCGCTACAGTCGGGGATAGCTGTTTCAAAATAAACATTCCCAGCAAAGAAGACTTGGAGAGGACAGATTGGTGTCCCGAAACAAATGGTGGCACTTCCATATACACCCACAGCTCGAAGTTGGACGGCAGAGTTGGAGGAGGGGTTTATTCAAGGGATTTGGACCTAGAACTCTCCTTCAGACTACCTAATCATTGTAGCGTCTTCCAGGCGGAAGTCTCGGCAATCCTGGACGCTGCGGGCTGGATAAACAAACGTGTTATCGGAGAAGATATCGCTATTTTCAGCGATAGCCAAGCGGCCATTATATTCCTTGTCTCATACACGTTCAACTCTCAACTGACGCTCAGCTGTCGTCGATCTCTTCAGGAGATGGCCCACGAGAGAACGCGCTTTTTGGGAGTTTCCTTCCTGGATAGCCTAAGCCAGATCGCGGAACTGGACATAAAGGACTTGATGGCCTTCATAAAGTCATCTAACTGGTTCGAGGAGAAGTAACGAGTAACGGTGTCGGTTTGGAGTGTCAGTCCCGGGATTCTGCTATGTGGAAAATCCCAACAACTCAGGGATTTTCCATATGGCTGGGTCCAGGGTGACTTTCCTTGTGTTGGTGGTATCACAACGGGCCTTTCAAAACTGGCCTAAGTGTGCCTCTGCGGCAGCCACTTGAACCTACCTACATATGCACATGTTCAAAAATTGTTTACGCGAGATTTTTCGGATACACACACATTTATACCTACCTACATACAACACATGCTATTGTTCTACTAACTAGCGACAATGCCTTGTGGTTTTCCCACACACAAAACAAATACAGAAATGCGAGCTCTGTTAAGGCAATCCGACACAGTAAATTTAGAATGTTCATGCCTCAGCTGCGTTTTACTAATACATATAGCATAAGGCTGCCCTCGTGTCACATATACGTGTCTTCGGAAGTCGTCGTGTCTCTGCCGACGCTGATTGGCCAAAATCTAAAATTCAATTTGACGCTCGCTCAATTTTACTGTGTCGGGTCATGAATGACTGATTGACCAGCAGGGTGGTAGGTAATGTTGTTATGCGCTACGCTATTGCGCTAGCGCAGTAACTTCCACTTGCGTTGACGAAATTGTTATCATAAATCAGCTATTATTATTTCATTGTATAAAATAAATTGTATTATAATAAACAATTTTTTTTATAAGCAAATAAAATATGTTTAACTAAATATTAAGCAAAATAAAATATTAACATATTTTCTTGCCTAAAATAATTATCGATCTTTTTTTTCAAACTAACTCAAAGGTTCAAAACGCATGAGAAGAATCAACCTTTCATTGTTTGTTCCTTAACGGATTATAATTTTCTGTATTGTTTTTCCTTTGTAAGGAATTGTCTTCTATTAACGAGTCTTAAAAGATGTTTTTTACTATCTGCATTTTATTTCGCGTGTGCAGTGGTTAACTAGCCTTAACAAATAATCCGCTCGTTTATGCTTAGTTTATATTGAGTGCATAGTTTTTTTTCCGCGAATTATGATTAGCAGCATCTCCTAAAAATCAACCCTTCATCGTTTGGTCGTTGATGGTTTATAATTTTCTGTGTTGTTTTTCCTTTGTAAGGAATTGTCTACTATTAACGAGTCTTAAAGGATGTTTGTTACTACCTGCATTGTATTTCGCGTGGGCAGTGTTTAACTAACCTCAAAAAATAAGCAGCTCTTTTAGCTTAGTTTAAATTGGGTACATTGTTTTTCTTCCGCGTTGTTTTTTTACTACAATCCTGAAGGCCGTTAGCTGTGGGAAAACCCGTAAGCTAAATGGCTGATGACGCCGGCATCCTCAAACCATCGGCACAAAAAATGCAAAAAGTAGACAATTCCTTACAAAGGAAAAACAAATGAGAAAATTATAATCCGTTAACGACCAAACAAAGAAGGGTTGATTCTTTCCATCGTTTTGAACCTTTGAGTTAGTTTGAAAAAAAGATCGAGAATTCTTTTTGGCAAGAAAATATGTTAATATTTTATTTTGCTTTATATTTAGTTAAACATATTTTATTTGCTTATAAAAAAATTGTTTATTATAAAACAATTTATTTTATACTATGAAATAATAATAGCTGATTTATGATAACAATTTCATCAACGCAAGTTGAAGTTACTGCGCTAGCGCAATAGCCTAGCGCATAACAACATTACCTACCACTCTGCTGGCCAATCAGTCATTCATGACCCGACACATTAATACAATTAAAGAAAAAAAAACTTTTTTAAAAATAAGCTTTTATTATTGGTTTATAAAATTAACTAAAAAGTAAAAAATAAATTGACTGTAAAGGAATATAACACTTTATAAGTTCATTGTAACCTTTAAAGATAATTTAGCTTCTTCGTCTGCCACAAAATAATTCCATATTGTACATAATTATATATTTCTAACATTAAAACTTTACACCTAATTTATTAAATCTTCCAGTATATATCACATTCCTAATTTTATTAATAATAAAAGCGTGTTAAATTTTGATGGTATAATTAAGAACATTTAGGACCTTCTTTTCTATTTGATGGTATAATTAAGAACATTCAGGTGTTAAATTTTGATGGTATAATTAAGAACATTTAGGACCTTCTTTTTTTTTGATGGTATAATTAAGAACATTCAGGACCTTCTTTTCTTGCTATCGAAATTTAACACGCTTTTATTATTAATAAAATTAGGAATGTAATATATACTGGAAGATTTAATAATTTAGGTGTAAAGTTTTAATGTTAGAAATATATAATTATGCACAATATGGAATTATTTTGTGGCAGACGAAGAAGCCAAATTATCTTTAAAGGTTACACTGAACTTATAAAGTGTTACATTCCTTTATGGTCAATTTATTTTTTACTTTTTAGTTAACTTTATAAACCAATAATAAAAGCATATTTTTAAAAAAGTTTTTTTTTCAAGATCCTACCTCAACGGGAAGTTCGTTGAAAAACAAATTAATCAACACTGAAAACAGACCTTCGTAATTCTCAAATAAAGCGACTCACGCGCCACCTAGCGGGTCCAATTTTTTTTTTAACATTTAGAAATTAATTAAGTAACACACACGTAAAATATCAGCCAAATCGGTCCATAATTACGATTTTGAGTTTTTATTACCGCTATCTCAGCCCCACATAGCGGAACTTTTTTTACAAAAATATTTATTTTAATGGTAGTAATACATGTTACGAATTTCAGCTAAATCGGACCATAAATGCGAATTTTGAAAATATAGCGACCCACGCGCCACCTATCGAATTTTTTTTTATAATATTGCATTGTCATCGGTGTTATACATGGGTGCAGAATTTCAGATCAATCGGACACCGGGAAGTGTATCAAATTTAGCTTGCAAGATTTGATTACAGACAGCCGTCAGGTGAAACTAAATAAAAGGTTATAAAATTGAGCGAGCGTCAAATTGAATTTTTGATTTTGGCCAATCAGCGACGGCACAGACACGACGACTGCCGAAGGCACGTATATGTGACACGAGGGCAGCCGAATGCTATATGTTTTAGTAAAACGCAACTGAGGCATGAACATTCTAAATTTACTGTGTCGGATGGCCTTAACAGCGCTCGCATTTCTGTATTTGTTTTGTGTGTAGGAAAACCACTGTAGCATTACATAAACACACCGCCCTTTTTCGTTTAATTGTCATGTGCACAAAAATGCATAAACAAATAAGAATGTACACAGCAACACTTTACCCAAATTAGTTACAATGAACTCAGCGGGAGTTTATGCAAAGACAGCACATGCCGCATATAGCGAGAGTCTTGTTACACTTGTGCGGATGGTCAAAGATACCGCCAAAGACAGTCGCAATGACTAACTGAGTCACAACGCCAGTTTGCCAGTGCGACTGTCATACCGACACATTTATTGCAACCATATGTTGACGTAGCATATTTTAGAATTATACATTCTAGTTAGTATGTAGTAGTAATATACACGTATGTAAATATACGTTTTAGTCCATAAATAGTTTGTAAGTATTAGTGTAAGAATTTTGTATAAAAGAAAGTAAAATCAATAAAGAAAGACATTCATTGTTCGAACCTTAAACGATTATATTTATTTGGCGATATGGCGATCCTGCCAGGCCTCTAAAATAAATTTACAATTAGGCTTTAAAAGGCGATACCGCCAGCCGAAAATAAAATAATTTACTTGGCTATACACAGCGATATCGCTAGCCATGGTTAAATAAAATAACACTAACACTATCAAAGAAAAAAATAAAACATCAATGAATGGTGTATGGATGGTGCAAAAAGTGATTTGAGATCAACAAAAACGCAAGAGAATTACGCCGCATTAGAATTCAATTTAATGAAGAACAATCGAAAAACAACAAAAATAATTCAACACCATAGTATATTGTCGAAAAACTGATGGAATATTTTAACAATATGGTATATGGAAGGCCAAATATGATGACTGGCAGCAATAAGCATAACAGGGTGGAATAATTACTGGATGTGACTAGCAGCACACAATAAAATTTGTATTAGCATAATTTGGAGACAAAACTAAAAGTAACAACAGCAGCGTAAGGTAGATTTAAAAAAAAAAAAAATGTATGAATAAATAAAAATAATACAAACCTCTTTAGAAATTTACGGCACGCCTTATGGTCGCCATCCAAATAGCAGTAATTTGCTTAGGGGTCAAGTTTTGAATTTTTTTTACTTTACACGATTTTTAAATTACTATGCAGAGGATTTCGACTCAAGAGGAATCTGATAAACAATTTAAAGAAGAAATTGATAAACTCTTTCAAAATTGCGTAGACGCATGCATTAAAGACTTAAATCAGATCCGCGAGAGTCGCAAATCCGAAAAAATTGGCCCTAAACCGATTACTATTGAAGAGTATCGGAAAAGGAATAAATTAAATAAAACGGAAGAAATTCCTAAAATTCCTGTCCTAAACATTGAACATAAACGAAAAAGGGCAGGAAGAAAAGTAAAAAGAAGAATAGAGTTAGCTAAATTACATCAACAATTTAACTTTGCCACTAACTCTGATGAAAGATTAAAAAATACAAGAAAAAATAGAGGTATTAAGACATCAATAGAAAAAAAAAGATTGAGTAAATTCAAACGCATTTGTTAAAATTTATTTATTTTAAATAATCCTTTCTTATGGATAGTGCATTGCCCAATGACCTTGATTACGACGCAATAAACAAAATTGTAGATAACTTAGAGCGTGAAAACGCAGACATTGCTCGTAAATCAAGATCACGAGATAAGGGAAGTAACAGACATAATTTAAATTGCTTAAGAAAATTTTGGTTATATATAGGAATGGGTAGAGAACCTACAATGGAAGATTTATTATATCCTTCCACATTAGTAGAAGAAGTAAACAGATTGATAAGTAAAGCAAAGTCTGAAAATAAATTTTAATTAAAAATTGTAATTTAAAAGACAAATTTATGAATAAATAAAAATTTGAATTCGAAAAATTTTACTATTAAATTTTAAAATGGCATGGTGGAAAACCGCATTGAACGGTATTTTAGTAGCTATAGCAGGATATGAGGTAGGGAAAGAAACCTCTGAAGATAAAATTAACGAAAATAAAATTGCCACATCTGAAACACACCCAATGATAGAAGATAAAGCAGAAATCTCTGATAAATGGTTGGTAATTTTTATATGCGTAAGTTCATTCTTAATTGTCACAATAACAATTCTAATAAAAAATTATATAAAGAACAAATTGAGACAATTGAATAATGTTCAACAACGCATCTAATTGGCAAGAAATATATGACAAATTAAATGAAGAAAAAGCAAAAGTTGGCAAATCATATAAATGTATTAATAAAAGTATTCCCATAACAAAAGAAACTATAGTTAAACATTTAAATACAATTCTGGAAGCTCTTAACAACATTAGACAGGTAATCAATGTGGGAAAGCGCATACTTACCATAGAACACCAAAAATAAGCTTACCAATTTTTCTCAACAGTTCGACACAAACTAGTCTCTGCTCTAGCCAAACACAATATCGATTTTGATGTACCAAATACAACAAAAGAAGAAATTCAAATAGATTTTTTATCACTTTTACCTGAGCGCGTTCCTAGCCGAACCACCTCACTTTCATCGGTGGAAAAATTTAAAATAAACATCCCAATAATAAAGGTCACAATGCCACAAACCGTAGTAGAGTTCATTAAAACTGCATCGTCAGTATTACCAGAGTTTGAAGGTAAACCAGAAAATCTACATAGCTTCCTAGATGCACTCGATATACTCGAACAAATCACACGAAGCATTGGCCATTCATCATCATCATTTATTGGCGCTTAACCGCCTAAGCGATTTTGGCCGTTTCGTATCAAAGCACGCCAGTCATTCCTTTTTAGCGATAACGGACGCCAATTGGAAACCCCAAGGGAGTTCAAGTCATCCTCCACCTGTTGTTTCCATCTCAGTCGAGGCCTCCCCCTTCCTCTGCTGCCGAATTCAGGCGACGATAGGAAAACCTTCTGTGCTGGAGCTTCTTTGTCCATTCGCATAACATGGCCCAGCCAGCGGAGTCTTTGGGCTTTAATTCGCTGGACTATGGTCAGATCTGCGTAGAGCTCGTACAGCTCATCGTTACCATGATAAAAACAAAGCTGAAGGGTACAGCAAGGAATTTTATTAGTAATGAGACCACGATCGAACAATAAAAAACAAATTAAAAACCGCAATAAAGGGTGAATCAGTGGAAGTTTTGACCGCTAAACTACTGAACATCCAACAGCGTAGCAAAACTGCTAACCAATACACAGCGGAAATAGAAAAAATTACGCGATCATTAGAAGGAGCATATATCTCTCATGGATTAAACCCAGACTTAGCCACGAGATATTCAACACAGGCAGCAGTTAAGGCCATGTGCAAAAACTGCTCTAATGACAAGGTCAAGATGATCATGCAAGCAGGACCGTTCTCAACAATGAACGATGCAATCTCGAAATTCACTAACAGTTGTACCGAAATCACTGGCAGCTCAAACACGATTTTAAATGTACGACAGCAAGGTCAGTACAAGAGTAGTTTCCGTGGAGGTTACCGTAGTAACAACTATGGAAATTACCAAAATCGGAGATTCAGACCACAGCCGAGATATAACAATAACTCGAGGTCGTACAACAATAACCGGAGAGAATCACAAGCCCAAAACGGCAACAGATCCTACAACCAGAACCGTAATGTTCGCACCATAACCGAAACGGAAAACCAGGAAACTCCACTTCAGAATTAACAAAAAGAAAAATACTTAATCTAAATTTAAACAGCTATATATCTACAAGGACTTCATTAAACAATTCATATTTAAATTTTTTAATTGATACTGGAGCCGATATCTCCATAATTAAAAAACAGCAAATAAATAATAAAGAAAAAATAAATACTGAACAAATAACAGATTTGAAAGGCATTGGTCAGGGAATAACTAACACTCTGGGCACAATCAAAGTAGATTTAAAAGGCGATGACCTTCTAATTTATCATAAATTTCATGTTGTAGAAGACAACTTTCCAATTCCATGTGATGGAATAATAGGCCTAGATTTCATAAAGAAATACAATTGTATTCTAGATTATGGAAAAACAAAGGATAAACTAATCCTAAGACCATATGATTTCCCTCAAACAATAACAATGAATCTAACAAACTGTCTGTCTGTCAACACAATCACAATTCCAGCTAGATCGGAAGTTATTCGACAAATTAAAATAAATACAAATAACAAAAACATTTTCATACCACACCAACAATTATCCGAAGGCATTTATATCGCAAATACCATTACAAATAACGAACAAACTTTCGTTAGAATTATTAACACAACACATAACAACACAACTATTCAAAATTATAAAATGAATACTGAAAATTTAGATGATTATACACTAATTAAATCAACCACACACAGTAAAAGTAGCACAAATACAGAAAAATTAAAAAGATTAACCAAAAACTTTCCAAATTTTGCTAAAGCTCAATTAACACCACTTTGCACAGAATTCATAGATATATTTGCACTAGAAACAGAACCAATCACTTCTTATAATTTTTATAAACAAAAATTATATATGAAGGATGACACCCCCGTCTACATTAAAAATTATAGGTTACCCCAAACACAAAAAGGAGAAATAACTAAAAAAAGTAAATAAGCTAATCAAAGATGATATCATAGAACCTTCAATATCGGAATATAATAGTCCAATTTTATTAGTTCCTAAAAAATCACTTCCGGGAAACACAGAAAAAAGATGGAGATTGGTTGTTGACTACAGACAAATAAATAAAAAATTAGCAGCAGATAAATTTCCCCTTCCAAGAATTGATGACATTCTAGATCAACTTGGAAGAGCAAAATATTTTTCATGCCTAGACCTTATGTCCGGTTTTCATCAAATAGAATTACACCCAGACTCTAGGGACATCACTTCATTCACTGCTGAAAATAGCACATATAGATTCAAAAGATTACCATATGGATTAAAAGTAGCTCCAAATTCATTCCAACGAATGATGACATTAGCATTCGCTGGCCTTAAACCATCTCAAGCATTTCTCTACATGGATGATTTAGTTGTATTAGGCTGTTCAGAAAACCACATGCTAAAAAATTTAAGAGACGTGTTCTCTACATGCAGAAATAACAACTTAAAATTACATCCAGATAAATGCCTATTTTTCAGCCAAGAAGTAACTTACCTAGGACATAAATGTACAAACAAGGGAATATTACCCGACCCAAGCAAATTTGAAACAGTTCAAAATTACCCAGCGCCAAAAACCGCGGATGAAGTTAAGAGATTCGTAGCTTTCTGCAATTACTATAGAAGATTCGTACCGAATTTCGCGGAACACTCACGAAAACTTACTAAGCTTTGCAAAAAGAATGTTTCCTTCGAATGGACAGAAGAATGTCAAAAAGCTTTTAACTATTTAAAGGAAGCATTAATTAGTCCAAAACTTTTGCAATACCCAGATTTCAATAAAGAATTCTGCATAACAACAGACGCTAGTGGGTATGCTTGTGGAGCAGTCCTTAGCCAAGAACATGATGGCAAACAGTTACCAATTGCCTACGCATCCAGATCATTCACAAAAGGTGAAATAAATAAAGCAACAATAGAAAAAGAATTGGCCGCAATTCATTGGGCCATAACCTTCTTCAGACCATACGTATATGGTAGAAAATTCTTAGTAAAAACCGACCATCGCCCATTAACATACCTATTTTCAATGAAAAGTCCTTCATCTAAGCTGACACGGGTAAGATTAGATTTAGAAGAGTACGATTTTGAGGTGGAGTATATAGCTGGTAAAGAAAATCATATCGCGGATGCATTATCCCGAATAAATATTACAAATTTAAAAGATATGTCAGTGGAAGCAAACAAAATATTTAAAATAACAACAAGATCATCAGCTAAAAAGACCAATAATAAAACTGAAATTAAAGAAAGTCACAAAGAGAACCCCAAAATTTACGAAGCGCTAAATAAATTTGAAGTAAAAAGACATGTCGAGCTCGTTTTCAATCCTCCGAAATTATATTTCAAAAAAGGAAAGAAAATTTGTAGCAATTTTGATACAAGCAACCTAATTGTTGAGGATAAGATTGACTTAGGACAATTCTTTACCAAGCTCGAGAGAGAAGCCGGCAATCTAGGACTTGTACAAGTACAGTTGTCCTTAGGGGACAAATTGTTTAAAAAGAACTATACTGCAGTAGACAAATTTATGGAAAGGGGAAATAAAGTTCTCAAAAAGTTTACAATCGCTCTAACCCCAGAGTTTATATGTGTGACAAATCCCGGGAAAATTAAAGAAATTCTGCACAAATATCATGACGATCCTATTAGTGGTGGCCACCCAGGAATAAAACGCATGACAGATAAAATCAAGCAGAAATATAGCTGGCTGAATATGAAAAATTACATACGAAAATATGTAAAGAACTGCATCCACTGCAAGAAAAATAAAATTAATAAACATATAAAAGAACCAATGACAATAACGGAGACACCTCCGAAGGCTTTTGATATTGTACTAGAGATATACGCCGCCGGCAAACGCCGCCGCCGCCGCCGACAAAAGTCATTTTCGACGCGCCGCCGCCGAATAGCCTTTTTAGCGGCGCGGCGGCGGCGGCGGCGCGCGCCGGCGCGTTTAACTTTTTTTTTTGTGATAATTTTCTAAAGTTACAATTTTTTTTTTAAATTTACAACACCCTAATGGCCGTGCCCTAAATGTGTTAAAAGTGTAGGTATTTGTTTCCTTTAGGGGTCAACTGTTAATAAATTAGCTAAAATTGTGCGGGAGGGCTTAAAAGACGGGATTTGGCCTCAGGATCACGAATCCGGAAGCGCTTTTTTTATTATTTTGAGTTACATATTTGCGATCAAAGTTGTAAGTTTTCATGTGATTGTAATTTATTTAGGCCGTCCCTAAAAAGCGCTTCCGGATTCGTGATCCTGAGGCCAAACCCCGTCTTTAGAGTCCTCCCCCATAATTTTAGCTAATTTATTAACAGTTCACTCCTAAAGGAAACAAATACCAAAGTGCAAAAGATGATGGATCTAGCAGCTGTATTTCACACAGCAAGAACGTCTCAACAGGGAATTTAACACGTCATTTAAAAAACGAGCACAATATACGTCACTTTGATGCAGAAAATACTTCTTCATCTACACTGACAAATTTTTTTCAAAAATGTTCAAAAAAAAGTTCAACTGATTCTAAATGGATGTTGGGAAGGGACTTAGCCTTATGGATGGCACGTGATTTATTACCGTTCCATACAATTGCACACAATGGAATAAAAGACTTTTTAAAAAAATACCATGTAGTAGTAAACGATAATGATATACCACATTATAAAAGAATTGCAACAACAGCATTAGATGATGTTTATGTAAGCGTTTTAAAAGTCGTTAAAGGAAAAATATCTGGGATGGAACATTTTGCTTTAACTTTCGATCTATGGACGGATAACTACTGTAGGCGTAATTATATAACTTTTACTTTTCATTACCTTTAAACAAACTTCGCTATGTCGAGTCTCACACTAGAAACAAAATATGTCTCAAAGTCCCATACAGGAAACAACATATTGCAGGAGATTGAGGAAGTAACTGAATACTTTAACGTAAAGCTTGGTTCGAATTTCGTTGTCACTGACCAAGGCAGTAATATAAAGAAAGCCATCGATTTGGGCAGCCTTAACAACCACTTGACGGCGTATACCTCTATATTGTACAAATCGACACAGTCGGCCCATTGCCAAGGTCAATAAATGGAAACGAATATGCAGTTACCATTATATGCGATCTAACCAAATATTTGGTAGCGATTCCAGTTCCAAGCAAACATGCAACAACTGTCGCTAAAGCCATATTCGAGCATTTCATCCTGATTTATGGTCAAATAAAAACAATTTTAACAGACATGGGCACAGAATACAAAAATAGCCTGTTCAAACAACTGTGTAAATTGTTAAAAATTTGGCACAAAACTTCTACACCGTACCATCACCAGACCTTGGGTACTGTAGAACGCAGTCACCGGACATTCAACGAATATATGCGTGCATACATATCCAGTGACAAAGACGATTGGGATGAATACCTCAGGTATTTCGCTTATTGTTACAATACAACGCCATCAACAACACATAATTATTGTCCGTTCGAACTAATATTCGCAAAACAACCACCAAATTATGAATTTTTGGAAGAAAATAAAATTAGCCCGGTATACAACCATGAGGCGTATGACAAAGAAGTAAAATACAAACTTCAAATAGCACAGCAAAGAGCAAGAAAATTAATTCAATTATGACAAAAATAGCTATAGTAAAGAAATTAATTAATGGAGTGTGGTTACTAAGTGACCTTGCTCAATCCCGACTCTTGCGTCCTCGTTCGTGCACTCTGGGCAACGGGAGCTACCTAGGCTCGCGGCAGAAAGAGAGGGAGCCCCGGTGGGGCCACTCTGACATACTTGGTTTAAGGGCTCACCGAGGTTTTTGCGTAGCGTCTGTTCACCATGAGGTGCGGCTGCAAGCGGGCGTCTGTCTTGAAGCAAGCGGCTCGCTATATAAATGTGTAAATATTTTCCAAAACCCCGAAACGGGTTGTGCGCTGGGTTTGGGACCCGCCACGTAAAAAACTTAATTCCAATGAAAAAATATACAAAGCCTCGGATGAGAACCCCCTTTAATGTTGACGACCCGGCAAAACGAATAAGGCATAACGATTTGGATATTAGGGCATGTACCGGGAATGTCCGGACCCTTTCAAGGGACGGTACCGCTGCCCGACTGGTTGATGTCCTCGTAGGCGCAAAGGCTGACATCACCGCCCTGCAGGAAATGCGATGGACGGGGCAAGGAAAGACGACCATCGGTCCTTGTGACGTATACTACAGTGGCCAGACACGCGGCAAAGCGCGTGGTGTAGGATTCGTGGTGGGAAAGAGACTTCGCCGCCAAGTATTAGCGTTCACTCCTGTGAACGAGCGTCTCGCTGCGATCCGCATCAAGGCAAGGTTTTTCAACATAACATTTATCTGCGCCTATGCGCCGACTGAGGAGACGGACGACGCAGAGCAGGACTCCTTCTACGATAAACTTGAACAGACTTATGATCGCTGCCCACAGCATGATATCAAAATCGTGCTCGGCGACTTTAATGCCAAGGTGGGCAAGGAAGGAGTCTTTGGTCCCACAGTTGGAAAATTCAGTCTCCACGATATAACATCCCCCAACGGCACTAGGTTGATTGACTTCGCCGCTGCTCGCAATATGGTCATCAGTAGTACCAGGTTCCAGCATAAGCGAATACACCAAGCCACATGGCTGTCCCCTGATCAAAGAACTAGAAACCAGATTGATCATGTCTTGATTGACGGCAGACATAGCTCCACCGTTCTGGACGTGCGTACACTGCGTGGTCCCAATATTGACTCTGACCATTATCTTGTCGCAGCCAAGATACGCACACGCCTCTGTGCAACGAAGAAAGTGCGCACAGTAACGGAAGGAAAGTTTGACGTCGAGAAGCTGCGCATGACACAGACAGCTGATAATTTCACAACTCGACTCTCACACCTGCTAGCAGAGGGCAATCCTCGACCTAACGATGTAACCGAGCAATGGAAGCATATCTCTCACTCATTGCGTACCGCCGCTGAGGCCACTATAGGGTTCCAGCGAGCCCGCAAGAACAACTGGTACGATGAGGAATGCAAAACTGCCTCGAAAAAAAGGACGCTGCCTACAAGGAGACGTTGCGAACGGGCGCAACCCGCAGTGTATGGCAACAATATCGTGAGGTAAAGAAGGAAGAGAGACGCCTTTTCAGAAAAAAGAAAAGTGAGGCCGAAAGGCGTGAGTGTGAGGAGCTTGAGATGCTGGCTGGCAGGAGTGATGCCCGAAAATTCTATGAAAAGATCCGGCGGATGACGGAAGGTTTTAAGACCGGGGCAAGCTCCTGTAAGGACAATAATGGCGACCTGGTAACCGACGTACAAAGTGTACTTAAATTATGGAGGGAGCACTTCTCTTCACTGCTAAATTGCGAGGGAGACGTCGAACCCGATACCCCAATCCCTGACGATGGAAAAGTCGTCCCACCACCTGACTATGATGAAGTGAGGATAGCTATATCCCGGCTCAAAAACAACAAAGCGCCTGGAAAAGACGGACTACCCGCCGAGCTGTTCAAACACGGAGGCGAAGAGCTGGTAAAAAGCATGCATCAGCTCTTATGCAGAATATGGTCAGACGAATGCATGCCTCCGGATTGGAATTTAAGTGTGCTTTGCCCAATCCACAAGAAAGGCGATCCCGCTAACCGCACCAACTACCGCGGAATTAGTCTTCTTAATATTGCATATAAGGTTCTTTCTAGCGTGTTGTGTGAAAGGCTGAAGCCCATCGTAGACAAACTGATTGGACCTTATCAGTGTGGCTTTAGACCTGGTAAGTCTACCATCGACCAGGTTTTCACGATACGCCAAATCCTGGAGAAGACCCATGATAAAAGAATCGACACACACCATCTCTTTGTCGATTTCAAAGCCGCTTTTGACAGCGCAAAAAGGAGTTGCCTGTATGCCGCCATGTCTGAATTTGACTTCCCTGCAAAGCTTATACGGCTTTGCCAAATGACGTTGAGCAATACCAACAGCTCCGTCAGAATCGGGAAGGACCTCTCTGAGCCATTTGAAACCAAACGAGGCTTCAGACAGGGCGACTCCCTTTCGTGCGATTTCTTCAATCTGATGCTGGAGAAGATAATTCGAGCAGCAGAGCTAAACCGCAATGGTACAATCTTTTACAAGAGCGTGCAATTGCTGGCGTATGCCGATGATATTGATATCATTGGCCTTAACAACCGCGCCGTAAGCGCTGCCTTCTCTGGACTGGATAAGGAAGCGAAAAAAGTGGGTCTTGCCGTGAACGAGGACAAGACGAAGTATTTGCTGTCATCAAAGAAAAAATCGGCGCACCTGCGCCTTGGCAGCCCATATATAGCATAGCAGATAGCAATAAAAACAAAAAGGAAATCGTAATTCATAAGAATAGGCTTAAACCAATTTAAAAACCTTTAAAAATAAGCATAGCACTTTATCCATAATAAATTCGTAATAAAAAAAAAGGCATTTTTAACACAAGCATTCAAATTTACTCAATCCGATATACGGCACAAGCCGTATACAAACAAACACAAAACAATGGTAACAAGATCCTAATACAATTAAAATTTTATCAACCCAAACAGACATCAAGCGGTTCATTGAATAAGTAAAATAGATATATATAGTTGACTACAAATATATATATCTATTTTTTTTTTAAGAGGGAAGGTGTAGCATTACATAAACACAGCGGAGTGTAATGGGGTGTGGTTGCTGAGTGACCGCGCTCAATCCCGACTCTTGCGTCCTCGTTCGTGCACTCCGGGCAACGTTGAGCTACCTAGGCTCGCGGCAGGAAGAGAGGAGGGTTTAAGGGCTCACCGGGGTCTTTTTCGCAGCGTCTGTACACCATGAGGTGCGGCTGTAAGCGAGCGTCTGTCTTGAAGCAAGCGGCTCGCTATATAAAATTTTTCCCTCCCAATCCAGGGTGTTATGCGATACCGTGCCCATTGGACGTTTGCAGCCGGGAGGCAAATCGTGGCTGTAGTCGAACGGTGCCTCACTGATACCGGGCCGCCTCAGGGAGTAACTATGGTCTTACCGCGGTATGGGGCTCTGCCGCGGCGGACGACACACTTCCCCTTACACTACCCTTGACCCTAAGCTGGCCTTGTCCGGCGAGGGGTCGTACGAACAAGATGAAGAATACACAAAATACAAAGCAATTAACGACTTCGTTTACTCCGCAGCAGAGAAGAACTATGCTGGAGCAAGCGAAAACACAACGCCGGAGGACAAACTCCGCCTCAAAGTTAACTGGGAGGCCGACAGCGATGGAAACTACGGGTCAGTCATCCCCCAAACTGCTATCAAGTAAGAGTGACTTGATGGGAGCAAGCAGCAGTGCGGATGTCTACGCAGTCAAGCAGAAAACGGCGAAAGCTAAACTTCCATCAAGCGCTGGTACGAAACCCAATCTCTTCACATCTGGGGCAATGGTCTCACGACCTGGTTTCAGAGTTTCGAAAGAGAAGGACGACACCGCAAAGGGAGAGACCGCGATGGCAACTACGAGTCTGAATCCCCCCCCAAGAGGCATTTCCCCGACGCTTTGCGTACTGGGATAAAAGAAAGGCCGCAAGGATCCTTAAAAAATATGAGGGAGCATCGCAGGAGAAGCTGTCGCCGGAAGAAAGGAAGATGGTGGAGGAAGCGAAAGCTCTGATACCAAATTTCCAGAGGCCCTATGTGCCTAAGAGGGTGAACGGTAATCCCTTCAAACGCCAGAGATCGGACGGAGAGGTAAACCCCCATCCGAAGCGGCATCAGTTCAACCCCGTAGTGGGAAAACTCAGCTTTGCTGAAGTAACCAAGGACAGAATCCTTATAGGTTTCATTGACCGAGGTAACGACCGTTGGTCCATCCCCAAAGACCGGTGGTTGTATGTCCGGAATGAAATGGGCAGGGCCCTCCTCGACTTAATGCGTGAGTCTCCGGGTAGTCCGCCGCGAGGTACTGACGCGGGCTGGCACCAAGGTCAGATCAAAATATTCGCGTGCGAGGATGAAAGAACTGTCGCACTGTATAAGGCAGCAGTTGCAAGACTGGGTGAAGTCTACCCAGGGGCAAGACTAGATGTCGTCGACTGGAAGGACATTCCTGCTCGGCCAAGGGCAAGGGCATGGATTCCTGCCGTCCCTGCAGAACCCGAGAATATTCTTGAGATGCTGCAGGTCTGGAATCCGTCTCTCCCGACGCAGGATTGGGGCGTCAATCTGGTCGATGATGTGGTTGGGCCCAATAGACAGGTGGTTATCACTCTGAATAAGGAGGCGCTCGAGCCCCTTAAACGGTGCAACGGACGAGTGCATTACGGCTTGGGTCAGATCGTGATCCACGTATACCGTGGCGATGCACAGCGCGCTGCTATTCCGGACGCTCCGGAGGACTCGGAGATCGAGGCATCGGAAGGGGAAGCAGAGGAGTCCGACGCGGAATGTATGTTATCCGCCACGTCAAATTGCGATGGTGCTGCGAACAACTCGGCGATATAAGAAAGCCTGCTTGACGAAGAAGGCCTCGACGTCACGATCGTGGCTAAACCTGACCACACTAACGTTGATGCTGCTTCAGACAGCAGGGTTCCCGCCACGCCAAATCGTGCAGGTGTTCTGAACAACTCCTCGTTGAGAGACAGCCCCCGGAACAGGCCAGACCTCGACGACACGCTGGCGGCAGGGAAGTCTGAGCTCTCTCATGTTGGTGGTGCTTCAGATAAATCTGCACAAATCTAAAGCAGCCTCGCTGTTTTAAGCAGTCGTCTTTCTAAAGGCGACGTAGACGTGGTCCTTATCCCTGGTCTAGAGCCCTGGGTCAATAGCTCTAGGATCTGTGGATTGGGGACTAAGGGGTACAAGCTCATCCAAGCCAATGATGAGGGCAAGGTCAGAACCTGTATTTTGGTAAAGTCTGAGTTAAACACCTTTCTATTACCCAACTACTCAAATGGTGACGTTACAGCTGCCAGCTTAACAGTCGGCAGCACCAGCCTAACGATGGCGTCGGTCTATATGCCCTATGACGCCGAAGAACCTCCTCCACAAAAGGAGGTGAAAGTTCTGGTGGATAATTTCTGTACGGGCCATCTTATTATTGGAGCTGACGCTAATGCTCATCACGTCCAGTGGGGAAGCTCCGATATTAACGCTAGGGGCGAGTCTCTATTTGACTACCTACTAACAACTAACCTGGTGGTTTGTAACGTGGGTAACGAGCCTACTTTTATAACTAAAGCTCGTAGGGAGGTTATAGACCTCACTGTTTGTAGCGAAGGCGCTTATGAGTGGGTCAGAAAATGGCGTGTTCTTGATGAGCATTCATTTTCTGACCATCGGTACATAGAAATTGTGTTAGACTTTATTGTTGAGCAGCCAGTTATGAAACGAAATCCACGCAACACTAACTGGCAGCTACATAACCAAATATTAGCTAGGGACCTACCAGTATTACCTCCACAAGCCCCCTCATCAGTGGGAGAACTGGATGATCTGGTAACGACCTTTACAACGGCGCACTCAAATGCCCTAGAGCAGGCTTGTCCAGTACCAAAACCACGCGGCAAACATAGACCCCATTATTAGCTATTTACGGAAGCCTGACGGATCTTGGACCAGCACGGAAGGGGAAACGCTGGAGCTGCTCCTGAACACACACTTTCCGGGGAACTTGTATGATGCACCTGTAGCATCTGCAACAAACCTGACCGTAAACATACCCATTACGGAGGAAAGGGTAAGGTGGGCAATCAAAAGCTTTGAGCCGTTCAAGGCAGCTGGGCCAGACGGGATTTTCCCCGCACAACTCATAAACACGCTGGAAATATCAGCTAAATGGCTGGTAGTTCTCTATTCAGCCTGCCTGGCTCTTAATTACATTCCGTGCTCCTGGAGAAGCGCCACGGTAGTCTTTATTCCAAAGGCTGGGAAGGCCTCACACTATGAACCTAAAGACTACAGACCGATCAGTCTCTCGTCTTTTGCACTTAAAACCTTCGACAGGATAATTAGCGATTATCTCTCCTCTACTATTGATAGCAACCTTATTTCTAGCTATCAACATGCATACACCAAAGGTAAATCAACGGAAACTGCGCTCCACAGCCTAGTCTCTATTATTGAAAAATCATTGCATGAAAAGGAGTACTGTCTCGTGGCCTTTCTGGACATCGAAGGGGCTTTCAACAATATAAGGCCGGAGGCTATTAACACTGCTTTAACAAACCTGGGCATAAATAGGTCTCTTATTGGAATAATTGATCAACTACTAAAGGGAAGGAAAATAGTTTCTTCACTGGGAACAGTTGATCTTTCACGCTATGTCACAAGAGGAACGCCTCAGGGTGGTGTTCTCTCCCCGCTCCTATGGAACCTCACCGTAAACTCGCTGCTACGAGACACAAGGTGGGGGGCGGGAAGATAGTGGCATATGCAGACGATTTAGCTATTGCATATAGGGGCAAATTCCCACAAACCCTGTGTGACTTGATGCAAGTAGCACTGCGAGAAGTTTCTTCATGGTCCGCTCGCTGCGGACTTAGCATCAACCCGGGAAAGGTGGAGCTTGTCCTTTATACCAGGTGGTACAAGATACCACCGTTGAACCTACCAGAACTAGATGGCGTGCGCCTGAACTTAGCTGACAAAGCCAAATTCCTAGGCACAGTTCTAGATTGAAAGCTTAACTGGAAGGAGAATGTCATCCAGCGCCAGAGGAAAGCGTGCATTGCACTTTACACGTGTAAAAGAGCCATTGGCAAAAAATGGGGGCTCAGCCCCAAAATTTGCAGATGGATCTACACTGCGATAATCCAGCCAATTATGCTGTACGGAGTCGTGGTATGGTGGCCTGCGCTAAGAAAGGCAACAAACCTAAATCTGTTAGGGAAAGTCCACAGATTGAGCATGATCTGTATAAGCGGGGCGTTAAGAACAACGCCCAATGAAGCTCTCCAGGCCATTCTTGGCTTTTTGCCACTCGATCTGGAAGGGTACCGGGCAGCAGCAGCATCGGCTGTGCGTCTAAGGGAAACGTCCGTCTGGGGCGCAAGCACTATTGGACACTCCTGTATTCTAAGATCTTACAGCTTTCTCCCTCTGAGCACAGATCGGTGTGCGACCACAACAGTCGGAGATTGTTGTTTTAGAATAAACATTCCCAGCAGGGAAGACTGGGAGAACATAGATCGGTGTCCCGCCACTAATGGCGGCACTTTTATATACACCGACAGCTCGAAGTTAGACGGCAGAGTCGGAGGAGGCGTTTACTCAAGGGATTTGGACCTAGAACTCTCCTTTAGACTACCTGATCACTGCAGCGTCTTCCAGGCTGAAGTTTCAGCAATCATGGATAGGTGAACGCACCATCGGACAGGATATCTGTATTTTCAGCGACAGCCAAGCGGCCATCAAATCCCTTGGCTCTTACTCGTTCAACTCTGAACTGACGCTCAGCTGTCGTCGATCTCTTAAGAGATGGCCCAACAGAATCGCGTGAACCTCACATGGGTCCCGGGACACAGGGACATTGAGGGAAACTGTAGGGCAGACGAACTTGTCAGGCAGGGCACGACCAAGCAGATTCTTCAAGATAAAGAGCGCATAGGTATGCCGTTTGCCACGTGCAAGCTAATGCTGAAGGAGCATACACTCCGCGAAGCCAACGAAAGATGGCTACAAGCCCCAGGGTGCCGGATATCGAAGCAAACCTGGCCAAAATGCGATCTTAAAAGATCTAGATACATATACGCCCTAAAAAGGAAGGAAATCTCCATATTAATAGGTGTTTTAACCGGGCACTGCCTTATTGGTAGGCACGCAGCAAGGCTAGGCGTTCCCTACCGACGATGCTGCAGGAGTTGCAAAGATGATGAGGAAGAGGAAACGGTGGAGCACCTCATCTGCAACTGCCCGGCCTTAAGCTGAGCGAGAAGGCGCTCTCTGGGAGTTCCCTTCCTGGTTAGCTTAAGCCAGGTCGCGGAGCTAGACATAAAGGACTTGATGGCCTTCATCAAGTTATCAAAATGGTTCGAGGAGGGGTAGCGGTGTCGGTTAGGAGTGTCAGTCCCGGGTTTCGGCTATATGGAGAGTCCCGACAGCACTGGGATTTTCCATATGGCCGGGCCCCAGGACTGACTTTCCTAGTGTTTGGTGGTATCACAACGGGCCTTTTATTACTGGCCTAGGTGTGCCTTTGCGGCAGCCACTTCTACCTACCTACCTACCTACATAAACACAGCGCCCTTTTACTTTAATTTCATGTGCACATAAATAATGTATAAACAAATATGAATGTACACAAACAACATTCTACCCAAATCAGTCACATTGAACTCAGAAGGAGGATCTTGTTACACTTGTGCGAACGGTCAAAGACACCACCAAAGTCAGTCGCAGTGCCCCACTGATCAACCACGTCAGTTTGCCAATGCGACTGACATATTAATATATTTAGAGTTATGCATATTAGTTTGTAGGTGTTAGTAATATACACATATGTAGGTATACGTAAATAATTTGTAAGTATTAGTGTAAGAATTTAGTATAAAAGAAAGTGTAATCAATAAAGAAAATCAATCATTGACCAAACTTCAAACGTTTTATTTAATTTGCTATAGTACCCTTTTGCTAAGTCTATTGTAGTAAAGTATTGAGCTCTTCCTAATTTTGGTAATGGATATTTGTCATGTGACCTCATTTAATTTTCTATAATCTACTACAAACCGATTTTTTTTTTTACCAGAGCTGTCAATTTTTTTCGGTACTACAATAAGTGGGCTCGAATATTTTGATTTACTTTTTCTTATAATACCCTGTTCTGACATTTCTTTTATTTGTCTCCTAACTTCTTCTTCATGTTGTGGGGAACTATATAACTTTGAATTGATTTGTTCGTTTGTAGTTGTTTTTATTTCATGTTGCACTGATGTAGTATTTGTTAGCTTATCGCCCTCTTTAAATAATAAATTTTTAAAACGTTTTAGAATTTTGATAACTGCCTCATATTCTTCTGGGTTTAAATGATTTAGTTGTATTCCTCCAATTATTTCGTCATTTGCTTCTAGTGTGCAAATTTCGTTAAATGTGTGTGGTTTATTTAAAATTAGCGATTCCTTGTTATTAAGGATTAATTTTCCTTCTTCGACATTTAGGATTGCATTTAGATAGTTTAGAATATCAAAACCTATAATAAAATCATATTTTCTTCCTGTTAAAGGTGTCATTTTCCACCTTACTCGAGCATTTTCCGGCAAATTTAATTCTTCAGGGGCTTCTGTATGAACTTCATACTTAATAGTATCTTTATTTGTTAAAATACTAAACGTGATTGGGTCTTTTAAACTTTTTATTTCGAAATCTTTTATGTTGCTATTTATTAAGCTTAGTGTTGCTCCTGTGTCTATCAGAGCTACGTATTTTTTTAGTTTTTATAGTTATTATTATTTTCGGTAAGGATTCCGAGGCTGTCTCGCAAAAAAAATATGGTATTATTTATTTCTTCCCTATAATTATCTCCCGGTTATCCTGAGCTTTGCCTATCCTCGTTAAAGCGCTCTTGGCGATAACTCGAATGAGGGTTTCCTGCTCCTTGATCCCTTAGATAATTGACTTCGATATTGTCCACCTCCATGGGTTCTATGTTCTGCCTTCTTTGCCCTGATCTATTATCTTGGTGTTTTCTTTGAAATGAATTATTTTCGTTAGATTCCTTATTTCTTGGAGTGAATTGGGGATTCTGTTTTGATTGCCCCGAATTTTCAAACCTTTGCCTCTGGTCATAGATTTGTGGATTCTGCCTAAATTGACCTGAATAGTTTTTTTGAATTTGCCCTTGATTTGCGTTTACATTATTTTGTTGAAAATTATTTTTAAAAATTTTTTGATCTACATTATTTGACCGGTTGGGATACTGTTTATTATATCTCCTATCATCCCTAAATTCCTTCCTATATTCTGGTCGGATACATGTATCTTCGAATCTTCTCCTTGTTAAAACCCTTAAAATTTCATTAAGATTCGTTTCCTCGTATATTTTGTCTAATAATGTTCCCTGCGTCATCTCTTTAATTGTATTCACTAGTAGACTGTCCACGTTAGTTAGGTCTATGTAGAGGTCACCGCTAAAATAAACTGTAAGTTCGTCACTTTGGTATTTAATGTTTTGTACTTCTACTATGACTTCATTTACCGAGTTTACATTTAAATTTGAAATTAGTTTATAACTATGGTTCTATATTTGGTCTATACCTTAGTTTCAAAGTTTCTTGAATTAATTGCCACTTATCTGGCTCTGGTATATTGATAATTACATTTTTTGCCTGACCCTGTATAGTTTTGTAAAATATTGCACGTACCGCTTCTTTTCTTAGTATTTCATTATGTACCGCTTTTAGGAAGTACTCCACGCTGCTGAAAAAACGGTTAATTGTGACTTCTCCTACTCCAGTGAATGTTGGTAAGTTGTTGATGGCCTTAAATATATTGGATCTACTATTGTTATTTACCCCTTGGTTGTTTTGTAGTTCTAAATAAGCCATCCTTAATTGCTCCAATTGCTGTTGCCTCCTGGCCAACTCCTCTACTAAATCTACCGGTGGCACTTGTGCTTGGTCTTGTGCCATTCTGACGGCGTCGAATGTTCTTTGTCGGTTTCGTCTTCTAATAATGATTGATTTATACTTTCGTCCTTCAAATGTTTACGTTACTGCACTGAGGATGAATGTTTTTGTTTATTCAATGGTTTCGCAATATTAATTTACTGCACTGAAGATAAATGTTTTTGTTTATACTTTCGTCTTTTTAATGGTTACTTCAATGTTTACGTTTCTGCATTGAAAACCGAGTTGACGATAAATATTTTTTTTCTTTACTACCGAGTTTTTTAAATTTTCGATTCGTATCAAAGGATTTGAATTTAACTAAACAGACTTGTACTTAGAAGTACAAACCAAGTTTTTAAAAAAAGAACACGAAATTTTGCCGAAGTAGCGAACAAGAACAAGACTGACTTTATTTAATATTTTTAGTTACTAGGAAAGTTTACAATTGGTTTAGCTGAATTACATTTGACCTATTTATTTAACTTGTTGATTATTGCTTACTTGCTTATTATTAAAAAAAAAAAAAAAAAAACTAATGGCGGCGAAATACCAACAGGTTATCATAACCTCTAACGAGATATTTAGCCGAGCTTCTCTTTCCAACTTGTGGTGTGTTGCTTTTGAGTTTTCCTACAAGTTGGCGGGACCTACAGTTTTTTGCCGACTCCGAACGGCACTTGCAAAGCAAATGAATTTTTTGCTGAGAAGCTTCTCATGGCAGAAATACACCCGGAGAGTTTGCCAAACTACTGCCGAGGGGCGACCCCGTTTAGAAAAATTCTAATTTTTGATGTTACTTTTGTCGGGCATCGAACCGCCACGAATTGGTGTAGAAGGCCGAACACTTAACCGCTACACCACGGCGGCCGCCACTTGCTTATTATTGCATTACTTTTAATTGACCTACTTATTTAAGTTGCTGGCTTTGGCAATGTAGTGTTATTTAGCAAATGGACAGGAAGTCGTGTTTTGGCTTCCTGTTTTTTGTTATTGAATTTATGAATTTATCTATATCATCATTAAATGAAATATATGAACATCCGCCGTTGTCCGCTTAGCTGCGTTGGCAACCGCACTGGTGCTAGCTCCCATCAAGTCAATCTTACTCGATAAAGGTTTGGTTGACCGACTCGTAGTTGCCATCGCTGTCGAGTAGGGAAAATGTGTCGTCCGCCGCGGTAAGGCCATGCTTACTCTCTGAAGCGACCCGGTATGAGAGAGCCTCCGTTCAAATACAGCCCGATTTACCTGCCGGCTGCAAACGTCCAATGGGCACGGTTTCGCATAACACCCTGGATTGGGAGGGGGAAGCTCTTTGTCGTCGCGCCAGAGAGGCTAGGCTGCTCTCGTGATGAAGTGTCGTTCGGACCTATGATCACAAGGGCAGCGTAGCCCTGTGGCTATCGACTTAAGCCCTCGTACCGTGGCACCCGAGAGCATGCTTACACCAAGGGTAAATCAACAGAAACTGCGCTTCACAGCCTAGTCCCTATCATTTAAAAATCGTTGGATGAAAAGGATTAAGGAAAAGGAGATGGGGCCGTGTGTAGAAGACCACGCAAGTGGGGAAAGCTTCTGATCGCCATTCAACTGGGAATGCCCAGAGCGATTCTTCTATGTGCGGTCCAAGCAGCTCACTACGTCCGGGAAAGCCCACGTATCTCTGGATAGCCACTGAACACCCGCTCGGTGGTGAACTGAAGTGAGAAGGCGACAACCTGACAAGGCCACTCCGACATAATCGGTTTAAGGGCTTGCCAGGGGACTTCATCAGCAGCGTCTGTCACCGCTATACAAGAAATGCGATGGACGGGGAAAGGTTATAAGACCATCAAAACCTGCAATGTCTACTGGAGCGGCCACACTAATGAGCGCAGATTCGGCGTCGGTTTTGTGGTGGGAAATAGGCTTGTGAAACAGTAAGAAAAGGATTACTGTCTCATGGCCTTCCTTGGCATTGAAGGGGTTTTTAACAATATAAGTCCGAAAGCTATTAACACCGCTCTTACTAATCTGGAAATAAGCAGATCCCTTACTGGACTAATCGATCAACTACTACGGTGGAGGAAAGTATGTTCATCACTTGCAACGGTTTATTTATCACGCTATGTCACAAGGGGAACGCCTCAGGGTGGAGTTCTATCCCGCCTCTAAAGAACCTCACTGTCAACTCGTTGCTACGAGACACGTGCTGGGGGGGCGGGAAGATAGTGGCATACGCAGAAGATTTAGCCATTGCATACAGGGGCAAATTCCCACAAACTCTGTGTGACTTGATGCAAGTAGCACTGCGGCAAGTCTCGTAATGGTCCTTTCGTTGCGGACTTAGTATCAACCCGAGAAAAGTGGAACTCGTTCTCTACACCAACCGGTAAAAAATACCACCACTGGACTTACCAGAACTTAATGAACTTGGCTGATAAAGCCAAACTCTTGGGCGCAGTTCTGGACAGGAAGTTAAACTGGAAGGAAGTTAAACTGGAAGCGCCAGAGAAAGGCGTGTGTTGCACTTTACACGTGCAAAAGAGCCATTGGCAAAAAGTGGGGTCTCAGCCCCAAAATATACAGATGGATCTGCACTGAAATTATCCGACCTATATGGAGACGTAGTGTGGAGGCCTGCGCTGAGCAACGCCACAAACCGGAATCTGTTAGGTAAAGTCCATAGATCTCACCTGATCTGTATAAGCGGCGCACTAAGAACAACGCCCAACGAAGCTCTTCAGGCCATTCTACGCATTCTGTCACTCGATCTGGAAGTGTACCAGGCAGCAGGGGCAGCGGCTCTGCGCCTAAGGGAAATGTCTGGCTGGGGCGCAAGCACAACTGGGCACTCCAGTATTCCAGGATCTTACAGTTTTCTCCCTCTGAGCACAGATCGAGGTGCGGCCACAACAGTTGGAGACAGCTGTCTCAAAACAAACATTCCCAACAGGGAAGAATGGGAGAGGATGGATCGCTGCCCCGCTACTTATGGCGGCGAGGACATCGTTATTTTCAGCGACAGCCAGGCGGCCATCAAAGCTCTTGGCTCTTATTCATTCAACTCTGAACTGGCGCTCAGCTGTCGCCGATCTCTTCAAGAGATGGCCCAACAGAATCGCGTGAACCTCACATAGGTGCCGGGACACAGGGACATTGAGGGAAACTGTAAGGCAGATGAACTTGCCAGGCAGGGTGAGACCAAGCAGGTTCTTAGGGATGAAGGGCGCATAGGTATGCCGTTTGCCACCTGCAGGCTAATGCTGAAAGAGAACACACTCCGCCAAGCCAACGAAAGATGGCTGCAGTTTCCACGATGCTTTATATCCAAAGAAACCTGGCCGAAATGGGATCATAAAAGATCAAGACAAATGTATGCCCTAAGGAGAAGAGAAATCTCCATATTAACTTTCGGACGTTGCTTCTGCTGGCTAGCATTTCAAGCTCTTCGATTTCACGCTTTTCCGCTTCCCTTTCCTTCGTCGGAAAAGCGCTAGACGGTAGTGTTCACACACGCTCCTCGTTGCATTCGCTTTTAAGGTTGCCTTATAGGCGTCGTCCTTTCTTTTCACTGCGTCTTTGCACTCTCTATCATCGTGCTAGCAGTTTTTTTGCACTTGCCGGAATCCAATTACTTCTACGGCTGCGGTACGAAGTGCTCCGGGGATATGTTCCCACTGCTCATGCACTCTGCTGCGTTGAATTGTGTTCTCAGAGAACAGGTGTGCGAGTCGTTCTGCGAAATTGTTGGCAGCCTGTTGTGACTGCAGTTTTTCGACGTCCAGCTTTCCTTGCGTTTTTTGTCTCGCCTCTTTTGTTGCACTTAGGCGGGTACGAATCTTGGCTGCTACCAAGTAGTGATCGGAGTCGATTGTCGGGGCCCTCAACGTACGTACGTCCATAACGCTGAAAGCGTGCCGCCCGTCTATCAGAAAGTACAGCTGCAAAACTATCGATGGTATTTTCGATAGTATCGATAGTTTTTTTTTGGCGATGTATCGATTTTTTTTTTTGCGATAGTCGATAGTGTCAGTGCAATGAAAATTTGTGATGCGTATAATATTATACTTATTTAGAAATTAACGCTCAAATTGCAATATTTGTAATTTTTTACTTTTTTGGCACATGTAGATACATGTAAATTATGTATGGATATGATCGGAGTTGAAGTTCCTCCAAACTTAAATTACGATAGTATACGATAGTTTCGAACTATCGATAGTATTTTTGCAACTATCGAAAATATCGAATGGCGCCACTATCGATAGTTTTGCAGCTCTATCAGAAAGCGATGGATCTGTTTGCGTGTTTTCCGATATGGCGAGATCAATGTTACTTGATGAATCTTTTTATGCTTGAACCTGGTGCTGGCTACGACCATATTTCGTGCCGGCGAAGTGAATCAGTCTGAATCCATTTGGTGAAGTCACATCATAGAGGCTGAACTTTCCGGTAGTGGAGCTAATACATTCTCTTTGGCCACCCTGGCGTTAAAGTCTCAAAGCATGACTTTGATATCATGACAGGGCACCGCTCATAAGTTTCTTCTAATTTCGCGTAGAATGCATCCTTTTCCACGTCGTCTTTGTCCTCGGTCGGTGCGTGCACGCAGATAAACGATATGGTGAAAAATCGTAATTTAATTCGGATTGTGGGGAGACGCTCATTCACGGCTGTGAAGGACATCACATGTTTTACAAGTCTCTTTCCTACCACAAAACCGTCGCCGAATATACGCTCATTAGTGTGGCCGCTCCAGTAGACATTGCAGGTTCGGATGGTCTTATACCCTTGCGCGGTCCATCACATTTCTTTTATAGCGGTGATGTCAGCTTTGCCTTATTGAGGACCTCGTCACCTTCCCTAGTAAGGGTTCGGACATTCCAAGAGCATTCCCTGATTTCATTAAATATAGTCCTAGTTCGTTTGCTGTGGTCGTTGTACTCGCGTCTTTTGTAGAAATATGATTAGGTTAGGTTCATGTGGCTGCCGCAGAGGCACACTTAGACCAGTTTTGAAAGTCCCGTTGTGATACCACCAACACTATTAAAGTCAGCCTCGGGACACGGCCATTTAGAAAATCCCTGAGTTGTTGGGATTTTCCACATAGCAGAATTCCGGGACTGACACTCCTAAACCGACACCGTTACTCCTCCTCGAACCACTTAGATGACCTTATGAAGGCCATCAAGTCCTTTATATCCAGTTCCGCGATCTGGCTTAGGCTATCCAGGATCGGAACTCCCAAAAAGCGCGTTCTCGGGCCGCTTAAAGCCGGGCAGTTTCAGATGAGGTGTTCCACTGCTTCCTCCTCCTCATCGTCTTTTCAACTCCTGCAGCATCGTCGGTAGGGCACACTTAAGGGTCAGTTACATAAAGCTTTATTTTGACTTTACCTCAACCTTTGACTTTGACAGAAAAGTTCAGTATACGTATTTAAACGAAGCATGCAAATTGGAGACCTCAAAGTTGAAGCAAGATTAAAATTTGGCAAACTCTCAAATTTTGCTTGCTTTGCTTGCTTTGACAATCAGATGTTGATGAATTTGCTTTAATTAAAGAATAAAAAGTTGGAGGAAATAATAATTAATTATTTTTTTCTCTATTAAATTAATAAATTAACCAAAACACTCTGAATGCAAAGAAATAAATAACGAAAACAAATGTATAAAAGAGAAGCGTCAAGGCGTTCATTGTAGCATACCTCTGAAGTTGGACGCAAAGTTTTGAGGTAGCAAATGTCAGGCGAGGTTAACAAAGCTTTATGTATTCGACCCTTTAGCCTTTCTGCCTACCAATAACGCAGTGCCCACTTAGAACACCAATTAATATGGAGATTTCTCTCCTTCTTAGGGCGTGAATGTGGCAAACGGCATACCTAAGCGCTCTTTATCCCGAAGAACCTGCTTGGTCGTACCCTGCCTGGCAAGTTCATCTGCCTTACAGCTTCCCTCAATGTCCCTGTGTCCCGGGACCCATGTGAGGTTCACGCGGTTCTGTTGGGCCATCTCTTGAAGAGATCGACAACAGCTGAGCGCCAGTTCAGAGTTGAACGAATAGGAGCCAAGAGCTTTGATGGCCGCCTGGCTGTCGCTGAAAATAACGATGTCCTCGCCGATAGTGCGTTTACTTCAGCCTGGAAGACACTGCAGTGATCAGGTAGTCTGAAGGAGACCTCAAGTTCCAGATCCCTTGAGTAAACCCGTCCTCCAAATCTGCCGTCTAGCTTCGAGCCGTCAGTGTAATCAGAAATGCCGCCATTAGTAGCGGGGCAGCGATCCATCCTCTACCATTCCTCCCTGCTGGGAATACTCGTTTTGAAGCAGCTGTCTCCGACTGTTGTGGCCGCACATCGATCTGTGCTCAGAGGTAGAAAACTGTAAGATCCTAGAATACTGGAGTGTCCAGTTGTGCTTGCGCCCCAGCCAGACGTTTCCCTTAGGTACAGAGTCGCTGCCGCTGCTGCCTGGCACGATTCCATATCGGGTGGCAGAATGCGTAGCATGGCCTGAAGAGCTTCGTTGGGCGTTGTTCTTAGCGCGCCGCTTATACAGATATGTGAGATCTATGGACCTTACCTAACAGATTCCGTTTTGTGGCCTTTCTCAGCGCAGGACACCACACCACTACTCAATATAAGTCGGATAATTGCAGTGTAGATCCATCTGCATATTTTGGGGCTGAGACGCCACTTTTTGCCAATGGATGTTTTGCATGTGTAAAGAGCAACATACGCCTTTCTCTGGCGCTGAAGAATATTCTCCTTCCAGTTTAACTTCCTGTCCAGAACTGTGCCCAAAAATTTGGCTTTATCAGCCAAGTTCAGGCTCACGCCATTAAGTTCTGGTAGGTCCAGCGGTGGTATTTTTTACCGGTTGGTGTAGAGAACGAGTTCCACTTTTCTCGGGTTGATACTAAGTCCGCAACGAGAGGACCATTACGAGACTTGCCGCAGTGCTACTTGCATCAAGTCACACAGAGTTTGTGGGAATTTGCCCCTGAATGCAATGGCTAAATCGTCTGCATATGCCACTATCTTTCCGCCCCCAGCACGTGTCTCGTAGCAACGAGTTGACAGTGAGGTTTGTTGTGAATTTGCTTAGTGAATGACCCTTCTCTATATATTTAATACAACCCTGAAGTAAATCATTAAATGTCAAATAAAGACAATGTCTTCACTCCGTTTGAATTACAATTGTGCTTACACGCCTTTAATTTATCTACTGCGAATATCGGTTTGTATCATATCATCCAACAGGTTATGGGCCTATATGATAACGCGTATCTAAGCTGGAGTTAAAAGTGGGCGGCGAGCAGTTTACTATTATTGTTGTTGATATATTATATGGTTGAGGGAGTTGGCCGGGGTTGCCGGTTCGAATCCCACCTCAACCAAAGTCTTTTTAATTTTATTTATTTTATTATTTTAATTTTCTATTTAGTTTAGTGGACTGTAAAATCATTTTATTAAACTTTATTGTTATTTAATGAGGGTGAGCGCTAGGCCTAACGAGACAGTTAGCAGCAAAAGCTGAATGATACTCAGCACTAGGCCCTGAGGCAGTTAGCAGCCTTAGCTGATTGACACTCACTTTACCCACATTATATTATTTTATACGTAGTATTTATTTAGGGACGTAGATCCCTTCCAAAATTTATTTAATGAGGGTGAGCACTAGGCCTAATGAGACAGTTAGCAGCAACAGCTGAATGATACTCAGCACTAGGCCCTGAGGCAGTTAGCAGCCTTAGCTGATTTACACTCACTTTACCCACATTATATTATTTTATACGTAGTATTTATTTTGGGACGTAGATCCCTTCCAAAAGTTATTTATATGCATCGTTGTCATTAGGGGCGTAGATCCCCTTCGAAGCGTATGCATAGGAGGCTAGCGTGAGTGCTAAATCCACACTTTGTTGAAGCAGCTATAAGCTATGTATTCAGAAAATTCTATAAACTATCTGCGAATTACATTGGTATGTAATGCAGAAGATATGAAATGAACGAAATAATCATAGCTTATGCCGCGTAAACAACGCGTATAAATTATAAATTGAATAATTCGCGAAGTCTAACGAAATCTTAGCGATCGGCTGCATAAAGCAATATTTTGTGGCGGCAAACCACAATTATATATCATTTGATAAGCTAAAAGGCCGTGAAAATTTTGATGTGTGGAAGCTCCATGCAAAATCTTATCTTGTGATAAAAGGGTGCTGGGATGTAGTAAAAACCGGACTACAAGCAACTCCTTCAGATAAAGATAGGCAGGCAGGTCAGCGGGCGCTTGCAGAAATCACGCTAATGATTGAACATATAAACTTTTCGCACATCGCGACAGCTACGGCATCATTGATATTGGCAGGCTTACCAAATGAATTTCGAGCTTTGGTCTTAGCCATCGAAAATTCGAAACAACAGCTTACGATCGATAATGTAAAAACACTACTATTGCAAGAAGCGAAATTTGGTAAACGAAATGGTGATTGCGCTTTGTATTCCAAAAATAAATATAAGCCTAAATTCGTCAAGTGCCACAATTGCAAAGAATTAGGACATTATGCTAAGCAATGTCCAAACAAAAGTAACAACACTTGCGCAAAGAATGGGAAAATACTCTTTGCTTCTTTGCTTTCGTATGACAGCCGCACAGCTGATTGGTATGTAGATTCTGGTGCAACAGCACATATGACGCAAAACAAACAATTGATTTCTAATGAAAAGCCGACAATTGGCAAAAATATTATTGTGGCGAATAATAAAACAATTCCAGTGGTATCAAGCGGTACAGCAAAATTAAGTTTGTCCACAGGATATGATGCATTTCTCAACGTTGATTACGTGCCCGAATTGTGTGTGAATTTACTGTCCGTGCGTGAAATGACCAAAAACGGCAACAAAGTCGTGTTTAAAGAAAATTACTGCCGAATTTTTGATAACAAAGAAAATCTGATTGCTACCGCAACTGCGGTCAAGGACCTCTATCGTCTAAATGTTCGTGAAAGCAAATAAATAGGGCACTTATAGCAAATAATGACTATGAGTTATGGCATCGTAGATTAGGCCATATTTGCAACGAAAATTTAAAGAAAATTAAAAACACATGTAGTGGTGTAGATTTTAGCAACATTGGTAAAGAGCAATGTGTAGTGTGCATTAAGGGGAAACAAACCCGCGCTTCGTTCAAAGACAGTGGTACTCGAGCTGAAAATCTTGACCTGGTGCGCTCAGATGTGGCAGGGCCTTTCCAAGTAAAGTCACATTCGGGTCGCATACTTTTTGTGACCTTTATAGACGATTTCTCGAAAAAAATTACAGTCATACCAATCAAACATAAATCAGAAGTCTTCGAGGAATTCGTTAAATATAAAAAGTTAGTGGAAAATCAATGTTCGCGTAAAATTAAGATACTTCGTTCGGACAATGGCACTGAATACACGAACAGCAAATTTAAAGAATTTCTCGAGTTTCGAAAGTGCAGATTCCGACCTAGGTACTGACGAAAACCTTCTGAGGCGTTCCGAAAGAATAGCAACCAAACAAGGTAATTGTAATTTTAATTTTGTTGCGGTCGATTATGTGTTATAAGATCCAGAAACGCTTGATGATGCAATCTCTGGCGAAAACGCCGAAGACTGGATGCTAGCAGTTAACGAAGAAATGTCGTCGCTCCATTCAAATAATACTTGGGTTTTGACTGAGCTACCACCTGGCAAAAAGGTTATAAAATCAAAATGGGGTTTTAAGACAAAACAAGATGCTACTGGTGAAGTAGTTCGACGCAAAGCTAGACTAGTCATTAAGGGGTTTAGCCAAGAGAAGGGCGTTAACTACGATGAAACATTTGCTCCGGTTGTCAGGTACACATCAATTCGATTGCTGCTCGCCACTGCAGCTAAGTACAATTTGTTTATTCATGGATGCGGTCACCGCGTTTTTGAACGCTGAATTAAAGAACGAAATTTATATTGCACAGCCAGATGGCTTCGACGATAAATCTGGACGCGTATGCAAGCTACAAAAATCACTTTATGGCCTTAAGCAATCGACTAGGCTTTGGAATGAGAAGTTTAACGATGTTTTGTTGAGCCTTGGTTTATGTCGTAGCGACATCGATCAGTGTGTGTACTATCGTACAAATGATAACGAAAAGTTGTTTGTTGCTGTATACGTCGATGATGTACTTCTTTTCTCCAACAACATTGAGTCGATATTAAAGCTTAAACGAGAGTTGTCATCTATTTTCAAGATGAAAGATATAGGTGAAGTCTCTTCGGTATTGGGTATGCGCGTTAAAAGAAACAACGATACAGGTACTATAAAAATAGATCAATCACAGTACGTAGCTGACTTATTGCAACGATTCGGTATGTCTGATTGTAACCCAGTATCAACGCCGATTGATTTAAATCAACGAATTAGTTCCAAAATGTGTCCGTCAACTGAAAGTGAAAAACAAGATATGCTGGAGATTCCATATATGCAGGCAATTGGATGCTTACTTTTCGCATCGCAAATAACACGTCCAGACATTTGCTTTGCCGTAAATTTACTGAGCAAGTTTTCCACAAACCCAGGAAAGGCGCACTGGGTGGCAGTCAAGCGTATCATGAGATACCTCAAGGGTACCATTGACAAAGGCTTAGTTTTCACTAAAGAAGCAAGTGATATTACAGGATTCTGCGACGCTTACTGGGGTAGTGATCTTAATGAAAGACGATCGACCACGGGTTATGTGTTCAAATATCAAGGTTGCGCCATTACCTGGTGTACACGTAGACAACGCACCGCGGCGCTCTCGTCGACCGAAGCAGAATTTATGGCAATCACTGCTGCCGTTCAAGAAGCATTATGGCTACAACGTTTTTTTAATGATTTAGAAACCGGGCCAATGTAATCACTTATTTTACATTCATTATACATCATACTCACCACGAACCAAACACGTACATATCAAGCATCAATTTATTCAACAAAATTTAAAAGGCTGCAAAATCAGTCTTAACTACATTTCTACAAATGACATGGCTGCTGATATTCTCACCAAAGGCGTATCTAAGGGCAAACATAGGCATCTCTCTGAAGCTCTTGGACTGGCTTAAGTAAATACTTAATATATTCATTAATTTTTGTAAACATTACATCAAAACATGTAAATAACTTTTACTTGTAAACATATTTAAAAAGAATTGTCATTCAGGAAAGGTGTTGTGAATTTGCTTAGTGAATGACCCTTCTCTATATATTTAATGCAACCCTGAAGTATATCATTAAATGTCAAATAAAGAAAATGTCTTCACTTCCGTTTGAATTACAATTGTGCTTACACGCCTTTAATTTATCTACTGCGAATATCGGTTTGTATCATATCATCCAACAAGGTTCCATAGAAGCGGGGAGGGAATTCCACCCTGAGGCGTTCCCCTTGTGACATAGCGTGATAAATCAACCGTTGCAAGTGATGAAGATATTTTCCTCCCCCGTAGTAGTTGATCGATTAATTCAGTTAGGGATCTGCTTATTCCCAGATTAGTAAGAGCGGTGTTAATATCTTTCGGACTTATATTGTTAAAAGCCTCTTCAATGTCAAGGAAGGCCACGAGACAGTAATCCCTTTCACCCAAATATTTTTCAATGATAGAGACTAGGCTGTGAAGCGCAGTTTCTGTTGATTTACCCTTGATGTAAGCATGCTGATAGCTGGAGATAAGGTTGCTATCAATAGTAGTGGAGATGTAGACGCTGATTATCCTCTCGAAAGTTTTGAGTGCAAAGGACGCGAGGCTGGTGGGTCTGTAGTCCTTTGTCTCGTAGTATGAGGCCTTCCCAGCATTAGGAATAAACACTACCGTGGCGTGTCTCCAGGAGCACAGAATGTAGTTGAGAGCCAGGAAGGCTGTATAGAGAATTACTAGCTATTTGGCTGATGTCTCCAGCGTGTCAATGAGTTGCGCGATAATAATCCCGTCCGGTCCGGCAGCCATAAATGGTTCAAAGCTCTTAACTGCCCGCCTTACCCTTTCCTCCGTGATGGGTATATTTACTGCCAGGCTTGTTGCAGGTGCTGACGGTGCATTTTGCAAGTTACCCGGAAAATGTGTGTTCAAGAGCAGCTCAAGGGTTTCCCTTTCCATGCTGGTCCAGGATCCGTCAGGCTTCTGCTAATACCTAATGGCTGTTTGAGTTTTCAAGAGAACTCGTCTAAGTCTCGCTGTGTCGTCGACCTTTTGTGCAGAAATTCCTCCTCGAAGTTCTCTTTGCCTGTCTCAGGGCTTTTTTTAGGCCCTTAGTTTAACTTTGTATTCGAGCCATTGAGGCTCCGTGTCGATGTGTTTAGCCTTATTAAATTGCTTCCTGCAGATTTTACGGAGCGAGTCCAGGCGTGGGTTTGGTACTGGACAAGCTTGTTCTAGGGTATTTGAGTGCGCCGTGGTGTATGTCTTTACCAGGTCCTTCAGGCACCGATGAGGGGGCTTGTGGGGGTAGTACTGGTGGGCTAAAATTCTCTGGCTAAAAATTCATTGTGTAGCTGCCAGTTGGTATTGCGTGGATTGTGTTTCATAATAGGTTGCTCTACACGAAAATCCAACACTTTTTCTATATATCGGTGGTCGGAGAATGAGTGTTTTTCAAGAACACGCCATTTTCTGGCCCAATCATAAGCGCCTTCACTACAAATAGTGAGACCTCCCTACGGGTTTTATTGATGAAAGTAGGCTCGCTACCCACGTTGAAAACTACCAGATTGGTTTGTAATAGATAGTCAAAGAGAGACTCGCCCCTGGGATTGATATCAGAGCTTCCCAATTGGACGTGATGAGCATTAGCGTCCGCTGCTATAATAAGATGACCCATACAAAAATTTGACACCAGACCCCTCACCTCCCTTTTTGGTGGAGGTTCATCGGCGTCGTAGGGCATATAGACCGACGCTGTCGTCAGGCTGGTGTTGCCGACTGTTAATGTCACCATGGGTATAGTTAGGTAGAAGAAAGGTGTTGAGGTCAGACTTAACCAAAATACAGGTTCTTACTTTGCCCTCCTCGCTGGCTCGAATGAGCTTGAAACCCTTAGTACCCAATCCGCAGATCTTTGAGCTGTTGACCCAGGGTTCATGGATGAGGACCACATCCACGTCGCCTTCAGAAAGACGACTACTTAAAGCAGCCGAGGCTACTTTAGATTTGTGCAGGTTTATCTGAAGCACCACCAACATGATGAGAGCGATTAGACTTACCTGCCGTGACCGCCGCCGAACCACGTGGAGACGCCAAATAAACGTCGATGACAGCGTTTCCGAGTGCATTCCGGATGTGCCGCCACTGGTCCTTGGGGTTGGCCAAAAGGTCGTTGCCTCGGTCAATAATGCCTATAAGGATCCTGTCCTTGGTTACATCAGCAAAGCTTGGTCTGCCCACTCCGGGGGTGTTTTGATGCCGCTTGGGATGGGGTATTAACTCCACGTTCTATCTCTGGCGTTTGAAAGGGTTTACGTTTACCCTCTTTGGCACATAACTTCTTTGGAAATCCGGTATCAGAGATTGTACTAACTCCACACATTTCCTGGAGCTCGGCGACAGCGTTTCCTGCGGAACTCCCTCATATTTCTTCAGGATCCCGGCGGCCAATAGTTTTTTCAGGTACGCTGAGCGGCGGGGAGATGTCTCTTGGGAGTCCGGACCCGTAGTTTCCATCGCGGTCGCTCCATTTGGTGACAGACCATTCTTTGGATCTCTGTGGCCAGGACGTGAGACCATTGCCGCAGGCGTTGAGAGACTGATTTTCATACTAGCGGTTTATGGAAGTTCAGCATGCGCCATTGTCTGCTTAGCTGCGTAGGCAGCCGCACTGGTGTTGGCTCCCGTCAAGTCAATCTTACTTGAAGATTTATAGGTTGACCGACCCGTAGGTGCCATCGCTTTCAGTCCCCCGGCTGATTTTGAAGTGGACGTTGTCCTCCGACGCTGTGCTTTCCCTTGATCCAACATAGCTCTCCTCTGCTGAGGAGTGAACGTAGTTGCTGGTTGTTTACAGTTTTGTTTTGTGATTTTTATCTTGTTCGTACGACCCATCGCCGGATAAGGCCAGCTTAGGGTCAAGGAGAGAGTGAGGGGAACGTGTGTCGTCCGCCGCGGCAGAGCCCCATACCGCGGTAAGGCCATAGTTAATCTCCGAGACGGCCCGGTATCAGAGAGGTTCCATTCGATTACAGCCACCATTTGCCTCCCGGCTGCAAACGTCCAATGGGCACGTGGTAGCATAACACCCTGGATTGGGAGGAGGAAGATCTTTGTCGTCGCGGCAGAGAGGCTATGCTTCTCTCGTGATGTTGTACCGGGCGGCGCTATGATCACAAGGGCAGCGTAGCCCTGTGGCTATCGACTTAAGCCCTCGTACCGCGTCAAGGTGTCCACCCTTCACGAGGGAGAAATATGATTAATAAAATGAAAAAAAAATTTGTAAAGCTTTTCATTAGCAAATAAAATTTAACTTACATGCGTTTCTGTACCGTTCTTGTCGCTCACAACGGAAGACGATGGAGATTCTGGTCGAGGTAGAGTATTTGCACAAGATGGGCTAACACTTTGCTTAAGCATCTCCTGTGATATACCGCTTGACGTTGGTCCCAAAGTTAGATTTGAAATTAGATTTATATTGTTCTTGGTAGGCATATAAAAGGGTTTCTTTGGTATTGTATACCAATAATACCACTAGGTTTCTCAACGGTTACTAAAGCTTTTGATTGCACTGAATTCGAATCTAAAGTCAGGTTTTTCGGGCCACCCTAGGTTTTCTCTCTGTGGCAGGGATAACCAGCGATTTCAACCTACTGAGCGCTACAACAACAACGTCATACTTTCTACAACAACATCGCTAATGGAATCACAAAAAATAACACGAAAGAATTATTATTAAACTAAGACAAAAAAACAGTCGCCGCAACTAGTATGTATGTATAGCAAATAAAAAATAAAAACAAATACATACAAATTAACGTATGTATGTGCGTAAGTACCTATGAACGCGTGTGTGCCCCTTATACATTCACAGCGAAGCGCGACCAGCCATCATGAAATGAACGGTATTCCAATAATATTGCAATGATTTTTTGTATTTTTTTTGCGAATCTGGTTTGTTGTTATGAGTCACAAAGAGCAGGATGTTTTTGTTGTACGCGGAGATCGGTAGTTGTAAAAAATTCTAATTTGTTTTAATAAATTACCAAGTGCAACTCGTTTTTCTGTAGTCAAGGGACCAGATTTTAATTTTGATTTTTATATCTGATCGCATACAGATTGTTCAAAGTACAAAAGATGAGAGGTTAGTTTGTAAGAAGATAGGTAGCTGTAAAAAAAACCGCGATTAGCCAGTAAACGTGAAAGAAGTTAACTTCTTAAGTTCAGAAATAACGAAATATGAATAGGATGTATTCGAGAATGGTTTAGATTCACAATATCTTAGTTCCGGGAAGTGGACCATGGAAACGATCCATTCGAAAATATCTTATATATGGTGCGTTTTACTTAAAATTTGGTACACGGTTAGAATTAGGCCTAAATTAACAGGAGCCAATAAGAATGCGATATAGAGGAAGAGGGGCGTGGCAGAAGGAAAGAGGGCAATGAAGAGAAAAAGGGAGGGAGATAGGAAAGAGAGTTGTACGAAGAAAGATAGGAAGACTAGGGGGCAAGCCTGCTTGAAATTTTAATTTTTGGAACACGGTCGCAAATACCTTTCACTTGACACCCATATAGGCATATCTTGCTCAATATTAAAAAAATAGATAGGTGGCAACCCTTTGACCCCCAAGTGGCAGCCGCCATGTATATAGTCTTAGAATGAATCATACTACTAATAATGCCAAATTTTATACAAAACGGCAAAGCGGTTCCCGAGATATAAGGAAAAATAAATAAGATACGGCAACCCTAGCTGGCAGCCCTAGCTGGCAACCCTGCTATAAATTGTCATATTTGAAATGCGACCGAAAATAGCTTTCATTTGATGCCCATATTGGCATATATTGCTAAATATTTAAAAAAAAATTGAGATAGGTGAACCCTGTGAACACCCTCAAATGGAAACACCCACGCATATGATCTTAGAATAAATCATGATATCTGTAAAGCGAAACTTTATCCATCCCTAGGTGGCAACCCCTCTTTAGATTTCCATATTTGGAATACGGTTGAAAATACCTTTCATGTGGCAACACCCACGCATATAGTCTTAGAATGAATCTATAATGACAAATTTTATGCACATCGGTCAAGCAGTTCTCGAGATATTAATAAAAATAAATAAAATGCAGTTAGGTGGCAACCCTATGTGGCAGCCCTGCTTGAGACTTAAATATTTGGAATACGGTCGAAATTACCTTTCATTTGATACCCATATTGTCATACCTTGATTATCATCATCATTTATTGGCGCTTAACCGCCTAAGCGATTTTGGCCGTTGCCTATAAAAGCACGCCAGTCATTCCTTTTTAGCAATAACTGACGCCAATTGGAAGCCCCAAGGGAGTTCAAGTCATCCTCCACCTGTTGTTTCCATCTCAGTCGAGTCCTCCCCCTTCCTCTGCTTCCGAATTCAGGTCACGATAGGAAAACCTTCTGTGCTGGAGCTTCTTTGTCCACTCCCATAACATGACTCAGCCAGCGGAGCATTTGGGCTTTAATTCGCTGGACTATGGTCAAGTCTGCGTAAAGCTCCTACAGCTCATCGTTAAATTTCCTTCGATACTCGCCGTTGGCATCACGGGAAGGACCATAAATCATCCGGAGAACTTTTCTCTCAAATACTCCAAGGGCCATCTCATCTTCTCTTGTCATTGTCCATGAATCTGAGTCATACATCAGGACAGGTATGATAAGAGACTTATAGAGCGTGATCTTTGTTCTTCGAGAGAGGACTATACTTATCGATTGCCTACTCAGTCCAAAGAAGCACTTGTTGGCAAGAGTGATTCTCCGATGGAGATATTATTTTCGGTGTTAATACTGGTTCCCAAATAGACGAAGTCCCTCACAGTTTCAAATTTGTAACTATCAACAGTGACATGGCTGCCAAGGCGCAGGTTCTCCGATTCATTCTTTGATGACAGCAAATACTTCGTCTTGTCCTCGTTGACCGAAAGACCCATTTTTTTTTTGCTTCCTTATCCAGTCCAGAGAAGGCAGTGCTTACGGCGCGGTTGTTAAGCCCAATTATATCAATATCATCGGCATACGCCAGCAATTGTACGCTCTTGTAATAGATTGTACCGTTGCGGTTTAGCTCTGCTGCTCGAATTATCTTCTCCAGCATCAGGTTGAAGAATTCACACGAAAGGGAGTCGCCCTGTCTGAAGCCTCGTTTGGTTTCAAATGGCTCAGAGAGATCCTTCCCGATTCTTATGGAGCTGATGGTATTGCTCAACGTCATTTGGCAAAGCCGTATAAGCAGGGAAGGCAAATTCAGACATGGCGGCATACAGGCAACTCCTTTTTGCGCTGTCAAAAGCGGCTTTCAAATCGACAAAGAGATGGTGTGTGTCGTTTCTTTTATCATGGGTCTTCTCCAGGATTTGACGTATGGTGAAAATCTGGTCGATGGTAGACTTACCAGGTCTAAAGCCACACTGATTAGGTTCAATCAGTTTGTCTACGATGGGTTTCAGTCTTTCACACAATACGCTAGAAAGAACCTTATATGCGATATTAAGAAGACTGATTCCGCGGTAGTGGGAGCGGTTAGCTGGATCACTTTTCTTGTGGATTGGGCAGAGCACACTTAAATTCCAAACCGGAGGCATGCACTCATCTGACCATATTCTGCATAAGTGCTTATGCATGCTTTTTACTAACTCTTCGCCTACGTGTTTGAACAGCTTGGCGGGTAGTCCGTCTTTTCCAGGCGATTTGTTGTTCTTGAGGCTGGATATAGCTATTCTCACTTAATTATAGTCAGGTGCTGGGACGACTTTTTCATCGTCAGGGATTGGGGTATCGGGTTTGACGTCTCCCCCGCAGTTTAGCAGTGAGGAGAAGTGCTCCCTCCATAATTTAAGTACACTCCGACGTTACCAGGTCGCCATTATTGTCCTTACAGGAACTTGTCCCGGTCTTAAAAGGCGTCTCTCTTCCTTCATTGCCTCACGATAGCGTTGCCATACACTGCGGGTTGCGCCCGTTCGCAACGTCTCCTTGTAGGCGTCCTTCTTTTTCGAGGCAGCTTTGCATTCCCCATCGTACCAGTTGTTCTTGCGGGCTCGCTGAAACCCTATAGTGGCCTCAGCGGCAGTACGCAATGAGTGAGAGATATGCTTCCATTGCTCGGTTACATCGTTAGGTCAAGGATTGCCCTCTGATAGCAGATGTGAGAGTCGAGTGGAGAGATTATCAGCTGTCTGTGTCATGCGCAGCTTATCGACGTCAAACTTTCCTTCCGTGAGCACTTTCTTCGCTGCAAAGAGGTATGTGCGTATCTTGGCTGCAACAAGATAGTGGGCCGAGTCGATATTGGGTCCATGCAGGGTACGCATGTCCAGAACGGTGGAGCTATGTCTGCCGTCGATCATGACATGATCAATCTGGTTTCTTGTTCTTTGATCAGGGGACAGCCAGGTGGATTGGTGTATTCGTTTATGCTGGAACCTAGTACTACTGACGACCATATTGCGAGCAGAGGCGAAGTCAATCAACCTAGTGCCGTTGGGTGATGTTATATCGCGGAGACTAAATTTTCCAACGGTAGGACCAAAGACTCCTTCCTTGCGCACCTTGGCATTAAAGTCGACGAGCACGATTTTGATATTATGTTGGGGGCAGCGTCATAAGTGCGTTCAAGTTTATCGTAGAAGGAGTCCTTCTCTGCGTCGTCCGTCTCCTCAGTGGGCGCATAGGCGCAGATAAATGTTATGTTGAAAAACATCGCCTTGATGCGGATCGCAGCGAGACGGTCGTCCACAGGAGTGAACGCTAGTACTTGGCGGCGAAGTCTCTTTCCCACCACAAATCCTATACCACGCGATTTGCTGCGTGTCTGGCCACTTTAGTATACCTCACAAGGTCCGATGTTCGCCTTTCCTTGTCCCGTCCATCGCATTTCCTGTAGGGCGGTGATGTCGGCCTATGCGTTAGCAAGGACAACAAGCAGTCGGGCCGCGCACAACCCGTCTCCGGGGGTTTGAATAAAAATATTCACATTTATATAGAGAGTCGCTTGCTACAAGACAGACACCCGCTTGCAGCCGCACCACATGGTGAACAGACGCTGCGAAACAAGACCTCGGTGAGCCCTTAAACCGAATATGTGAGAGTGGCCCCAGCGGGGCTCCCTCTATTTCTGCCGCGAGCATAAGTAGTTCACGTTGCCCAGAGTGCTCGAACGAGGACGCAAGAGTCGTGACTGAGCAGGGTCTTAGAGTTGCAGCCCTTTGGCTAACTATACAACCATACCCCATTACACTCACAAAAAAATCTTGCTCTATATTTAAAAATATTGAGAAAGGTGGCAACCCTGTGAACCGCCCCAAGTGGCAACACCCACGCATATAATCTTAGAATGAATCATACTATCTATAGGGATCAATAAAAATAAATAAAATGCGGTTAGGTGGCAACCCTAGGTGGCAGCCCTGTTTGAGATTTAAATATTTGGAATAGATAGATAATACCTTTCATATTGGCATATCTTGCTCAATATTTAAAAAAAATTGAGATAGGTGGCAACCCTGTGAACCGCCCCAAGTGGGAACACCCAGATATAAGAAAAACGTCTACGCCTGAAAGTCTGCAACATACGCCTGAAAGTCGGCTACAATTTCTATTTCCGTGCCATTACTTCCATTTCATCGCCATCCATTTTCTCAAATTTTACTTTCAATCATAACTTCATATAGCCGCCTAAAATTATAATTTACAAAAAAAAATTTAGTTTTTTTAATAAATTGACAAGTTAAACTAATTTTTTTGTAGTCAAGGAACCATACCCTAATTTTGGTTTTTATATTTGACCCCATACAGATTGTTCAAAGTACAAAAAATGGGGAGTTAAGCCCCAATTACATAAAACTTTGCAGGTTTCACTTTCATACAAAGTTTGTGGAACGCAAAGCGAAGAGAGATTTTGGCATTGTATACTGATATACCGAGGCGCGCATCTGTCAAAGTTTCACAAAGTTTTATGTAACTCGGGCTTTAGGGGCCATTCAAGAATTACGTCATCACTATTGGGGGGGTCACTGGTTTGCTTATTTTCGATGACATGGGGGCTGGGGGAGTATTGATGATGATTACGTCATCAGTAGTTACCCTGCTAACCATCTTCTGATAACACAGTGTTACAGTGAAAAAACACTCAACATGCGACCTAGCTAAGATTGTTCATCTAGTCGAGTGTAACACGAAACGGTATTTGAGGAATCGCCTGTACCCTCAAATTTTTTTTATCGTTAAAAACCCGTTTTTTTCATGTTTGTCGGCATATAAAAATTCCTAGAGGGGCTATTTTTGAACCGTTTTTAATTTTTCCAACGGTTTTGTAAAGTTAAATAATGGTATTTTTAAATAGTTAAAACTAGACTCTATCTATTGAAAAGTGTTAAAAATTGACGAAGCTACAACGTTTTTTCGAAAACAAGAATTTCCGCAGTAAAACTCATTATATATTTTTATTGATTCCATTGTTCTTTGTATACAGAAAAATTTTACTTTTTCAAAATAGGTTCGAGTTAGAAATGTTTGCTTGATCTTTTTCGTTTAAATGACGAATTATCAATTTCACGTATAAGTGACCAGTAGCCTGTTTCTATAACCTTTCGTTATAATAACGATCGATTTGCTACCGCTAGGCTCGTATCGCTTTCGATATGAAAAATGTTTCTGTAACACACTCAATTCACCTTGCGATAAAATAGTGGTGAGTTTTTATCATATCGATGGAATAAACGAAATGGAACATGCCATCTATCATTGATAGCAAAAAAGTATAATATATAACAAAGTGCAGTGAAGTTCCAAATTGTTAATAATTAAGGTAATTGTCTACTTTAGCTGTCAACTGCTAATTAATTAGCTAAAATTATGGAAGGGGGCTCAAAAGACGAGATTTGGCCTCAGGATCACAAATCCGGAAGTGCTTTTTTAATATTTTGCTTCTCTGAAGAGATATTTGCAAACAAAGTTGCAAGTTTTCATGTGGTTGTTGTAATTTTATTAGGCTGTACCTAAAACGTGCGAAAGAATGCGTACCGTGGCATGTTGCCACGGTTCAGGCAACCACCCGGGTTTGGGATAGCGTAGCCCAAGGTTATTTCTCAAGGTGTTTCGCACATAAATACCATGGATTCCGCCCCAATTTTGGTATCGGACCCGGGTCATTTTTCGGATGCTTGACCATAACTTTTCACAAAAACAAAAAATTAAAAAATCGCTTCCGGATTCGTGATCCTGAGGCCAAACCCCGTCTTTTGAGCTATCTCACATAATTTTAGCTAATTTATTAGCAGTTGACCCCTAAAGGAAACAAATACCTTTTTGGGCTTTATTAGCTCCAAAAGTTTTCTTTTTGGTTTTTTTGTAATTTTTCCACTCCTTTTTTTTCTATAAAATAAAAAATGAATTAGAAAACTAAAAATCTAAATTAGTTACCAACGAACTTCACTCATTTTCGTTTTAACGTATAATATCACGACCTTCGGAGCTATTGATACGAATAACGCAAGAAATATCGAAAATACATACTCACCACTCATACAGAAACACTACCTTGCGATAACCATGATTCAGGGTTGCATTTTGCGATATAATTCGTATCGCAAGGATACAGAAACGGGCTACAGCAGTAATTAGCTAACATCCTCACTTGGTTCTTTCCTACAAACCGTTTTTCAATCGTCAATATCTCTTGATGAAAACGTTCTCCTTGTTCGTCGCTAAATTGACCGAGATTGTCTGGGAAATTTTTTTGACAAATTGTTCCATATAGCCCAGTTTCAAATGCAGTGGCGGTAAAATGATGTCGTCAGCCTTTTCCTGCCTAGTTGGAAAAACTATGTATCTCGATGGCCAATCTTTACACATATAATGATTTTTGGCACGACTGTCCGATTCACAAAAGTAACATGGATTTTTGGTGTAGCCTCCTTGCATTCCGAATTGAATTGTCAGGACTTTAAGATCCGAAACAATCTGCCAGTGATACTTATTGTAATTTATTAATCGAAGGATCTTCTCCATTGTTTGGTATGTTTCTTTCATATCAGTGGCGTATGCTAAGGGGACAGGTGGTAGCTGATTGTTGTTGTGCAACAATACTGCTTTCAAGCCTACGATATTAGTGAATTTGGAATTAATTTTCGAATTATACTTACTCGATTTTGGTTCTCTCACATACACAAAATTATAGATACTTACTTTTGAGTCAATAAACAATCGACAACGGGCAATGCTCGTGATCGAGTGCGGCGAACAATTTATCCACATCAACACAATACACCAGATTTTTGTCGGTATCATCAGTATCGAAAACTCGTTCAAACGATGTTAGTTCTTTATCCCGGCCAAGTGTAACTTTGAAGTCATCTTCTACCAAATTCCACTGCTTCAATCGAGAGTCCTTATAGAATCAATTTAGCTTGCGCTACACTTCTCCAATAACATAAACTCGATTGAACCCATATACATTTATGTATGCATGCAAAATAACGTAGAGTCATAAGCATGACTAACAACTTAGAAATGTAAGTTTGTAAATTAGATTACTCATAAGGTAGATTGTTAGCATATAAAAGACGGCGATGAGCCGAAATAAATTCATTCTCGGTCTAAGACGAAATCTTATTGTTTTACTTATTCCCGGAATCTAAGCGTGCATTTTAATGCTCGGAACGAAGCGGCTGAGGAGCTAAGATAGTACCTAACCTCCTTTAAACTTTACATGGCGATCCTGCCAGCTTAAAACTAGATCCTGCCAGCTTAAAGCTATATCCTGCAAGCTCTAAGCTAGATCCTGCAAGCTCGAAACTAGACTTTGCCAACTTTGCATAAGCTCAAATCGAGATCATACCAAACCAAATCTAACCCTACCAACCCTGCCACTACATTATGGTAGAAGAATACGTTCCGGAAGGATCGAAAAACACCGAAGAGTACCCCAAATACATCCCTACAAAAATTGTAGTAGGTCCCAAACCAATATCCCTAGAGGAATACCGGCAAAGGCAAAACCGTCAAAAAGCCAACCTTCAAGAATTTAGGCAAAGAATAAGCTGCGAAAATAAACCCAAAAAAACGTGGAGGTAGAAAGCGAAAGCACCAAAAAGAATGTGCAGAATACATCGTATAATTAACATCAGTCGCGGGCAACAAAAGAAGATCTTTATAAACAAACTAAAAGATCTGCGCAAAAATGGGTGGAACCTAGCAACAACAACAACACAGAACCACAAAAAGGATAATTAGGAAATTTAAAATATAAGACAGCTATAATTAATAAACAAAAAATATATATTTTTTGTCATTAAATTAAAAAACAAGAACTAACAATCAAAAGGAAAATTGTTTTTCTCATTCATAATTTTTTCTCAACCGTAAAATATAAACTGATTACCCTATTTTGAAAAATACCTCTCATGGACAACGCATTGCCCGACGATCTTGACTACGAAGCAATAAATTATATCGTCGATAATTTAGAGCGTGAAAACGCGAATGAAATACGTAGGTCAAGATCTCGCGACAAAGGAAGTAATAGAAGCTATCTAAATTGGTTAAGACAGCATTGGCTTTACATAGGAATGAGTAGAGAACCTACAATGAGAGATGTTTTATACCCTACTACATTAGTAGAGGAGACAAACAGATTGATTAATTTAACACGCTAATATTACAAATTTTTTCACAGTTAAATGAAGGTTTTTTTTACATAAAAATGACTTGGTGGAAAATTTCACTAAACGGCATATTAATAGGAATAGCGGGATACGAAGAAGGAAACGAAACTTCAGGTGAAAACACCTCCGATACCAAAATATGTAGTTAAATACGAACCACACCCTGTCGTAGAAGAAGTTTCCGATAAGTGGTTGGCCGCGTTTGCATGCGTAGTTACATGTTTAATTGTCGCAATGGTAACCTTGATAGAAAATTTCATCAAAAATAAATTGAGACAATTAAACAATGTACAACAAGGTGTATAATTATCCCAATAAAAAAAAAACAACTTCCCAAAAATGCCTAAGTTTTCATCCAGAAATGAATCAATGGAAAGAAATCCATGACATATTACTGGAAGAAAAAATTAAAGCTAGTAAATCATACAAATGTATAAACAAGAGTATTCCCATAACAAAAGAAACTATAGTAAAACATTTGAACATAATCTTGGAAGCCCTTAGTAATACTAGACAGGTGATCAATGCAGCAAATCGCATACTTACCATAGAACACCAAAAATAAGTTTAGCAATTTTTCACTGCCGTACGAGATAAACTCGTATCTTCAGTAGCTAGACACATTATGGAAGTAACAATACCAACCACATTCTATCAGAAAGTGTTCGAAGCCGGACTCCATCACCCTCTTTAAGTCAAGGGGAAGACGCCAGTAAAGTAAAAATCCCAATCATAAGCGTCAAATGGTACAAACAGTAGTCGAATTCATTAAAACTGCCTCGTCAGTACCTACTCCCAGAGTTTGATGGGAAGCCAGAAAACTTACACAGTTTCTTAGATTCCCTCGATATACTTGATCAAATCAAGGATGAGCACGAACTTTTAGCAATAACAATGATAAAGACCAAACTAAAAGGAACGGCAAGAAATTTTATCAGTAATGAAAACACGATTGGACAAATAAAAACAAAGCTCAGATGGGTCAGTTACATAAAGCTTTATTTTGGCTTTACCTCAAACTTTGACTTTGACAGAAAAGTTCAGTATACGTATGTAAACGAAGCATGGCAAATTGGAGACCTCAAAGTTGAAGCAAGGTTAAAATTTGGCAAACTCTCAAATTTTGCTTGCTTTGCTTGCTTTGACAATCAGATCTTGATGACTTTGCTTTAATTAAAGAATAAAAAGTTGGAGGAAATAATAATTAATTAATTTTTTCTCTATTAAATTAATAAATTAACCAAAACACTCTGAATGCAAAGAAATAAATAACGAAAATAAATGTATAAAAGAGAAGCGTCAAGGCGTTCATTGTAGCATACCTCTGAAGTTGGACGCAAAGTTTTGAGGTAGCAAATGTCAGGCGAGGTTAACAAAGCTTTATGTATTTGACCCTTAAAGCGCGATAAAAGGTGAATCGGTAGAGGTTTTAACCGCTAAACTCCTAAACGTTCAACAACGTAGTAAAACGGCGGAAATAGAAAAAATTACCAAATCACTAGAAGGAGCATATATCTCGGATGGATTAAACCCAGACTTAGCAACGAGATATTCTACACAGGCAGCAGTTAAGGCAATGTGTAAAAACAGCTCCAAGAATAATGTTAAAATGATAATGCAAGCAGGAACGTTGACAACAATGAACGATGCGATCTCTAAGTTCACCAACAGCTGTACCGAAATAACAGGCAGCTCGAATACAATTTTGAACGTACGACAACAGAGTCAGTGGAGGAACAATTTCCGTGGAGGATACCGAAGTAACAACCATGGAAATTACCAAAATCGGATATTCAGACGACAACCTAGATACAACAATAACTCGAGGTCGTACAGCAATTATAACAATAACCGAAGAGGAATAATTCAATTTCAAATTTTTTAATTGATACGGGAGTCGAAATTTCCATTATAAAAATGCATTAAATTAGTAAAACGCACAAAATTAATAAAGAACAAATTACAGATTTAAAGGGCATTGGTCAGGGAATAACCAGCACATTAGGCACAATTAAAGCGGATTTAAAAGGTGATGACCTTCTAATTTACCATAAATTCCATGTCGTAGAAGACGACTTTCCAATCCCACGCGACGGAATAATAGGACTAGATTTCATAAAGAAATACAATTGTATCTTAAATTATGGCAAAACAGAGGATAAATTAATCCTAATGCCATTTGATTTCCCCCAAACAATAACAATGCACCTAACAAATAGGCTGTTTGTCAACACACTTACTATCTCTGCTAGATCTGAAGTCATTAGACAAGTCAAAGTAAACACCGATAACAAAAACATCTTCATACCACACCAACAATTATCTGAAGGCATTTTCATTGCAAACACTATCACAAATAAAGATCAAACTTTTGTTAGAATTATCAACACAACACATAAAAACACAACTATTCAAAATTACAAGATTAATACCGAAAATTTAGACGATGACACACTAATTAAAACAAACTCATACAATAAAAATTGCAAGGATACATAGAAATTAAAAAGATTAAAAAAACCTTCCACAATTTGTCAAACCTCAACTAACAACACTATGAACAGAATTCATAGACATATTTGCACTAGAAACAGAACCAATTTCCTCTAATAATTTCTATAAACAAAAATTACACATGAAGGATGACACCCCCGTCTACATAAAAAATTATACATAGATTGCCTCAAACACAAAAAGGAGAAATAACCAAACAAGTAACTAAGCTAATCGAAGATGACATAATAGAACCTTCTATTGCAGAGTTTAATAGCCCAATCTTATTAGTACCTAAAAAATCAATCCCAGGCAAAACAGAAAAAAGATGGAGATTAGTGGTAGACTACAGACAGGTAAATAAAAATCTAGCAGCAGACAATTTCCCACTTCCAAGAATTGACGACAATTTGGATCAACTTGGAAGAGCAAAATATTTTTCATGCCTACACCTTATGTCAGGTTTTCATCAAATCGAATTACACCCCGACTCCAGGGATATTACCTCATTTCCAGCCGACAATGGCACATCTAGATTCAAAAGACTACCCTATGGATTAAAGGTAGCACCGAATTCATTCCAAAGAATGATGACCCTAGCATTCCCAGGTCTCAAACCATCTCAAGCATTTCTCTATATGGATGATTTAGTAGTATTAGGATGTTCTGAAACCCATATGCTGAAAAATTTAAGAGAAGTGTTCACTTGTCGAAAATACAACCTAAAATTACATCCAGAGAAATGCCTATTTTCAGCCAAGAAGTAACGACCCGAGCAAATTTGAAACAGTCCAAAATTACCCAACACCAAAAACAGCCAATGAAGTTAAGAGATTCGTAGCTTTCTGCAACTATCGCAGAAGACTCGTACCGAATTTCGCAGAACACTCATGAAAATTAACTAGGCTTTGCAAAAAGAATGTTTCCTTCGAATGGACAGATGAATGTCTAAAAGATTTTGTCTACTTAAAGGAAGCATTAATTAGTCCTAAACTTTTGCAATACCCAGACTTCGATAAAAAATTCTGCATAACAACAGATGCTAGTGGGTACGCTGTGGGGCAGTCCTTAGCCAAGAACATGATGGCAAACAGTTACCAATTGCTTACGCTTCTAGGTCCTTCACCAAAGGTGAAACAAACAAAGCCACAATAGAAAAAGAATTGGCCCCAATCCATTGGGCCATAACCTTCTTCAGACCATATGTTTATGGCAGAAAATTTCTAGTTAAAACTGACCATCGTCCTTTAACATACCTATTCGCGATGAAGAGCCTTTCATCTAAGCTGACACGAGTAAGACTCGATTTAGAAGAGTACGATTTTGAAGTGGAGTATATAGCCGGAAAGGAAAATCATTATCCCGCATAACAATTACAAACTTAAAAGATATGTTAATTGAAGCAGGTAAAATATTAAAAATAACAACAAGATCAGCAGCGAAACAGACCAGCAGTAATGCTGAAAATAAAGAAAGTCACAAAGAGAACCCCAAAATTTACGAAGCGCTAACTAGGACAATTCTTTACCTGGCTTGAAAGAGAAGCCGGCAATTTAGGACTCGTACAAATACAATTGTCCTTAGGGGACAATTGTTTAAAAGTAATTATACTGCAGTAGGCAAATTTATAGAAATTGGTAACAAAGTTCTCAAAAAGCTAACAATCGCTTTGACCCCAGAGGTTATATATGTCACAAATCCCGGGAAAATTAAAGAAATCCTTCACAAATATCACGACGAACCTATTAGTGATGGCCACCCAAGAATAAATCGCATGACAAATAAAATCAAGCAGAAGTATAGCTGGCTTACGCTCGTGAAGGGTTGACACCTTGGCGCGGTACGAGGGCTTAAGTCGATAGCCACAGGGCTGCGCTGCCCTTGTGATCATAGCGCCGCCGGTACTATATCACGAGAGAAGCCAAGCCTCTCTGGCGCGACGACTAAGATCTTCCCCCTCCCAATCCAGGGTGTTATGCGACCACGTGCCTATTGGACGTTTGCAGCCGGGAGGCAAATCGTGGCTGTAATCGAACGGAGCCTCTCTGATACCGGGCCGCCTCGGAGAGTAACTATGGCCTTACCGCGGCATGGGGCTCTGCCGCGGCGGACGACACATTCCCCATACTCTTTCTTTGACCCTAAACTGGCCTTGCCCGGCAAGGGGTCGTACGAACAAGATGAAAAAAAGTAATAAAAACCTTAAAACTAATGATACAACCATGTATACTGCCCAGCAGAGGAGGAAAATGCTGGAGCAAGCGAGAACGCAACGTCGGAGGACAAACTCCATTTCTTTATCAGCCGAGAGATCGACAGCGATGGCAACTACGAGTCGATCAGCTCTGGATAATAAGGGGGCAATCCCCAAAGTAAGTACCGGTACAAACACGGAGAAGCCAACAACGGCTGATGCTAGAGCCCTAGTAAGTGCCGGTACCGAAACCAAGTCTTTAACGTCTGTGGCAGTGGTCTCACGACCTGGCCCCAGAGATCCAAATAAGGGAACGACCGCGATGGCAACTACGGGTCGAAATTTACCCCAAAAGACATCCCTCAGTCGCTCTGAGTACTTGGACAAAAGAGCGGCCGCGAGGATACTGAAGAAATACGAGGGTATTTCACAAGAGACGCTATCGCCGAATGCTAGGAAGACAGTGGAGATGGCTGAAGCTATCTTACCGAACTTCCAAAGCAATTACGCGCCAAAGAAGGTTAATATAAATCCCTTCAATCGCCAGAGATCGGACGTGGATTTAAAACCTCACCCGAAGCGGCAGCAACACGCCCCCGTAAAGGGGTAAACTCAGCTTTGCTGAAGTGACTAAGGATAGGATCCTCATAGGCGTCATTGACCGAGGTAATGAAAACTGGGCCATCCCTAGGGACCAGTGGCGGTACGTCCGGAACGCTATCGGTAATGCCCTTCTCGACATTATGGATGAGTCTCCGGGTGCCACTCCGATGGGTTCTGATGCGGGATGGCACCATGGCCGAATCAAGGTATTCGCTTGCGAGGATGCAAAAACTGTTGCACTGTACAAGGCAGCAGCTGCAAGACTAGGTGAGATCTACCAAGGGGCAAGAATCGAGGTTATCGACTGGAAGGACATCCCGGCTCGGCCAAGGGCAAGAGCGTGGATTCCTGCTATCCCTGCTGAACCTGAGAGAATTCTCAGGATGCTGAGGATCATGAACCCGTCTCTCCCGACGCAGGACTGGGGTGTAAATCTGGTCGAGGACGCGGTAGGGCCTGATAGGCAAGTGGTCTTCACCTTGAATATGGAGGCACTCGAGCCCCTTAAACGGTGCAATGGACGAGTGCACTACGGGATGGGTCAGATCGTGATCCACGTATACCGCGGCGATGCACAGCGCGCTGCTATTTCGGAGGACTCGGGCATCGCAGTGCCGGAAGGGGAGTCGGAGATGTCCGACTCGGAAAATATGGTATCTGCCACGTCAAATGGCGAGGGAGCAGTGAACAGCTCGGAGATGGGAGACAGCCTGCTGGACGGGGAGGACCTCAACGTCACAGTGATAGCAGCTAGTCCTGAGCGCACCACAGTGTACACTGCCACAGTTAGTAGGATCTCTGCCACGCCAAACCGTGATCTGAAGAAATCGTCGTTGAAAGATAAGTCTCCAGACGAGGTGGAACTCGACGATACGGTGGAGGCAGGGAAGTTTGAGCACTCTCATGTTGGTAGTGATTCAGATAAACCTGCACAAATCTAAAGCAGCCTCGGCTGCTTTAATCAGTCGTCTCTCTAAAGGCGACGTAGATGTGGTCCTCATCCAAGAACCCTGGGTCAACAGCTTAAGGATTTGCGCTTTGGGGACTAAGGGTTATAAGCTTATTCGAGCCAGCGAGGGGGGCAGGGTTAGAGCCTGTATTTTAGTTAAGTCTGAGCTGAATGCATTTCTCTTGCCCAACTATACCAATGGTGACGTTACAGCTGCCAGTTTAACAGTCGACAGTACCAGTCTGACGATGGCGTCGGTCTATATGCCCTACGACGCCGAAGAACCTCCGCCACAGAGGGAGGTAAAAGACCTGGTGGCAAATTTTTCCATGGGTCATCTTATTATCGGAACTGACGCCAATGCTCAGCACGTCCAGTGGGGAAGCTCCGATATCAATGCTAGAGGAGAGTCGTTGTTTGACTATTTGTTAACAACTAACCTGGTAGTTTGCAACGTGGGTAACGAACCTACGTTTATTACTAAAACCCGTAGGGAGGTAATAGATCTCACTATTTGCAGCGAAGGCGCTTATGAGTGGGTCAGAAAATGGCGCGTTCTCGATGAGCACTGATTCTCCGACCACCGGTACGTAGAAATAGTTCTAGACTTTTCTGTTGAGCAGCCGGTTATGAAACGCAACCCACGTAACACTAACTGGCAGCTACACAATGAAATACTATCTAGGGACTTACCAGCACTGCCCCCACAAGTCCCCTAATCAGTAGGGGAGTTGGAGGATCTGGTAAAGACCTTTACAACGGCGCTCTCGAATGCCTTAGAGCAGGCTTGCCCAGTGCCAAAACCACGCGGTAAACATAGGCCGCATTGGTGGTCCTACGACCTGGACTCGCTCCGAAAATCATGTAGGACACAATTTAATAAGGTCAAGAGACTTGGCACGGAGACTCAATGGCTCAAATATAAAGTTAAACTCAGGGCCTACAAAAAAGCTCTGAGGCAGGCGAAGAGAGTATCGTGGAGAAATTTCTGCACTGGGGTCGAAAATGTCGACGATACAGCGAGACTTAGACGAGTGCTCTCAAAAACTCAAACAGCCACAAGCTATTTGCGCAAACCTGACGGATCCTGGACCAGCACGGAGAGGGAAACCCTAGAGCTGCTCTTGAATACGCACTTCCCAGGGAACTTGCATGAGGAACCCGTAGCACCTACAACAAACCTGGCTGTATACATACCCATCACGGAGGAAAAGGTTAGGTGGGCGGTTAAAAGCTTCGAACCGTTCAAGGCTGCCGGGCCAGACGGGATTATTCGCGCACAACTCATAAACACGCTGGAGACATCAGCCAAATGGCTGGTATTTCTCTATACAGCCTGCCTGGCTCTTAGCTACATTCCGTGCTCCTGGAGAAGTGCCACGGTAGTGTTTATTCCTAAGGCGGGGAAGGCGTCTCATTACGAGCCCAAGGACTACAGGCCGATCAGTCTCTCATCCTTTGTGCTCAAAACCTTCGAGAGGATAATAAATGACAACCTCTCCTCTACTATTGATAGCAACCTGATCTGTAGCTATCAGCATGCATACACCAAAGGGAAATCTACAGAAACTGCGCTTCACAGCCTAGTTTCTGTTATAGAAAAATCGCTGTATGAGAAGGAGTACTGTCTTGCGGCCTTTTTAGATATTGAAGGAGCCTTCAACAACATAAGCCCTGATGCTATAAATACCGCTTTAACAAGTCTGGGCATAAGCAGGTCTCTTATTGGACTTATTGATCAACTGCTAAGGGGTAGACGAATAGTTTCATCACTGGGCTCGGTTGACTTATCACGCTATGTCACAAGGGGAACGCCTCAGGGTGGTGTTCTCTCCCCGCTTCTATGGAACCTCACTGTCAACTCGATGCTGCGAGACACAAGCTGGGGGGGCGGGAAGGTAGTGGCATATGCAGACGACTTAGCTATAGTATATAGGGGCAAATTCCCACAAACCCTGTGCGACTTGATGCAAGTAGCACTACGAGAGGTTTCCTCATGGTGCTCGCGCTGCGGACTGAGCATCAACCCGGGAAAAGTAGAACTGGTTCTTTTCACCAACCGCTATAAGATACCACCGCTAACACTACCAAAACTGAATGACGTGCACCTGAACCTGGCTGACAAAGCCAAGTTCTTAGGCACAGTTCTGGATAGGAAACTAACCTGGAAGGAGAATGTTCTTCAGCGCCAGAAGAAAGCGTGTATTGCACTCTACACATGCAAAAGAGCCATTGGAAAGAAATGGGGGCTCAGCCCCAAAATATGCAAATGGATCTACACCGCAATCATTCGACCAATCATGCTCTATGGAGTTGTGGTATGGTGGCCTGCGCTGAGCAAGGCAACAAACCTTAATCTGCTAGGTAAAGTACACAGATCTTGCATGATCTGTATAAGCGGTGCGTTAAGAACAACGCCCAATAAAGCCCTCCAGGCCATTCTTGGCATTTTGCCACTCGATCTGGAAGGGCACCGGGTAGCAGCAGCATCGGCTCTGCGTCTAAGGGAAACGTCCGGCTGGGGCGCAAGCACTACGGGACACGCCTGTATTTTGGGATCCTATAGCTTTCTTCCGCTTAGCACAGATCGTTGTGCGACCACAACAGTCGGAGATAGCTGTTTTAAAATCAACATTCCCAGCAGGGAAGAATGGGAGAGCACGGATCGGAGTCCCGCCACTCATGGCGGCACTTCCATTTATACTGATGGCCCGAAGTTAGACGGCAGAGTTGGAGGAGGGGTTTATTCAAAGGATCTGAACCTTGAGCTCTCCTTCAGACTACCTGATCACTGCAGTGTCTTCCAGGCTGAAGTTTCAGCAATTATGGACGCCGCGGCTTGGATAGGCCAACGCTCTATCGGACACGACATTTTTATATTCAGCCAGGCGGCCATCAAATCCCTTGGCTCTTATTCGTTCAACTCTGAACTGACGCTCAGCTGTCGTCGATCTCTACAAGAGATGGCCCAACAGAATCGCGTGAACCTCACATGGATCCCGGGGCATAGGGACATTGAGGGAAATTGTAGGGCAGACGAACTTGCGAGGCAGGGCACGACCAAGCAGGTTCTTCGGGATAAAGAGCGCTTAGGTATGCCGTTTGCCACATGCAAGCTTATGCTGAAGGAGTACACACTCCGCCAAGCCAACGAAAGATGGCTGCAATCTCCAGGATGCCGGATATCCAAAGAAACCTGGCCGAAATGGGATCATAAAAGATCAAGACAAATTTATGCCCTAAGGAGAAGAGAAATCTCCATATTAATAGGCGTATTGACTGGGCACTGCCTCATTGGTAGGCACGCAGAAAAACTTGGTGTGCCCTACCGACGATGCTGTAGGAGTTGTAAGGATGATGAGGAGAAGGAAACGGTGGAGCACCTCATCTGCAACTGCCCGGCTTTAAGTGGTGCGAGAATGCGCTTTTTGGGAGTTCCCTTCCTGGTTAGCCTACGCCAGGTCACGGAGCTGGACATAAAGGACCTGATGGCCTTCATCAAGTCATCTACATGGTTCGAGGAGGAGTAACGGTGTCGGTATAAGAACGTCAGTCCCGGGATTCTGCTATGTGGAGAATCCCGTTAATACCGGGATTTTCCTTATGGCAGGGTCCCGGAACTCACTTTCCTAGTGTTGGTGGTATCACAACGGGCCTTTTAATACTGGCCTAGGTGTGCGGCCGCCGTGATGTAGCGGTTAAGTGTTCGGCCTTCTACACCAAGTCGTGGCGGTTCGATGCCCGGCAAAAGTAACATCAAAAATTATTTAGAAAAGAATTTTTCTAAACGGGGTCGCCCCTCGGCAGTAGTTTGGCAAACTCTCCGGGTGTATTTCTGCCATGATAAGCTTCTCACCAAAAAATTCATTTGCTTTGCAAGTGCCGTTCGGAGTCGGCAAAAAACTGTAGGTCCCGCCAACTTGTAGGAAAAACTCAAAAAGCAACACACCACAAGTTGGAAAGAGAAGCTCGGCTAAAAATCTCGTTAGAGGTTATGATAACCTGTTGGTATATCGCCGCCATTAGTTTTTTTTTTTTTTTAGGTGTGCCTCTACGGTAGCCACTTCAACATAACCTATAGCTGGCTTAATATGAAAAACGACATAAGAGAAAACATAAAAAACTGCATCCACTGCAAGTAAAATAAGACCAATAAGCATATAAAAGAACCAATGACAATAACGGAGACACCTCCGAAGGCATTTGATATTGTACAAATCGATACAGTCGGACCATTACCGAAATCGATAAACGGAAACGAATATGCAGTTACCATCATATGGGATCTAACCAAATACTTGGTAGCGATCCCCGTTCCAAGCAAACACACAGACATGGGCACAGAATACAAAATCAACTTATTCAAAGAACTGTGTAAATTATTAAAAATTGAACATAAAACTTCAACACCGTATCATCACCAAACTTTGGGTACTGTAGAACGCAGTCACCGGACATTCAATGAATATATACGTTCATACATATCCCGTGACAAAGATGACTGGGATGAATACCTCAGGTATTTCACGTATTGTTACAATACGATGCCATCAATCACACATAAATATTGTCCATTTGAATTAATATTTGGGAAAAACCCACCGAATTATGAATTTTTAAAAGAAAATAAAATCAGCCCACTATACAACCATGAAGCTTATGACAAAGAAGTAAAATATAGACTTCAAATAGCACAGCAAAGAGCTAGGAAACTAGTCCAAGAGGCTAAAGAAATACAAAAAACAAATTATGATAAAAGTAACTATAGTAAGGAAATAAACAAAGGAGATTTAGTATTAGTTAGAGAAGAGGCCTCCCATAAGTTAGAAAATAGATATGTTAAGTTAGAAAAAATATCGATGAGAACAACAATTTCACTTTAACACCGCATAGCATAGGAAATAGCATTAAAAACAATATAGAAATTATAATTCATAAGAATAGACTTAAAGCAACATAACTCCACTAGGAATAACAAAAAAAAAAAACAATAAACACTCATCTATAAATTTTGATAAACAGACACACAAACAAAATAAAATATATCATGTCCAAAATACAAAAAAAAGTCAGTGCAATAAAGACACATGTAACACAAATGTAAAAAAAAATAAAAGAAAGAAAACCTTTTCCGATGGCATAACATTAACCATAAGCTAAGTGGGTCAAACATTTTATCACCTCATAATAGAATACTCATACATTAACCAAATTGTATGAGCATTCTTTTAAAGAGAGGAGGTGTAGCATGACAGCTAAGCTAAATAAAAGGTCCACACAATATTAGTAAAAAAGTTCAATATACTTTTGCCAATAACTAGGCCAAAGTACTCAAATCAATTTAGCTTGCGCTACACTTCTCCAATAACATAAACTCGATTGAACCCATATACATTTATGTATGCATGCACAATAACGTAGAGTCATAAGCATGACTAACAACTTAGAAATGTAAGTTTGTAAATTAGATTACTCATAAGGTAGATTGTAAGCATATAAAATACGGCGATGAGCCTAATAAATCATTCCAATTTTAAGACTCAACTCTTGTGTTTTTATTTCGGAATCTTGTGGGAAATTTAATGCTCACCTAAATGCGGCTGAAGAGCTAAGATAATACTCAATCATACCCCAAACCTTACAGTAGGTACAAACAGTGTTTACAAAAACAAAATCTGTGAGTGGGTATTCAGAGAAGCAAATGCTTGCTCAGACATGATGTTTTGAAAAAAAAGCACAATAAGCTAGATCATGCACAAGGCCCTTCGTGGCTAGATTTAGTGAAATAAAATAAAATGGAAAATTGATAAAATTAAAAAAAAGTAAAATAAGAAATAGAATTCTATCAAAAGTTTTGCGCAAAAACCGCTCAGAAACCTTAAAAAATTACACTTTCTGATAAGAGACCGGAGGTTTAATCCACAATTTTTTCGACGCACTTTTTTATTATTTTGACATGTTGTCCTTTTTCTTTTTAGAATTTTCATTTTTAAATGAAATATGAGTTTCTTTCGACTCGAGTTCTCTGTTGTGTGATCCGCGTGACCCCATCTCTCCAACAAAAGAGAAAAAAATTCCTATGCATGCTGCACTCTTGGAAAGTCAACCCAACAGTTTCACTTTTTCTATCGGAATTGCAATGTGTAGAGTGTTCTAAGCCCCGTGTCAAAACTTGACTGAAAAGTATTGAGATTCACGGGAATTTTTGTCTAGGGTGTTGAGAAATTTATTCCATACAACGCATGAAACAATTTTAGCTATCTGCCGAAAAATTGCAAATTTGAACTCTGTGTGGCTTTTGTTTTTGTGCCTAGAGTAACCACAAATATCCTTCGCATATGGAACTAAAAACTACTCCTTATTCAAACTCTTATTAACAACTTTCAGTTTATATCCATATCGTATACAGCCATTCTAGCCCTGTCTAATCATGCGGACAGAAAAATAATTACTCCATTCAAAATGTATGGGTACGGTTTGTACAACACAATTAATAAATCCTGTGGACTATCACCGCCACCTTCCAAAGCTTTTATAGTGCCAAAAAATTTGAAAAATAAATGCATTTGTCTTACGTCAACTCAATTAAAATGCTGTTCGATATACCTGCAATACCAGTAATATTTTAAATCAATAGTTATATACACTTACAGTTTTTTTACACTTACAGTTTTTTTTAGCGAATTTGTACAGGAAATATAAAAATATTTTAAATAAATTCCACATCGAAAATTATTTCTTGTTTGCAAATGCGCGCGATGTCAACAAATTTGACACATAAATGTCAGTGTTTACAACCAAGCTGAAAAATACCCGCACTTAACCAGTGTTAACTAACTCGAATAACAGTTTGACTCAGAGTTACTTAACTCTGCATTTATAGATTTAACTCTGGATTTTCTGCAAGTGGGCCTAAGTGGGTCAAACATTTCATTACCTAACTAGCAGGGAACCCGACGTTGTCCGGGTGGATCTGTATTTTAGGGTGGTACTAATTTCTATTGAAACAATTTTTTCGCTTTTGCCAACCTTATTCTCGGGTCCAATTCCTCTTCATCAACCTCTTTTCCTTGGCTTTCTTTCCTATGTCATATTCCTTTCTGTCACATATGTTTGGGTTAAGCCCCTATCTCTGTTGGCAATTCCAGTAGAGTTTTTCCGAAATACTTCCTTCCTTCCATCTCCTTAACGTCAGTACCTCATCTGCTCCTACTTTGATACCCATTGATAAAAATGAAGACAAAAAATATAACAATAGTTCAGATGAACTCTATAACATTTCCTTCGTCACTTTCAGTAATTTTAGCCAAGGAATTTCCAATGTGCAGACACAACTTTTCTAGAGTTTTATTCCAGGTGAGAGGCGCTCTTTGTTTTTTTTTTTTTTTTTTTTTGAAAAACAAAGAGAATTTTTCTTCATATAAATCTATTTACAAAAAAAAATTGCATAGGTACCTCACTTAAAATGACTAGGTATATCTTTTTTGTTTATTGGGCGATTAGATAAAATAAAGTTTAGGGCTCCAAGCTGTCCACCAGGGAATGTCTAATTAAAATCCGTTTCTCAGTTTCCGAGATGCTTACTTTCAAACGGACAAACAGACAAACATACAGACCATAATTCTAGAAATGGTTCACATGGACCCTGCAACATTCCCTAAGTCACCCCCAGTCATTTTTTCAACTTTTCCAGAGTTTTATTAGAGATAAGTGAATGGATGAATAGATTTAAAAATTTTATTTCCCAAATTTTTTGGTACGCCACTGTACCTATGCCTTTGATTTCTGATTTAGCTGAAATTGGAAAAATATGCTAAACAAAAATTTGTGAGAGGCACGCTTTGTTATTTTTTTGACACACAAAGTGAATTTTTCTTCATAGAAATCTATTTACAAAAAAAAATTTCATAGGTACCTCACTTAAAATGACTATATCTTTTTTGTTTATTGGGCGATTTTGATAAAATAAAGTTTAGGGCTCCTTCTAAGCTTCAAGCTGTCCGCCAGAAAAAGTCTCATTAAAATCCGTTTCTTAGTTTCCGAGATCCCTACGTTCAAACGGACAAACAGACAAACAGACAGACAATAATTCTAAAAATGGACTCTATAACATTCCTCAAGTCATCCCCAGTAATTTTTTCAAAGAAATTTTCAATGTACAGACACGACTTTTCTACAGTTTTATTATAGTATAGATAAGTGAATGGATGAATAGATTTAAAAATTTTATTTCCCAAATTTTTTGGTACGCCACTGTACCTATGCCTTTGATTTCTGATTTAGCTGAAATTGGAAAAAAATGCTAAACAAAAATTTATGAGAGGCACGCTTTGTTATTTTTTTGACAAACAAAGTGAATTTTTCTTCATAGAAATCTATTTACAAAAAAAAATTTCATAGGTACCTCACTTAAAATGACTATATCTTTTTTGTTTATTGGGCGATTTTGATAAAATAAAGTTTAGGGCTCCTTCTAAGCTTCAAGCTGTCCGCCAGAAAAAGTCTCATTAAAATCCGTTTCTTAGTTTCCGAGATCCTTACGTTCAAACGGACAAACAGACAGACAATAATTCTAAAAATGGTTGAGATGGACTCTATAACATTCCTCAAGTCATCCCCAGTCATTTTTTCAAAGAAATTTTCAATGTAATTCAATAAAAAACTGCATCCACTGCAAGTAAAATAAGACCAATAAGCATATAAAAGAACCAATGACAATAACGGAGACACCTCCGAAGGCATTTGATATTGTACAAATCGATACAGTCGGACCATTACCGAAATCGATAAACGGAAACGAATATGCAGTTACCATCATATGGGATCTAACCAAATACTTGGTAGCGATCCCCGTTCCAAGCAAACACACAGACATGGGCACAAAATCAACTTATTCAAAGAACTGTGTAAATTATTAAAAATTGAACATAAAACTTCAACACCGTATCATCACCAAACTTTGGGTACTGTAGAACGCAGTCACCGGACATTCAATGAATATATTCGTTCATACATATCCCGTGACAAAGATGACTGTGATGAATACCTCAGGTATTTCACGTATTGTTACAATACGATGCCATCAATCACACATAAATATTGTCCATTTGAATTAATATTTGGGAAAAACCCACCGAATTATGAATTTTTAAAAGAAAATAAAATCAGCCCACTATACAACCATGAAGCTTATGACAAAGAAGTAAAATATAGACTTCAAATAGCACAGCAAAGAGCTAGGAAACTAGTCCAAGAGGCTAAAGAAATACAAAAAACAAATTATGATAAAAGTAACTATAGTAAGGAAATAAACAAAGGAGATTTAGTATTAGTTAGAGAAGAGGCCTCCCATAAGTTAGAAAATAGATATGATAAGTTAGAAAAAATATCGATGAGAACAACAATTTCACTTTAACACCGCATAGCATAGGAAATAGCATTAAAAACAATATAGAAATTATAATTCATAAGAATAGACTTAAAGCAACATAACTCCACTAGGAATAACAAAAAAAAAAAACAATAAACACTCATCTATAAATTTTGATAAACAGACACACAAACAAAATAAAATATAGCATGTCCAAAATACAAAAAAAAGTCAGTGCAATAAAGACACATGTAACACAAATGTAAAAAAAAATAAAAGAAAGAAAACCTTTTCCGATGGCATAACATTAACCATAAGCTAAGTGGGTCAAACATTTTATCACCTCATAATAGAATACTCATACATTAACCAAATTGTATTAGCATTCTTTTAAAGAGAGGAGGTGTAGCATGACAGCTAAGCTAAATAAAAGGTCCACACAATATTAGTAAAAAAGTTAAAATATACTTTTGCCAATAACTAGGCCAAAGTACTCAAATCAATTTAGCTTGCGCTGCACTTCTCCAATAACATAAACTCGATTGAACCCATATACATTTATGTATGCATGCACAATAACGTAGAGTCATAAGCATGACTAACAACTTAGAAATGTAAGTTTGTAAATTAGATTACTCATAAGGTAGATTGTAAGCATATAAAATACGGCGATGAGCCTAATAAATCATTCCAATTTTAAGACTCAACTCTTGTGTTTTTATTTCGGAATCTTGTGGGAAATTTAATGCTCACCTAAATGCGGCTGAAGAGCTAAGATAATACTCAATCATACCCCAAACCTTACAGTAGGTACAAACAGTGTTTACAAAAACAAAATCTGTGAGTGGGTATTCAGAGAAGCAAATGCTTGCTCAGACATGATGTTTTGAAAAAAAAAAAAGCACAATAAGCTAGATCATGCACAAGGCCCTTCGTGGCTAGATTTAGTGAAATAAAATAAAATGGAAAATTGATAAAATTAAAAAAAAGTAAAATAAGAAATAGAATTCTATCAAAAGTTTTGCGCAAAAACCGCTCAGAAACCTTAAAAAATTACACTTTCTGATAAGAGACCGGAGGTTTAATCCACAATTTTTTCGACGCACTTTTTTATTATTTTGACATGTTGTCCTTTTTCTTTTTAGAATTTTCATTTTTAAATGAAATATGAGTTTCTTTCGACTCGAGTTCTCTGTTGTGTGATCCGCGTGACCCCATCTCTCCAACAAAAGAGAAAAAAATTCCTATGCATGCTGCACTCTTGGAAAGTCAACCCAACAGTTTCACTTTTTCTATCGGAATTGCAATGTGTAGAGTGTTCTAAGCCCCGTGTCAAAACTTGACTGAAAAGTATTGAGATTCACGGGAATTTTTGTCTAGGGTGTTGAGAAATTTATTCCATACAACGCATGAAACAATTTTAGCTATCTGCCGAAAAATTGCAAATTTGAACTCTGTGTGGCTTTTGTTTTTGTGCCTAGAGTAACCACAAATATCCTTCGCATATGGAACTAAAAACTACTCCTTATTCAAACTCTTATTAACAACTTTCAGTTTATATCCATATCGTATACAGCCATTCTAGCCCTGTCTAATCATGCGGACAGAAAAATAATTACTCCATTCAAAATGTATGGGTACGGTTTGTACAACACAATTAATAAATCCTGTGGACTATCACCGCCACCTTCCAAAGCTTTTATAGTGCCAAAAAATTTGCAAAATAAATGCATTTGTCTTACGTCAACTCAATTAAAATGCTGTTCGATATACCTGCAATACCAGTAATATTTTAAATCAATAGTTATATACACTTACAGTTTTTTTACACTTACAGTTTTTTTTAGCGAATTTGTACAGGAAATATAAAAATATTTTAAATAAATTCCACATCGAAAATTATTTCTTGTTTGCAAATGCGCGCGATGTCAACAAATTTGACACATAAATGTCAGTGTTTACAACCAAGCTGAAAAATACCCGCACTTAACCAGTGTTAACTAACTCGAATAACAGTTTGACTCAGAGTTACTTAACTCTGCATTTATAGATTTAACTCTGGATTTTCTGCAAGTGGGCCTAAGTGGGTCAAACATTTTATTACCTAACTAGCAGGGAACCCGACGTTGTCCGGGTGGATCTGTATTTTAGGGTGGTACTAATTTCTATTGAAACAATTTTTTCGCTTTTGCCAACCTTATTCTCGGGTCCAATTCCTCTTCATCAACCTCTTTTCCTTGGCTTTCTTTCCTATGTCATATTCCTTTCTGTCACATATGTTTGGGTTAAGCCCCTATCTCTGTTGGCAATTCCAGTAGAGTTTTTCCGAAATACTTCCTTCCTTCCATCTCCTTAACGTCAGTACCTCATCTGCTCCTACTTTGATACCCATTGATAAAAATGAAGACAAAAAATATAACAATAGTTCAGATGAACTCTATAACATTTCCTTCGTCACTTTCAGTAATTTTAGCCAAGGAATTTCCAATGTGCAGACACAACTTTTCTAGAGTTTTATTCCAGGTGAGAGGCGCTCTTTGTTTTTTTTTTTTTTTTTTTTGAAAAACAAAGAGAATTTTTCTTCATATAAATCTATTTACAAAAAAAAATTGCATAGGTACCTCACTTAAAATGACTAGGTATATCTTTTTTGTTTATTGGGCGATTAGATAAAATAAAGTTTAGGGCTCCAAGCTGTCCACCAGGGAATGTCTAATTAAAATCCGTTTCTCAGTTTCCGAGATGCTTACTTTCAAACGGACAAACAGACAAACATACAGACCATAATTCTAGAAATGGTTCACATGGACCCTGCAACATTCCCTAAGTCACCCCCAGTCATTTTTTCAACTTTTCCAGAGTTTTATTAGAGATAAGTGAATGGATGAATAGATTTAAAAATTTTATTTCCCAAATTTTTTGGTACGCCACTGTACCTATGCCTTTGATTTCTGATTTAGCTGAAATTGGAAAAATATGCTAAACAAAAATTTGTGAGAGGCACGCTTTGTTATTTTTTTGACACACAAAGTGAATTTTTCTTCATAGAAATCTATTTACAAAAAAAAATTTCATAGGTACCTCACTTAAAATGACTATATCTTTTTTGTTTATTGGGCGATTTTGATAAAATAAAGTTTAGGGCTCCTTCTAAGCTTCAAGCTGTCCGCCAGAAAAAGTCTCATTAAAATCCGTTTCTTAGTTTCCGAGATCCCTACGTTCAAACGGACAAACAGACAGACAATAATTCTAAAAATGGACTCTATAACATTCCTCAAGTCATCCCCAGTAATTTTTTCAAAGAAATTTTCAATGTACAGACACGACTTTTCTACAGTTTTATTATAGTATAGATAAGTGAATGGATGAATAGATTTAAAAATTTTATTTCCCAAATTTTTTGGTACGCCACTGTACCTATGCCTTTGATTTCTGATTTAGCTGAAATTGGAAAAAAATGCTAAACAAAAATTTATGAGAGGCACGCTTTGTTATTTTTTTGACAAACAAAGTGAATTTTTCTTCATAGAAATCTATTTACAAAAAAAAATTTCATAGGTACCTCACTTAAAATGACTATATCTTTTTTGTTTATTGGGCGATTTTGATAAAATAAAGTTTAGGGCTCCTTCTAAGCTTCAAGCTGTCCGCCAGAAAAAGTCTCATTAAAATCCGTTTCTTAGTTTCCGAGATCCCTACGTTCAAACGGACAAACAGACAAACAGACAGACAATAATTCTAAAAATGGACTCTATAACATTCCTCAAGTCATCCCCAGTAATTTTTTCAAAGAAATTTTCAATGTACAGACACGACTTTTCTACAGTTTTATTATAGTATAGATAAGTGAATGGATGAATAGATTTAAAAATTTTATTTCCCAAATTTTTTGGTACGCCACTGTACCTAGCCTTTGATTTCTGATTTAGCTGAAATTGGAAAAAAATGCTAAACAAAAATTTATGAGAGGCACGCTTTGTTATTTTTTTGACAAACAAAGTGAATTTTTCTTCATAGAAATCTATTTACAAAAAAAAATTTCATAGGTACCTCACTTAAAATGACTATATCTTTTTTGTTTATTGGGCGATTTTGATAAAATAAAGTTTAGGGCTCCTTCTAAGCTTCAAGCTGTCCGCAAGAAAAAGTCTCATTAAAATCCGTTTCTTAGTTTCCGAGATCCTTACGTTCAAACGGACAAACAGACAGACAATAATTCTAAAAATGGTTGAGATGGACTCTATAACATTCCTCAAGTCATCCCCAGTCATTTTTTCAAAGAAATTTTCAATGTACAGACACGACTTTTCTACAGTTTTATTATAGTATAGATAAGTGAATGGATGAATAGATTTAAAAATTTTATTTCCCAAATTTTTTGGTACGCCACTGTACCTATGCCTTTGATTTCTGATTTAGCTGAAATTGAAAAAAAAATGCTAAACAAACATTTGTGAGCGGCACGCTTTGTTATTTTTTTGACAAACAAAGTGAATTTTTCTTCATAGAAATCTATTTACAAAAAGAAATTTCATAGGTACCTCACTTAAAATGACTATATCTTTTTTGTTTATTGGGCGATTTTGATAAAATAAAGTTTAGGGCTCCTTCTAAGCTTCAAGCTGTCCACCAGAAAAAGTCTCATTAAAATCTGTTTCTTAGTTTCCGAGATCCTTACGTTCAAATAGACAAACAGACAAACAGATAAACAGACAGACAATAATTCTAAAAATGGTTGAGATGGACTCTATAACATTCCTCAAGTCATCCCCAGTCATTTTTTCAAAGAAATTTTCAATGTACAGACACGACTTTTCTACAGTTTTATTATAGTATAGATAAGTGAATGGATGAATAGATTTAAAAATTTTATTTCCCAAATTTTTTGGTACGCCACTGTACCTATGCCTTTGATTTCTGATTTAGCTGAAATTGGAAAAAAATGCTAAACAAAAATTTGTGCGAGGCACGCTTTGTTATTTTTTTGACAAACAAAGCGAATTTTTCTTCATAGAAATCTATTTACAAAAAAAAATTTCATAGGTACCTCACTTAAAATGACTATATCTTTTTTGTTTATTGGGCGATTTTGATAAAATAAAGTTTAGGGCTCCTCCTAAGCTTCAAGCTGTCCGCCAGAAAAAGTCTCATTAAAATCCGTTTCTTAGTTTCCGAGATCCTTACGTTCAAACGGACAAACAGACAAACAGACAGACAATAATTCTAAAAATGGTTGAGATGGACTCTATAACATTCCTCAAGTCATCCCCAGTCATTTTTTCAAAGAAATTTTCAATGTACAGACACGACTTTTCTACAGTTTTATTATAGTACTAGCAGGGTACCCGGCGTTGCTCGGGGTGTGAACAGTTCATTAATTCCTGTTACCCTAAATCATGAAGACAATTTACCGGCTGAGAAGACTCTAAACAATATTTTTTGTTTATTATGTGGCACCTACTAAAATAAAGGCATTTTTCAAAAGTTCGACTGAACAAACTTTGACATTTTTTCAGAGATCGAGTTGGGTTACTTAAAAAATGCCACAGATATTCCCTTATTCCATAGATTGATTTCAAAATATATAATAGATAATACTTACAATTTCTGTTGATCTTCAGAAAATAAAAGAAAGTTTTATATATGTTTGTATGCATTTATTTCAATTAATTTTTTTAGTATCTGTACTTTTTTTTACTAAAGTAGAGAAAACTCACAAATTCGATGTGAAAAACTTAATTTAATTAATTTTTTAAGTAATTCATTATGATACGTTTTACTCTTTTTCTAATTTGGTTTAACAGTTTTATTGTAGGACATACATTAAGGAGAATTATTTAGAAATGTACAAAAAAGTATGTAGGTATGGTATCTCAATAGAAAATGTTATGTATCATCAATAGGTTCCGAATCCTTGTAAAAGTAAATACTTACTAGGTGTATATGCTGAAATATGTGTCGAGCAAAATTTTATTCGCCATCATGCCAAGTTTTGTAGTGAGGATGCGTAACCTAAATAACAAATTTGATCGAACATTTTTCCATTCACTGTAGTAGATTTTGATGTAGTAGTTGATTTATGAAATGGAGAAAAATAGCTGAAATTATGCTAGAAGATACAGAAATGGTCGATTTTCTTAATGGCATTATACATACCAAGTGATCGCCGAATAAAGAATATCCTTCTTGATCACGAAATTTTTTTGTGGCACTTGGTGGTGGTGATGACGTCTACGACGGTAGTAGTATTTAATTTTTTTAGTGATATTTTTCTGTTGTGGAACTTAGTGGTTATATTTTGCTGTTTTGGGATTCGGTGAAGATGATGGCTTTTACGACGGAAGTTTATTTAATCAATTTAGTGATGTTTTGCTGTTGTGGTACTTGGTGATGATGATGTTGACGTTTACGACGGCAGTAGTATTTAACGATATAAGAGATATTTTGCTGTTATGGCACTTGGTGATGATAATGTTGACGTTTACGACGGCAGTAGTATTTAACGATATTAGAGATATTTTGCTGTTGTGGCACTTGGCGCTGTTGACTAAGTTTACGACGGCAGTATTATTTTACGATATTAGTGCTGTTGTGGCAGTTGGTGCTGATGATGATCACGTTTACGACGATAGTTTTTTTTTAACGTATTTTAGTAATATTTTGCTGTTGTGGCACTTGGTGCTGATGATCACGTTTACGACGGCAGTATTATTTAACGTATTTTAGTAATATTTTGCTGTTGTGGCACTTGGTGATGATGCTGATGACGTTTACGACGCCAGTATTATTTCACGATATTTGCTGTTGTTGCACTTCGTGCTGATGATCAAGTTTATGACGGCAGTATTATTTAACGTATTTTAGAAATATTTTGCTGTTGTGGCACTTGGTGATGATGTTTACGACGCCAGTATTATTTAACGATATTTGCTGTTGTTGCACTTGGTGCTGATGATCACGTTTACGACGGCAGTATTATTTAACGTATTTTAGTATTCCAGCCGTTTCTTTTTGCCATTTAAGGGCTTCACAAAACCTGCATTTCAAGTTCATTTCGCTAATGAATGCGTATTTAGCATAATCTATTAAAAGATTATATGCAAAAGCACTATTTTTCTTCGTAATCCAGGGGAGTACGGTGTTATTATCTGCATTAATATATGGAGGGTCCTCTTCAGAGTTATCTAGTTCCCTATTTAGCGTATGTCGCATTCTATTATCACTCAGGCGAACTTGCCATTGTTCCTCTGTCTCTGACTGCCGTATTACGCGTATTCGCTCTGTTTCGCTAGCCCTTAAGTTCTCGCGATCTTCTCGTACGCGATCGTAATTTTCAGCTGACATTAGTAAGCGACGATGTTGCTGGTTGCTACTTTCTAACATTCTAGTAACGTTATGGCGATGTCGATCATTAATCAAGCGTTCCTCACGTTGCGAAAAAGGTTTCGGATGTCCTGGATACTGAATGGCGCTCACGATCTGCGTTGAGTCTTTCAGCATTCTGATCACTTGTTTCGCACAACCTCAAGGTTTCTGAGTGGACGCGCTGATTATTTAAGCGGTTTTCTCTTTCGGCAACAGGTTCAGAACCTCGAGCCACTACGTGACGCTCTCGGTCATTGCTGAGTCGTAAATGTTGTTCTTCACTGCTTTCGAAAACTCGATTTAAATTAGTCCTAACTTGCTGAATACTTAGGCGCATTTCTCTCTTGCGTGACGTTCACGATCAGCCATCTGCCTATCGACCCTTTGGTCATTTGTTTCGCGTATCCTTAAGGTTGCTGAGTGGACGCGCTTATTATTTAAGCGGGTTTCTCTTTCGGAAACAGGCTCAGAACCTCGAACCAATACGTGGCGCTCTCGGTCATTGCCATTGTGTATCAGTACAAGTGTGGAATCTTCTGCATAGACGTCAAATTTTCAAAGTGAGTTTAACACCTGATATCAGAGTTGCTTTTTTGGAAAATAGTATCATTCAGCGCCGAGTTGCATTCGATTGTGTAAAAAAATTAGTAGTAAATAAAGGGGTAATAGTTCTCTAAATTTATAAAATAAGGTGAAAAATAATGGTTGAAAACTTCTTAAGTCTGGTTTTCATTAGGTCAAATTTTGATAATTTCTATCGACTTTATCGAAATAAGCGGTAATTGTCTACTTTAGATGTCAACTGCTAATATATTAGCTATTAAAGGGGGCTCGAAAGACGGGGTTTGGCCTCAGGATCACGATTCCGGAAGCGATTTTTTAATTTTTGGTTTCAGTGAAAAGTTATGGTTAAAAAACCGAAAATTGACCCAGGTTAGATACCAGAATTGGGGCGGAATCCATGGTATATATGTGCAGAACATAATATAATAATAATAACCTTGGCTACGCCATCCCAAGTCCGGGGTGTTGCCTGAACCGTGCCACGGTACGCACTTTTTTGACGTTTTTCGGCGCAGTCTAATGTAAATACAACAACCACATGAAAACTTGAAACTTGGATAGATAAGTGAATGGATGAATAGATTTAAAAATTTTATTACAAAAATTTTTTGAAAAGCTACTGTACCTATGCAATTGATTTTTGAATTAGCTGAAATTGAAAAAAAATGCTAAACAAAAATTTGTGAGAGGCACGCTTTGTTATTTTTTTGACAAACAAAGTGAATTTTTCTTCATAGAAATCTATTTACAAAAAAAATTTCATAGGTACCTCACTTAAAATGACTATGTATATATTTTTTGTTTATTTGGCGATTTTGATAAAATAAAGTTTAGGGCTCCTTCTAAGCTTCAAGCTATCCACCAGAAAAAGTCTCATTAAAATCCGTTTCTTAGTTTCCGAGATCCTTATGTTCAAACGGACAAACAGACAGACAATAATTCTAAAAATGGTTAAGATGGACTCTATAACATTCCTCAAGTCATCCCCAGTCATTTTTTCAAAGAAATTTTCAATGTACAGACACGACTTTTCTACAGTTTTATTATAGTATAGATAGATAAGGGAATGGATGAATAGATTTAAAAATTTTATTACCCACATTTTTTGAAAAGCTAGGGTACCTATGCAATTGATTTTTGAATTAGCTGAAATTGAAAAAAAAAAAATGCTAAACAAAAATTTGTGAGAGGCACGCTTTGTTATTTTTTTGACAAACAAAGTGAATTTTTCTTCATAGAAATCTATTTACAAAAAAAATTTCTTAGGTACCTCACTTAAAATGACTATGTATATCTTTTTTGTTTATTTGGCGATTTTGATAAAATAAAGTTTAGGGCTCCTTCTAAGCTTCAAGCTGTCCACCAGAAAAAGTCTCATTAAAATCCGTTTCTTAGTTTCCGAGATCCTTACGTTCAAACGGACTAACAGACAAACAGACAGACAATAATTCTAAAAATGGTTGAGATGGACTCTATAACATTCCTCAAGTCATCCCCAGTCATTTTTTCAAAGAAATTTTCAATGTACAGACACGACTTTTCTACAGTTTTATTATAGTATAGATAAGTGAATGGATGAAAAGATTTAAAAATTTTATTTCCCAAATTTTTTGGTACGCCACTGTACCAATGCCTTTGATTTCTGCTAAGCTTCAAGCTATCCACCAGAAAAAGTCTCATTAAAATCCGTTTCTTAGTTTCCGAGATCCTTACGTTCAAACGGACAAACAGACAGACAATAATTCTAAAAATGGTTGAGATGGACTCTATAACATTCCTCAAGTCATCCCCAGTCATTTTTCAAAGAAATTTTCAATGTACAGACAAGACTTTTCTACAGTTTTATTATAGTATGGATAAGTGAATGGATGAATAGATTTAAAAATTTGATTTCCCAAATTTTATTGTACGCCACTGTACCTATGCCTTTGATTTCTGATTTAGCTGAAATTGAAAAAAATTCTAAACAAAAATTTGTGAGCGGCACGTTTTGTTATTTTTTTGACAAACAAAGTGAATTTTTTTCTTCATAGAAGTCTATTTACAAAAAAAAATTTCATAGGTACCTCACTTAAAATGACTATATCTTTTTTGTTTATTGGGCGATTTTGATAAAATAAAGTTTAGGGCTCCTTCTAAGCTTCAAGCTGTCCACCAGAAGAAGTCTCATTAAAATCCTTTTCTTAGTTTCCGAGATCCTTACGTTCAAACGGACAAACAGACAAACAGACAGACAATAATTCTGAAAATGGTTGAGATGGACTCTATAACATTCCTCAAGTCATCCCCAGTCATTTTTTCAAAGAAATTTTCAATGTACAGACAGGACTTTTCTACAGTTTTATTATAGTATAGATAAGTGAATGATGAATAGATTTAAAAATTTTATTACCCAAATTTTTGGAAAAGCTACTGTACCTATGCAATTGATTTTTGAATTAGCTGAAATTGAAAAAAAAGCTAAACAAAAATTTGTGAGAGGCACGATTTGTTATTTTTTTGACAAACAAAGTGAATTTTTCTTAATAGAAATCTATTTACAAAAAAAATTTCATAGGTACCTCACTTAAAATGACTATATCTTTTTTGTTTATTGGGCGATTTTGATAAAATAAAGTTTAGGGCTCCTTCTAAGCTTCAAGCTGTCCACCAGAAGAAGTCTCATTAAAATCCTTTTCTTAGTTTCCGAGATCCTTACGTTCAAACGGACAAACAGACAGACAATAATTCTAAAAGCGGTTGATATAGACTCTATAACATTCATCAAGTCATCCCCAGTCATTTTTTCAAAGAAATTTTCAATGTACAGACACGACTTTTCTACAGTTTTATTATAGTATAGATAGATAGATATAAATAGATAAGTGAATGGATGAATAGACTTAAAAATTTTATTTCCCACATTTTTTGGTACGCCACTGTACCTTTACCTTTGATTTCTGATTTAGCTCAAATTGAAAAAAATGCTAAACAAAAATTTGTGAGAGGCACGCTTTGTTATTTTTTTGACAAACATAGTGAATTTTCCTTCATAGAAATCTATATACAAAAAAAATTTTATAGGTACCTCACTTAAAATGACTATATCTTTTTTGTTTATTGGGCGATTTTGATAAAATAAAGTTTAGGGCTCCTTCTAAGCTTCAAGCTATCCACCATTGTAAGTCTCATTAAAATCCGTTTCTTAGTTTCCGAGATCCTTACGTTCAAACGGACAAACAGACAAACAGACAGACAATAATTCTAAAAATGGTTGAGATGGACTCTATAACATTCCTCAAGTCATCCCCAGTCATTTTTCCAAAGAAATTTTCAATGGACAGACACGACTTTTCTACAGTTTTATTATAGTATAGATAGATAAGTGAATGGATGAATAGATTTAAAAATTTTATTTCCCAAATTTTTTGGTACGCCACTGTACCTATGCCTTTGATTTCTGATTTAGCTGAAATTGGAAAAAAATGCTAAACAAAAATTTGTGAGAGGCACGCTTTCTTATTTGTTTAGGCCCGATGCCTAAAATCTTAAAAATAGTGACACCCTAATGTCACTTTCCAAGCACCCACACACCCACCTGTACGTATGCATGATTATTCATGTTTTGTCAGCACATATACATGCAAGTGGGTGTGCATGTGTTGGTTCACCTCCCCTTAAAACCGGAGGATGATTTTGGGTTCAACGGTTGTCAACGACTTGACAACCGTCTATTCTTTCAGCAACCGAGCCAGGATCGACATCGCAGCCACCCCAGGATTTCTACCACGCCATAATTAAGGTAATAAAAATAACTTTGTTGACACTCTTTATATACAATAAACGGCCAGTGTATTAATCGAGGAATTCTCGTTTTCCACTTTCATTTCATTTCCAAAAAAAACCATAAATTCGACCGCGGTGTCTGAGCCACGGCCACAAAAGAAGAACCCCGTCGTCGAATATTCATGGTCCATCTCGCCGTTCAATTATGGAACCAGCACAAAAAAACTACAGTCCATTACTCTACCACTAATCGAAGGAAAAACTATCCACTACATTAAAGTGCACTATTTGCTAAATCTACAGCCACAGCTTAAGCAGCAATATAACAAAACCGTTTGGAATTGCAGCCTGCTTCAAAAAAACAACAACACAACACAACTTAAGCTGAGCACCACATCAAAGCAACGTAAGTGTTATATTTCTTGCCACAATTTTTTTTTGGTGTTTTGAAAAATCGGAAAAAGTGCCGCGAGTGTAGTCAAAATTTAAGTGCGAGAAGTGAATTAAAAAGTTAGTTTGTCCACTTGGATCTTTTCTTTAACATAACCTCACTTTCACTGAGCCGTTCGATCTTTGTTTTTGTTTTTGTTCTCACTTTTTTTGGGTAATAAACTTGCACAATTTGTGCCATCGAAGGCCAGTAAATCAGGTCACTTGTTTAAATATCGTTAATATCACTTTTAATTCACTTGGTCGCCCGTTTTGATACACTGCGCACTTTTAATTTAAATTTGTTTGCGAAAGATCACCAAATTATTGTCAACATAACCTATATATACGTGTGTGGGTGGCGAATAAGCCAGTGTTGTTGTTGCTACATATTTTTTAACAAAGGGTCAGACAATACGGCCAAGTCTGCAATAATAAAGAATTTTGAATATTAAAAAGTAAATAAACAAATAATTATTCAGAACGGTTGTTATTGAAATTGTGTTTTAGAACTTATTTTGGCGTATCAGTTCCCTGGGCCAATATTTGCAATCTCACCCATTCAGCCTTCATCTATCACCCTCTTTTCCTGTCTATCTAAAACCCACACTCAGTTGAGATAAAAATGGATACCTTCATCGGATTAGCTGATAACATCACTGAGTTCGAGTCGGACTACAATGGAGCAGATGTGGCCACTCACTCCAAACACACACTAAGTCTGCAACAAGACGACTTAAAAGCGATGTGGAAGAAAGCCAAAGCGGCGTATGATGAGCTAATGGGCTCAAATAAGTTAGACTCCGACGATATAGCTTCTGGAAAAAAGAAGTTCAAAAACACATACGCAACTTACTTGCGCTGCATGTCAAACATGGCTACACGCCAAGAGACATTTACCAAACCCGAAAAATCCCCCGTAGAACCATCTGAACGTGAACATAGTATCCGCCTGCCTCCATGCGATACTGAGGTGTTCAAGGGCGATTATCTTTCATGGCCAACATTTAGGGATATGTTCACGGCTATATATATTCTCAACAAACGCCTAACACCCGTTGAGAAATTATTTCATCTCGTCAATAAGACAAAAGGGGAAGCGAGGGATATAGTAGAAAAAAGTCCACTCACGAATGAGGGATTCGATACAGCCTGGAAAAATTTATGCGAGAGATACGAAAATAAACGTATCCTAGTGCACTCGCAGTTACAAATATTGTTCAATTTAGAGAAGGTAGAGAGTGAGTGTGGTAGCGCGATTAAAACCCTGCAACGGCAGATAAATAATTGTCTTGCGTCTTTAAGAAGTCATAAAATTGACACGTCAAATTGGGACGCAATCATTACTTATCTGTGCTCGACAAAGTTGCCTGAAAGTACGCTGAGTCTATGGGAACAAAGCATAGACCATAAAGTAGAAATATCCAAATGGGAGGATATGGACAAATTCTTGTCGAATCGGTTCCAGACACTCGAAACAGTGTCTGGGTTTGTGGGGAGTGCAAGTTCGCAAGGCCAAAAACCGCAAGCGGCGAAAAAGGCGAACGAAACCCCTACAAAAAGGCTTGGAACGTACCAAGCAAAGGTCACAAAAGTGCTGTGTACCAAATGTAGATCTAATCGCCATAGATTACGATCATGCCCCAGTTTTTTGAAATTAACACCGGAAGAGCGAGTTAATTATATAAAAACCAACCAGGGGTGTCTGAACTGCCTATCCCCAGCACATACCGTGACGAAGTGCCCAAGCTCATACGACTGCAGCAAGTGCCACTCTCGTCACAATACACTCCTACATTTGGAAAAGCGTCAGAACCAGGAAACAAACGCCACCCAGTTCAATATGGATCATGGTGCTTCCACTTCTACGCAAGCACAAGGGAGACGGGAGGCAAATGATAGAAACGTTAATTCCTGCCATGTTCATTCAAGCGCAGGTGTTCTGCTAGGGACAGCGAGAGTAACCATTCGTCATAATGGTACTGACTTCCCAGCAAGAGCACTGATAGATTCTGGTTCAGAATGTTCCTTTATGACAGAACGACTGAAACGCAGAATAAATTTACCGGCAAAGAAAATGAATGCCCGTGTATCGGGTATAACGAATGCCGTGTCGGCCCAAGTCAAGGAGGCATCCAACATTGAACTGTGTTCAACAGTGGACCCGGACTTCAGCTTGACAACTTCAGTGTTAATTGTTGCGAAACTAACTGGAAATCTGCCATCCTGCCATGTCGACGCTACGACTATGCAGGCTTTTCCAGATTTAGTTTTGGCAGACAAACGTTTCTATGTCAACGAGGAAGTTGACATTATACTCGGCGGAGATGTATATCCGCAAATAATACTAAGTGGGCTGAAGAAGAATGTCTTCAATACACTATTGGCCCAAGAAACGGTATTCGGTTGGATACTCACCGGCCACGTAGAGTCATCGAGTCCAACAACCAACATAGTGTCCTTTTAAAGCGAAGTCGCTTTGGACAAACAACTCACAGCGTTCTGGGAGTTGGAAAATCTGCCTAGACATAAAGGCCCAAACGCAGATGACAAATACTGCGAAAAGTTATATAAGGAAACTACGCATAGGAACGAGGATGGGAGATATGTAGTCTCGCTACCATTCAGACAGGAGTACCCAGATAAGCTAAATATAGGTAGGTCTCTTAGGAGGGCGTGTTCGCAATTCTTTAGGAATGAGACACGGTTAGCAAAGGACCCCGATTTAGGAAAAGAGTATACCAGGGTCCTGTCTGAATACGAGACATTAGGGCATATGCAAAAAATCACAGCCATGATATCAGCTGAGTCGTCTGATAACTATTTTTTGCCCCATCACGCCGTGGTAAAGGCGGAGTCTACCACCACAAAGGTGCGGGTCGTTTTTAATGCCTCAAGCCCAACGGCAAACGGTACAAGTCTAAACGACATTCTCCTGCCAGGCCCAGTGCTGCAAGCAGATCTCCCAGTCCTTATACTGCGTTGGAGATTATATCGATATGTCTTCAATAGTGACATCGAGAAGATGTATAGACAAATTTGGATGAACGAAAATCATTCCAAATTTCAACGAATAGTTTACCGCACATCACCACAAGAACCAATAGGTCTTATGAGTTAAAGACGGTCACGTTTGGGGTTAATTGCGCACCGTATCTTGCAATACGAACCCTTTTGCAACTAGCCGATGACGTAGAAAAATCATTTCCAACAGCATCGAATATACCAAGGGAGGGGATGTACGTGGATGATGTACTAGCGGGGGGGCACACACTCGCATCGGCCATTCATGCGAGAGATGAAATTCGACAGGTCTTACACTCCGCTGGATTCCCACTTCGGAAATGGACATCGAATTCCGAGGAGATTCTCAACGACATCCCAAGGGCGGATCGGCTGACCGAGGACTTCCTGGCGTTCGAAGACACCAGCACCGTTAAGGCTTTGGGCATTAGATGGAATGCTCATTCTGACCTCTTTTATTTTAAGTCAGGGTCACTGGACGAATGTGAACAGCTCACGAAACGAGCAATATTATCCGCCATCGCCAAGCTCTTCGACCCATTAGGATGGCTTGCACCAATGGTCATTGTGGCCAAGATACTCATGCAGAATATCTGGTTGGAGGGTACTGGTTGGGACGAGCCAGTCTCGTCCAACACTTTGGAACGATGGGGGAACTTTAAAAGGGACTACAACGAAATCGACAAAATCAGGATACCCCGATGGGTAAATTTTTCACCAGAAGATGAGATCGAAATCCATGGATTCTGTGACGCGTCGGAAAAAGCATACGCTGCAGCCGTCTACTTGCGCGTAAAAAGGGATGACCAGATCTTCGCCAATCTTCTTCTAGTCAAGACCAGATTAGCGCCGGTGAAAACAATTTCACTGCCGCGCTTGGAACTCTGCGGCGCGGTACTCTTGGCGGAGATACTGGAATCTATTTTTCGGAACATAAAAATAGGGCATGTAAAACAACATTTGTGGACGGATTCCACAATCGTCTTAGCATGGATACGAAAACCACCATGTTCCTGGTCAACATTCGTCGCACACAGGATAACCAAGATCATCGACTTGGTCGGAAGTAAGGACTGGCATCATGTCAACTCGGAATCGAATCCGGCAGATTTAGGAAGCAGAGGAATACCGGCAACGGATTTGGTCAACAATTCTTTGTGGTGGCAGGGACCTTCTTGGTTACAAGAAGACAATTCAGGGTGGCTACCACAAGAAACCGAGTTTCATACATCCGTGGAGGAAAAGAGAACGCAATATCGAAGCGAAAAGAAATCGAGACTCTAGATCGATTTTCAGATTTACCTAGGGCTTTGAGGGTACTATCATATATTATGAGATTCTTTCGAAGAACACATCCCACCACAAAAGCTTCCTTTCAAGAAAAGTCGTGCCTAATCTCATCCGATGAGATAAAGACAACGACTCAGATCTTGATTAAACTATATCAGAAGCAACATTATTTTGAGGAGTACGTAAATTTGAAGAAGGGAACAGTCATCGATAGGAAAAGCGAGATATTGACACTTAACCCGTTCCTTGATAAGGACGATATTATCAGGGCCGGGGGTCGTCTAGGGGCGTCGGAAGACCTCGCTTACAACGAACGTCATCCAATCATACTCCCTTATAATTGTAGGTTAACGCGGCTAGTTGTGTAAATGATACACAAAATCTCCCTCCATGGGGAAAATCAACTAATGCTCTGTCTCATCCGCACCCAATACTGGATTCCGAATGTCAAGAACATGATTAGGGCCGTCATCCACAATTGTAAGATTTGCACCATTTACAAGAAACGGGCGCAAACCCAACTTATGGGTACCATACCCCGCGAGCGGACCACGTTTTCGCGCGCTTTTACAAATACCGGGGTCGACTTTGCAGGCCCATTCGATATTAAAAGTTTCCGAGGGAGAGGGTGTCGACTATCAAAAGGCTATGTTTGCCTTTTCGTCTGTTTTACCACCAAAGCGATCCATCTGGAAGCGACCAGTGATCTTAGCACCCCATCCTTCCTAGCAGCCCTTTCGCGTTTCGTAGCTAGAAGAGGATGCCCGAAAAACATTTACTCTGACAATGGTACTAACTTTGTCGGAGCGTCAAGATCTTTACGATCCGAATTTAAGGCCTTTATCTCGGAAGCTCGAGATCAAACCATTTCAAGGTATAGTCATCAATTAATGACATGGCATTTCATTCCAGCAGGGGCTCCACACATGGGGGGACTCTGGGAGGCAGGTGTTAAAAGCTTCAAAGGCCATTTCAAAAAAATAGCCTCAGCCCACAAGTTCACGCATGAAGAGTTCCATACGCTACTATGTAGGATTGAAGCCTGTCTCAACTCGCGACCATTAAGTCCCGCGTCCAATGACCCGTCAGATTTAGAACCACTGACCCCTGGGCACTTCCTCACTGGAAGTCATCTTATGACTCCAGCAGAACCAAATGTACACGAAAGCTCTGCGTCCTTGATCAACAGATGGCAGAAACTCAAGGCCCTCCATCATACCTTCTGTAAACGATGGAAAGCCGAATACTTGACCGAACTTCAAAAACGAGTGAAGTGGAAGCAGTCAAAACAGAACATTAAGGTGGGGGATCTCGTTGTCATCAAGGAAGACAACTTATCTCCAAACGAATGGAGGCTCGGTCGAGTTACCAACGTACACCCCGGAGAAGATAACCGAGTACGTGTCGTCGACCTCATGACCGAGAAGGGCCAGGTCAAAAGACCGGTGGTCAAGCTGATCCTGCTCCCAACCGATGGAGTAGATGGTGCGAGGCCCGATGCCTCATCCTAACACTCCAATCTCCCTCCACTCCGTTCATCCCCACCTTCCCAAATCCCTCAACAAAATTCCCACAATTCACTCGTTAACCCCGACGAGGACACCAGAAAGCCTAGCGCAGATGGGCGAACCCGATCTGCAACAGAAAATAATCCGCACTCCACAAAAGAGGCCAGATAAAACCTAACGCAGACGGGCGAGCCCGACCTGCAACAGACAATAAGCTGCACTCCACAAAGAGGCCAAAGAAATCCTAACGCAGACAGGCGAACCAATCTGCCACCGAATCTTAAACTAGATCTACGACAACACAGACACCCCCTCACATAAACACCCAAGACCCAAAATCTTGATACCTTTTGTTCAATTATTGAAAAACCTTTTGTTCAATTATTGAAAAACGGATTCCAAACAGCATCCAAAAGGTATCAACAATTGTTCAATTTGGGAATCAATTTTCGTCCCGTGTGCCGTTGATTAAAAAAAAAAATTTTAAATAAACATAGTCAGACCGATTCTAAACAATGCAGTATTGTGCGGATTTTCTCACACTTACATATATAATTTGTGAGCAAAAATGTATGAAAATGTGAAACGTTCACTACTGGAAAATTGTTTAGAATTGACATGTCTAGGATATTTTTTTTTGCAACATAATAATTTTTAAGCCGCAATGTCAACGCAAATTTCTCCCTAGTCACGATCGCAAGAAAACAGGGAGTTAGAAGTCAACGGCTATTTTATTTGTAGTTATTGCAAAACTTGTCAACAAAATGTGACAAAACCAAAAAAAAAAAAATTTTTTTTTTTTTACGCAAGTCAGGTCGTAACCAAGGTTTATATATTACAGGTTGAGGCAAGAAAAGACAAGTGTGTTTGCTTTTGTTGTTAAAATTATTTTAGACTGTCAAATGTTTGTCAAACTGAGTGGTTTGTTTACAAATTTATACATTGAAAAGTTTGCAGCCTAAAAAATATTGAATACAGCGTGTTTTGGAATATAATTCTGATCGTTTTCGTCAAATAATATGTGTAATATTCAATATGTGTCAGCACGGAACGCAAAAGAAGTTAAAACTCGTATGTGCTTAACCGTTTCTTGGTAATTTTGGTGTGGAGGTTGCGGGCTTTGGTAATCTCCCAAACGCAATTTAAGTGGGCACAGCGCTGAAGTTGCAGACTTTGCTATGCATCCAGTTGGTTTTTTCACTTAGATGTTTACCAATTTCACACTAAATTTCACAAAATCGTCCAAGAAAATTTTTTGTTTGAATGTTTGTAAACAAAAGGTGGCTTTTACAACCATTTGACTAACCAAAGTTGATCAAAATCAGGAAAAAGTAGAGAAAAAAAAAATTAAACAGCTGTTGATTTGCTGTCACCTTTCTTATTTCATGATGGTCGTAATCAAAATAATGTTGAGTTGATCAAAGTTGAATGTTGAGTTGATCAAAGTCGGTTGACCACCAACTTTGTTGCATGCCATTTTTCAAGCAACTTTCAGAACCAGAAGTTGAATGAAAAATCGTGCAATGCAGATGCAACTATATAGAGAGGGGGAAGACCTAAGGAGGGGGAACATACAGGGGCTCGGTAAAAAATCGTCCAACTTACCAAGTCTCCAGCATCATGCGATTGGCCTGGTCTAAGCGTGCCTTCCTCAACAGAAACAATTGAAGTATCAACGAAGCAATGAGGTAACGATGTTCGTAGCTTAAATCGAAACACTTATCCAACGGCACTCCTGCCACCAATACCGATGTTAGTACACTACTGGTGGTCAATTCTTTAATGACTAAAGGACATAGTATTCTGGATATGGTGCAATCATTTGCGTAAACTTACCCGTATATTCAGCTTCACGTGTATAGTCCACTTCCCAGTTAAGTTCACGTTTCTCCACCTTGACCACATTATCAATAAAGAAACCTTATGAAAAAACGTCCCATACTTTAAGCATGCCCACTAAATTATCGATATCACTTTCAATACTTTGCGCCTTGCCAGGATATTGAGTTTTGATAGCCACTTTTCAATGTAGCACGATGTACCTGTCCAAGGGAAGCCGCTGCAAATGGTTTCTCATCGAAACTTTCCAATTGTGTAACCATAACACGCTCCACTTGCCAACCGGGCATGTAATCGGCTGCTTGAAGTACACGTTCAAAAGCTTTGTCAAGTTGCGGTGATACAACATTTGCTTGTTGTATGCTTAAAATTTGACCAATCTTCATAGCTGCGCCACGCACTTTACACAGCGTATCGACAATGCGCTCGGCATTAGCTGGACTAAGTAAAGCTTCTTTAACGTTTCGAACTGCCCATACCCGGAGCACCTTTAGATAACGCAGTTATAGTGCCAACACCTAAACCAGCAAAGCGACTACCAAATGATACCATACGTCTAAAGCGGCTAGATGGTACGCGCCGTTGTTTGGCCACCTTACTCAAAGTGGGCAATTCAATTGAGTTTGTGGCATTGCTTGTGCCTGTGGCGGTCGACGTGTGACCAGCAACCAAATGTTGTGTTCCATCTTTCCGCCCTTTGCATTGTTGCATCCTTTACCTGTTTACGTTCTGTGGTGTACTTGATTATATGTCAAGCGGTGCTGCATCCATTTGATTACCCTGTAAAAGTTCACGGAAGCTTGAGTGAGTCCATAGGTGTTTGCACTGTGCACTTTGTGCACGATATAATGCTTCTGCTACAATTTGTATACCCCGCAACACGGCGAGCGCATCTTGTGCGGAACGTGCCATATTTGTCGACGCCCCCGCTTCTACAATTAACAATTAACATTGGCTGTTTGATTGAAGGTGGCACCACATTGTTCGCATACATATTTGCGCACGACCGGCGTGTCGCAGTGTTTTGTACGGTTGTGCCTTTCCAGTAAGATAATGTAACTATAAAAGAAAGGCCATGAATATGAGGAAAATGCACGTATCAGAAAATAAGTCACATAGCAGGTGCGGCCGGCACTGCATTTGCGACTTACAATAAGGTTTTTGCGCTGCTGCCGAAACGCTACAAATCTCGAGCAGCGCAAAAAAGACATACTCACCATGTCCAGGTCCACTCCATGAACCACCTGATTTATGAATCCATACCTGCAGCACCACCTGAAAAGGTCGAGATAAGTTAGGGATACATTTGTACAAGTAAAACCAAATTTTACTTACCTTCTCGAATTGAGTGCTGCTAATCCACGCGTGCCAACCGGAAATAAATGAATGAAAAAAGAACAATGGATGTGTGGTTCAGTCCCACATTCCCGTTTGCATTCATTCATTCGCAAATAATATGTACATATAAATTTGTACAAACCCAACCAATTAGTGATGCATGATTTTCGGATATTACATTAGTGATGTAATTCTGGCATAACTATCGGGTACCGAAAACCCGATGTACCAAAAGTCGGTACCGCATACCGTAGCATTAGATACAAGGTAGAAAATCACTTTTCTCACTCGGTCGGCCAAAATCACCGAGGAATAAACAAAATGGAGAAAATAAAATAAAGTTGTTTTAAATCCCCTTCAAAAAAAAAAAAAATAAATAATATTTTAGAAAAAAAACACACTTTTGCGTTTCCTTTATTTAAATTATTTAATATCCTTTTTTTCGGGGGGCAGGACCGTTTTGCCCACAAAACAACAAAAAAAAAAAATAAAAATAAAAGCGCCACTCAACCACTCTCTACCAGCATCGAGTACCGAAAACGCGTTCTCATGCGCAGCACTAGTGTCACTTGCGCCGGCTAGCGGACAAGTGAACGACATAAACAATACAAAAAAAGGAAATGAAACACACAGGGTGCCTCAGATGGGTTTAATTATGTAAAGCGGCAACCAGTCGGTAGCAACGCGTTGCCGGGCTTAATTGCCACAAGGGAAGGCAGCAACGTGTCGCCGGACGTAATTGCCACAAGAGACGGGAAAACGTTCGGATAACGTTTGATATAGGACCAGACAGTAGGATATCTTGTCCCAGTTAAACAATAAGTAATCTCAAGTTCATCCTTATGTCGTCACTTCGGCTATTCGCGACCCTCCTCCCACGTATGTATATGGGCAACCATATGCATAATTCAAACCCATTTTTTCTTTCTCTTTTTTCTTCGGTCTTCTGCAGCATGACTCGCCATGCCTCCCTTCGTCTCCGCGCCGCACGTATGGCCGCCCGGTACCCAAAACCATGCCCCCTCTGCGGTGAAAGCCACCCCCTCCGGTCATGTGACCGGTATCACGGGATGGCACCCTTAGACCGGCTACAGGAGGTTATCCGGGCGGGATACTGTGGCAATTGCCTGTCAATGGTGCATCAGACAAGGGAGTGCACCAGCGACGCCAGGTGCCGACGATGTGGTGGCAACCACCACACTACAATCCACCTCCTAACGGACGACCAGCCGAGGGAATACAAAAGCTGGTATCAGCAAGTCACCGAGGCGGAGATGGAAGAAGCAGCGTGGCTAGAAGAGCAGTCCAGAACAAGAGAAGAAGAGAGCCGGGACGAGGTGCTGTCGATCCAAGCATCTGAGACGGGGCTGATACCAGAAGATGGCGAAACTTCGGAACCGGCAGCGGAACCACGGCCGTTCCTACCGGTCCAAAGGGTGTCGGACCTGCAGCGGGTCCGCCCCCTCCTAGCACACGAGCGCCGACAACATAATCAACGCGATAACAGCCCTCCGTCTGGCCGCGCGCATCGCAACAGTCGCAAGCGAAGACTGGCTGCTCAGCCGCGCCAGCTTCGCGATTCCCATAAAAACGAATCCGAAGCCCGTAGACTGGCCCCTCAGCCGCGCCAGCTACGAAACAACCATGGAATTCGCCGAGACCAAGACTTCGCCGAGCGTAGACTGGCCACTCAGCCGCGCCAGCTACGCACCAGCCGTCGAAACACCAACCGAGAGGGCAGACTGGCCACTCAGCCGCGCCAGCTGCCAGCCGTTAGCGGGTTCCGCGACGGACTGAACCGGGCTCACGCCGGGGTGGCCCCGTCGTTGCGCCCCATGACTACGCTTTCGCCGACCGCGCTCGTGAAACTGGAGGTCGGGGGCGGGTTTACTTACCTGCGTGCGCTAATCGATGCATGCTCCCCCCGCACAGTTATCGACCGGGGCCTGGCGGAAGCGTTAGGGCTGCCCACCACCCACTCTGGCGGCGAGCACGGTTGCTTTCTCAGAGTCCGAGGGAAACACGGAAACCACACGACGGTGACTACGCACGCCGTATGTGTCGACAACCTGCAGCGGATCAGCCCAGCCCTGACCATCGACGCAAGAGTGGCGGCTCCCTACGAGCATATCCGACTGGCTGATCCGCACTTTTACATATCTGCGCCAATCCAGCTCGTACTCGGCGCCGACGTCGTCCTACCGAGCACACTGCCACCGTCGTTCGGCTCGTTTGTGGCCCAGGGCACCATTTTTGGGTGGGTGCTCTCGGGGGCTACTAGCATGTAAGTTTAGGTGTAAGTCTAGTTCTAAGTCTAACTTTTAATAAAAAAAAAAAAAAAAAAAAAAAGTTCTTTTTTTTCTTTTTTTTTCTCAATTATGGCAAGAAATATACCACTTTTCTATTTTCAAGTTTCTTCCCTCTCTTCTCATAGCTAGGTACGATACGGCCATAGTACCAGTGGTGACAGACCTCAACCTCAGGAGGTGGCTCGAAGGAGGAAAGCGGGCACAGTGCTACTCAGCAGCCCACGATAGATTTAAGAGCCTAGAATAAGAGAAGGCGTGATGGAAATCCCGGGGCTGGTCAGAATGTTGCGTATCGCAAGGGGGCCGGCATGTTTAGGCCCGATGCCTAAAATCTTAAAAATAGTGACACCCTAATGTCACTTTCCAAGCACCCACACACCCACCTGTACATATGCATGATTATTCATGTTTTGTCAGCACATATACATGCAAGTGGGTGTGCATGTGTTGGTTCACCTCCCCTTAAAACCGGAGGATGATTTTGGGTTCAACGGTTGTCAACGACTTGACAACCGTCTATTCTTTCAGCAACCGAGCCAGGATCGACATCGCAGCCACCCCAGGATTTCTACCACGCCATAATTAAGGTAATAAAAATAACTTTGTTGACACTCTTTATATACAATAAACGGCCAGTGTATTAATCGAGGAATTCTCGTTTTCCACTTTCATTTCATTTCCAAAAAAAACCATAAATTCGACCGCGGTGTCTGAGCCACGGCAACAAAAGAAGAACCCCGTCGTCGAATATTCATGACACACAAAGTGAATTTTTCTTCATAGAAATCTTTTTACAAAAAAAAATTTCATAGGTACCACACTTAAAATGACTATATCTTTTTTTGCTTATTGGGCGATTTTGATAAAATAAAGTTTAGGGCTCCTTCTAAGCTTCAAGCTGTCCACCAGAAGAAGTCTCATTAAAATCTGTTTCTTAGTTTCCCAGATCCTTACGTTCAAACAGACAAACAGACAAACAGATAAACAGACAAACAGACAGACAATAATTCTAAAAATGGTTGAGATGGACTCTATAACATTCCTCAAGTCATCCCCAGTCATTTTTTTCAAAGAAATTTTCAATGTACAGACACGACTTTTCTACAGTTTTATTATCATCATCATTTATTGGCGCTTAACCGCCTAAGCGATTTTGGCCGTTTCGTATCAAAGCACGCCAGTCATTCCTTTTTAGCGATAGCCGACGCCAATTGGAAACCCCAAGGGAGTTCAAGTCATCCTCCACCTGTTGTTTCCATCTCAGTCGAGGCCTCCCCCTTCCTCTGCTGCCGAATTCAGGCAACGATAGGAAAACCTTCTGTGCTGGAGCTTCTTTGTCCATTCGCATAACATGGCCCAGCCAGCGGAGTCTTTGGGCTTTAATTCGCTGGACTATGGTCAGATCTTCGTAGAGCTCGTACAGCTCATCGTTAAATTTCCTTCGATACTCGCCGTTGGCATCACGGGAAGGACCATAAATCTTCCGGAGAACTTTTCTCTCAAATACTCCAAGGGCCATCTCATCTTCTCTTGACATTGTCCATGAATCTGAGCCATACATCAGGACAGGTATGATGAGAGACTTATAGAGCGTGATCTTTGTTCTTCGAGAGAGGACTTTACTTCTCAATTGCCTACTCAGTCCAAAGTAGCACTTGTTGGCAAGAGTGATTCTCCGCTGGATTTCTAGACTGATATTATTTTCGGTGTTAATACTGGTTCCCAAATAGACGAAGTCTCTCACAGTTTCAAATTTGTAACTATCAACAGTGACATGGCTGCCAAGGCGCAGGTGCGCCGATTCTTTCTTTGATGACAGCAAATACTTCGTCTTGTCCTCGTTCACGGCAAGACCCACTTTTTTCGCTTCCTTATCCAGTCCAGAGAAGGCAGCGCTTACGGCGCGGTTGTTAAGGCCAATGATATCAATATCATCGGCATACGCCAGCAATTGCACGCTCTTGTAAAAGATTGTACCATTACGGTTTAGCTCTGCTGCTCGAATTATCTTCTCCAGCATCAGATTGAAGAAATCGCACGAAAGGGAGTCGCCCTGTCTGAAGCCTCGTTTGGTTTCAAATGGCTCAGAGAGGTCCTTCCCGATTCTAACGGAGCTGTTGGTATTGCTCAACGTCATTTGGCAAAGCCGTATAAGCTTTGCAGGGAAGTCAAATTCAGACATGGCGGCATACAGGCAACTCCTTTTAACGCTGTCAAAAGCGGCTTTAAAATCGACAAAGAGATGGTGAGTGTCGATTCTCTTATCATGGGTCTTCTCCAGGATTTGGCGTATCGTGAAAATCTGGTCGATGGTAGACTTACCAGGTCTAAAGCCACACTGATAAGGTCCAATCAGTTTGTCTACGATGGGCTTAAGCCTTTCACACAACACGCTAGAAAGAACCTTATATGCGATATTAAGAAGACTAATTCCGCGGTAGTTGGTGCGGTTAGCGGGATCGCCTTTCTTGTGGATTGGGCAAAGCACACTTAAATTCCAATCCGGAGGCATGCATTCGTCTGACCATATTCTGCATAAGAGCTGATGCATGCTTTTTACCAGCTCTTCGCCTCCGTGTTTGAACAGCTCGGCGGGTAGTCCGTCTTTTCCAGGCGCTTTTTTGTTTTTGAGCCGGGATAAAGCTATCCTCACTTCATCATAGTCGTGGTGGGACGACTTTTCCATCGTCAGGGATTGGGGTATCGGGTTCGACGTCTCCCTCGCAATTTAGCAGTGAGGAGAAGTGCTCCCTCCATAATTTAAGTACACTTTGTACGTCGGTTACCAGGTCGCCATTATTGTCCTTACAGGAGCTTGCCCCGGTCTTAAAACCTTCCGTCATCCGCCGGATCTTTTCATAGAATTTTCGGGCATCATTCCTGTCAGCCAGCATCTCAAGCTCCTCACACTCACGCCTTTCGGCCTCACTTTTCTTTTTTCTGAAAAGGCGTCTCTCTTCCTTCTTTGCCTCACGATATTGTTGCCATACACTGCGGGTTGCGCCCGTTCGCAACGTCTCCTTGTAGGCAGCGTCCTTTTTTTTCGAGGCAGTTTTGCATTCCTCATCGTACCAGTTGTTCTTGCGGGCTCGCTGGAACCCTATAGTGGCCTCAGCGGCGGTACGCAATGAGTGAGAGATTTGCTTCCATTGCTCGGTTACATCGTTAGGTCGAGGATTGCCCTCTGCTAGCAGGTGTGAGAGTCGAGTTGTGAAATTATCAGCTGTCTGTGTCATGCGCAGCTTCTCGACGTCAAACTTTCCTTCCGTTACTGTGCGCACTTTCTTCGTTGCACAGAGGCGTGTGCGTATCTTGGCTGCGACAAGATAATGGTCAGAGTCAATATTGGGACCACGCAGTGTACGCACGTCCAGAACGGTGGAGCTATGTCTGCCGTCAATCAAGACATGATCAATCTGGTTTCTAGTTCTTTGATCAGGGGACAGCCATGTGGCTTGGTGTATTCGCTTATGCTGGAACCTGGTACTACTGATGACCATATTGCGAGCAGCGGCGAAGTCAATCAACCTAGTGCCGTTGGGTGATGTTATATCGTGGAGACTGAATTTTCCAACTGTGGGACCAAAGACTCCTTCCTTGCCCACCTTGGCATTAAAGTCGCCGAGCACGATTTTGATATCATACTGGGGGCAGCGATCATAAGTCTGTTCAAGTTTATCGTAGAAGGAGTCCTTCTCTGCGTCGTCCGTCTCCTCTGTCGGCGCATAGGCGCAGATAAATGTTATGTTGAAAAACCTCGCCTTGATGCGGATCGCAGCGAGACGCTCGTTCACAGGAGTGAACGCTAATACTTGGCGGCGAAGTCTCTTTCCCACCACGAATCCTACACCACGCGCTTTGCCGCGTGTCTGGCCACTGTAGTATACGTCACAAGGTCCGATGGTCGTCTTTCCTTGTCCCGTCCATCGCATTTCCTGCAGGGCGGTGATGTCAGCCTTTGCGTTCATGAGGACATCAACCAGTCGGGCAGCGGTACCATCCCTTGAAAGGGTCCGGACATTCCAGGTACATGCCCTAATATCCTTCTCGTAGTCCTTATTTCGTTTTGCCGGGTCGTCAACATTAAAGGGGGTTCTCATCCGAGGCTTTATTAAAATTTTCAGTGGACTAAATTTTTTTTGTGGCGGGTCCCAAACCCAGCGCACAACCCGTTTTATTATAGTATAGATTATGTTCTGCACATAAATACCATGGATTCCGCCCCAATTCTGGTATCTAACCTGGGTCAATTTTCGGTTTTTTAACCATAACTTTTCACTGAAACCAAAAATTAAAAAATCGCTTCCGGATTCGTGATCTTGAGGCCAAACCCCGTCTTTCGAGCCCCCTTTAATAGCTAATATATTAGCAGTTGACAGCTAAAGTAGACAATTACTGCTTATTTCGATAAAGTCGATAGAAATTATCAAAATTTGACCTAATGAAAACCAGTCTTAAGAAGTTTTCAACCATTATTTTTTACCTTATTTTATAAATTTAGAGAACTATTACCCCTTTATTTACTACTACTTTTTTTACGCAATCGAATGCAACTCGGCGCTGAATGATACTATTTTCCAAAAAAGCAACTCTGATAATCAGGTATTAAACTCACTTTGAAAATTTGACGTCTATGCAGAAGATTCCACACTTGTACTGATACACAGTGGCAATGACCGAGAGCGCCACGTATTGGTTCGAGGTTCTGAGCCTGTTTCCGAAAGAGAAACCCGCTTAAATAATCAGCGCGTCCGCTCAGCAACCTTAAGGATACGCGAAACAAATGACCAAAGGGTCGATAGGCAGATGGCTGATCGTGAACGTCACGCAATTTCTCGCGAAATAGAAACGTCTCCTGAGAGAGAAATGCGCCTAAGTATTCAGCAAGTTAGGACTAATTTAAATCGAGTTTTCGAAAGCAGCGAAGAACAAAATATACGACTCAGCAGTGACCGAGAGCGTCACGTATTGGCTCGAGGTTCTGAACCTGTTGCCGAAAGAGAAACCCGCTTAAATATTCAGCGCGTCCACTCAGAAACCTTGAGGTTGCGCGAAACAAGTGATCAGAATGCTGAAAGACTCAACGCAGATCGTGAGCGCCATTCAGTATCCAGGACATCCGAAACTTTTTCGCAACGTGAGGAACGCTTGATTAATGATCGACATCGCCATAACGTTACTAGAATGTTAGAAAGTAGCAACCAGCAACATCGTCGCTTACTAATGTCAGCTGAAAATTACGATCGCGTACGAGAAGATCGCGAGAACTTAAGGGCTAGCGAAACAGAGCGAATACGCGAAATACGGCAGTCAGAGACGCCTGAGTGATAATAGAATGCGACATACGCTAAATAGGGAACTAGATAACTCTGAAGAGGACCCTCCAATTTTCGGTTTTTTAACCATAACTTTTCACTGAAACCAAAAATTAAAAAATCGCTTCCGGATTCGTGATCTTGAGGCCAAACCCCGTCTTTCGAGCCCCCTTTAATAGCTAATATATTGGCAGTTGACAGCTAAAGTAGACAATTACTGCTTATTTCGATAAAGTCGATAGAAATTATCAAAATTTGACCTAATGAAAACCAGACTTAAGAAGTTTTCAACCATTATTTTTCACCTTATTTTATAAATTTAGAGAACTATTACCCCTTTATTTACTACTAATTTTTTTACGCAATCGAATGCAACTCGGCGCTGAATGATACTATTTTCCAAAAAAAGCAACTCTGATAATCAGGTATTAAACTCACTTTGAAAATTTGACGTCTATGCAGAAGATTCCACACTTGTACTGATACACAATGGCAATGACCGAGAGCGCCACGTATTGGTTCGAGGTTCTGAACCTGTTGCCGAAAGAGAAACCCGCTTAAATATTCAGCGCGTCCACTCAGAAACCTTGAGGTTGCGCGATACAAGTGATCAGAATGCTGAAAGACTCAACGCAGATCGTGAGCGCCATTCAGTATCCAGGACATCCGAAACTTTTTCGCAACGTGAGGAACGCTTGATTAATGATCGACATCGCCATAACGTTACTAGAATGTTAGAAAGTAGCAACCAGCAACATCGTCGCTTACTAATGTCAGCTGAAAATTACGATCGCGTACGAGAAGATCGCGAGAACTTAAGGGCTAGCGAAACAGAGCGAATACGCGAAATACGGCAGTCAGAGACGCCTGAGTGATAATAGAATGCGACATACGCTAAATAGGGAACTAGATAACTCTGAAGAGGACCCTCCATATATTAATGCAGATAATAACACCGTACTCCCCTGGATTACGAAGACAAATAGTGCTTTTGCATATAATCTTTTAATAGATTATGCTAAATACGCATTCATTGGCGAAATGAACTTGAAATGCAGGTTTTGTGAAGCCCTTAAATGGCAAAAAGAAACGGCTGGAATACTAAAATACGTTAAATAATACTGCCGTCGTAAACGTGATCATCAGCACCAAGTGCAACAACAGCAAATATCGTTAAATAATACTGGCGTCGTAAACATCATCACCAAGTGCCACAACAGCAAAATATTTCTAAAATACGTTAAATAATACTGCCGTCGTAAACTTGATCATCAGCACGAAGTGCAACAACAGCAAATATCGTGAAATAATACTGCCGTCGTAAACTTAGTCAACAGCGCCAAGTGCCACAACAGCAAAATATCTCTAATATCGTTAAATACTACTGCCGTCGTAAACGTCAACATTATCATCACCAAGTGCCACAACAGCAAAATATCTCGTATATCGTTAAATACTACTGCCGTCGTAAACGTCAACATCATCATCACCAAGTACCACAACAGCAAAACATCACTAAATTGATTAAATAAACTTCCGTCGTAAAAGCCATCATCTTCACCGAATCCCAAAACAGCAAAATATCACCACTAAGTTCCACAACAGAAAAATATCTCAAAAAAAATTAAATACTACTACCGTCGTAGACGTCATCACCACCACCAAGTGCCAAAAAAAAATTTCGTGATCAAGAAGGATATTCTTTATTCGGCGATCACTTGGTATGTATAATGCCATTAAGAAAATCTACTATTTCTGTATCTTCTAGCATAATTTCAGCTATTTTTCTCCATTTCATAAATCAACTACTACATCAAAATCTACTACAGTGAATGGAAAAATGTTCGATCAAATTTGTTATTTAGGTTACGCATCCTCACTACAAAACTTGGCATGATGGCGAATAAAATTTTGCTCGACACATATTTCAGCATATACACCTAATAAGTATTTACTTTTACAAGGATTCGAAACCTATTGATGATACATAACATTTTCTATTGAGATACCATACCTACATACTTTTTTGTACATTTCTAAATAATTTTCCTTAATGTATGTCCTACAATAAAACTGTTAAACCAAATTAGAAAAAGGAGTAAAACGTATCATAATGAATTACTTAAAAAATTAATTAAATTAAGTTTTTCACATCGAATTTGTGAGTTTTCTCTACTTTAGTAAAAAAATGTACAGATATTAAAAAAATTAATTGAAATAAATGAATACAAACATATATAAAACTTTCTTTTATTTTCTGAAGATCAACAGAAATTGTAAGTATTATCTATTATATATTTTGAAATCAATCTATGGAATAAGGGAAAATCTGTGGCATTTTTTAAGTAACCCAACTCGATCTCTGAAAAAATGTCAAAGTTTGTTCAGTCGAACTTTTGAAAAATGCCTTTATTTTAGTAGGTGCCACATAATAAACAGAAAATATTGTTTAGAGTCTTCTCAGCCGGTAAATTGTCTTCATGATTTAGGGTAACAGGAATTAATGAACTGTTCACACCCCGAGCAACGCCGGGTACCCTGCTAGTATAATAATAATAACCTTGGCTACGCCATCCCAAGTCCGGGGTGTTGCCTGAACCGTGCCACGGTACGCACTTTTTTGGACGTTTTTCGGCGCAGTCTAATGTAAATACAACAACCACATGAAAACTTGAAACTTGGATAGATAAGTGAATGGATGAATAGATTTAAAAATTTTATTACCCAAATTTTTTGAAAAGCTACTGTACCTATGCAATTGATTTTTGAATTAGCTGAAATTGAAAAAAAATGCTAAACAAAAATTTGTGAGCGGCACGTTTTGTTAGTTCTAAGCTTCAAGCTGTCCGCCAGAAAAAGTCTCATTAAAATCCGTTTCTTAGTTTCCGAGATCCCTACGTTCAAACGGACAAACAGACAAACAGACAGACAATAATTCTAAAAATGGACTCTATAACATTCCTCAAGTCATCCCCAGTAATTTTTTCAAAGAAATTTTCAATGTACAGACACGACTTTTCTACAGTTTTATTATAGTATAGATAAGTGAATGGATGAATAGATTTAAAAATTTTATTTCCCAAATTTTTTGGTACGCCACTGTACCTATGCCTTTAATTTCTGATTTAGCTGAAATTGGAAAAAAATGCTAAACAAAAATTTATGAAAGGCACGCTTTGTTATTTTTTTGACAAACAAAGTGAATTTTTCTTCATAGAAATCTATTTACAAAAAAAAATTTCATAGGTACCTCACTTAAAATGACTATATCTTTTTTGTTTATTGGGCGATTTTGATAAAATAAAGTTTAGGGCTCCTTCTAAGCTTCAAGCTGTCCGCCAGAAAAAGTCTCATTAAAATCCGTTTCTTAGTTTCCGATATCTTTACGTTCAAACGGACAAACAGACAGACAATAATTCTAAAAATGGTTGAGATGGACTCTATAACATTCCTCAAGTCATCCCCAGTCATTTTTTCAAAGAAATTTTCAATGTACAGACACGACTTTTCTACAGTTTTATTATAGTATAGATAAGTGAATGGATGAAAAGATTTAAAAATTTTATTTACCAAATTTTTTGGTACGCCACTGTACCAATGCCTTTGATTTCTGCTAAGCTTCAAGCTATCCACCAGAAAAAGTCTCATTAAAATCCGTTTCTTAGCTTCCGAGATCCTTACGTTCAAACGGACAAACAGACAAACAGACAGACAATAATTCTAAAAATGGTTGAGATGGACTCTATAACATTCCTCAAGTCATCCCCAGTCCTTTTTTCAAAGAAATTTTCAATGTACAGACACGACTTTTCTACAGTTTTATTATAGTATAGATAAGTGAATGGATAAAAAGATTTAAAAATTTTATTTCCCAAATTTTTTGGTACGCCACTGTACCAATGCCTTTGATTTCTGCTAAGCTTCAAGCTATCCACCAGAAAAAGTCTCATTAAAATCCGTTTCTTAGTTTCCGAGATCCGAGAACAGACAGACAATAATTCTAAAAATGGTTGAGATGGACTCTATAACATTCCTCAAGTCATCCCCAGTCATTTTTTCAAAGAAATTTTCAATGTACAGACACGACTTTTCTACAGTTTTATTATAGTATAGATAAGTGAATGGATGAATAGATTTAAAAATTTTATTTCCCAAATTTTATTGTTCGCCACTGTACCTATGCCTTTGATTTCTGATTTAGCTGAAATTGAAAAAAATGCTAAACAAAAATTTGTGAGCGGCACGTTTTGTTATTTTTTTGACAAACAAAGTGAATTTTTTTCTTCATAGAAATCTATTTACAAAAAAAAATTTCATAGGTACCACTCTTAAAATGACTATATCTTTTTTGTTTATTGGGCGATTTTGATAAATAAAGTTTAGGGCTCCTTCTAAGCTTCAAGCTGTCCCCAGAAGAAGTCTCATTAAAATCCGTTTCTTAGTTTCCGAGATCCTTACGTTCAAACGGACAAACAGACAAACAGACAGACGAATGGCGGCGATATACCAACAGGTTATCATAACCTCTAACGAGATTTTTTAGCCGAGCTTCTCTTTCCAACTTGTGGTGTGTTGCGTTTGAGTTTTTCCTACAAGTTGGCGGGACCTACCATTTTTTGCCGACTCCGAACGGCACTTGCGAAGCAAATGAATTTTTTGCTGAGAAGCTTCTCATGGCAGAAATACACCCGGAGAGCTTGCCAAACTACTACCGAGGGGCGACCCCGTTTTAGAAAAATTCTTTTTCTAAATAATTTTTGATGTTAGTTTTGCCGGGCATCGAACCGACACGACTTGGTGTAGAAGGCCGAACACTTAACCGCTACACCACGGCGGCCGCCATAGAAATCTATTTACAAAAAAAAAATTCATAGGTACCTCACTTAAAATGACTATATCTTTTTTGTTTATTGGGCGATTTTGATAAATAAAGTTTAGGGCTCCTTCTAAGCTTCAAGCTGTCCACGAGAAGAAGTCTCATTAAAATCCGTTTCTTAGTTTCCGAGATCCTTACGTTCAAACGGACAAACAGACAAACAGACAGACAATAATTGTAAAAATGGTTGAGATGGACTCTATAACATTCCTCAAGCCATCCCCAGTCATTTTTTCAAAGAAATTTTCAATGTACAGACACGACTTTTCTACAGTTTTATTATAGTATAGATAGATAGATAGATAAGTGAATGGATGAATAGATTTAAAAATTTTATTACCCAAATTTTTTGAAAAGCTACTGTACCCATGCAATTGATTTTTGAATTATCTGAAATTGAAAAAAAATGCTAAACAAATTTTGTGAGAGGCACGCTTTGTTATTTTTTTGACAAACAAAGTGAATTTTTCTTCATAGAAATCTATTTACAAAAAAAAATTTCACAGGTACCTCACTTAAAATGACTATATCTTTTTTGTTTATTTGGCGATTTTGATAAAATAAAGTTTAGGGCTCCTTCTAAGCTTCAAGCTATCCACCAGAAAAAGTCTCATTAAAATCCGTTTCTTAGCATCCGAGATCCTTACGTTCAAACGGACAAACAGACAAACAGACAGACAATAATTCTGAAAATGGTTGAGATGGACTCTATAACATTCCTCAAGCCATCCCCAGTCATTTTTTCAAAGAAATTTTCAATGTACAGACACGACTTTTCTACAGTTTTATTATAGTATAGATAGATAGATAGATAAGTGAATGGATGAATAGATTTAAAAATTTTATTACCCAAATTTTTTGAAAAGCTACTGTACCTATGCAATTGATGTTTGAATTAGCTGAAATTGAAAAAAAAATGCTAAACAAAAATTTGTGAGAGGCACGCTTTGTTATTTTTTTGACAAACAAAGTGAATTTTTTTCTTCATAGAAATCTATTTACAAAAAAAAATTTCATAGGTACCTCACTTAAAATGACTATATCTTTTTTGTTTATTTGGCGATTTTGATAAAATAAAGTTTAGGGCTCCTTCTAAGCTTCAAGCTATCCACCAGAAAAAGTCTCATTAAAATCCGTTTCTTAGTTTCCGAGATCCTTACGTTCAAACGGACAAACAGACAGACAATAATTCTAAAAGTGGTTGATATAGACTCTATAACATTCATCAAGTCATCCCCAGTCATTTTTTCAAAGAAATTTTCAATGTACAGACACGACTTTTCTACAGTTTTATTATAGTATAGATAGATAGATATAGATAGATAAGTGAATGGATGAATAGACTTAAAAATTTTATTTCCCACATTTTTTGGTACGCCACTGTACCTTTACCTTTGATTTCTGATTTAGCTCAAATTGAAAAAAATGCTAAACAAAAATTTGTGAGAGGCACGCTTTGTTATTTTTTTGACAAAGTGAATTTTCCTTCATAGAAATCTATATACAAAAAAAATTTCATAGGTACCTCACTTAAAATGACTATATCTTTTTTGTTTATTGGGCGATTTTGATAAAATAAAGTTTAGGGCTCCTTCTAAGCTTCAAGCTATCCACCATTAAAAGTCTCATTAAAATCCGTTTCTTAGTTTCCGAGATCCTTACGTTCAAACGGACAAACAGACAAACAGACAGACAATAATTCTAAAAATGGTTGAGATGGACTCTATAACATTCCTCAAGTCATCCCCAGTCATTTTTTCAAAGAAATTTTCAATGTACAGACACGACTTTTCTACAGTTTTATTATAGCATAGATAGATAAGTGAATGGATGAATAGATTTAAAAATTTTATTTCCCAAATTTTTTGGTACGCCACTGTACCTATGCCTTTGATTTCTGATTTAGCTGAAATTGGAAAAAAAATGCTAAACAAAAATTTGTGAGAGGCACGCTTTGTTATTTTTTTGACACACAAAGTGAATTTTTCTTCATAGAAATCTATTTACAAAAAAAAATTCCATAGGTACCACACTTAAAATGACTATATCTTTTTTGTTTATTGGGCGATTTTGATAAAATAAAGTTTAGGGCTCCTTCTAAGCTTCAAGCTGTCCACCAGAAAAAGTCTCATTAAAATCTGTTTCTTAGTTTCCGAGATCCTTACTTTCAAACAGATAAACAGATAAACAGACAAACAGACAGACAATAATTCTAAAAATGGTTGAGATGGACTCTATAACATTCCTCAAGTCATCCCCAGTCATTTTTTCAAAGAAATTTTCAATGTATAGACACGACTTTTCTACAGTTTTATTATAGTATAGATAGATAAGTGAATGGATGAATAGATTTAAAAATTTTATTTCCCAAATTTTTTGGTACGCCACTGTACCTATGCCTTTGATTTCTGATTTAGCTGAAATTGAAAAAAAAAAAAAATGCTAAACAAACATTTGTGAGAGGCACGCTTTGTTATTTTTTTGACAAACAAAGTGAATTTTTCTTCATAGAAATCTATTTACAAAAAAAAATTTCATAGGTACCTCACTTAAAATGACTATATCTTTTTTGTTTATTGGGCGATTTTGATAAAATAAAGTTTAGGGCTCCTTCTAAGCTTCAAGCTGTCCACCAGAAAAAGTCTCATTAAAATCTGTTTCTTAGTTTCCGAGATCCTTACGTTCAAACAGACAAACAGACAAACAGATAAACAGACAAACAGACAGACAATAATTCTAAAAATGGTTGAGATGGACTCTATAACATTCCTCAAGTCATCCCCAGTCATTTTTTCAAAGAAATTTTCAATGTACAGACACGACTTTTCTACAGTTTTATTATAGTATAGATAATAGAATACTCATACATTAACCAAAATGTATGAGCATTCTTTTAAAGCATGACAGCTAAGCAAAACAAAATGTTCACATAATAATAAGTAAAAAGTTCAATATACTTTTGGCAATAACTAGGCCAAAGTACTCAAATCAATTTAGCTTGCGCTGCACTTCTCCAATAACATAAACTCGATTGAACCCATATATATTTATGTATGCAGGCACAATAACGTAGAGTCATAAGCATGACTAACAACTTAGAAATGTAAGTTTGTAAATTAGATTACTCATAAGGTAGATTGTAAGCATATAAAAGACGGCGATGAGCCGAAATAAATTCATTCTCGGTCTAAGACGAAATCTTATTGTTTTACTTATTCCTTGAATCTAATTGCGCATTTTAATGCTCGGAACGAAGCGGCTGAGGAGCTAAGATAGTACCTAACCTCCTTTAAACTTTACATTATGCAGTGACGAGATTTATAGCGGTAACCATCGATACTTGTTTGGCAGAAGTAGCAATCATTGGGCTTGTGATATATTTGATAATGCCAAGCCATAGGAGGCACAAATGGTAAACCCTGGTCATTATATGTACCGGATTTCCATTTATTGAGGTGCATAGAGCACGTCAAACACGCAACCTCGGGTTCAAACAAAGCGCTTTCCACGTAGGAGCATTTGAAAAAAAGGTTGAACGCTTCAATCACTGTCATATTTGTCTATCGACAAATAAACCGCAGGCATAACAAAAAATGTTGCGTTTATTACACATCTTACCTCATTATGTAATGACTTATATTCAAACCTAGAACGTATTACACTTTACTAGATAAACAATGTCTGCTAGGTCGCTTACCTTACCTTTACACAAGTTAAGCTAGTCGCAGAGATTTTTCCAACACAAGTAAAAATATGAAAATTCACAAAATGTTTATTTAATTCACGTATATTTTACGAACTGACCAATAATATATTTCAAAATGATAATTCAAACTAGTAATACCCGGCGTGCGTTGCTACGCCAAAGAAAAACACCTGAATAAGATTTTACCATATAAGGAGTTTTATTTATCTTAATGGTAAAGGACCCTCGTGAAGGGTGGACACCTTGCCGCGGTACGAGGGCTTAAGTCGATAGCCACAGGGCTACGTTGCCCTTATGATCATAGCGCCAGAAGCCAAGCCTCTCTGGCGCGACGACTAAGATCTTCCCCCTTCCAATCCAGGGTGTTATGCGACCTTGCCCATTGGACGTTTGCAGCCGGGAGGCAAATCGTGGCTGTAATCGAACGGAGCCTCTCTGATACCGGGCCGCCTCGGAGAGTAACTATGGCCTTACCGCGGTATGGGGCTCTGCCGCGGCGGACGACACATTCCCCCTACTCTTCCCTTGACAATAAACTGGCCTTGCCCGGCGAGGGGTCGTACGAACAAGATGATAAATAATAACAAAAACCCTAAAACTAAAGATACAACTATGTATACTGCACAGCAGAGGAGGAAAATGCTGGAGCAAGCGAGAACGCAACGTCGGAGGACAAACTCCATTTCCTTATCAGCCGAGAGATCGACAGCGATGGCAACTACGGGTCGATTAGCTCTGCATAACAAGGGGGCAATCCCCAAAGTGAGTACCGGTACAAATACAGGGAAGCCAACAACGCCTGATGCTAAAGTCCTAGTAAGTGCCGGTACCGAAACTAAGTCTTTAACGTCTGTGGCAGTGGTCTCACGACCTGGCCCCAGTGATCCAAATAAGGGAACGACCGCGATGGCAACTACGGGTCGAAATTCACACCAAAAGACATCTCCCAGTCGCTCTGAGTACTTGGACAAAAGAGCGGCCGCGAGGATCCTGAAGAAATACGAGGGTATTTCACAAGAGACGCTATCGCCGAATGCTAGAAAGGCGGTGGAGATGGCTGAAGCTATCTTACCGAATTTCCAAAGCGATTACGCTCCAAAGAAGGTTAATGGAAATCCCTTCAAACGCCAGAGATCGGACGTGGATTTAAAACCTCACCCGAAGCGGCAGCAACACGCCCCCGTAGTGGGTAAACTCAGTTTTGCTGAAGTAACTAAGGATAGGATCCTCATAGGCGTCATTGACCGAGGTAACGAAAGCTGGGTCATCCCTAGGGACCAGTGGCGGTACGTCCGGAACGCTATCGGTAATGCCCTTCTCGACATTATGGTTGAGTCTCCGGGTGCCACGCCGATGGGTTCTGATGCGGATGGCAACAGGGCCGAATCAAGGTATTCGCTTGCGAGGATGCAAAAACTGTTGCACTGTACAAGGCAGCAGCTGCAAGACTGGGTGAGATCTACCAAGGGGCAAGAATCGAGGTTGTCGAATGGAAGGACATCCCGGCTCGGCCAAGGGCAAGAGCGTGGATTCCTGCTATCCCTGCTGAACCTGAGAGAATTCTCAGAATGCTGAGGATCATGAACCCGTCTCTCCCGACGCAGGACTGGGGTGTCAATCTGGTCGAGGATGCGGTAGGGCCTGACAGGCAAGTGGTCTTCACCTTGACTAAGGAAGCACTCGAGCCCCTTAAACGGTGCAATGGACGAGTGCACTACGGCATGGGTCAGATCGTGATTCACGTATACCGCGGCGATGCATAGCGCGCTGCTATTTCGGCTGCACCGGAGGGCTCGGACATCGCAGTGCCGGTAGAGGAGTCGGAGATGTCCGACTCGGAAAGTATGGTATCTGCCACGTGAAATGGCGAAGGAGCAGTGAACAGCTCGGAGATGGGAGACAGCCTGCTGGACGGGGAGGACCTCAACGTCACAGTGATAGCAGCGAGTCCTGAGCGCACCAATGTCAATACTGCCACAGTTAGTAGGATCTCGGCTACGCCAAAGCGTGGTCTGAACAAACCGTCGTTGAAAGACAAGCCTCCAGACGAGGTGGAACTCGACGATACGGCGGTGGCAGGGAAGTCTGAGCGCGCTTATGTTGGTGGTGATTCAGATAAACCTGAACAAATCTAAAGCAGCCTCGGCTGCTTTAATCAGTCGTCTCTCTAAAGGCGACATAGATGTGGTCCTCATCCAAGAACCCTGGGTCAACAGCTCAAGGATTTGCGGTTTGGGGATTAAGGGTTTTAAGCTAATCCAAGCCAGCGAGGGGGGCAGGGTTAGAGCTTGCTTTTCTCTTACCCAACTATACCAATGGTGACGTTACAGCTGCCAGTTTAACAGTCGACAGTACCAGTCTGACGATGGCATCGGTCTATATGCCCTACGACGCCGAAGAACCTCCGCCACAGAGGGAGGTAAAAGACCTGGTGGCAAATTTTTCCATGGGTCATCTTATTATCGGAACTGACGCCAATGCTCATCACGTCCAGTGGGGAAGCTCCGATATCAATGCTAGAGAAGAGTCGTTGTTTGATTATTTGTTAACAACTAACCTGGTAGTTTGCAACGTGGGTAACGAACCTACGTTTATTACTAAAACCCGTAGGGAGGTCATAGATCTCACTATTTGCAGCGAAGACGCTTATGGGTGGGTCAGAAAATGGCGCGTTCTCGATGAACACTCATTCTCCGACCACCGGTACGTAGAATTAGTTCTAGACTTTTCTGTTGAGCAGCCGGTTATGAAACGCAACCCACGTAACACTAACTGGCAGCTACACAATGAAATACTATCTAGGGACTTGCCAGCACTGCCCCCACAAGTCCCCTCATCAGTAGGGGAGTTGGAGGATCTGGTAAAGACCTTTACAAACTCAGGGCCTACAAAAAAGCTCTGAGGCAGGCGAAGAGAGTAGCGTGGAGAAATTTCTGCACTGGGGTCGAAAATGTCGACGATACAGCGAGACTTAGACGAGTGCTCTCAAAAACTCAAACAGCCACAAGCTATTTGCGCAAACCTGACGGAGCCTGGACCAGCACGGAAAGGGAAACCCTAGAGCTGCTCTTGAATACGCACTTCCCAGGGAACTTGCATTAGGAACCCCTAGAACCTACAACAAACCTGGCTGTACACATACCCATCACGGAGGAAAAGGTTAGGTGGGCGGTTAAAAGCTTCGAACTACATTCTACTACTTAGCTACATTCCGTGCTCCTGGAGAAGTGCCACGGTAGTGTTTATTCCTAAGGCGGGGAAGGCGTCTCATTACGAGCCCAAGGACTATAGGCCGATCAGTCTCTCATTCTTTGTGTTCAAGACCTTCGAGAGGATAATAAAGGACTACCTCTCCTCTACTATTGATAGCAACCTGATCTGTAGCTATCAGCATGCATACACTAAAGGGAAATCTACAGAAATTGCGCTTCACAGCCTAGTTTCTGTTATTGAAAAATCGCTGTATGAAAAGGAGTACTGTCTTGTGGCCTTTTTAGATATTGAAGGAGACTTCAACAACATAAGCCCTGATGCTATAAACACCGCTTTAACAAGTCTGGGCATAAGCAGGTCTCTTATTGGACTTATTGATCAACTGCTAAGGGGTAGACGAATAGTTTCATCACTGGGCTCGGTTGACTTATCCCGCTATGTCACAAGGGGAACGCCTCAGGGTGGTGTTCTCTCCCCGCTTCTATGGAACCTCACTGTCAACTCGATGCTGCGAGACACAAGCTGGGGGGGCGGGAAGGTAGTGGCATATGCAGATGACTTAGCTATAGTATACAGGGGCAAATTCCCACAAACCCTGTGCGACTTGATGCAAGTAGCACTGGTCCTTTTCACCAACCGCTATAAGATACCACCGCTAATACTACCAAAACTGAAAACCGTGCACCTGAACTTGGCTGACAAAGCCAAGTTCTTGGGCATAGTTCTGGATAGGAAACTAACCTGGAAGGAGAATGTTCTTCAGCGCCAGAAGAAAGAGTGCATTGCACTCTACACGTGCAAAAGAGCCATTTGAAATAAATGGGGGCTTAGCCCCAAAATATGCAAATGGATCAACACTGCAATCATTCGCCCAATCATGCTCTATGGAGTTGTGGTATGGTGGCCTGCGCTGAGCAAGGCAACAAACCTTAATCTGCTAGGTAAAGTACACAGATCTTGCATGATCTGTATAAGCGGTGCGTTAAGAACAACGCCCAATGAAGTACTCCAGGCCATTCTTGGCATTTTGCCACTCGATCTGGAAGGGCACCGAGTAGCAGCAGCATCGGCTCTGCGTCTATGGGAAACGTCCGGCTGGGGCGCAAGCACTACTGGACACGCCTGTATTTTGGGATCCTATAGCTTTCTTCCGCTGAGCACAGATCGCTGTGCGACCACAACAGTCGGAGATAGCGGTTTTAAAATCAACATTCCCAGCAGGGAAGAATCGGAGAGCACGGATCGGAGTCCCGTCACTCATGGCGGCACTTCCATTTATACTGATGGCTCGAAGTTAGACGGCAGAGTTGGGGGAGGGGTTTATTCAAAGGATCTGAACCTTGAGCTCTCCTTCAGACTACCTGATCACTGCAGTGTCTTCCAGGCTGAAGTATCAGCAATCATGGACGCCGCGGCTTGGATAGGCCAACACACTACCAGAAAGGACATTTTTATATTCAGCGACAGCCAGGCGGCCATCAAATCCCTTGGCTCTTACTCGTTCAACTCTGAACTGACGCTCAGCTGTCGTCGATCTCTACAAGAGATGGCCCAACAGAATCGCGTTAACCTCACATGGGTCCCGGGGCATAGGGACATTGAGGGAAATTGTAGGGCAGACGAACTTGCGAGGCAGGGCACGACCAAGCAGCTTCTTCGCGATAAAGAGCGCTTAGGTATGCCGTTTGCCACATGCAAGCTTATGCTGAAGGAATACACACTCCGCCAAGCCAACGAAAGATGGCTGCAATCTCCAGGATGTCGGATATCCAAAGAAACCTGGCCGAAATGGGATCATAAAAGATCAAGACAAATTTATGCCCTAAGGAGAAGAGAAATCTCCATATTAATAGGCGTATTAACTGGGCACTGCCTCATTGGTAGGCACGCAGAAAGACTTGGTGTGCCCTACCGCCGATGCTGTAGGAGTTGTAAGGAGGATGAGGAGGAGGAAACGGTGGAGCACCTCATCTGCAACTGCCCGGCTTTAAGTGGCGCGAGAATGCGCTTTTTGGGAGTTCCCTTCCTGGTCAGCCTACGCCAGGTCACGGAGCTGGACATAAAGGACCTGATGGCCTTCATCAAGTCATCTAAATGGTTCGAGGAGGAGTAACGGTGTCGGTATAGAAGGGTCAGTCCCGGGATTCTGCTATGTGGAGAATTCCGTTAATACCGGGATTTTCCATATGGCAGGGTCCCGGAACTGACTTTCCTAGTGTTGGTGGTATCACAACGGGCCTTTTAATACTGGCCTAGGTGTGCCTCTGCGGCAGCTACTGGAACCTAACCTAATGGTAAAGGAACAACAATATTTTTAGTTTTTTCATTAGGTGTGTAAACAAATAAATTTTTTGGGGATCCAACTCGTATAATTGAAAATGTGGAAAACACGCATTTCTCAAATCCAGTCCAGCGATAGTAAGTGATTGTCCTTGTGCTTTATTTATGGTTACAGCAAATGCAAGACGCAACGGGAATTGAAGCCGCTTGAATTCGATTGGTAAATCATTGGAAATCATCGGTATACGTGGAATCAGCACATCTTCCCCTTTGAATTTACGAAACACATTAGTTAGTATACATTATTTAAGAACACCCATTCTATAAAAATTATAGGTATTATCATGGTATAAGTACTATAGGTAAAACCGTTCTCTCTTTTGATATTGTTTTGACGTTTTTAAGCAATATAAAATGTGTCAGTATGTAAGTCAAATAGAGAAAAAAATTCAAAAAATTTAAAATAAGAAAAATTTGAAAAAAATCAAAAACTAGTTTCCAATTTACACTGCCCGTTTAGGTGGACGCTTGGACACTATAAAATGGCAGGAAATGAGATGGTAGATTATCCTGCTAGAGGTACACATGTGGACCGCTTTTACAGTCCTTATTTTTAACAATTCTAGCAATAGTTCTAATCGCAAATTGAAGAAAAATTAAAAGAAATTATTTTGATTTGTAATTTATTTGATTGAAAAAACCAAACAGACACGTCGTGGCAAAAAATAAATGAGTATGAGAATTGCTTAAAAATGTCATTAGTGTCATTAACGGTTTTACCTGTAGTATTTATACCATGGGTATTATTGTAGCAAATTGTAAAAACTGAAAAATATCGCATTCGAAAATGATGATTTACCCCCCGCTTTCTGGTTCACTTCCCAGAAGAAAAATTATTCTATGTATCAAACTAAGCTGAATTCTACCTCCATACGAATTGGTCGGTCTCTGACATACTTCTCGGAAGATATATTATCGCCAGCTACACGCCAAATATCAAGCACATTGAGTCATAAACATGATTGTTTAGAATATATCAAGCTCTGGTCCACTTCCCCGAAGAAAAATCATCCCATACTTTGATCTAAGCATAACGCTACCTACATATCAAATTTCAAGTAAATTCAACCATTTTCACGATAGTTTAGAATAAGTCAGCCCTGGGTTCTATATATTAATCTTAGCATATAGCTACCTACATACCAAGTTTCAAGCAATTCGAGCCATAAATACGATTGTTTAGAACAAATCGGTCCCTGGTCCACTTCCCGGAAGAAAAATCATCCTATACTTTAACCTAAGCATAACGCTACCTACATACCAAATTTCAAGTAAATCCAGCCATTTATACGATATTTTCGAATAAGGCGGTCCCGGGTCCACTTCCCATAAAAAAAAATTTACAGAAGCACTCTCCAGGCTCCCACTAATCTATCCCCAAAATTTCAACAAAATCGGCCGAGTAGTTTTGGAGTCCATAAGCCACATACATACATGCATACATACATCCAATTTTATATATATATATTAGGGTGATTCAAAAAAAATTTCGCCTAGGCCTTACCCCCTAAAAAGTTGGGTATTGATGAGAAAATAAGCCTTGCAAAAAATTAGCGCTCTAACTTAACCCTTAGGGGTGGCTATTTTTTTTCGCCCTTTCCCATACATTTTGTATGGGAAAAATAGTCTTTTTTTCAAAGTGAATTTTCTTTTAATTTTTGAAACTTTTTTGAAAATATTTTTACATACTCTTAAAGTTGAAGCCCTAAAGCTTCCAAAATGGTAAGCCATGTGCAATTATCTTAACAACTAAGATAATTACAGCCATTTGAAAATGGCTGAGTTTTGTACTACAGCACACACATCCACAGTAACACATATAATATTTATTAAACTTTAAGAGGCTGTAATTATTTTAATAGTTAAGATATTCGCACATGGCTTACCATTTTGGAAGCTTCAAAGCTTCAACTTTAAGAGTATGTAAAAATATTTTCAAAAAAGTTTCAAAAATTGAAAGAAAATTCACTTTGAAAAAAATACCATTTTTCCCCATACAAAATGTATGGGAAAGGGCGAAAAAAATAGCCAGCCCTAAGGGTTAAGTTAGAGCGCTAATTTTTTGCAAGGCTTATTTTCTCGTCAATACCTAAAGTTTCAGGGGGCAAGACCGAAAAAATAACCAATTTTTTTATTTGAGTCACCCTAATATACATAGATGACCGATAGTCCAAGCCAATACAACTAAGTAAATTTTGTATGTTGATACAAAGTAGAAAATAAGAAAAATAGATTTTTAACATTATGTATTACTTAAGTGAAACACTTAACTCTTTATTTTACTTAAAAACTTAATTTATTTAAACTTTAAACTTAAGAATTGACTTTGTATTTGCTTAACCTTAAAAGTGCTTTTTAGGACAACTTTACCTTTGACATCAATGGAATCACTTGTTGCTGTTGTTTTGCTGAAAAGGTCGCTAGCATGAGGTAATATCATGCATTTTTACCGCTGGCCGGTCGACCAACATGTTAACTATACGTTGCTATGCAGTGGTGGTAAAAAGGTTGAAATTCTTGTTTTCGAAAACCGTCGTAACTTCGTAAATTTTTAACATTTTTCAATAAATAAAGTCTAGTTTTACTCAGAATTAATAGTAGAACAATAATATTTGTTTTAACTAAAGCATGTTTTTCGAATTGTACCAAAAATATGGCGTTAAACTCGAAAAAACGTAAAAATTTCACGAAAATTTCAGATTTAGGTGCAAAAATTTTATGTGCCGACAAACATGAGAAAACGATTTTTTAACAATAAAAAAAAAATTGGACGGTACTGGCGATTTTTCAAATACCGCTTCGGGTTATACTCGACTAGATAAACAATCTTAGCTAGGTCACTTGATGAGTGTCTTTATTTTTTTTTTTTTGTAACACTGTTATTAGTAATGTAATTCAATGTGCAAAATAAGTGATACTGTTGTTGTTGTTGTAGCGAGGTGTAGCCCTGCCTAAATGTCAGACAGGGTCACCCCGAGTATATAGGTTTTGACCGCGTCGATATAAGAAAACGACCCGGGTCGTTTCGGCACGATGGGTACAGCACAAGTACTGGCACCGTTCTCGTAGAACCGGCAATACAAGAAACTAGCCGTGTAGGCTATGTAGGTCATTTAGCGTTACCCAGGGTGCACCAACTGGGAGGCGACCTACTTTTACACCCCTCAAGTGATACTCATGTTTATTGGTTTGAAGATAAATATACAGATTCCCTTGAAGAAGGCGCGGAAGACGCCGAAACGCGTAGGAAGAAAATGTAACAATCGTTGTTGTCATTTAAATTGAACGGCCGAAGTAGCTCAACCCAGCAAACAAAACATAAACATTTTTAAGAAAGAAAAAAAATATTGAGCACATATTTTATTGTAATTGATATATTTAAGCAGATATTTACCTTACTGGCATATTCTAAACACAACAATGACATACTTAAGGTGATTCTAAAAACTAACAAACAATTTTGCTTAAATCCTTCTTGCTTTCATTTTCTGAATGAAGCGTTTGTATTCTAGCTGCTTTTGAACAGCATGGTTATTCTTGACAACTTTCTCGACTTTCGGTTTCGATACTTTCCGGACTAGCTGTTGCCGCTAATCCAGTGGTTCTATTGAAAGTTCGACTATTTTGAGAGTTATTGTGATTGTTTATATGGAGCATCGAATGGTGTCTCCCTTGGCAATATGCGCACTTGTGAACACTTGGACATCTCTGCACTGGGTGAGTCTTTGATAAAAAGTGTGTGCAGAGTTTCTTAGTCCTGACTAAGTTATTTCGCTCGTTTGTTGATATTTTTATAAATTTCTCGCAAGATCTTATTGAATGGCCTCCGTTACACAGTTTGCATGACAAATAGCTATGTTGTTCAGATGTGAACGATTAATTTCTGTTGAAACTTTTATTGTTAGAATTATAGTTGCTCCTATTATGGGAGTTATAATTACTGGCTTGGGGTTTAAAGAAGCTTTTATTTTCATTTGCATTTTTCGGCTTTGTTTCTTTTGTAACTACCCGTTCTGCGATTTCGAACTGGGTGGTTAAAAAATCTTTCATTTGTTGCCACGTTGGGCTTTTTTTACGGGATGAGAGCGATTGCCCCCATAAAATTAAAGATTTTTCTGGCAATGTGCCAGCACAAATACTGACCAGAATTGGGTCCCAGTTTTCAGTGAGAATTTTTTGGGTTTCTAGAACCGACAAACAGTTTGTTACTGTTGATTGTAATTTGAGAAATTCTGTGTGAACTGTTTAACTATTACTCCTGCTTGACCTTTAGTTTTATTTCTTAAATAAGATAATTTTTGCGCTTGTGATAGCTTTGGGTGGTTTATGTAAACGGCTGAGAACATATCTCGGAACGACGGCCATTGCTCATAACCCCCATGAAATACTTCAGTATTACAGGCCGGCACTTTGAGATATATGCCTGAATTTGTTTCTTTGAATTGTGTTTGGGGCAGCTCTACTCGTTGTAGAGTAGGTGCAATAATTGGCCTTAAAAGTTTTAATTGATCGGAGATCATGGCCTTTGTTTCTTCATAACGGTCTTAGCAGTTTTCATATTTTGAATAAACTGATTCTTTAAAATTTTCTGGCAAGTCTGAATCATAAGTTTCGATGATTGCGTCATATGCTGTTTGGAGCCTTGTCCAAAATCTGTCAAAAGATTTTTCCTTGACTTCTAAAACTGATTCTGTATTATCCTCTATAGGGCTTGAGGCGAATCTAGTGCAGTATCTTATGATACTGTCACTTTCGGTTACGAATTTTGCTGCTGAAAATTCTTTGCCCTTTTTTTGCTTTCCACCCTGTTTTGAGCGGGTGCCGTCAGCAGGGCTGCCTTGTGGCTTTTCGTCTTCACCCAGTTTGTGCGGCTCCACTACGATATGGGGAGATTTTGGGTCGGACATTATGTATTTGAAATTTAATAAGTATAAATATTATTGAACGATTTTTTTTTTGTATTACCGAGTTTTTGTTTATATCGGTCGTTAGTTTTTCCGCGCGACTGTCGGTTTGTAGTTGCTAGCGATTTGATCTGTTAATATAAATAGAAATCAATTTAGATCAATGTCTGTTTATTACTTGATAATAGAACTTATTTTTATTGTATCGAACATTACTTAATATTATTAACAAATTTAAAGTAGAATAATGAGTCAGCAACATTCTTAGCTATAATATAACTCGCGAGTGTATTTTCTACCTTGGCTTATTATTGTGAAAATATGCGAATTATTACCGCTTATTATTTCCTTTATAAGTATTTACAATATTTTTTGTAAGGTATGGTCACTCTATAAGTACTATCGATATTTTTTGTTGGGTAAATCAGACCGGTTACCCAAGTGTAGTTAGGTATATATTTAAGTATGTTTGAATGCTTATAAGTTAGCGGGGGTGACTTTGCCTATAAGTAGGTACAAAGCTAGTTTCAATGCAATTAACCCTTTCGGATATTCTATGCCATATGTAGGGTTGCCAGGTTAGCGGGACTTGGCTGGACTGTCCAGACATTTCACTTCATGTCCAGAGTCCAGGGGGGTCACTCTGTATTGCGATTCGAAATTCAATGCGATTCGAAAGTGAAATGCGATGCGATAAGCAAATGGCACTCTGTATTGCTATAGCATTGCAAACAGTGCTGCTTTTGGGGCCTTTGCTTGTTTTCTTGTGTGGGTTGGCACTACTCTTAGAAAATGTCAAAGAATGTAGAAGCAAAAGAGAAAAAGAAGTATTTGACAATTGCGTTTGTTTACTTGAAATTTGAAACTTAAATTAAAAAATTAAAATAAAATGGATACTGTGGCATTATATGTCGAAGAAAATGATGAAACTATTGAGAGGAGGGTCATTCGAGACAACTCCAACATCCTAAGCCTCAGCGATAAGAGGTATGTGTTTAAAATTTATAACTTTAAATTGCAAGTTGCTCATTTATATATATTGTGTTTAGTTTCGTGCAAAATTTCCAGTTAAATAAGGACGCATTTTTATATGTTTTGGAAAGCATAACGCCGGAACTGAAGCATCCGCAAAGACCAACCGCAGTACCAAATATATTGAAGCTGTCGGCCACTTTGAAGCTTCTTGGGCAGGGAGCGTACCAACACTTGGTTCGTCAAGATCGCCACTCAGGTTTAGCCCAGCAAACAGTTTCCTGTTGTGTCTCCGAGGTGTGTGGTGCTATTGAGAAGGTGTTATGTGCAAAACATATCAACTTCCCATTGTCGGAAGAAGAAACACGGGAAGCAAATAAAAGATTTTATAAGGCTTGCGGAATCCCAGGAGTGATTGGTGCAGTTGATGGAACTCACATCCAAATGATACGACCGGCGAGAGACGAGCATCTCTATTTCAATCGAAAGCTTAAGCATAGCATCAATGCAATGGTGGTAAGTGTGATAAAGCATTCATAGATACAAATTTTGATGCAGCTGCATATATATTTCAGATTTGTGACCACAAAATGCATCGAAGCCGACTTTGACTTCGCACCAAACCTCGAGGTGCTACTGGTTCCACTAATTAACTTTTCTGCACCCAATAGCTTACATACTTCTTCTTCGAGGTGTGTTAACGGTACAAACCTCGACGGACCCCCACCAGTTCCGGAAACGCTTGTTTTATTGCGTCGCATTCTCGATTTTAGATGCACTTTATAGTCAGCCCACACCTAAAATGTATTGCATTTAACTATGTACATAAATAGCTACCGAGAAGAACCTACTTTTGGTATTAGTTTCCTTTAGGGGTCAACTGCTAATAAATTAGCTAAAATTATGTGATATAGCCCAAAAGACGGGGTTCGGCCTTAGGATCACGAATCCGGAAGCGCTTTTTTAATATTTTGCATCTCTGCAGAGATATTTGCAATCAAAGTTTCAAGTTTTCATGTGGTTGTTGTAATTTTATTAGACTGTCCCTAAAAACGTGCAAAAAAAGTCCCGCCGTGGCGGTAGCCACGGTTATGTCACACGTCCGGACTTGGGATGGCGTAGCCCAGGGTTATTTTTTATAAGCGCGGCCGAAGGCCGCCAACTCAGAAAGGTGTTTCGCACATAAATACCATGGATTCCGCCCCAATTTTGGTATCGGCCTCGGGTTATTTTTTCGGTTTTTTGACCATAACTTTTCACTAAAACAAAAAATTAAAAAAGCGCTTCCGGATTCGTGATCCTGAGGCCAAAACGCGTCTTTTGAGGTGTCTCCCTAATTTATTAGTAGTTGACCCCTAAAGGAAACTAATACCCTACTTTTTTCCAACCAGGAGCATCGCGCGATGGTGGACCAATTGCATTTAGTTGTGATGTTACCCTCTTCCATAAATTTGAGGCAGCATTTCGACCATTCGCGGACTTTAGTAATCCCTTCGACAAGTCGGGATGCGCCTTCATGAAGTCCACGAGAACTTCGAATTGTTTTTGTTGCGTGTGCTTCATTTTAGATTTTTCCCTAAAAAACATTAGCAAACAATATTTATTAAGTGTTTAAATAAACATAAAAAATAAAACAACACACAATTTTTGGTAAAAACTTTTACATTTTTTTTTGCCGCGCGACTGAGTTTTTTGTAGGAAGACAAATTCGAATTTACAGAGCAATTGACATTCGCTTTCGGGTTACAGAGTGCACGCAATTCGAGAGGGAAAAAATAAATGCGAGAGGGAAAAAGCAAATCCGAAAATGTCAAATGTCAGTAGCAAAAGTTGAGGTACAGAGTGTCGATAAGGCAAATGCGAAAAAATTTTCATTCGCATCGCAATACAGAGTGACCCCCCAGGAATTCAATAGTTTGTCCAGATAAAAAATTGCAAAATGAACGCGATCGCAAAAACGAAAGAAAGTGTTAATGGTAGGCGTTGAAATAAAAAAATTGTTAATGGCAGGCGTTGAAAAATGCTTCAACGGCGCAGGACTGTAAAACGCAACACTAAGAATCAGCTGACTATGTTTACATTGCAACTTGCAAGACAAGCCGAATTTGTACAGGTAGACGTACAGCGGTGTACATACATCCATACATACATTTTGTATGTATTTTGCTTTTGTAATTGGAAAGTGTTATGTCAAAAATACACTAAGAATTGGGTGTGCTGTCAAAATTCGTAAAAAGAAGTGTTTGTCAGTTGGCTGATGTATCCACCTTGTATAGTTGCGCCACGACAAAGAGAATATATCAACAAGAGCCGTCACTCGTTATAAATGCAAGGAAAAAGATGGATGCCGTTTTCTTTCAGGGTTTCGGTAATTTTGTTTTCCTCAGTTTTGTAAATACGATAGCTGCTAAATTTTTGTTTCGACTCTTGTGTTATTTCAGTTCTCGTCTATTTTCTTTTACACATTTTGTTTCGATTAGACAATAACATATTTATATCGAAATTACCGAAACCCTGAAAGAAAACGGCATCCATCTTGTTCGTTGCTTTCATAACGAGTGGTGGCTCTTGTTGATATATTCTCTTTGGCCACGATTGGAAGACAATTAGCAAGAACAATTTGCATATTCTTATCGTTTATCGTATTTGCTAGCGTGATTGGTATTTTATTCCATAAATTGCATATATTTTAAATTAATATCTTCTTTTATAGTGCAAAACATGTCGGAGTTTGATGAATCCCCTGGGCCTTCGAAAAAAAAGACTTACACAATATTCAAGCAGCTGGGAAAATTATCCTATCTACTCAGGCTGGGTAAAGAAAAAAGAGGACTACACGGTCACATGCAAATATTGTCTCGGTCTTTGGAAAAGCACTTGCATACCAAAAAACATCAGCAAATACAGTCGGCTCAAAAGATTTCTGGTTACATCAATAGGTTTATTGCCAAAGGCAAGGAACCTACAGAAAATACCTTAGTATCTCAAGCTGTCCTCGTATCTGTATTTCACAACGTAATGCATGGTTTAAGCTATAATAGCCTCGATTGCCATATGAAGCTTTGTCCAAATATTTTTTGCGATAGTAATATAGCAGCAAATATTTCCTGTGGTCGCACAAAAGCCACAGCAGCCACACGAAATGTGTTAGCACCATATGCGTAAGAAAAATTAGTAGCCGACATCAAAATTAACAAATACTTTTCCATTGGTAACGACGCTTCTACTGTAGGAAATGTAAAGGTTTATGCTTATACCGTTCAATATTTTAAGTATGATGTTGGGATTTGTAAAAGGCTCCTGGATTTCTATGAAGATTTTAATGGGTGCTCTAAGGATATATTTGCTAGCTTAAAACGAATCACTGAAACCAATAATCTGCAATTAAGTGAGGTTTCTGCATTTAGCGCAGACAACGCAGCGGTCAATTATGGTGTTCATAATTCGGTTTATCAAAAACTCTTAGAGGTCAACAATAATATATTGAAGGCAAATTGCAATTGTCATGTAATCAACAACTGTTTGAAGTATGCTCTTAATTCCTTATCTGTCGACTTCGAAAACATAGTAATTAAAATATTCAGTGAGTTCAGTTCCTCTGCAAATACTTCTCAAAAATTAAAAAAATGCTTCGAATTTGCGAACCTTGAATACAAGGATCTCTTGCGCCATGTGCCAACTCGATGGCTTTCACTATTACCGGCTTTGGAAAGGTTAATATATAGCTGGCCAGCAGTCAAGAGATATTTTTTGTTAAAAGGAAAAGACAAATGCCGTAAAGAACTTTGGAATTTCGTCACCGCTGGACTAGAAACAGAAGAAGTGTGCAATGAAAATGAGGAATGTTTTGAAGAAGGTATCTCAGAGGCATATTTATATTTCGTTCATTATGTTCTACAAGAGTTTCATTCCGCAGTATTAACATTAGAAAGTGATGAGTGCACTATTGTTGACGTTGACGCTGTAATGCGAAAATTATTAAACAGTTTGAAAAGTAGAATTACAGATAAGTTTTATGGAAATAGATCGAAGTATATATTGAAAAGACTTCCACTGCTAGAAAGTAATGTTTTTAAAACTGAAGCAGTAAATTTTTTAGACAACGCTGTAAAATATTTAGAAGCACATTATGACTATCGTGATAATTCCATTAAAAAGCTTTTGTCCTTGTTTTCCCTTAAGTCCAAACTATTGGCATGGGAGGAGCTAGATAATGCTGTAAAATGTTTAGGTTTAAAAGAGCATATACACTTTGACGATTTATACACAGAATACTGTGCCTTGCGTTCTGTGTATGATCACCTACCGAAAGCACAGTCCAACGACAAAATATGGTCACTTTTTTTTACAAATTCAAAAAATGATGAAATGCAAAATTTGAAAAAATAATATCATTTGTTTTTTCCATACCAATAAGCAATGCTTATTGCGAGAAAGTGTTTAGCGTATGGAATAACCTTTATACGAAAGAAAGAAATCGATCTATCGATCTCATTAAATCAGAACTTATCATAAGACTTAATTTTGATAATAAGTGCAGTTCATTTATTAATTTATTGAAGACCCCTAGTGGTCAAAATATGCTCCAAGCAGTTAATACTAATAACAAATATATGTGGAACTGAAGTTTTAACTTAATTAAATCGAACAGTGAAAATCGTGACGCTTATTCATGAAAGGCATATAGCCTTCGGCACAGCCGAAGACCGCTTTCCTTACTATCAGCTTTTCCGGCGGAGCTCCAGTCGGAAATAATTCCGGAGAGTCGATAGGGGTTGCATCGACTTCATCGAAATCCACCCCCAAATTCTGATGAATCTATTATCTTTTCCTCCGTCGTTGTTGTTGTGGCAGTACTTCGCCCTGCCTAGTCGGAAGATCAACTTATAAAAAGTTACTTGACAGGCCAGACAGGGTTGTACTGATATTGACAGTGCTTTGCCGGATATGGATCCTGTATATTCCGGTGAATAACACCTTATGGTACTAGCTCGACTGTATTGGAATGATTTCGTTGACCCCGTAGCCGGGGTTCAAGTGGACTTTAGGCGCCTCTTACGACCGGCTTACCTACCTCGGGCATATTCTAAACCCCTTACTCGCAGGGGTATCTTTTCCTACGTCGGTAGCTCAACAGTAATAGCTGATAGACCCCAATATCGCATTCGTTTGATAAACGCTGAAGTCCGCAGACGTTTCTAACGTAGCTTTTGACTTGATTTAAGGGAATCCCGATCTCGAATTCCACGCCTCCCGTACCATATTGGTTCAAATCCGTGGGCTTCGGCATCCCGTAAATTTTGGGGAGTATTGTCGATAGTGGCAGATTTTAGCCGGTTAAGAACTCGGTACCTTCCGGTACCAGCAGTTTGCGGTACTTGCGCGACTGACCAATTATTTTAGCCTCCTTGTCTAAGGAAGAAGAAGGTTGGTAAAAAGAGATGAGATACAAAATAAACATTTTTTTAATCACATTTTATGTAAATGTGGCATGATTTGTATATTTCACCCATAAAACCACTGAAACTACTTACGCACGTATGTAAAGTTTCTTTTCGTTAAGTAAATTCCATGCCATATGACATGGTGCTAAAAGAAAACACTTTAGAAAAAAATTTTTGAAAAATGAAACAAAAAAGAAGTTTCGAAAGGGTTAAGTGCAAGGAGCTTTGTTGTTTATATATATATTTTTTTTTCTTTTGGGATGCTGGACTGTAGCTTTTTCCCTAATTTGTGTCCGTATATTTTTGTTGATAATCACTCAGTAATTTTACTGGGAGAGCAGAAAATAGCTTCGCTAACAATTTGATTATATTCGTTTATTTTTCTTTATTCTTTCTGCTGCTTATTTTGTTAGTGCAAACCTGCCTTTGTTTGACTTATGTGCGCAAGGTAATGCAAGCTACAGGGAGTATTGCCGGTAAAATTTGCAAGTCAGACTTGAAACCTATATTTTGTTTTTGGAAATTTCGATTTGTGCTTGACAACACGAAAAATAAGCAGTATGTCCGCGGTGAGATTTTTTATTTCTTTTAGTAAGTATTTGTTGTAATACTGGTTGCGGGACTTAATATGGAAATTATACTATTTACATATACCTAGGTATGTACGTAAAATAGGATGGTCGGACTTTGACCGGGATCAAAATATTTATATGTATATATTTTTTTCACGTTACTTTTTTTAAAATTCCGTATTCTAATAGAAAATTCTTAGCAATATTAAATATTTGAATATATGTATGTATATACTTTATGTGTAACGGTTCGATTTTGGGTGATACGGATTTATGGAAAAAATCCGTAGAAATACCAAATGAACGTCATAGAAATTGGAAATCATACAACTTTTTTGCAAGGGTTAAGGGGAAGTTTACTTAGCCTTGTTTAATTATTGTATTTATAATTGTTGTTGTAGTTTTTGTTGTAATTCCTTCCCTCGCTTTTTCGTTTCATATGTTCATTAGCAATTTGTATTAAGTATTTTTGTATTTTTTCGCGCCCGGTTTTATATTGGTAGATTGTAGTTTTTTGTTGATGTATTTTAGTTTTTTGTTGACCGGCGCGCCCGAATATTTTATAATATTATTTTGTTTAAATGTTTAGATTTTGTTTTCTTTGTGCTTTTTTTTTTTTTTAATATTGGGTTTTACATGTTGACGTTTTAGTTTTTGTAATTATTTTTTCAACTTCTTTCTTGTGGACTGTATATTGTTTCTTTATGTTGATTTATTTGTTCACTTTTATATTTTTTCCACTGTCCATATTTATTGCGCCTTTTTTGTTTTATTGTTGTGGACTTCAAATTTTTAGTTTTTTAATTTGTTTTTTTCACTGTCCATAGGTGCTTTTTCTTTAAGGCTCGAAGGCCCATATATAACTGGGTACACTTCGCTTTTCACTCACCTCGGTACTTTAAATAAATAAAAGGAAAGAGACTGTAGTTTTCGATTTAAATGTAAGCTTTAATTAGCGGGAGCGCAAAAGTAAACTGTGTGGCGGGTACAAAAGGTTGACCAATTGGTGTAAGTGTAACTGTGTAGGTGTGGGTGTGTAGTGTGGTGAAATGAGCTGCCGCAGGGTTCGCGACCGCTTCGGTCATTAAGGCTCAGTTAGCCACCTAGTTTAGAAGAAAAGCTGTGGTAAAGTTGTGACATGAGAAAGTGTGACTCATCTATTAAGCGCAAATTCTTCCCAACCCGTCCTGGAAATGGAACCTAGAGCAGGTTTTTATTGAACTAAATATGTGTAAAAAAATTAATATTATGTGTTAATTAGTAACCGCACACGGCCACCGTGACCACCATTTTTTGATTTTTTACAAAACTAGAGAACAAAGTTTAGTCCCCTATAGGATCAAACAATTGTGGCATATTTTTACGCTATTTATCCTCTTTCTAAGCTTGCTTATGCAAATTTTTCTTTGATCACAATTTATATAATGCCAATAATGGAGGTGGGGCCGTGTGTAGAAGTCCACGCAAGTGGGGAAAGTTTCTGATCGCCATTCAACTGGGAATGACCAGAGCGATTCTTCTATGTGCGGTCCAAGCAGCTCACTACGTCTGGGAAAGCCCACGTATCCTCTGGATAGCCGCTGAAAACCTGCTCGGTGGTGAACTAAAGTGAGAAGGCGACAACCTGACAGGGCCACTCCGACATAATCGGTTTAACCCATTTTCGACCGCTACAAGAAATAGCCATAATTTTTTATTTTCCTTTTTAAGTCAGCGTTTATTGGGCCCTAATCAAGAAAAAAAATAAATTTTAAAAAATTCCGTCCGTCCGTTTCCTTAATATAGGGTGGTCGAAAAATCGACCGCTGGCCGTTAATGGTATAACATATTTAAATAAAAATCTCTGCAACGAAAACAAATTTGTTTCAACGAATTTTAAACTCTTTTATTTCTAAGAACATTTTAGTTACCCACTTTACAAACCACCAGGTTCATTGTTAGTGGGTAGTCAAACAGGGATGTAGCGACAGCCTTTGAAGATTTCTCTGACTACGTGCAAGCGGGTATATGAACAAATGTATGGGCAACCGCTAACCGAACTCCCTTATTTGCATAGCGGATGGATAATGGTGTGAGTGGGTTAAAATGTTGCTTGTACATATGCACATATACGTGCCGCTTAAGTGTCGAACGCGGATTGGTTTGACCAAAGCAGGCAGACAATTCGTGCCGTACGATGCCTGAAATGCCGCAAGGACAATGGTGTATAAAAAGGGGTTCCGCTGATCGACAGATCAAAATTGGAAAAGTCGCGGTCTTGATCGAGTGCCAAAGTGAAAAAAAAGTTTAAGTTTAAAGTGCGTTTTCACCTTAAAGTGTAGGTGCGCGTGTAAAAAAAAAAAAATAAAGTATTTATTTAAAGTGCGGTTTCACGCCAAAAGCATACGCGAGCGTAAAATAAATTAGTGGGTATCTGACCAGCGCCAGGAGAGCCGCCGCCTCAGGGCGAGAAAATCCCTTCAAGCAATCTGCAGAGTCACCGCTCACGAAGCCAACCGAAGGCCGCGACAGTTAAATATATAAACCCTCGCCAACAAAATACATGAAACCACACACACAAATCCACACATAGAAAAAAACACGGAAAACAACAACGAACGATCATATCACATGTTCACATACATAGCACTAAAAATCTTTGGAGGACTTTTACTTGGCCAAAAGGCAATCTTTGGGCCAAAAACCAATTTTGGAAACCATTCACTCACCACACATATACACGGCGAAACAAAACATAGCACTAACACAGAAACACCGCAGAGAGGTGAAAGAGAGAGAGTAACTAAGCTCGGCTCAGCGACAGCTGCTCACCAACTTTGAAATTTTACCACTCCCACCATCACACACACTTTTGTACATTTAAAAGGGTGCATTACCCAACTAACTTTTTTGAAAAAAACTTTCAAACTTTTGATTTGTTAATTTTTTTACATTTATGAATTCATTGACATTTATTTATGAGTTTTATAAGTTAAAGAGTAGAAGTTCAGTTGTATTTTGAATTTTTCTTACCTTCAGTTCTTCTTATATTTGTTATTCATACATATGTATGTATGTCTCCACCTACATAGGCATATGCGTAAACACTTGTATGCACGCTGCCAGTTTTAAAATTTGAATTTTTTATCTATTCGAAAAAGAAAAAATTTTTTATTTTTGCATTGTTTTAATTTTATAAATGTTTTTTTATAACTTTTATTCTTTTTTTGGGCGCTTTTTTTTGATCTCGCCTAGATCTCAACTGAATTCCAGTTTGTTTTATTTTCGAGACATTGTTGTCAAATTTTCGTGTGAAAATTTCTTTTGTATCTCACTTTCACTTTTAATTTTTGCATTTTATTTTCTTTGACCACTTTGGTCGTTTTTTTTTTTTTATACCTTTTTTTAATTTTCATTTCCAACCTACATTATTCAAAGAAAAAAAAAAATTTCGTCACTCACCACTTTAAGTACTTTTAATGTTTTAATCACTTTTTAATTCGATTCCGCGATTTTATTTTTTACTTAACTAATTAATTTATGCGAGATTGTTTTTTTTGTATACGTAATCTTTTTGCATATGCACAAAATAATACATATGCACCGAACCGCTTTGTTAAACTAAAACCTGAAAGACAATTGTTCTTAAAAATTAGCCTTGACCACGGTCAAGCGGTCAAAGACCTATAACTGAACCACTGTCTTTAATATAGCCCTGTGTATGTTGTTTGTTTTTTTCTCATTTCTTTTCAGCTCGCCAACGTCACTTTGGTACCAACGTGGACTGTAAAGCGAGGTGAGTGTTTTGCAGAGGAAAAATAATATGCACACACACACACATACACATACCTTCATATATATATTGTTAGATCTTTTTTACTCAGAGCGATAATGCTCATACACACATAAATGTAGTTACTAGTTTATCTGAGTGAGACCTCATACACATATATATATATATAGTTTGTTTACAAATTTTAGAGAGACAGAGCGCACATACTTCCATACATATTTAATTATATTTAAATGTGTGCCTGTTCACAAATAACTAGATACACATTAGGCTGGTTGAATTCTAAGATTTTTTTGAAGATGTCAGTCGCCATTAAAATTTTGAATATCTTTTAAGTGTTAGGATTAGAAAATAAGTAATAGTAATTTTGGTATTAAGAATGAATTTTCCATTAGCGTAAGGGTTTATTTTCTATCATTGAATATTTTGAATAAAGTTGTAAATTATCGACTATTGTAAATTCAAAAGAAAGTTTCCTTTAAAGTACATGGGTTGAGTTCTTTGCTTCATTTAATTGAGTCCATAACATGTCTGGCTAAAGACATACATTTGTTGGTGCAGGTGTTACCCTTGTGGTCCAAGGGGACTCTACTCGGGAAGCGGAGCCATAGTAGAGTCCAAAGGCTGTTCACATCTCGTGAACAGGAGGGGCGGGAAGGCTCCACCTGACTCGGACAGGTTTTCTCCCGCTTTTTCTATATCACTATTTCCTTTTTTTTGCATATATTCTTCCCCCAGGCATGAACTCTAATTTTGCTTCGCAACTGTTGAGAAAGGAGAAGTGGCAAGAACTGCGCCCCAATGCCGACGAGCCTCAGCCGGGCTACAACCATGCCGACCCGCCACTCCTCCTCTCCCGCACCAGGCAGTTACGTAACAATGGCGCCCAACGCTATAGCCCACTAGTTTAAAGTTTCAATTTTCACATATTCTCCTAATTTTTTTACTTTCTAATTTTCATTTTCTCATACTTTCTTTTACTTTCCTTTATACTATTTTCAGTTTTCCTATCTGTTCCACTTTCGTAAATTTTTCCTTCTCACGGACAGAGTTAGGGTTACGTGGGCAACATCGCTTGTTGCAAGCAACGAGCGATATGTGCCTAAGTGACAAGACAGTGGGGGGAGTGCTGGCGGTGATTTCTGAGTTCCTTTTAAGAACTCCAACGTTTGATAAAAGTGGTATCAGAAGTCATCGGCAGTACTTTAAGACGACATTCTTTGTTTTTGTTTTTGTTGCATGCAACATTAGCTGCCATACGTATGGTCCAGCACTGTACGTATGTGAGGGTTTTGTGTGTCTGCAGGGGGTAAAGTAGATTAATAGGGTAACGGGGGAATTGTGGCAACCACGTTTTGAGCCAGCCTTAAGACGCTGTCGTGCCACATTCCATAGTTAAGAGGGGATTAGCTGACTTTGACCTTGGACGGAACTCGTATCTTGCTCAACTATCCACAGAGTCCATCAGGCGAGGACAACACCCAATACACCAACAGTAACTCAACAAACTTTTTGGAAAGTTTCGATTTCAAATTTCCTTTTGGAAATTCTTTAGGATATTTTTTAGCTTCGGTATTTTTAAACTTCGTCTAGTCTAGTTTATTACGTACACATTTTTTTATATTATTTTTACTTTTTATTTTTATTTCTTTGGAATATTTATGAAGTTTTTGAATTTTTGTTTTATAATTTTTGCCAATTGTTTTTTTTTTTTTGAATTCTTATAATTTTTTTTATTTTTAAATTCATTTTTTTAATTTCTGAATGTTTAACTACCTATTTATTACCCTTTTATGCCCATTTATAACACACACATATACATATACTATTTAAGGAATTTCTTTTGAATTACAGAGCTATTACTTTTTGTACGCATTTATATTATATACACATATACACACATTTAAGTTAAATATATACATACCTATATATCACTTTATACCCTTTAAATTTGTTACGACAGCCTTATCGTACAATGTGTATTAGTATATGTGTATGTGTGTGTGTGTGTGTACGGATGTGAGCTATCCTCAAACCAACCGCCTGAGATATATTCTGGTTGTTGATAGTTCGATGTGCAACGATGGTTTGATCGAGCGACTTCGCGGCATCAAGTGGTGCGACCGCCGGTATACTCCAGCTTCCGAAAGCCTTCAGAAAGGTGCCAAGTTTAGTTGCAAATTGTCAGGAAAACTTCGCGGATCGTTTGTGCGGATCAGTTGTGTAAAACCAGAGTGTATATAGTTATACGTATGTACTTATACAAAGTGAAACAATAAGAAGAAGTATAAAATAAAAAAAATAAAATGAATAAATTCATTAGGAATATATTTATATTCATATATATAGTGCTCAAGTGCCAAAACTAAGCGAATAATAAACAAACAACCAAAAAAAAAAAAAAAAAATATTTTAAATAAAGATCAAACTTATAAGTACGTAAGACAAAAGAAAAAGAAAAGAATTATTTTGTCTATAGAAATTCATTTAAAGAAAAAAAAAATATATATATACAGATATACTTAAAATAAAATAAGAGGAAGAAAAAAAAACATATAGTGAGTGGCCGTACTGGCAATCGCGAACAATCAATCGCTAAACCGGCTTGCTTGCGGACTAGAAGTTGTTGGAGTGGTTCACCTTTAAATCCTTACTGTCACATCCCGCCAAAACCGAGGTAAGTAATAAATTAAGTTAAAGTTTTAAAATTATAGTAGAAAAAAAGGAAAAAAATGGGCATTGAAAAGTAATTGAAAGTATTCTTGTTGAAACTAACATAAGTGGAGTTATTCCATTTCTCCACTTAGTCAAAGCTATGCGCATATTACTAGAAAATTAATGATGCAATTTTGTTTCTTCCATTTACAGGTTCTTGTCAGCAGGAGACAAAACCATCGAACCTCGGTTTTTGTTCATATTTTGTCTGGCTTAATATAAGAAACGATCGACGCCGTAACGGCAGGCACCAGATCACCGACCCCAAACGCGCTAGAACAAAGCGGCACTTTGCCTTAAACATCATAGGCATATTTGAATAATCCATTACCGTCGAGCAGCTGTTTCCGTGCTTTAACCGGAAAGGGGTCAGTGGCCGAAAAAAAAAAAAGAAAAAAAAAAACCAATAAAATCAATAGCCAAAAGTCTGCAAACTGCACAACAGAACAAAGGGAACAACGAAACATTGAAACAACACGACAGATCGAGAGTGTGCGCGGGAGCAGCCGAGAGAGCAGCAAGGGAGAGAGCAGCGGCAGTGGCAGAGGAGATCAGCTTTAGAAACCTGTTTTTTTTTTATTTGTTCTTTTTGCTTTAGCTAAGTTTTTTTCTATTGTTTTTTTTTTTGCTCCTACATGATTTTTGCAGGCCTGCTTTAGGCTGCACATTTATATTAGATTTATATATTTTTTTTTGTTCATACTTCTTTTGTTAATTTAGTTAAAGGGCAAACAAACCCACAATAGACTGGGTTCTGTTGTTTTTTTCATATACATATTTTTTTTTGATATTTCCTTTTACTTGGCCTCTATGCCTATATTATTTTCTAGTTAAATTTTCCTTTGGTTTTTTTTTTGCTCCCATGGCAATTATTCAATTTGTTTTGATCAACATACATTTTTATTTTTAGTTTTTGATCGACCCATTCTCTTTTGGGTTTCTTTTTGCTATTTTTCCTTTTTTTGCCCAATTCACACGTTAGTACTTTCGATTAAATTCGCTCGACGAATTCATTGTAAACGTTTTTTTTGTTTATTCTTTTTATCTGGGTTTCTGTTGGTTCAATTAATTACATTACTTTTTTGTTTTCGCCTTGAAGTTCTTTTTATAATTTTCAGTCATTGTTGTTTCATAGTTGGCCTTGCTGTGGAGGTATGCGCCATATGACCCGCTCGCTGCCCATAGTCACGAGCGAGTGATCTGGCTTTGACAAAGAAACTCTTGTAAGAACCTCAACTGCTTGCTTTCGTGTGAGAGTAGCTTGACTTTGTTTCTATTTTTCCTCCCACAGTTTAGCGACGTGTGCTGGCGCCACCATAAACGCTGCAAACATCAGGTGAGTGATACTACAAGTCAAGATACGTATATTTCCATGCACCTATGCTGAAGTACATTTAGTACTATTTTTACTACTTTTTTTATACTTTTTATATCTCGAGAAACTTTTAAGATATTTTTCTTGTTATCTTTTTTTTTTTTTTTTTTTTACTTAATTATACTCTTTTTATATAATTAAGACCTAAATTGAATTACATTCTTTAGTTTAATCTGGTTGAAACCATTTCTTTTGTTTTATTACACTTTTTACTCCTTATTAGTAAATTAAGGCCGAAATTGAATTATATCATTTATTGTTACCCGATTATTAGGGTTAAATTCATGCTCCTTTTTAATTAACTATGTTCAATTAAGACATAAATAATATAATTATATTCCTTCATTTTTTACCTAGGTATTTAAGTTGAAATCATAGTTACTAGATTTCCTTTGGATTTTTTTTGCTGTCAATACTTAGGCTAAGTCAGTTTTCTTAGTGACCTTAAGTTATTTCGTAGAATAAAGAAAAGGATTGTAATGAAACCTTGAAATCTTTTTGTCTAATTATGTCGGGCTAAATCTCCTTGGTTTCTGGAGTCGGGTGTTGTTCTCCCGGATAATGGTGAGGTGCTAGGCGTTTGATCCATGGACTGACGGACGGACATGACTTGACATTAGGGCAGACGGACGACTGTCCGTAATAGGGAATGCTACGCTGTTGTTCGGAGCCCAGTAGCATTCAAGGTAGTTCGCAGGATGCGAACTAAAGGGGTGGGTCGGCTCCACTGACAGGACTGTTTTCTACCGCTATGTCTTCTTTCCGCTCTACTGTCTATCATATCTCATCACAGGCATGAACTCTTTTTTTGTTAGTGTAGCTATGAGTGAGAAGTTGTGCCAAGGAACACGACCACCGACGAGCTTAGCCTGGGTTTCCAGCATGCCTGGCCCGCCATGACTTCTCGCCCACTAACAGCGGCTTACACAACAAATGGCGCCCAACGTTAATAACCCGGTTTTTTTGTTATTAAATTTCCCAAATATCTTACATACGCTTTTAAACTTCTTTGTTCTATTGCTACATTTCTTACTATTCTCTACTTTTAAAGCTTGTTTCCTGAATCTTTTGTTTCCTTCTCGGACAGTGTTAGGGGTTTATCGGTCCGCTTCACTGAGGCCCAGGCCGTGGTGAAAGGGATCGATGAGCAATGAGGGGGGGTACACTTCTTGGATTGGGAGTGCCTTTGAATGAACACTTCGAGGTTTGCTGAGTGATATCCCAATACAAGGGTGTACAAGTAATTCCGATTTTTTTTGTTTGTTTGAGGCAAGTTAACATACTACCACTTGTGAGTTTGCGCAACATGTTCGTGTGAGGTTTGTTAACGAGTGTCAATGGGGTGCGGGGTAAAATTTTATTATTTAGCTGTTGCTGATGCGCTTCCAGATACCTTGACTCAGGCTGGGTAAACTGAAGTGGGGCACAGCAAGCAATGGGGGTTTTAGCTGACTTTGACTAAGACAGGACAGTCGGACAGACAGACAGAGGATCAACGCTCTGGTCATATGCCACCGGAGAATGGCACCCAGTATGCTCCAGAACATACATATATATACAAACACTTTTGCATCAAAATTTTTTGTTTGAAAATACTTTTCATTATCTTTTTACTTTTTATTTTCCTTTTTCTATAAATGCCAAGTTTTCTTTTACACTAGAAGAAGCTAGCTAACTTGAACAATCGAGTCAAAAAAAAAAAAAAATCGCCCGCGACATTATTATTTTTATTGGTGAATGAAGAACCAATTATTTTTATTTTTTTCATTACAAAATTTCTTTATTTTGCAGCTATTCTATTATTAGCAAACACTTGTGGAATCTTTGAATTCCTATATTAGGATTAGAAACCTTAATAATTTAATTACCTTATAGACAGTGTTAGTCAATCCTAGACCTTGGATTTTCTTTGGATTGATTGAATTTGTGAATTTATTATTTTTTTTTTGCCTTTTCTTGATTTGGTCTATTATACCATAAAGAAAAAAAAAAAAAACATAGGTTTAGTTAACTTATTTTTTTTTTCATTTTATTCATTCTTTTTTTGCGCGTTTTGGATAACGCCCTTTTATACTTTTTTTATATATTTTCTTTGGATTGAGTTATACCTAGTAACGCTTGACAAAAAAAAAAAAAATATAAGGCCTTTGAACTTTTAAAGATTTGGAGTGTTTGAAGTTTTTTTGGTCATATAGGCGTCATTATTATTTTAAGTTTAATTTTTTTGCTTTCTACTTTTCTTTTATTTATAATATATCCACGTATATATACATACCAATAAACTTTTTCTATGGACATCATTTTTATTTACCACGTTTATTATTTGAATTATAGGTTTTAAGTTGGGTTAAAGTTTTTTTTCAGTTCTTGAATTCTTATTTTTTTTTTTGATTTATAAAACGCGGGTTTGTTTTGAATAGCACCCGAGTGTTATTTTTTTTTAAGCTTCACAGGTTAATACGGTAGGAGTTGACACTACAAGTGTCGGCAATATACTTTTTTTGGAATTTCTTGGTTGTCTATGGACATAAATACAGACCCAGATTACCCCACTCATAGACAACGGCGGTTTGGTTTGGGGATTCTTCCGACGGATAGGAGAGTTACCCGGAGTGTTACTAGGGCGCTTGAGAACCAGATCATAGGGTCCTTGCTTACCCAGATAGACACGGGAAGAGAAGATCCCGTCGATTTGTTACCCACTGACTACCTTCATCGTTGCTCGTCTAGAGTATTTGGCCGCTTGAACTCTACCGAGCGCCCACCACATAGGTTGGATCTGTCACTGAGCTTCGGGAGTAAGCTCGATAGGCTTCTCGAAATGCCGGAGGAAGAGGAACAAGAAGAGCTACAAGGAGCTGTCGGGGGAGACCCTCCACCAGCACGACCAGCTACAGCGAACCGGCTCGACCAAATGAACCAAATGATGGAGACGATGATGCAGCAAAACGTCGTGATGTCTGAGTTCATGGACGAGTTTCGGAAGGTCAGGACCGATATGTCTCAGCTGAGCAATAGGGTTGCAGGAGTCGAGGCTTCCATGCGAGGAGCATCAGCTCCGGGCCAACCACCACCATCGCCGACCCCGAGAACATCCAACGGACAACCACCACAGTCGTCGACCCCGGGAACATACACCGTACAACCACCCAGGGACGGTCGAAGCAGATACGAACATCAAACGTACAGGAAGAAAATCGACCTGGAAAAATGGCACCTGAAATTCGATGGGACAACGAAGAACATGACCGTCGAAAGTTTTGTATTTCGTGCCGAGAGGATGCGCGAGCAGCACGACGTCACTCACGAGTAACTCCTCGCGGACTTCCATTGCCTAGTAACTGGAGCTGCGCTAAAGTGGTATTGGCAAGTTCTGGAGGACCACGCGGAGGATCCAACGTTCAACTACGCAAAGCTCAAAACAGAGCTGCTTACGCAATTTAGGAGTGCGGAGTCAGATTATGAGGTGATCCGCGAAATTATGGAAAGGAAACAGGGGGGACAAGAGTCTTTCGAGGACTTCTACGCGGACATCCATGATCTGACCTTCCGATTGAAGAAGAGGATACCAGAGGCCGAACTGGTAAAAATAATAAAGGGTAACCTTAAGCCATACTTGGCCAATCTCACGTTCGCGGCGCGAACTGATACATTAGCCGATCTCAAAACCGAATGTAAACGGGCGGAAAAACTAATTAAGGAGAATCGGTCCCGAAATAAAGCGGTTAGTGAGTTAGACATTAATAGGGAAGAAGGGGGCCTGAGTAAGGTGGAAATCGAGGCCATAGGGAAGGATGAAAGAAGCAAGTTAGGGCCCTATAGATCTAGTCCTGGTAATTTCAAGCAAGGAGATCCACCGAAACCCAGTCCCAAATCTTTCCAACCCCCATCCCATGTTCGTAATACGTCAAATCCCACTAGTAACGTCCCCGGTCAAGTGTTTTGTCCATCACCTTTTCACCTCATGTTGTGTTACGTGTGTGGAATGCCCGGGGATTTCTTTAGGAAAGATCCACAGGCAGCAGCGAAACTTGGTCCTTGTAAGTCGTCCTTTCATTGTATGAAGTGTTTTATGTGTGGAAGTGATGTATCGTATTGTGTATTTAAATCGGAAACGGAAAACAGGCAGCTGGCAGAGATGTCCGGGCACTCTGTACAGGGTCCGAACCCCCCGGAAAATTAGGCGTAGATGTAAAAATTTTAAGACGCGAAGGCAATGGGAAAATTACGGGGGAGTGCGACCATGCAAAATTAGTGAGGGAAAGCCTACATGAAAGAAAGAAGAGGTATGAGGAAGCTAGAAGGAGGATTTTCATGGAAGAAATCAAGACGAGGCAGAAAGATAGACGTTTCCAAAAAATTCGGAAGATGAGGGAGAAACACCGCATGCTCAAACATATACAGCAGAAGATTGTCGCTACAATCGTGACTATAAAGGGGGATAATAGGTTATTCGCGCGAACGGTAATTGGTGGTCACGAAGCCCTCGCATTACTCGACTCTGGAGCCGGTTCTAGTTGTTTGGGGAAAGGAGCCATGTCATTCTTAGAGGGGAAAGAAGAAACTATTACCAAATTAAATGGCCAAAACGTTCGCACCGCGAATGGGGGTGAAACTCCGGTGGTGGGTGTAGTAACGCTACCTGTCACGTGGGATGGAGTAACCCGACCACTGGAATTTTTGATTGTCCCTGAGCTAACTCAAGAAGTTTACTTAGGTATTGATTTCTGGCGGGTGTTCGATTTAAATGTAGTAGGTAAAAGTGTGAATGAGTGTGTGCATGATAGGACTGTGTCAGAACTCGCACCTGCCGAAGGTGATCTCTCCTTCGACGCAGTTCAGCATTCCCTAACGACTGCACAAAACCGCGTTTTAGATAAGGTTAAAGCCCAATTCCCTTCCTTCGCCGTCCTGGGATTGGGCAGAACAGATGCGGAAGAACATACGATAGAGGTAGTAGAAGAAAATACGCCAATCAAACAAAGACACTACCCTATCTCCCCCGCGATTCAAAAATTAGTTTATGAGGAGTTAGACAGGATGTTATCCATGGGTGTTATTGAGGAGAGCAATAGCAGCTGGAGCTCTCCTGTCTCGTTAGTTATAAAAGGCACTAAGAACCGGCTATGTTTGGATGCCAGGAAGGTGAATGCTCGTACGATAAAAGATGCCTATCCATTGCCCTATATTGATGGCATTCTAAGCAGATTGCAAAACACGCGGTTCATATCGGCAATGGATCTCAAAGATGCCTTTTGGCAAATTCCTTTAGAAAAACGTTCGAGAGAAAAGACAGCATTCACCGTTCCTGGCAGGCCACTCTACCAGTTCACCGTGATGCCATTTGGTCTATGTAATGCCGCTCAGCGGATGTGTCGTCTCATGGACAAGGTCATTCCGGCCGCTTTACGTGAGTGTGTATTTGTGTATCTTGACGACTTGTTAGTGTGTTCAGTAGATTTTGAGTCACATATGTTGTTATTGGAAAAGGTCGCTAGGTGCTTACGCGAAGCTAAGTTAACTATTAACGTAGAGAAAAGCAAATTTTGCTTTAAAGAAGTGCGATATCTGGGGTATGTGGTTGGCGACGGTTGCATACGGACCGATGCCAATAAAGTCGCAGCAGTTAGGGATTTCCCCCAACCTAAGACTCCAAAACAACTCCGGAGGTTCCTGGGCATGTCAGGGTGGTACCGTCGCTTCATTAGAGATTACGCAACCATCGCAGCGCCGCTGCACGACTGTCTCACAAAGGACCGTATTAAAAAGTTCGAAATGACGGGTGAAGCGAGTAAGGCCTTTGAGGAGCTGAAACAAAGCTTAATATCAGCACCAGTACTCGTTCACCCGGATTTCAATAAGCACTTTTTTATTCAATGCGACGCTTCAACAGACGGGGTGGGTGGAGTTTTATTCCAGAAAGACGAAGACGAAAACGAACGACCTATCGCGTACATGTCTGCGAAATTGAATAAGGCACAACGTAATTATAGCGTGACGGAGTTGGAGTGCTATGCAGCAGTGTTGAGTGTGAAGCGGTTCCGACCTTATGTGGAAGGGCTCCCCTTCACAATCATCACGGACCACGCGAGCCTTAAGTGGCTAATGGGTCAGAAGGACCTTAGTGGACGACTGGCCAGATGGAGCCTGAAGCTGCAAGCCTTCAACTTCGACATCGAGCACCGTAAGGGAGCTCAAAACGTTGTGCCTGATACATTGTCGCGTATGGACATGGACGAAGTAGCACTGACTGACAGAGTTTTAGACATTAGTCTGGACTCACCCTATTTCGAAACTGAAGAATACCGTGCACTTAAAGACACCATAACGAAAGACAAAGACAAAATACTTGATCTATGCGTATCAGACGGCTATATTTACAAACGGACACAGTTTAATAGAGGGGGAGAACTTCAAGAGGACCACACCTGGAAGCTCTGGGTACCTTCGGAGTTGCGGGTAGGTTTGGTAGAAGCTGCACACTACTCTCCGTCTTCGGGTCATGGAGGAATCCACAAAACCCTCGCCCGAATAAGAGAAAAATATTTTTGGCCAGGCATGGTGTCCGATGTGCAACAGTGTGTCAAAGATTGCAACACATGTAAAGAAACAAAGACCCAAAATAATTTTCGTAAGCCACCAATGGGCAAACAACTAATTACCGAGCGACCTTTCCAACGTCTTTACGTCGATTTTATGGGACCATATCCTCGTTCGAAGGATGGAAATGTTTTTCTGTTTGTATGTCTTGATCATTTTAGTAAATTTGTGTTCCTTAAGCCCATGCAGAGAGCGACAGCTGCTAAGGTAGTTCAATTCCTTGAGAAGGAAGTATTCCACGTATTTGGAGTTCCCGAATTCGTCCACTCAGACAACGGGAAACAGTTTGTCTCGGAAGCCTTCGCCTCCTTTTTGAATCGGTACGGGGCGAAACATATAAGGACTGCATTCTACTCTCCCCAGGCAAATGCGGCGGAACGGGTAAATAGATCCGTACTGCAAATGATACGAGCGTATATCGGCGGTAACCAAAAGACCTGGGATCAGCACGTAAGTGATGCGGCTTTTGCCCTGCGAAGTGTGGTACATACAGCCATTCTGCGTATAATAGGTTCGATAAAGGATACCGATTGCGAGATAGAGTTAAGAGATAGGCAACAGTTACTTAGAAATAAGATATTTGACGAGCTAAAGCGAGCATATAAGATGGGCGAGAAGGTGTATAATACGAGGGCGAAAGAAGTTAGTTTTAAAATTGGACAAGTGGTATACCGCCGAAATTTTAAGCAAAGCTCTCAAATCAACCACTACAATGCTAAGCTAGGGCCTAAACACATACCGTGCGTTGTCCTGAGGACGATAGGCAATTCACTGTATGAGCTAGGCGACAACTCTGGAAAGAGAGTAGGGGTATACCACGCGAAGGATATATTTGTTGCTTAGGGGTAGTAATTGTAGTGTTCGTATGTGTGTATCTGTAAAATTGACCACTGATCTATTTTTTTTTATTTGACTTGACTTTCGGCGGATGCGAGGTTTGTTACGACAGCCTTATCGTACAATGTGTATTTGTATATGTGTATGTGTGTGTGTGTGTGTACGGATGTGAGCTATCCTCAAACCAACCGCCTGAGATATATTCTGGTTGTTGATAGGTATAGGCGCAGGCGTAAGTTCGATGTGCAACGATGGTTTGATCGAGCGACTTCGCGGCATCAAGTGGTGCGACCGCCGGTATACTCCAGCTTCCGAAAGCCTTCAGAAAGGTGCCAAGTTTAGTTGCAAATTGTCAGGAAAACTTCGCGGATCGTTTGTGCGGATCAGTTGTGTAAAACCAGAGTGTATATAGTTATACGTATGTACTTATACAAAGTGAAACAATAAGAAGAAGTATAAAATAAAAAAAATAAAATGAATAAATTTAAAAAAAAAAAAAAAAAAATAAATAAATTCATTAAAAATATATTTATATTCATATATATAGTGCTCAAGTGCCAAAACTAAGCGAATAATAAACAAACAACCAAAAAAAAAAAAAAAAAAAATATTTTAAATAAAGATCAAACTTATAAGTACGTAAGACAAAAGAAAAAGAAAAGAATTATTTTGTCTATAGAAATTCATTTAAAGAAAAAAAAAATATATATATACAGATATACTTAAAATAAAATAAGAGGAAGAAAAAAAAAACATATAGTGAGTGGCCGTACTGGCAATCGCGAACAATCAATCGCTAAACCGGCTTGCTTGCGGACTAGAAGTTGTTGGAGTGGTTCACCTTTAAATCCTTACTGTCACATCCCGCCAAAACCGAGGTAAGTAATAAATTAAGTTAAAGTTTTAAAATTATAGTAGAAAAAAAGGAAAAAAAATGGGCATTGAAAAGTAATTGAAAGTATTCTTGTTGAAACTAACATAAGCGGAGTTATTCCATTTCTCCACTTAGTCAAAGCTATGCGCATATTACTAGAAAATTAATGATGCAATTTTGTTTCTTCCATTTACAGGTTCTTGTCAGCGGGAGACAAAACCATCGAACCTCGGTTTTTGTTCATATTTTGTCTGGCTTAATATAAGAAACGATCGACGCCGTAACGGCAGGCACCAGATCACCGACCCCAAACGCGCTAGAACAAAGCGGCACTTTGCCTTAAACATCATAGGCATATTTGAATAATCCATTACCGTCGAGCAGCTGTTTCCGTGCTTTAACCGGAAAGGGGTCAGTGGCCGAAAAAAAAAAAGAAAAAAAAAAAACCAATAAAATCAATAGCCAAAAGTCTGCAAACTGCACAACAGAACAAAGGGAACAACGAAACATTGAAACAACACGACAGAGCGAGAGTGTGCGCGGGAGCAGCCGAGAGAGCAGCAAGGGAGAGAGCAGCGGCAGTGGCAGAGGAGATCAGCTTTAGAAACCTGTTTTTTTTTTATTTGTTCTTTTTGCTTTAGCTAAGTTTTTTTCTATTGTTTTTTTTGCTCCTACATGACTTTTGCAGGCCTGCTTTAGGCTGCACATTTATATTAGATTTATATATTTTTTTTTGTTCATACTTCTTTTGTTAATTTAGTTAAAGGGCAAACAAACCCACAATAGACTGGGTTCTGTTGTTTTTTTCATATACATATTTTTTTTTGATATTTCCTTTTACTTGGCCTCTATGCCTATATTATTTTCTAGTTAAATTTTCCTTTGGTTTTTTTTTTGCTCCCATGGCAATTATTCAATTTGTTTTGATCAACATACATTTTTATTTTTAGTTTTTGATCGACCCATTCTCTTTTGGGTTTCTTTTTGCTATTTTTCCTTTTTTTTGCCCAATTCACACGTTAGTACTTTCGATTAAATTCGCTCGACGAATTCATTGTAAACGTTTTTTTTGTTTATTCTTTTTATCTGGGTTTCTGTTGGTTCAATTAATTACATTACTTTTTTGTTTTCGCCTTGAAGTTCTTTTTATAATTTTCAGTCATTGTTGTTTCATAGTTGGCCTTGCTGTGGAGGTATGCGCCATATGACCCGCTCGCTGCCCATAGTCACGAGCGAGTGATCTGGCTTTGACAAAGAAACTCTTGTAAGAACCTCAACTGCTTGCTTTCGTGTGAGAGTAGCTTGACTTTGTTTGTTTCTATTTTTCCTCCCACAGTTTAGCGACGTGTGCTGGCGCCACCATAAACGCTGCAAACATCAGGTGAGTGATACTACAAGTCAAGATACGTATATTTCCATGCACCTATGCTGAAGTACATTTAGTACTATTTTTACTACTTTTTTTATACTTTTTATATCTCGAGAAACTTTTAAGATATTTTTCTTGTTATCTTTTTTTTTTTTTTTTTTTACTTAATTATACTCTTTTTATATAATTAAGACCTAAATTGAATTACATTCTTTAGTTTAATCTGGTTGAAACCATTTCTTTTGTTTTATTACACTTTTTACTCCTTATTAGTAAATTAAGGCCGAAATTGAATTATATCATTTATTGTTACCCGATTATTAGGGTTAAATTCATGCTCCTTTTTAATTAACTATGTTCAATTAAGATATAAATAATATAATTATATTCCTCCATTTTTTACCTAGGTATTTAAGTTGAAATCATAGTTACTAGATTTCCTTTGGATTTTTTTTGCTGTCAATACTTAGGCTAAGTCAGTTTTCTTAGTGACCTTAAGTTATTTCGTAGAATAAAGAAAAGGATTGTAATGAAACCTTGAAATCTTTTTGTCTAATTATGTCGGGCTAAATCTCCTTGGTTTCTGGAGTCGGGTGTTGTTCTCCCGGATAATGGTGAGGTGCTAGGCGTTTGATCCATGGACTGACGGACGGACATGACTTGACATTAGGGCAGACGGACGACTGTCCGTAATAGGGAATGCTACGCTGTTGTTCGGAGCCCAGTAGCATTCAAGGTAGTTCGAACTAAAGGGGTGGGTCGGCTCCACTGACAGGACTGTTTTCTACCGCTATGTCTTCTTTCCGCTCTACTGTCTATCATATCTCATCACAGGCATGAACTCTTTTTTTGTTAGTGTAGCTATGAGTGAGAAGTTGTGCCAAGGAACACGACCACCGACGAGCTTAGCCTGGGTTTCCAGCATGCCTGGCCCGCCATGACTTCTCGCCCACTAACAGCGGCTTACACAAAATTTATTGGCAAGTGGTTCACAAATACAAAGGTTCCATAGGTGAAATACCAAATTTGAAGTTGCTTCGTTATAATTTTCTTCTTTGCGTGTTGGGGAAAGTTCGTCAGTCTTGAGGTCTTAAGGTCCTCTTACCAACGTTGAGGTTTGAAAACTCTTCCATTCAGCGCTTTTTGCAGGCCGCTGGCGGATCCCTCCTGTGTATACCAGGCCCTCTAGTATATGGACAAGTCTGCCAACCAAGGGGCAAATCCAAGGAGAGGTTTAGGGCTTTTAGCAAGCGACAGGCGGATAACACGCAGTGTAACGCGGGATTTAGAGCTACAGAACCAGGTAGCGGGGTCCTTGTTCACCCAAATCGAAACAGGCATCGAATTCCCGGTCGATTTCGTTCCGATAGACCTCTTGAACCGTTGTGCATCTAGGGTTTTCGACTATTTCGGGCTAAAAAGGGAGATTTTGTCGCAGTTCAAGTCGGCAGAATCAGATTATGAAGTAATACGAGAGATTATGGAGCGAAAGCAGCAACCCCAAGAGAGCTTTGACGAGTTCTACGCTGACGTCCACGATCTCACGTTCCGACTGAGGCAAAGAATCCCGGAGAAAGAGCTGGTCAAAATTATAAAGGACAACCTAAAGCCGTACCTGGCCAATCTTACATTCGCCACAAAAGCAGAAACGTTGGCGGAATTAAAGCTAGAGTGTAAGAGGGCGGAAAAGTTAATGAAAGATAATAGGTCTAGGGCGAAGCCAGTGAGCGAATTAGGAGTAAGTAGCGAGGTATGGTCAGAGGAGCAGGGGGTGAGTTCTGTGTTGAGGCGTTTAATAGAGAAAGTAGGAGCGCTAATGTCAATAGGAATGTGTCTCGTGCCCCCGTATCTCAAAATCCTACTCCTAAACCCATTGTTCCAACCAATTATCCTAGTCCTGTTGCAAGTTCGTCGTCCAATGTCCATTGTCAAAATGTTAGTCCTGTCCAAAACCAAATGTTTTGTCCATCCCCGTTTCACCTTATATTGTGTTATGCTTGTGGCATGCCGGTGGATTTTTACACAAAGAACCCGGCAGAAGCAGCAAAAGACACAAAGTGTAAGTCTAATTTCCATTATATATGTGGTGGTGATTCGTCTTTTTGTGTATTTAAGCCAGAGGCGGGAAACCGGGCGTTGGCAGAGATGTCCGGGAGCTCTGCCTCAAACCAGGATCGCCCGGAGAAATCGTAGAAAATAGGAAGATAGAAATTTTAAAGAGGGATAAAGAAATAGACAAGAATGAAAAAGTAGAAGAAAAGAAAAGAGTTGAACCGATTAGGGAAAGTTTACATGTTAGGAAATTAAAGTACGAAGAAGCCAGAAGGAGAATATTTTGTGAGGAGTTGAACGCCAAGAAAAAGAAGAGAAATTTTGAAAAGATAAGGAAAATTAGGGAAAAACAAAAGTTATTTAAAAGAATTAAGAAGAAGATAATTTCGACGATAGTTACGGTGCAGGGCGACAACCGGTTGTTCGCTAAAACGGAGATCGGTGGATGCGAGGTGCTCGCGCTCTTAGATTCAGGGGCCGGGGCCAGCTGCTTGGGGAAAAACGTCCATAAACTACTCGAAGGTAAAAAAAGTCTGATTCTGCCGATTCAGGGCCAAAACGTAAAGACAGCCAATGGGGGTGAAACCGCGGTTAGCGGAGTAGTGACTCTTCCAGTGCTCTGGGACAATACCACTCGAGAGCTGGAATTTCTAATAGTGCCGGGGTTGCAGCAGGAGGTCTATCTGGGGATCGATTTCTGGAAAGCCTTCCAGCTTAATGTAGTCAGTAGGGGGCCCCAAATCAACTCAAAGGCTAATGTCGTGTCAGAGCTCGTGCCTGCCGAGGGTGACTTGTCATTTGACGCGGTGCAACACGAGCTGAGCCACGAAAAAACTGTAGCTCTGGATCGCGTAAAAGCACAGTTTCCTTCGTTTGCAGTACTTGGGTTGGGAAAAACCGACGTAGAAGAGCATACTATCGAGGTAACAGACGAACACCTCCCAGTGAAACAGCGTCACTACCCTATTTCTCCGGCAATCCAAAAATTAGTATTCGCGGAACTAGAGAGGATGTTGGAAATGGGCGTGATCGAGAGAAGCAACAGCTGCTGGAACTCACCCGTATCATTAGTGATTAAAGGAACGAAGAATCCTATGTTTGGACGCCCGCAAGTTGAATGATCGAACCATCAAAGACGCTTACCCACTCCCACATATCGATGGTATTCTAAGTCGGCTTCAGAATACCAGGTACATATCTGCCATTGATTTAAAAGACGCGTTTTGGCAGATACCTTTAGAGCGAAAGTCCAGGGAGAAAACTGATTTCACTGTACCTGGTAAACCTTTGTACCACTTCACAGTAATGCCATTTGTACTGTGCAACGCGGCACAACGTATGTGTCGTTTAATGGACAAGGTCATCCCCGCTTCGCTTCGTGATTCTGTGTTTGTTTACTTAGATGACTTACTTGTTTGTTCTGAAAATTTTTCGTCCCATTTAGATTTGTTGTCCCGTGTTGCTAAATGTCTTCGTGATGCAAAATTGACGATAAACGTTGAAAAGTGTAAGTTCTGTTTTAAAGAGGTACGTTATTTAGGTTATGTTGTAGGCGATGTGTGTATCCGTACGGATTAAAATAAGGTGGCAGCAATGCGAGACTTCCCCGAACTCCGAACACCGAAGCAAGACAGGCGGTTCCTAGGGATGACAGGCTGGTACCGTAGATTCATACAGGATTACGCGACCATTGCAGCACCACTGCACGACTGCCTCACAAAAGACAAAATAAAATCTTTTAAAATGACGGACGAAGCGATACAAGCTTTCGATTGCTTAAAGCAAAAACTGATATCGGCACCGGTGTTAATCCACCCAGATTTCAACAAGCACTTTTACGTGCAATGTGATGCATCAACTGACGGAGTTGGAGGTGTACTCTTCCAACTAGACGAGGACGGAAACGAAGGACCGATTGCCTACGTATCCACAAAACTAAACAAGGCACAACGAAATTACAGTATTACGGAACTAGAATGTTATGCAGCGGTCCTGAGCATAAAGAGGTTCCGGCCTTACATCGAGGGATTGCCCTTTACGGTGATAACTGACCATGCCAGCTTGAAATGGTTGATGGGTCAGAAAGACTTATCAGGTCGGCTGGCAAGGTGGAGTTTGAAGCTGCAAGGATACAACTTTGATATCCAACACCGTAAAGGCACCCAAAATGTAGTACCGGACGCTTTATCCAGGGCCGACATGAACGAGCTGCTAGTTAGCGACAGAATACTGGATATCGATATAAGCTCACCATGCTTTAAATCGACAGAGTATCAAGAACTCATCGACACCGTGACATCAAATCAAGACAAACTGCCCGAACTGTGCGTATCAGACGGGTATGTTTATAGACGGACGCAATTCGATAGGGGGGAGGGGCTTCAAGGAGACCATGCCTGGAAGCTCTGGGTACCGACTGAACTGCGTTCAGGGTTGGTTGAAGCGTCGCATTGCTCGCCTTCTGCAGGTCATGGAGATATTCATAAGACCCTAGCGCGCATACGCGAAAGATATTACTGGCCTGGACTAGTTGCAGATGTGCAAAATTATGTTAAAAACTGTGATATTTGTAAAGGAAATAAAACACAAAATGCTTTCCACAAACCGTTGATGGGAAAACAGCATATTACTGAACGACCTTTTCAACGTTTATTTATCGATTTTATGGGTCCATACCCACGTACGTGTGATGGTAATATTTATGTGTTTGTATGTTTAGATCATTTCTCGAAATTTGTGTTTTTGAAACCGATGCGTAAGGCAACCTCAGCTGAAGTGGTAAAATTTTTAGAAAGAGATGTATTTCATGTATTTGGAGTCCCAGAGTACGTACACTCTGACAATGGCAAACAGTTCGTGTCAGAACTGTTCACGTCATTTTTGGAAAAATATGGTACGACGCATATAAGGACGGCCTTCTACTCGCCACAAGGCAATGCAGCAGAAAGAGTAAACCGCTCAATTTTACAAATAATTAGGTCTTACGTAGGTGAAAACCAAAAGAACTGGGATAAGCACATCAGTGATGCAGCTTTTGCTTTAAGAAGTGTGACCCATTCCGCCATTAATACTTCACCGTACTACGCTCTGTTTGGTATGCCAATGGTGCAACATGGGGCATCGTACGAACTATACAGAAAATTAGGGACAGTTAAGGATGTAGACTGCGAGGTGGAAACATCTGCAGATAAACTACAATCAATTAGGAACAAAATTATGCAAGAGCTGAGGTTGGCCCACGAACGCAGTAAAAAGGTTTATGATACTAGGAGTAGGGACGTGTCGTTTAAAATTGGACAAATGGTATACCGCCGAAATTTCAAACAGAGTTCACAAATCGATAATTATAATCCCAAACTTGCCCCAAAGCAAGTGAAATGCGTTGAGTTAAAAGCAATCGGGAACTCTATGTATGAACTCGGTGATGTTAGCGGGAAGAAAATCGGGGTTTACCATGCTAAAGACATATTTGTGGCATGATGCTAATATATGTTGCATGTTCTATGTTGCATGTTTTGTAATCACTTTTGTACCTGAAAATCTGACCTTAGCTAATTGACTAAAATTTTTTTTTGTAATTATTTTTGTAATTATTTTAGGTTTTATTGACCTACTAATGTAATTATACAATTTTTGACTTGACCATTTTTTTTGATTATACATTTCAGACTTGACACATATTTTTATTTACATACTTGCAACTTGACCAATTTTCTTTCGATCTGTGATATAGTTTTAAGTTTACCCTGTGATATAGGATTAAGATGCCCATCTGTGATATCCTAGTTTAGTTTTCGCTTGAAAACCCCAGTGATAATAGATTTAGTTTTTTTGATAATTTATTTAATTTGTGTGTCACAATTAATGTTTAGAGTAATACATGTTGTAGTAGATGTTGGGTAAGAAGCGAACTTGAAGCCCGGCATTAGATCGTGGGTCGAGGCCACACGTTAGCCCTATACTTACAAACCAACCCAAGGCTACGTTATGAACTTCTTTTACGCACACGCTCCATGATGCAGGCACCATCGGCGGATGCGAGCCTGTAACGACAGCCTTTGAAGATTTCTCTGACTACGCGCAAGCGTTTTACGATATTTGCATAGCGGATGGATAATGGTGTGAGTGGGTTAAAATGTTGCTTGTACATATGCACATATACGTGCCGCTTAAGTGTCGAACGCGGATTGGTTTGACCAAAGCAGGCAGGCAATTCGTGCCGTACGATGCCTGAAATGCCGCAAGGACAATGGTGTATAAAAAGGGGTTCCGCTGATCGACAGATCAAAATTGGAAAAGTCGCGGTCTTGATCGAGTGCCAAAGTGAAAAAAAAAGTTTAAGTTTAAAGTGCGTTTTCACCTTAAAGTCTAGGTGCGCGTGTGAAAAAAAAAAATAAAGTATTTATTTAAAGTGCGGTTTCACGCCAAAAGTATACGCGAGCGTAAAATAAATTAGTGGATCACTGGTACCAGGGAATCTTCCCTAGGTATCTGACCAGCGCCAGGAGAGCCGCCGTCTCAGGGCGAGAAAATCCCTTCAAGCAATCTGCAGAGTCACCGCTCACGAAGCCAACCGAAGGCCCTGACAGTTAAATATATAAACCCTCGCCAACAAAATACATGAAACCACACACACAAATCCACACATAGAAAAAACACGGAAAACAACAACGAACGATCATATCACACGTTCACATACATAGCACTAAAAATCTTTGGAGGACTTTTTACTTGGCCAAAAGGCAATCTTTGGGCCAAAAACCAATTTTGGAAACCAGGCCAAAAATTATATAGACACGCCCACACACTCACTCACACAAAACACAGGGAATAGACATCATACCAACATTTAATATCATACCGGCACGTCAAACACTACAAAAGAGGGTAGAACACATTTTTCCATTACAACACAGCATCAGTATGAGCAACATTCCTAATTGCCACAGCAACATGTACAGAATTTGGGCAAGATTATCAGCAACATAAATATCTACTTGGCAACATCGACCCTGAAACATTCACTCACCACACATATACACGGCGAAACAAAACATAGCACTAACACAGAAACACCGCAGAGAGGTGAAAGAGAGAGAGTAACTAAGCTCGGCTCAGCGACAGCTGCTCACCAACTTTGAAATTTTACCACTCCCACCATCACACACACTTTTGTACATTTAAAAGGGTGCATTACCCAACTAACTTTTTTGAAAAAAACTTTCAAACTTTTGATTTGTTAATTTTTTTACATTTATGAATTCATTGACATTTATTTATGAGTTTTATAAGTTAAAGAGTAGAAGTTCAGTTGTATTTTGAATTTTTCTTACCTTCAGTTCTTCTTATATTTGTTATTCATACATATGTATGTATGTCTCCACCTACATAGGCATATGCGTAAACACTTGTATGCACGCTGCCAGTTTTAAAATTTGAATTTTTTATCTATTCGAAAAAGAAAAAATTTTTTATTTTTGCATTGTTTTAATTTTATAAATGTTTTTTTATAACTTTTATTCTTTTTTTGGGCGCTTTTTTTTGATCTCGCCTAGATCTCAACTGAATTCCAGTTTGTTTTATTTTCGAGACATTGTTGTCAAATTTTCGTGTGAAAATTTCTTTGGTATCTCACTTTCACTTTTCATTTTTGCATTTTATTTTTTTTGACCACTTTGGTCGTTTTTTTTTTTTTTTACCTTTTTTTAATTTTCATTTCCAACCTACATTATTCAAAGAAAAAAAAAATTTCGTCACTCCCCACTTTAAGCACTTTTAATGTTTTAATCACTTTTTAATTCGACTCCGCGATTTTTTTTTTTATTTAACTAATTAATTTATGCGCGATTGTTTTTTTTTTTGTATACGTAATCTTTTTGCATATGCACAAAATAATGCATATGCACCGAACCGCTTTGTTAAACTAAAACCTAAAAGACAATTGTTCTTAAAAATTAGCCTTGACCACGGTCAAGCGGTCAAAGACCTATAACTGAACCACTGTCTTTAATAAAGCCCTGTGTATGTTGTTTGGTTTTTTCTCATTTCTTTTCAGCTCGCCAACGTCACTTTGGTACCAACGTGGACTGTAAAGCGAGGTGAGTGGTTTGCAGAGAAAAAATAATATACACACACACACACATACACATACCTTCATATGTATATTGTTAGATCTTTTTTACTCAGAGCGAGAATGCTCATACACACATAAATGTAGTTACTATTTTATCTGAGTGAGACCTCATACACATATATATATATATAGTTTGTTTACAAATTTTAGAGAGAGGGAGCGCACATACTTCCATACATATTTAATTATATTTAAATGTGTGCCTGTGCACAAATAACTAGATACACATTAGGCTGGTTGAATTCTAAGATTTTTTTGAAGTTGTAAGTCGCCATTAAAATTTTGAATATCTTTTAAGTGTTAGGATTAGAAAATAATTAATAGTAATTTTGGTATTAAGAATGAATTTTCCATTAGCGTAAGGGTTTATTTTCTATCATTGAATATTTTGAATAAAGTTGTAAATTATCGAATATTGTAAATTCAAAAGAAAGTTTCCTTTAAAGTACATGGGTTGAGTTCTTTGCTTCAGTTAATTGAGTCCATAACATGTCTGGCTAAAGACATACATTGGTTGGTGCAGGTGTTGCCCTTGTGGCAACTGATGGTAAGTTGGGGTAGTTGAGAAAAGAATGGAGTAACGTAAGTACACATAGACGGACATTAGTCAGGTCCAAGGGGACTCTACTCGGGAAGCCGAGCCACAGTAGAGTCCAAAGGCTGTTCACATCTCGTGAGCAGGAGGGGTGGGAAGGCTCCACCTGACTCGGACAGGTTTTCTCCCGCTTTTTCTATATCACTATTTCCTTTTTTTGCATATATTCTTCCCCCAGGCATGAACTCTAAATTTGCTTCGCAACTGTTGGGAAAGGAGAAGTGGCAAGAACTGCGCCCCAATGCCGACGAGCCTCAGCCGGACTACAACCTTGCCGACCCGCCACTCCTCCTCTCCCGCACCAGGCAGTTACGTAACAGGGACTCGGCCCTAGCGTTATATTCGGAGCTTCCCCACTGGACGTGATGAGCATTAGCGTCAGCTTCAATAATAAGATGACCCGTGCAGAAATTTTCTACCAGTTCTTTCACCTCCTTTTGTGGAGGACCGACGCCATCGTTAGGCTGGTGCTGCCGACCGCTAAGTTGGCAGCTGTAACGCCACCATTTGAAGAGAAAGGTGTTCAGCTCAGACTTGACCAAAATACAGTTTTTGACCTTGCCCTCCTCATTAGCTTGGATAAGCTTGTACCCCTTTGTTCCCAATCCACAATTCTTGAGCTATTGGCCCATGGCTGTTGGATAAGAACCACGTCTATGTCGCCTTTAGAAAGGGGACTGCTTAAAACAGCCGTGGCTGCCTTAGATTTATGTAGGTTTATCTGAATCACCACCAACATGAGAGAGCTCAGACTTCCCTGCCACCGGCGTACCGTCGAGGTCTGCCTCGCCTAGGAGGATGTTTTCCATCGACGAGTTGTTCAGACCACCTGCACGATTTGGCGTAGCGGAAACCCCACTATCTATGGTAGCATCAACATTGGTGCGCTCAGGATTGGCTGCCACCATCGTGACGTCGAGGTCTTCCCCGTCCGACAGGCTTTCTTACATCGCCAAGTTGTTGGCACCACCCCCGAAATTTGACATGGCAGATAACATGCTTTCCGCATCGGACTCCTCCGCTTCCACTTCCGGTGCCCCGATTTCCGAGTCCTCCGGAGTGGCTGGAATGGCAGCGCGCTGTGCATCGCCCCGGTATACATGGATCGCGATTTCACCCGCACCGTACTGCACTCGTCCTTTGAACCTTTTAAGGGGCTCGAGTGCCTCCTTATTCAAGGTGAAGATTACCTGCCTATCAGGCCTTACCGCATCCCCGACCAGATTGACACCAGTCCTGCGTAGGGAGGGACGGATTCATGACCCGCAGCATTGTGAGAATTCTCTCAGGTTCCGCAGGGATGGCAGGAATCCATGCCCTTGCCCTTGGCCGATCCGGGATGTCCTTCCAGTCGACGACCTAAATTCTGAGTAGACTTCACCCAGTCTTCCAAATGCTGCCTTGTACAGTTCAACAGTTGTAGCATCTTCGCACGCGAATACTTTAATCCGAACCTGGTGCCAACCCGCATCAGTAGCTCGCGTCGTACAACCCGGAGACCCCAAAATAACGTCAAGAAGAGCAGACAGATTCTGCTTGCATTGCTGTTAACAATAAAACATGTACTGCCTGAAACTAATACATATATCCAACTTACCACTGTTAGAGTTATTGCAAAATTGACATTGGAATTGTTTTACTCTCAAAATATGATATTTTTTCTTTTAAAAAAATTTGAAATAAAGTTTTTTTTATTTTTGGTTTCTCTTTTTTTTATCTGAACAAAAAACGACCAAAATTAGTAGTATTTTCATCCATATACTAAAATTGTTGTTAAATTTTTGTTGGTAAAATTTTTGCACTCTTAGTACTAAATAATTTCTGAATTAACTAGCAATGCAAACAGATAACGAAAGTATTACATTAGTTCAAAGATATAGATGTTCCAAATTTGGTGGTCGAAAAATCGACCTGCGGCCGAAAATGCGTTATGCTTGCCAGGGGACTTCATCAGCAACGTCTGTCACCATGAGGTGCAAGTAGGCATCTGTCTTGAACCAAGCGGCTCGCTATACGAGGTGTGTTCAAAAAGTATCGCGAATTTTGAATTTTCTCTGGCTACGTATATTCGAATTTCGAATTTTTTGTGGCGTTATGTTGGTACTCATGTCTCTCACTTATGCCGACAAGCTCGGCCATTTTGAATGTTCAGTTAATTGTTGACAGCTGCTTTGCTTGCACGTGTTTTGGATCGTATTCAAAAAAATGGATCAAAGAACCTGTATCAAATTTTGGTTTCCACGTCATAACCATAAACCCACGATTCGTCACCAGTTATGACCCTCTGGAGCAAATTTGAGTCGTCGCGGACAGAGTTTAACATCTCATTAGCAATGTTCATGCGATGCTGTTTTTGGTCACAATTGAGCAATTTTGGTACGAACCCGTATCATGACCAAATCATTGACAAAAATCGAATGGCACGAGCCAATCGATATGTTAAAGTCCGCAGCAACTTCTCTAACGGTGATTCGACGATTGGCCAATACCATTTTCTCCACTTCATTAATTTTTTCGTCTGTTGTTGTAGTGCTCGGGCGTCCGGCACGCTCTTCGTCGTTCACATCTTCTCGGCCTTCTGAGAACATTTTGTACCACCGATAAACGTTGCTTCGGTCCAAGGTAGCTTCTCCGTATGCCAAAGTCAACATTCGGAATGCATCCGCGCACTTATTTTCGTTTTTCACACAAAATTTGATACAGGTTCTTTGATCCATTTTTTTGAATAGGTAAAAATCGAAGACGATCCAAAACACGTGCAAGCAAAGCAGCTGTCAACGATTAATTGAACATTCAAAATGGCCGAGCTTGTAGGCATAAGTGAGAGACATGAGTACCAACATAACGCCACAAAAAATTCGAAATTCGAATATACGTAACCAGCGAAAATTCAAAATTCGCGATACTTTTTGAACACACCTCGTACAAATGTGTAATTTAAATCCAACCCCAAGGAAACGGGTTGTGAGTAGGGTTTGGAACCCACCACATAAAAATAAACTTCCAATGAGATCCAATATTCAGGCCTCGGATATGATAACTCACTCTTTAGATAACGACCACTGCAAACGAACAAGGAATATGATTAAGGAAATCAGGGCATATTCTTGGAATGTCAGAACCCTTAGCAGGGAAGGTGACGATGCCCGCCTAGTTGGGGTCCTCAAACAGGCAAAAGCTGACATCACCGCTATACAAGAAATGCGATGGACGGGGCAAGGTTATAAGACCATTCAAACCTGCAATGTCTACTGGAGCGGCCGAACTAATGAGCGCAGATTCGGCGTCGGTTTTGTGGTGGGAAAGAGGCTTGTGAAACAGGTAGTGTCTTTCACACCCGTGAACCAGCGTCGCGCCACAATCCGAATAAAATTACGATTTTTCACAAGATCCATCAAACAACATGGCTATCGCCAGATCGGAAAACACGCAATCAGATCGATCACTTTGTGATAGATGGACGACATGCTTCAAGCGTTATGGACGTACGTACGATGCGGGGTCAAAACATCGACTCCGATCACTACTTGGTAGCAGCCAAGATTCGTACTCGCCTAAGCACAACGAAAGAGGCACCACAAAAAACGCAAGGAAAGCTGGACGTCGAAAAGCCTCAGTCACAACATACAGCCAATGATTTCGCAGAACGACTCGCGCACCTGCTCTCTGAGAGCACAATTGAACCCAGCGGAGTGCACGAGCAGTAGGAGAATATCTGCGGATCACTTCGTACCGCAGCCGAAGAAGTAATTGGATTCCGGCAAATGCGAAAAAACAGCTGGTACGATGATAGAGAGTGGAAAGACGCAATGAAAAGAAAGAACGACGCCTATAAGGCAACGTTAAGAGCGAATGCAACGAGGAAGGTGTGTGAACACAACCGCGAGATGAAGAGGGAAGCGAGACGGCTTTTCCGGGCGAAGAAAAGGGAAGCGGAGAAGCGTGAAATCGAAAGGCTTGAAATGCTAGCCAGCAGAAGCAACGCCCGAAAATTGTATCAAAGAATTCGACGAATGTCGGAAGGTTTTAACCCCGGGGCAAACTCCTGTAAAAATGACAACGGCGACCTGTGACAGATGTTCAGAGGTTATGGAGGGATCACTTCTCTGCCCTTCTAATAGCTATATGACACTACGTATTTTAATTTTTATTTTTTTTATATTTTCGGCCAGTAATTTTTATCTAAGAAGGAGTGAGACAAAGACTACACGCATGCGCACAAGGAGCGCCGTTTGACATGTTTTTGTTTACCTGAAATTGCTTTATTTTTCCGCACTGTTTTTTTTTTTCACAAGACACACAGGACAATGAATTTATTTATTTCACAAACGAAACGAGTTTCATTTAAATACGCGCACAAAACTTTCAGCATAAAAATGCAAACAAAAAATGTTCACATAAAATAAAGGAGAAACGTCCAAGTGACAAAAAATATAATATTTTTCGTTATTTTTTTAACATAGCTTGCCCGCTTGTAGCAATATGATAATTGTATAAGACCCTTTCTTTCGCACAATAAATACAAAAATAGAAGAAAATACTAGTCAAAATACCTAGTGGCATATAGCTATAAACGGAGGAACAGAGCAACAATCCAGAGAAGAGGACGAACCCGACCCCACAATCGAAGACGATGGAATCGAAGTTCCACAACCCGACTATAACGAGGTGCGAATAGCTATATCACGGCTAAAAAACAATAATGCGGCGGGTGCTGATGGCCTGCCCGCTGAGCTATTCAAGTGCGGCGGCGAGGAGCTCGTAAGGTGCATGCCCCAGCTCTTGTGCAGAATATGGTCGGATGAATGCATGCCTGAAGATTGGAATCTAAGTGTTCTCTGCCCAATCCATAAGAAGGGTGATCCCGCAAACTGCGCCAACTATCAAGGAATCAGCCTTTTGAGTATCCCATATAAGGTCCTATCAAGCGTATTGTGCGAAAGACTGAAGCCTGACGTAAACCGACTGATTGGACCTTATCAGTGTGGCTTCAGACCTGGTAAATCTACCATCGACCAAATTTTTACAATACGCCAAATCTTGGAAAAACCCGTGAGAAAAGGATCGACACACATCATCTCTTTGTTGATTTTAAAGCCGCCTTCGACAGCACGAAAAATAGTTGCCTATATGCCGCTGTGTCTGATTTTGGTTTCCCAGGAAAACTTATACGGCTGTGCAAAATGACGGTGAACAACACCACCAGCTAGTTCAGAATCGGGAAGGACCTCTCCGAGCCGTTCGAAACTAAACGAGGTTTTAGGCAGGGTGACCCCTTATCGTGGGATTTCTTTAATTTGATGCTGGAGAAATTTATACAAGCTGCAAAGCTTAACCGCGCTGGAACAATATATTACAAGAGCGTACAAATGTTGGCGTATTCCGAAGACATCTGCATCATTGGCCTCAACAACCGCGCCGTAACTTCTACGTACTCCAAATTAGAAAAGGAAGCGGAAAAAATGGGTTTGGTGGTGAACGAAGGTAAAACGAAGTACCTGCTGGCATCAAGCAAAGAGTCAGCGTATTCGCGCCTTGCCAACCACGCCACTGTTCGCAGCCATAATTTCGAGATAGTAAGCGACTTTGTATACCTGGAAAGCAGCATTACTACCAACAACAATGTAAGCCTGGAAATCCATAGAAGGATAACTCTTGCAAACGAATGCTACTTTGGGCTGAGTAGGCCATTTAGAAGTAAAGTCCTCTCTCGACGAACAAAAACAACACTCTTTAAGTCACTTATCGTACCCGTCCTGCTATATGGTGCAGAAGCACCATATCAGCATCTGATGAGGCGGCTTTGGGAGTATTCGAGAGAAAAATTCTTCGACAGATTTATGGACCCCTAAAGGTTGGCGACAGCGAGTACCGAAGATGATATAATGATGAGCTGTATGAGTTTTAGGCAGACGCGGACATAGTTCAGCGAATTAAAACCCAGCGGCTCCGCTGGCTAGGACACGTGGTGCGAATGAACGAAGACGCTCCGGCCCAGAAGGTATTTTTATCGGCACCCGCCGGTGGAAGTAGAGGAAGAGGGAGACCACCACTTCGATGGCAGGACCAAGTAGAGGCAGACCTGCGAGCACGCGGTTTCTCTAACTGGCGACAGTTGGCTCAACTAAGAACCGACTGGCGTAACATGTTGGACGGCCAAAATCGCCTAGGCGGTTAAAGGCTATTTTAAGGAAGGAATGCCAATAAAAGTACAAAGGGACACTATAAATTGTGACTCCTTTTTTTTTCTTAATTGATTAAATGATTAAATTTTTCACTTAATTTATATGACTCGATGAGATCTATAAGACTGCATATAAGCTTATTTAAAAAAATGTCGGTTTGTTATAAATTTTTGGCATTAAAGTCTGTGAACACAAATATATCAGTTTCCAAGGAATCACCCATGTATGTTTTTTTTTTTTACTACAAAGTTTGTTATGCGTTCGAACGCTTCAAAAAACACTTCTTTTGCATTCACTTTACATATGATTTGGAGTAGTTTTCCAGATGCATCTATTATAAGCTGAATAGGACCGGTTTATGGCTAGATACTTGTATAAGTTAATTTTTGCCAGGCGCTCTTTTAGGAAATTCGCAGCGGTATTTCAAAAGTCATAACTACTCAGCTACAAAAAAAAATTATTGATGATAGTAGGAAACACCTAAGTTTTGTCAAAACCGGTGTTCCAATATCTATCAAATTTTCAAAAAGTTTGGCCTAGATTCATTTTCAAATTTTTCTCTTTGGTTGACACATTTTCCGAAATACCCATATCTTATATATAAAAATAAGTAGCATTTTTCGTTGTCATTTTATAACTCAAGGACGGGCTCACCTATCAAAACCAAAGGATATTTATTAGATGGTTTGTGTGAAGTTTGTACAAAATCGGGCAAGTGGTTTCTAAGATATTGACCAAAATGTGGACCAGAAGTGGCATTTATAACTCAAGAACGGGCTCAACTATCAAAACCAAATTTTCAGGGTTTGTTCAGACTATTTAGTAGATGGGTTGTGTGAAGTTTGCACAACATCGGTCAAGTGGTTCATGAAATTTTGACCAAAACGTGGACCAGAAGTGACCCAGAATGTGTTTGTAATATATGGGTATCAAATAAAAGGTGTTGATGAGAGTTTTCACAAGGAGCAGTTTTCAGGTTCATCTGTGAACCCGTTTCCAAAATATTGCCCATTAGGTGGACCAAGGCTGACCCGAAATTATGTTCATATTCAAATCAAAAGTGCTGATGATTGTGTCCGTAAAGCAACCATTAGCGATACTTAGCATAGACTTGACTTGACTTGGAAACTGCTACTTAGCGTTCTGTTATATGAAGTTTGTATATAATCGATTACCCTACTTGACTTGACTTAGAAATCTGATGAGTTTTTATTATCTACGTAAATTCTAAGTTTACTGAGCGCCGTGAGAGAACTGCGTGATTCCATCCCTTTTTGTTACACAGTTTGAATAAAATCCTCCAAATATTCCATAGTGATAAGAATTTTTGGATGTATATTATTCTATGGCAGCCGCAAAACTAGCTGTCAAATATATTAAATTCATATTGGGCCAGCAAAAAAAAAATGTTTTTTTTCCCAAAATTCTTTATAGTTTTGTTCGGGCATTGAGTATATCGCAGTTATAAATACATCGTTTTGGATTAAAATCTCATTTAAAAAAAATGGACTTACGACATTTGCTCACGAAGCCAGCGATATACTGATTATAGATAAGCTCAAAACATCGAAAACTAATGCCACGAAAATGGGTGTTGGTACTTTTTACCTTTAAAATCAATTCGAGAGGGAAAACTTTACGATTATTTGAAACTGGCTCCCTTGTTATTTTTCTTAGTGCTAAGTGACAGGTCTCAAGTCCAGTCAAGTCTATGCTAAGTATCGGTAATGGCACCTTAAGAGTGCATTTAAATTCATCTGAACCCAAGAGAAAAATTATTATACAGAGGCTTTGTTCATAGAGGTGCCTGCCTTATCTATATGTATATATAAAAATGAATGCCCATTCATTTCCCGTGGTGATCACATCACCCCTGAACGGATGGACCGATTTCACAGATTTTTTTTATTGTATTTGTTTTTGCACGAAAAAGGTTTAAAAAAAGGAAAAAGTTAAAGCAATTTTGGAATCCTGAGATATTGACCAAAAGTGGACCAGGGGTGACCCAGAAAGTGTTTTTACGATATGGGTATTAAATAAAAGGTGTTGATGAGAGTTTTCACAAGGAAAAGTTTTCAGATACATCTGTGAACCCGTTTCCAAAATATTGACCATTAGGAGGACCAAGGCTGACCCAAGAATATGTTCATATAATATAGCCATCAAATCAAAAGTGCTGATAAGTGTGTCCGTAAGAGTGGATTTTAGATTCATCTGAACCCAAGAGACAAATTATTATGAATGCCCATTTCCCTTGGTGATCACATCACGGCTGAGCGGTTGGACAGAAGGTTTTTAAAAAAGTTAAATAAATTTGTGGAATCCTGAGATATTGACCAAAATGTGGACCAGGGATGACCCAGACTGTGTTTTTACCAAGGTATGAAAAAAAAAACTAATGGCGGCGATATACCAACAGGTTATCATAAGCTCTAACGAGATTTTTAGCCGAGCTTCTCTTTCCAACTTGTGGTGTGTTGCTTTTGAGTTTTTCCTACAAGTTGGCGGGACCTACAGTTTTTTGTCTACTCCGAACGGCACTTGCAAAGCAAATGAATTTTTTGCTGAGAAGCTTCTCATGGCAGAAATACACCCGGAGATTTTGCCAAACTACTGCCGAGGGGCGACCCCGTTTAGAAAAATTCTTTTTCTACATATTTTTTTTAATGTTACTTTTGCCGGGCATCGAACCGCCACGCCTTGGTGTAGAAGGCCGAACACTTAACCGCTACACCACGGCGACCAAGGTATGAAACCGATTAAAATAACGTTCTGTTTACGGTTTCGGTTTTGTAACGTGATTCGGTTTCGGTTCCGGTTTCGTTCTTCAACGTTTATTTCGGTTTTGGTTACGGTTTTGTAACGTGATTCGGTTTCGGTTCCGGTTTCGTTCTTCAACATTTATTTCGGTTTCGGTTCCGGTTTCGTTCTTCAACATTTATTTCGGTTTCGGTTCCGGTTTCGTTCTTCAACGTTTATTTCGGTTTTGGTTACGGTTTTGTAACGTGATTCGGTTTCGGTTCCGGTTTCGTTCTTCAACATTTATTTCGGTTTCGGTTCCGGTTTCGTTCTTCAACGTTTATTTCGGTTTTGGTTACGGTTTTGTAACGTGATTCGGTTTCGGTTCCGGTTTCGTTCTTCAACATTTATTTCGGTTTCGGTTTCGGTTCCGGTTTCGTTCTTCAACGTTTATTTCGGTTTTGGTTACGGTTTTGTAACGTGATTCGGTTTCGGTTCCGGTTTCGTTCTTCAACATTTATTTCGGTTTCGGTTCCGGTTTCGTTCTTCAACGTTTATTTCGGTTTTGGTTACGGTATTGTAACGTGATTCGGTTTCAGTTCCGGTTTCGTTCTTCAACATTTATTTCGGTTTCGGTTTCGTTCCGGTTTCGGTTTCCAAATTAAAACACGAACACAATCAATTTTACTACTAAAAACTCAAGTGTAGCTTCAAAATAGGGCTGAATTTTAATAACTTTTCCTGCGGCCATGATGGAATTTCTCCAATATAATAATAATTCACAAAGGCCCTAATTGACACATTTTTCGAAAATGACTTTTTCACATATTTAAGTATGATATAGTAAAACACACAGTCACTACAAAATTAAAGGAGATACTAGCTATAATATCGGAAATATTCCATTTTCAACCGATTTCAAAATTCTCACTGGTTTAAGATAGAGAAATGTTGACACTTTCGAAATATATATAGCGTTTTGTCCATTTGAAAAGAGTATGACATGTTTTTCACGCGAGTAGTGGAATTTTTTGAAAAGTTTTTCCGTTTTTCGATTTGGACGTAATTTTTTTGGCACAAATTGACAATGAATGATATATTTTTTGGATATACATATATATATTAGAAAGGCAATCACTACACTGAGAGAAATGTATTGAATGTTGTGACAATATCGCTATTCAGAATGTGCGAGTTATCAAATATTATTTGCTCCCAATAAAAAGTAAAATGACATGTCAACCATTTCGATATGATGTACTATTTTTTATATTTATGGATAGAATACTAATATATTTGAACGGCATGTCAATATCTATGGTCGTGATATGAATTTCTATTGCCGGTATATCCATATCCATATTTACTGCATAGTAATAATGGTAGAGACAGCGTATTAATATATATGGACGAAATGTAAATTTTTCTGGGACGCATAATCATAATAGTTCAACAATTTTTACTATGGATTTTCTAACAATATTACAACTTGTTGGAACGGTTTTTTTAAGTTCAAAATTTTTTGAATTTCTTATGATTGAACATTTTTCTAAAAATTGTAAAATATGCCGTAGCCGAATGGTAGAATACTGGGCTAACGTGCCAGAGGAGCATGGTTCGAGTCTCACTGAGACCAGATGTCAAATTATTAAAAATTTTGTTTTTTTAAACTATTTAGAATTTATCAATAATTTATATGGATACCATTTCAATAGTGATTTATCAAAAAAGTATTGATGAAACATCCATATTCATTGATGGGACAGAAATATCAATTTTTATTTAATGTGATATCAATAATTATGGATGTTCCATCCATAGATTTCCCTCCGTGTACTTAGTTATACTATTTTTATGTTTTTGGAAGGTGCTTCAAGTTTTCAAGTGATGCAGCATAATCAAAATCGTATTTAAGGGATCAAAATAGGATACTTTGCCAAAGGAAGCATACCTATAAAACGAATTCTGATGTCCCGACTCCAAAACCGTTTAGAATTTTGAAATCGGCTGAAAATTTGATTTTAAATGATTTTTTTTACGAAAAAACTGAAAGTAAAACGGCTTTTGACCTTAAAACCAGTTTTTGGGGGTGTTACAAATTGTTTGAATAGTGTTTCTTAACACTAATATATGAGATAACAAATGGACCACTTCCTCTATATAAGAATCAATTTAAATTTTTATCGATTAAGTACAAAGATTTAAAAAAACTTTGCGAAAACAACACAATACCTCGACAGTTTCACAACGAGTTTTTAAATTTGCAACACGAAGAGAATGTCAAGGATCGCCTACCTGAGACAGACCAAGAGGAAGACTGCCATTGAAAGGTTCAATTTCCATATGTATGTACATAATTTGCATTTCAAAAGTGGTTTTGAAGATCACCTTTATTTTCATACATATTAATTTAGTTGCATCCATTAAAAACCTTTTTTTAAGGAAAAAATTGAATTTAACTCAAAAGACTTAATTTAACACGTGCATAATTGGAAGTCTCAAATGAATAGAACAGAAAACAAATATTTGTTGAAAAACATTTTTTGACGTAACAGCTTAATTTTGTGCAGGCAAAAAGACGTATGCGCCAAAAAGTGCCCTTATGTTACGAATATTAAAAAAAATATTTATTGCATTATATATAAAGGAGCTAAATAGAGTTACTTGCCAAATTTCTTGACAATATATAAACTGGATGCGCAGAAATTAAAAAAAACCGTCTCCTGAAAAATTTACTTTTTGGCTCATACGTCTTTTTAGCGCACACCGCTCGATATGGTGATTTCTGACTGGACATTTGTTTTTCGGATCTCGTAAATTTTTTTCGGGGGCTCTCCTCAACTATATTTCAGAATTTTTTTATTGAGGTCAAAACGTTTCTTTTGTAACCTTGCTCTACGATCTTCCATGAAAATTTTTCAGGGTACCTGTTTGTTAAAGAAAATACCTATATTCCCACTAAAACCGTTTGGAACCGGTTCCGGCTTTTGAAACGGTTTCGGTTTCGTTCTTTTTCAGATCAAAATAACGGTTACGGTTTCGGTTTCGGTTTTGAAAAATGAATCGGTTTTAATCGGTTACGGTTACGGTTTCAGTCCTTGCTTTTTACAATACGGGTATCAAATAAAACGTGTTGATGAGAGTTTTCGCAAGGAGCAGTTTTCAGGTACATCTGTGAACCCGTTTCCAAAATATTGACTATTAGGTCGACCAAGGCTGAGCCAAGAATATGTTCATATTCATAGGGATAGGGATAGGGATAGGGATGGGGATAAGAATGCAGGCAGACTAATTTTTGCCATAGGGATAGGGATAGGGATAAAGATAGGGAGAGGGATTTTTTGGCAGAACAACGTTTGCCGGGTCAGCTAGTACAAATATACTAGTATAGCTCGTTTCAAGTTATAAGATATATTTTAATATGTTTTTTTTTGTTTGTTTTAATGTAGATAATAATAATAATTGCTATTTAAACTTGATATTGATTTATTATGTTTTTGTTTTTGAAGGGAAACTCAAAGAAAGGCCACAAACTATAGTTATAGTACTATTTCATGCTGGTGAAAGCAATCATCGGACTAATTCGTAATGATTTTTACTAGAAGTGTTTTGCTGCCGAGTGGGCGTTGATCTCGGTTGCTTCAACTTCTAGTCATGGCAGTCTAACCACTAGGCTATACCGTGTATATTTGCATGTTGGCCTAACCTATATAAACCCAACTTTTTAAAACAAACATTTTCAAGGGAAGAAGCAACTGTGGTGGGCTATGAGACCCCAATGAGCACGTGCTTTAGGCTTTCTACTCAAATTTCTTGTAGTTTTTGAGAAAAGGACCGCCCCAAAATTTGGGCGCTGGGAATGCCAGCAGTCACTGAAAATATATATAAACCGGCTAAGTTAATATAAATTTTGACTTCAGTTTTATTAGGGGAAAAATGTAAATTCAGTTCAGATTCCACTAGTAATTAATTGAATAAAGATAGATATAAACAAAATTAAGAATGAAAAGATTCAAAACAGTTAGTATGACAGCCAACATCAAATTTTCGACACGTTTTGGTGGTATTTTTATGGCTTTCTGCACATCTTATTTGCGTTGCACTGGATATAATTATATGACCTTGGCCTTCAAGCCGAACTCCATCTGGAACTCTCCGTCTTTTGTAAACTGGCTTCAAAGGACGACCTATTGTACGTGGAGTGGAGTATTCTCCTAGAGGAAAAAGTTATTTTGGCGTATAGAAAAATGAAATAAGGTAGTGAAAATATTTAGCAATGTAAGTAGTTGTTATTACTCTCATGAATGCAAGGTATCCTAATGCACGATTCTGTTGAGCATCAGAAGACAGCTTTTAAAGCTGAAAAGCATTGTTCACGGACACGTTCCGAGGCCACATCAATAGCTGCCAGTACCACTTTTTACGATTGATACTGATACGATAACATCCTACATTCTGATCTAACCGTTCAGTACCGACTCCAGTGGTGTATTTTCGATACGATTTGCACGAATGGTACCAGTTCGTTGGTGTCCACATTCCTTCAGTGCCGTTAATAATCGGAGTGACGTAAAAAAATTATCGATATAAACGTGAACTGGTAGTTTGGAAACCAAATTTGTAACAACGGATTCACCAACACCTAGATCGGGATTGGTATTACCTGTGGAGGCTCCTTGATAAGGTTCATCTTGAATCAGATACCCAAGTCGAGTTGCCATGCACCAAATTTTATAACCAAATCGTATTGGTTTTCCATGGACATGTTGTTACAAAACATCAAACTTCTTTCTCGCGGTTGTGAAATAAACTAAGGTTATATTGAAAATAAAGCTGGTGGTAGCGTTGCAGGAGACCTTCAAAATAGTAAGGCAAAACATGGAACGAACGGCGGCAGACCAAGCACGACACTACAACCTACGGCGGAGCAAATGGACCCCCGTAGTCGGCGAACTGGTACTTGTAAAGAAACATCACTTGTCCAAGGCCGCAGACAATTTTGCAGCGAAGTTAGCCCCAAAATACGACGGGCCCTACCAAGTCTTAGGTATGTATCACCCGTAATACTCAGAATACGGAAAACCGACGGCGGGAAGGAGGGGACGGCGAACATTGCCGAACTGAAGATCTGAAGCGAACACAACTTCCTTTGCAAGAATTTAGGTTAGGTTAGGTTCAAGTGGCTGCCGCAGAGGCACACTTAGGCCAGTTTTGAAAGGCCCGTTGTGATACCACCAACACAAGGAAAGTCAGTCCCGGGACCCAGCCATATGGAAAATCCCTGAGTTGTTGGGATTTTCCACATAGCACTCCTAAACCGACACCGTTACTCCTCCTCGAACCACTTAGATGACTTTATGAAGCCCATCAAGTCCTTTATATCCAGTTCCGCGATCTGGCTTAGGCTATCCAGGAACGGAACTCCCAAAAAGCGCGTTCTCGCGCCGCTTAAAGCCGGACAGTTGCAGATGAGGTGATCCCCTGTTTCCTCCTCCTGATCATCTTTGCAACTCCTGCAGCATCGTCGGTAGGGCACACCTAGCCTTTCTGCATGCCTACCAATGAGGCAGTGACCTGTTAATACCCCTATCAATATGCAGATTTCCCTCCTAGTTAGGGCATAAATGCGTCTTGACCTTTTAAGATCCCATTTTGGCCAGGTTTTTTTCGATATGCGACACCCTGGGGATTGCAGCCATCTTTCGTTGGCTTGACGGAGTGTGTGCTCCTTCAGCATTAGTTTGCATGTGGCAAACGGCATACCTAAGCGCTCTTTATCCTGAAGAACCTGCTTGGTCGTGCCCTGCCTGGCAAGCTCGTCTGCCTTACAGTTTCCCTCAATGTCCCTATGTCCCGGGACCCATATGGGGTTACGCGGTTCTGTTGGGCCATCTCCGGAAGAGATCGACGACAGCTGAGCGTCAGTTCAGAGTTGAACGTGTATGAGCTAAGGGATTTGATGGCCGCTTGGCTATCGCTGAAAATAGCGATATCTTCTCCGATAACACTTTTGCTTAACCAGGCCGCGGCGTCCAGGATTGCCGAGACTTCCGCCTGGAAGACGCTACAATGATCAGGTAGTCTGAAGGAGAGCTCAAGGTCCAAATCCCTTGAATAAACGCCTCCTCCAACTCTGCCGTCGAACTTCGAGCCGTCGGTGTATATGGAAGTGCCACCATTTGTTTCGGGACACCAATCCGTCCTCTCCCAGTCTTCTCTGCTGGGAATGTTTATTTTGAAACAGCTATCCCCGACTGTAGTAGTCGCACAACGATCTGTGCTTAGAGGGAGAAAGCTGTAAGATTCCAGAATACTGGAGTGTCCAATAGTACCCGCAGCCCAACTGGAGGTTTCTCTTTGGCGCAGAGCTGATGCCGCCGCTGACCGTAACCCTTCCAGATCAAGTGGCAAAATGCCCAGAATGACCTGGAGGGCTTCGTTGGGCGTTGTCCTTAGCGCACCGCTTATACAGATCATATTGGATCTATGGACTTTCCGCAACAGATTCAGGTATGTTGCCTTGCTCAGCGCAGGCCACCATACGACGACTCCATAAAGCATGATTGGGCGAACGATGGCCGTGTAGATCCAACTGCATACTCTAGGGCTGAGCCCCCATTTTTTGCCAATGGCTCTTTTGCATGTGTAAAGAGCGATGCAAGCTTTCTTCTGGCGCTGAAGAACATTCTCCTTCCAATTCAATTTCCTGTCCAGAACTATGCCTAGAAACTTGGCCTTATCCGACAAGCCCAGGCGCGTGCCATCTAGTTCTGGTAGGCTTAGTGGCGGTGTTTTGTACCGGTTGGTGAAGAGGACAAGTTCCACCTTCCCTGGGTTGATACTAAGTCCGCAGCGAGAGGACCACGTCGAAACTTCTCGCAGTGCTACTTGCATCAGGTCACACAGAGTTTGTGGGAACTTGCCTCTGAATGCAATAGCTAAATCGTCTGCGTATGCCACTATCTTCCCGCCCCCCAGCATGTGTCACGTAGCAACGAGTTGACTGTGAGGTTCCATAAAAGCGGGGAAAGAACACCACCCTGGGGTGTTCCCCTTGTGACATAGCGCGATAACTCAACCGTACCAAGTGAAGAAGCTATTTTCCTTCCCATTAAAAGTTGGTCAATTAAACCAGTTAGAGGTCTATCTACGCCCAGATTAGTTAGAGCGGAGTTGATAGCCTCCGGGCTTATATTGTTGAAAGCCCCCTCAATGTCTAGGAGGGCCACGAGACAGTAGTCCTTTTCACACAGCGATTTCTCTTCTTCTGTTGATTTACCCTTGGTGTATGCATGCTGATAGCTAGAGATAAGGTTGCTATCAATAGTCCTTAAGAGGTAGTCGCTTAATATCCTCTCAAAGGTTTTTAGTACAAAGGACGAGAGACTGATCGGTCTGTAGTCTTTTGGCTCGTAGTGGGATGCCTTCCCAGCCTTAGGGATAAACACTACCGTGGCGCTTCTCCAGGAGCCCGGAATGTGGTTGAGAGCCAGGCAGGCTGTGAAGAGAAATACCAGCCATTTAGCTGATGTCTCCAACGTGTTTATAAGCTGCGCGGGGATAATCCCGTCCGGCCCGGCAGCCTTATACGGTTCAAAGCTCTTAACTGCCCACCTTACTCTTTCCTCAGTGATGGGTATATTTACTGCCAGGTTTGTTGCAGGTGCTAGTGGTGCATCATGCAGATTCCCCGGAAAATGTGTATTCAAGAGCAGCTCAAGGGTTTCCTCTTCCGTGCTGGTCCAGGATCCGTCAGGCTTTCGCAAATAGCTGATGGTTGTGTGACTTTTCGAGAGGACTCGTCTAAGTCTCGCTGTGTCGTCGACCTTTTCGACGCCAGTGCAGAAATTTCTCCACGAGGTTCTCTTCGCCTGTCTCAGAGCTTTTTTGTAGGCCCTTAGTTTAGCTTTATATTCGTGCCAATGAGGCTCAGAGCCGAAGCTCTTGGCCTTGTTAAATTGTTTCCGGCATGATATTCGGAGCGAGTCCAAATCGTAGGACCACCAATGTGGCCTGTGTTTACCGCGTGGTTTTGGCACTGGACAAGCCTGTCCTAGAGCATTTGAGAGCGCCGATGTAAATGTAGTAGTGTCCGACCGAAACTGGAATTTTAAGCCGAAGCCGAAGCCGTAGCCGAATATTCGGCATAATCCTATATTCGGCCGGAAACTGAAGCCGAAGCCGAATACCAAAATAAGAAAAGTGATTTTATTTTATTTCATAACAATTCATTCTTTTTGTTTCTAGAATAACCAAAAAACCTTACAAAAACATAAATAAAAAAAATTGCCCCCATATTCATAAAAAATAAAATTGGTTATTGTGCTTTTTATAATGACATTTCCATACAAATTTTGAATTATAACAGCTCAATAAACCTTTTATATTTTTTACTAGCTGGTGCCCGCGACTTCGTATGCGTATAATTTCTGTTTAATCAAATGGTTTATGACAGCATTCATAAAAACCCTTTTGTTTGATACCCATAATGTACTAACACATTTTTGTGGAAATATTCGTCGATATTATCGCACTCATTGACACCTTTCGTTTGACACCCATATTGTACTACTTAAGACATTTTTGGTCACCCCTGGTCCATATATTGGGCGATAACCCCAAAACCCGTTAAGATATCGCAACAAATAATATCTTAAACTTTAAGGTGAGCATCTAGCAATCCAACGATTCAATTCCATTCAGTAATTTTAGAGTGTTACGATCACAAAAATACAGACAATCATGGTCCACATATTGGGCGATAACTCCAAACCCGGTTGAGATATCGAAAAAAGTAATGTCTTAAATTTTAAGTTGAGTGTCGAGCAATCCAACGAAAAAGTTGCATTCAATTCCATTCATTACTTTCAGAGTGATACGGCCAAAAACATACGGACAGACAGACAGACACAAAAAATTTGTTAAAATGGTTGATTTGGATTCTACTCGCTTAATAATGCTTACCCAATCAATTTTTTGTTGATATCTGCCATGTACAGACATCGACCTGTTACAACTTTATTTTATGTAGAGATGAATAAGGGGGTTAGTCTTTATCTTAATAGCATTTTAACAATGTATAAAAAAAGTTTAAAAAAATATGTTGCAGTTTCTAGAGATGCACTAAGAAAAACGCTGACTACAGTCTGAACTCAAGTAATCGAAAGTGATGACACTTTAAACGAATTTTGTATAATTAAGGTGGCAATATTGAATAATTTCGCGTAAGTTATCGTTCGAAATCGTAGGCCTGTTCAATAACTCAAAAATATTACTGGAAGTTACGATTTTCTGTCGCTTATAAGAAATCAAAAACTCGTAAAATTTAGTCAATTTTTTTGTTATTAAACAAAGCTATTATTCGGCCTCGATTATTCGGCCTTTTCAGCCGAAGGCCGAAGCCGTAGCCGAATAAAAAATACTAGCCGAATAGGCCGAATACCGAAACTTGGCCGAATATTCGGTCGGACACTAAAATGTAGTAACAAGATCCTCCAGCTCCTCAACTGATGAGGGGGCTTGTGAGGGCAGTACTGGTAGGTCTCTGTCTAATATTTCATTGTGTAACTGCCAATCAGTGTTACGTGGATTGCGCTTCATGATTGGTTGTTCTACAATAAAGTCTAAAACCATTTGTATGTAACGGTGGTCGGAGAAAGAATGTTCTTCCAGAACCCGCCATTTTCTGACCCACTCATAAGCGCCTTCACTACAGATAGTGAGGTCTATGACCTCCCTGCGGGTCTTAGTGATAAAAGTAAGCTCATTACCCACGTTGCAAATCACCAGGTTGGTTGTTAAGAGGTAATCAAACAGAGACTCGCCCCTGGCATTGATGTCGGAGCTCCCCCATTGGACATGGTGAGCATTAGCGTCCGCTCCAATAATAAGATTACCCGTGCAGAAATTTGACACCAGGCTTTCACCTCTGTTTGTGGTGGGGGTTCTTCGGCGTCGTAGGGCATATAGACCGACGCCACCGTCAGGCGGGTGCTGTCGACCGTTAGACTGATAGCGGTAATATCACCATTGGTGTAGTTAGGTAGGATAAAGGAGTTCAACTCAGACTTGACCAAAATACACGTTCTGACTTTGCTCTCCTCGCTGGCTCGAATGAGCTTGAAGCCCTTAGTCCCCAATCCGCAGATTCTCGAGCTATTGACCCAGGGTTCTTGGATGAGGACCACATCCACGTCGCCTTTAGAAAGACGACTACTTAAAGCAGCCGAAGCTACTTTAGATTTGTGCAGATTAATCTGAAGCACCACCAACATGAGAGCGCACAGACTTCCCTGCCGTCCCCATATCGTCGAGGTTTGCCCCATCCCGGAGGTTGCCTATCAACGACGAGTTGTTCCGATTAACTGCCCGATATGGCGTTGCAGGAGTCTTGCTGTCTGTAGCGTTAGATGTTAATCGCTCAGCGTTGGCTGCTACCACCGTGACGTCGAGGGCTTCCTCGTCCTGTAGGCTGTCCTCCATCTCCGAGTTGTTCACAGCACTATCGCCAAGGGACGTGGGTGATAACATGCTTTCCGCATCGGAATCCTCCGCTTCTCTTGTGGTAATTCGTTTTCCGGTTCCCCCGGAGCAGCCGAGAAGGCAGCGCGCTGAGCATCACCACGATATACGTGGATAACGATCTGGCCTACGCTGTAGTGTACTAGGCCATTGCACCTTTTGAGGGGCTCGATTGACTCTTTATTCATGGTGAACACCACCTGTCTGTCGGGCCCCACTGCATCCCCGACCAGATTGACACTCCAGTCATGCGTTGGGAGGGACGGATTCATTAGCCGTAGCATCCCGAGAATTCTCTCGGGTTCGTCAGGGATGGCCGGAATCCACGCCCTTGCCCTTGGACGAGCTGGAATGTCCTTCCAGTCGACGACCTCTATCTTTGCGCCCTTGTAGACTTCACCCAGCTTAGCAGCTGCTGCCTTGTACAGTGCTACGGTTTTTGCATCCTCGCATGCGAGTAATTTAATCTGACCCTGGTGCCAACCCGCATCCGTTACTCGCGCCGAACTACCCGGAAACTCTGGACCAACATTGAGAAGAATGTTGCCGAGTTCATTTCGCACGTAACGCCACCGGTCCTTAGGGATGGCCAGACGGTCATTGCCTCGGTCAAGGACGCCTATAAGGTTCCTGTCCTTGGTTACCTCAGCAAAGCTTAGTTTGCCCGCTCCAGGGGTATTCTGATGCCGCTTGGGAGGGGGATTTAACTCCAGGTCCGATCTCTGGCGCTTGAAAGGGTTAACTTTTAACCTCTTTGGCATGTAAGAATTTTGGAAATCCGGTATCACAGCATTCTCTAGCTCTACCGATTTACTGGAATTCGGCGACAGCGATTCCTGCGGTACCCCTTCATACCTCTTCAGGATCTTTGCAGCCAATCTTTTCTCGTGGTATGTGAAGCGGCGGGGAGATGTCTCCTGGGAGTGCGGACCCGTAGTTGCCATCGCGGTCGCTCTCCTTGCCGAAATCTCAGTTGCAGCTTCCTTCTCCTTCGAAACTCCGAGGCCAGGTCGTGAGACCGCTGCCACAGACGTAAAGATACTGGTTTTCATATCAGCGGTTGATGGGAGTTTAGCATCTGCCGTTGTCCGCTTAGTTGCGTTGGCAACCGCACTGGTGCTAGCTCCCATCAAGTCAATCTTAGTCGATAGAGGGTTGGTTGACCGACTCGTAGTTGCCATCGCTGTCGATCCCCCCCTTGATTGTGGAACGGAGGTTGTCCTCCGGCGTTGTTGTTGCTTTCTCGCCTGTTCCTCCATAGCTCTCCTTTGCTGAGGAGTGAAATTTGGCGTTGTTTGTTTTTTAGGTTTATCGTTTTTATTTGGGTTATTTGAGTTCATCTTGTTCGTACGACCCATCGCCGGACACGGCCAGCTTAGGGTCAAGGGAAGAGTAGGGGAAAATGTGTCGTCCGCCGCGGCAGAGCCCCGTACCGCGGTAAGGCCATGCTTACTCTCTGAGGCGACCCGGTATCAGAGAGGCTCCGTTCAAATACAGCCACGATTTGCCTCCCGGCTGCAAACGTCCAATGGGCACGGTTTCGCATAACACCCTGGATTGGGAGGGGGAAGATCTTTGTCGTCGCGCCAGAGAGGCTAGGCTGCTCTCGTGATGAAGTGCCGTACGGAGCTATTGACCCAGGGTTCTTGGATGAGGACCACATCCACGTCGCCTTTAGAAAGACGACTACTTAAAGCAGCCGAAGCTACTTTAGATTTGTGCAGATTAATCTGAAGCACCACCAACATGAGAGCGCACAGACTTCCCTGCCGTCCCCATATCGTCGAGGTTTGCCCCATCCCGGAGGTTGCCTATCAACGACGAGTTGTTCCGATTAACTGCCCGATATGGCGTTGCAGGAGTCTTGCTGTCTGTAGCGTTAGATGTTAATCGCTCAGCGTTGGCTGCTACCACCGTGACGTCGAGGGCTTCCTCGTCCTGTAGGCTATCCTCCATCTCCGAGTTGTTCACAGCACTATCGCCAAGGGACGTGGGTGATAACATGCTTTCCGCATCGGAATCCTCCGCTTCCTCTTGTGGTAATTCGTTTTCCGGTTCCCCCGGAGCAGCCGAGAAGGCAGCGCGCTGAGCATCACCACGATATACGTGGATAACGATCTGGCCTACGCTGTAGTGTACTAGGCCATTGCACCTTTTGAGGGGCTCGATTGACTCTTTATTCATGGTGAACACCACCTGTATGTCGGGCCCCACTGCACCCCCGACCAGATTGACACTCCAGTCATGCGTTGGGAGGGACGGATTCATTAGCCGTAGCATCCCGAGAATTCTCTCGGGTTCGTCAGGGATGGCCGGAATCCACGCCCTTGCCCTTGGACGAGCTGGAATGTCCTTCCAGTCGACGACCTCTATCTTTGCGCCCTTGTAGACTTCACCCAGCTTAGCAGCTGCTGCCTTGTACAGTGCTACGGTTTTTGCATCCTCGCATGCGAGTAATTTAATCTGACCCTGGTGCCAACCCGCATCCGTTACTCGCGCCGAACTACCCGGAAACTCTGGACCAACATTGAGAAGAATGTTGCCGAGTTCATTTCGCACGTAACGCCACCGGTCCTTAGGGATGGCCAGACGGTCATTGCCTCGGTCAAGGACGCCTATAAGGTTCCTGTCCTTGGTTACCTCAGCAAAGCTTAGTTTGCCCGCTCCAGGGGTATTCTGATGCCGCTTGGGAGGGGGATTTAACTCCAGGTCCGATCTCTGGCGCTTGAAAGGGTTAACTTTTAACCTCCTTGGCATGTAAGAATTTTGGAAATCCGGTATCACAGCTTTCTCTAGCTCTACCGATTTACTGGAATTCGGCGACAGCGATTCCTGCGGTACCCCTTCATACCTCTTCAGGATCTTTGCAGCCAATCTTTTCTCGTGGTATGTGAAGCGGCGGGGAGATGTCTCCTGGGAGTGCGGACCCGTAGTTGCCATCGCGGTCGCTCTCCTTGCCGAAATCTCAGTTGCAGCTTCCTTCTCCTTCGAAACTCCGAGGCCAGGTCGTGAGACCGCTGCCACAGACGTAAAGATACTGGTTTTCATATCAGCGGTTGATGGGAGTTTAGCATCTGCCGTTGTCCGCTTAGTTGCGTTGGCAACCGCACTGGTGCTAGCTCCCATCAAGTCAATCTTAGTCGATAGAGGGTTGGTTGACCGACTCGTAGTTGCCATCGCTGTCGATCCCCCCCTTGATTGTGGAACGGAGGTTGTCCTCCGGCGTTGTTGTTGCTTTCTCGCCTGTTCCTCCATAGCTCTCCTTTGCTGAGGAGTGAAATTTGGCGTTGTTTGTTTTTTAGGTTTATCGTTTTTATTTGGGTTATTTGAGTTCATCTTGTTCGTACGACCCATCGCCGGACACGGCCAGCTTAGGGTCAAGGGAAGAGTAGGGGAAAATGTGTCGTCCGCCGCGGCAGAGCCCCGTACCGCGGTAAGGCCATGCTTACTCTCTGAGGCGACCCGGTATCAGAGAGGCTCCGTTCAAATACAGCCACGATTTGCCTCCCGGCTGCAAACGTCCAATGGGCACGGTTTCGCATAACACCCTGGATTGGGAGGGGGAAGATCTTTGTCGTCGCGCCAGAGAGGCTAGGCTGCTCTCGTGATGAAGTGCCGTACGGAGCTATGATCACAAGGGCAGCGTAGCCCTGTGGCTATCGACTTAAGCCCACGTATCGCGGCAAGGTATCCACCCTTCACGAGGGTTGCAAGAATTTACTTTGAAAGAAAAAAAAAACACAACAACAGCCGAGATGCAGAATTACAACGAAAAACTGGTCAATAGCGTCAAACGTATGCACCAACGCTACCAGGAGGAGGAAGCAAAGCGCCAAGGAGTCATGCTGCTGGAGGGAGCTGCAGGCACCGACACCAGCGTCAAGCGCAAACAAACGTACGCTGACATCGTACGCGCCCCTGAACAGTACGCGCTGCAGATTCTGCCACGAAGGCCAAGCGCATTAACTTAGCGTGCGCTACTACTGCAGGCGCTCCTACCACTAGCACCAACCGCGGGCGCGCAGCTACATACGTCGACATCATGCGTACGACTGACGTGGAAGCCAACACCAGTGCCAGCGCCGAACACGCTATAGCACGCGTAACCAACACGCATGACGACACCGCCACGTCCGCATCCGTTTCAACAATAGCCCCGGCGGTAACTGCAGCATGCGCAAACGCAAACGGCAACGCCAGGCGTGCAGCAGGAGCAGCCAGGCGGGTAACAACGCTGATTGTACATACCGCGCGTAGAACAGGATGGGAGGAAGCCGCAGCCAAGGCCCAAGGTAGGGCCAAAACACCACCGACGACATGCATCCTGAACAGGATAGAGGTAGAGGGAGAGGAGATGCCGAGTGGTACAACCGGAAACGAACCACACACCGAAGAACAAGTACTATCGGCCAACGAACTCTCCTCGGACGAAGACCCAACCCAAATGGGAAAAGAAGGGCCCACGGCAATATTTCCGGCAGGACCTTATGTTTGAGATTATAGATTTAATTAGGAGTTAATAAAGGATTATATGAAAACGATTTGTATGGCGTCCCCACTTACAAATTTATTGTAACTGAACCCTGGACACGGCGAGTATACCTCAGCATCGATTAAAGAAGCAACGGGGCCACAAGAAAGCTTCGTTACAATATTTTACTTGCGAGCAGCAAAATCGACACAACTTAGTGTTGATGCGTAGTTTAAACTTCTCTAACCTTTCCAAAACTGTATCAAAATCTTTCAAGTGATCTTTAAACGTGGATGAGCAGATAATTATATCATCTGAGTACGCAAGTATATTGACATTAGCTACGGTTTTTTTGAAACGGTCAATTAAACGTTGAAATATTGCGGTGGCGTTGCGCAACCCAAATGGCATTCTTTTGAATCGGTATGTACCAAATGGTGTTATCAGACATATTTTATCCCTGTCCTTTTCCGCAACCGCTATCTTAAAATAACCACACTGCAAATCTAGCGTAGTCTTAAACCTTGTACCTGTTGTTTCCATCTCAGTCGAGGCCTCCCCCTTCCTCTGCTGCCGAATTCAGGCGACGATAGGAAAACCTTCTGTGCTGGAGCTTCTTTGTCCATTCGCATGACATGGCCCAGCCAGCGGAGTCTTTGGGCTTTAATTCGCTGGACTATGGTCAGATCTGCGTAGAGCTCGTACAGCTCATCGTTAAATTTCCTTCTATACTCGCCGTTGGGAGGGAAGGACCATAAATCTTCCGGAGAACTTTTCTCTCAAATACTCCAAGGGCCATCTCATCTTCTCTTGACATTGTCCATGAATCTGAGCCATACATCAGGACAGGTATGATGAGAGACTTATAGAGCGTGATCTTTGTTCTTCGAGAGAGGACTTTACTTCTCAATTGCCTACTCAGTCCAAAGTAGCACTTGTTGGCAAGAGTGATTCTCCGCTGGATTTCTAGACTGATATTATTTTCGGTGTTGATACTGGTTCCCAAATAGACGAAGTCCCTCACAGTTTCAAATTTGTAACTATCAACAGTGACATGGTTGCCAAGGCGCAGGTGCGCCGATTCTTTCTTTGCTGACAGCAAATACTTCGTCTTGTCCTCGTTCACGGCAAGACCCACTTTTTTCGCTTCCTTATCCAGTCCAGAGAAGGCAGCGCTTACGGCGCGGTTGTTAAGGCCAATGTTATCAATATCATCAGCATACGCCAGCAATTGCACGCTCTTGTAAAAGATTGTACCATTGCGGTTTAGCTCTGCTGCTCGAATTATCTTCTCCAGCATCAGATTGAAGAAATCGCACGAAAGGGAGTCGCCCTGTCTGAAGCCTCGTTTGGTTTCAAATGGCTCAGAGAGGTCCTTCCCGATTCTGACGGAGCTGTTGGTATTGCTCAACGTCATTTGACAAAGCCGTATAAGCTTTGCAGGGAAGTCAAATTCAGACATGGCGGCATACAGGCAACTCCTTTTTACGCTGTCAAAAGCGGCTTTAAAATCGACAAAGAGATGGTGAGTGTCGATTCTCTTATCATGGGTCTTCTCCAGGATTTGGCGTATCGTGAAAATCTGGTCGATGGTAGACTTACCAGGTCTAAAGCCACACTGATAAGGTCCAATCAGTTTGTCTACGATGGGCTTCAGCCTTTCACACAACACGCTAGAAAGAACGTTATATGCGATATTTAGAAGACTAATTCCGCGGTAGTTGGTGCAGTTAGCGGGATCGCCTTTCTTGTGGATTGGGCAAAGCACACTTAAATTCCAATCCGGAGGCATGCATTCGTCTGACCATATTCTGCATAAGAGCTGATGCATGCTTTTTACCAGCTCTTCGCCTCCGCGTTTGAACAGCTCGGCGGGTAGTCCGTCTTTTCCAGGCGCTTTGTTGTTTTTGAGCCGGGATATAGCTATCCTCACTTCATCATAGTCAGGTGGTGGGACGACTTTTCCATCGTCAGGGATTGGGGTATCGGGTTCGACGTCTCCCTCGTAATTTAGCAGTGTGGAGAAGTGCTCCCTCCATAATTTAAGTACACTTTGTACGTCGGTTACCAGGTCGCCATTATTGTCCTTACAGGAGCTTGCCCCGGTCTTAAAACCTTCCGTCATCCGCCGGATCTTTTCATAGAATTTTCGGGCATCATTCCTGCCAGCCAGCATCTCAAGCTCCTCACACTCACGCCTTTCGGCCTCACTTTTCTTTTTTCTGAAAAGGCGTCTCTCTTCCTTCTTTGCCTCACGATATTGTTGCCATACACTGCGGGTCGCGCCCGTTCGCAACGTCTCCTTGTAGGCAGCGTCCTTTTTTTCGAGGCAGTTTTGCATTCCTCATCGTACCAGTTGTTCTTGCGGGCTCGCTGGAACCCTATAGTGGCCTCAGCGGCGGTACGCAATGAGTGAGAGATATGCTTCCATTGCTCGGTTACATCGTTACTTCGAGGATTGCCCTCTGCTAGCAGGTGTGAGAGTCGAGTTGTGAAACATCTATACATACATCAATATATATATTTCGAGAGAATTCTGTAATCGTAATATACACCCATATATGTTTATTTAAATGCAGGTACCGTGTGAGTGGCCGGCCTTCGCTCTCCACCTCATTAATGGCATCTACAACATCACAAGCATTAATTATCACTTACCTCCTGAGCGTCCGCCAAATGCAAATAAGTGCAGTCGCTCAGAAGTCCCTTCTTTTTATAAGCGCTCTGGCTGAGTGAACTTAACGACAATGAACATAGCAAAATGAACTTAACACTAATATAAGTTATTAGATCATAGTCAGAGCAAATAATAACTGGAAACGATACTCTTTGGCAGAGAGTATTATACTCAATTTACAGTGGTCAATAATAATAATCAATTAGTTACATGAAATAAAAGACAAAACATAATAAGTTAAAAATAATATAATTGCGCCACGGTTGGCCATGTTACAATTTTAATTTAATTTAAATTAGTTTAGTTGTTTTAATATAGGATAGGTTCAAGTGGCTGCCGTGGAGGCACACCTAGGCCAATACAAAAAGGACCGTTGTGATACCACCAACACTAGGAGGGTCAGTTCCGGGACCCGGCCATGTGGAAAATTCCTATTTCGGGATTCTCCACATGGCAGGATCCCGGGAACGACTTTCCCAAACCGACACCGTTACTCCTCCTCGGACCATTTAGCTGACTTGATGAAGGCCATCAGGTCCTTTATATCAAGCTCCGCGATCTGGTGTAGGCTATCCAGGAAGGAAACTCCTAAAAAGCGCATTCTCGCGTCGTTTATAGCCGGACAGTTGCAGATGAGGTGCTCCACCGTTTCCTCCTCCTCATCATCTTTGCACCTCCGGCAGCATCGTCGGTAGGGCACACCTAACATTTCTGCATGCCTACCAATGAGGCAGTGACCGGTTAATACCCCTATCAATATGGAGATTTCCCTCCTAGTTAGGGCATAAATGCGTCTAGACCTTTTAAGATCCCATTTTGGCCAGGTTTGTTTCGATATCCGGCACCCTGTGGATTGCAGCCAGCTTTCGTTGTCATGACGGAGTGTGTGCTCCTTCAGCATTAGTTTGCATGTGGCAAACGGCATACCTAAGCGCTCTTTATCCTGAAGAACCTGCTTGGTCGTGCCCTGCCTGGCAAGCTCGTCTGCCTTACAGTTTCCCCCTCAATGTCCCCATGTCCCGGGACCCATGTGAGGTTTACGTGGTTCTGTTGGGCCATCTCATGAAGAGATCGACGACAGCTGAGCGTCAGTTCAGAGTTGAACGTGTAGGAGCCAAGGGATTTGATGGCCGCTTGACTGTCGCTGAAAATAACAATATCTTCTCCGATAGCACGTTTACTTATCCAGGCCGCGGCGTCCAGGATTGCCGAGACTTCCGCCTGGAAGACGCTACAATGATCAGGTAGTCTGAAGGAGAGCTCAAGGTCCAAATCCCTTGAATAAACCCCTTCTCCAACTTCGAGCCATCGGTGTATATGGAAGTACCGCCATTTGTTTCGGGACACCAATCCGTCCTCTCCCAGTCTTCTCTGCTGGGAATGTTTATTTTGAAACAGCTATCCCTGACTGCAGTGGTTGCCCAACGATCTGTACTTAGAGGGAGAAAGCTGTAAGATTCCAGAATACTGGAGTGTCCAATAGTACCCGCACCCCAGCTGGACGTTTCCCTTAGGCACAGAGCTGATGCCGCCGCTGACCGAAACCCTTCCAGATCAAGTGGCAAAATGCCCAGAATGGCCTGGAGGACTTCGTTGGACGTTGTCCTTAGCGCACCGCTTATACAGATCTATGGACTTTTCCCAACAGATTCAGGTATGTTTCCTTGCTCAGCGCAGGCCACCATACGACGACTCCAGACAACATGATTGGTCGAATGATCGCAGTGTAGATCCAACTGCATACTTTAGGGCTGAGCCCCCATTTTTTGCCAATGGGTTTTTTGCATGTGTAAAGAGCGATGTAAGCTTTCTTCTGGCGCTGAAGAACATTCTCCTTCCAATTCAATTTCCTTTCCAGAACTATGCCTATAAACTTGGCTTTATCCGACAAGCCCAGGCGCGTGCCATCTAGTTCTGGTAAGCTTAGTGGTGGTATTTTGTACCGGTTGGTATAGAAGACAACTTCCTCTTTCCCCGCGTTGATACTAAGTCCGCAGCGAGAGGACCACGTCGAAACTTCTCGCAGTGCTACTTGCATCAAGTCACACAGAGTTTGTGGGAACTTGCCTCTGCATGCAATAGCTAAATCGTATGCGTATGCCACTATCTTCCCGCCCCCCAGCTTGTCACGTAGCAACGAGTTGACTGTGACGTTCCTTAAAGCGGGGAAAGAACACCACCCTTGGGCGTTCCCCTTTTAGAAGTTGGTCAATTAAACCAGTTAGAGATCTATCTACGCCCAGATTAGGTACAGCGGAGTTGATAGCCTCCGGGCTTATATTGTTGAAAGCCCCCTCAATGTCTAGGAAGGCCACAAGACAGTAGTCCTTTTCACACAGCGATTTCTCAGTGACAGATACTAGGCTGTGCAGAGCAGTTTCTGTTGATTTACCCTTGGTGTATGCATGCTGATAGCTAGAGATAAGGTTGCTATCAATAGTCGTTGAGAGGTAGTCGATTACTATCCTCTCAAAGGTTTTTAGTACAAAGGACGAGAGACTGATCGGTCTGTAGTCTTTTGGCTCGTAGTGGGATGCCTTCCCAGCCTTAGGGATAAACACTACCGTGGCGCTTCTCCAGGAGCCCGGTATGTGGTTGAGAGCCAGGCAGGCTGTGAAGAGAAATACCAGCCATTTAGCTGATGTCTCCAACGTGTTTATAAGTTGCGCGGGGATAATCCCGTCCGGCCCGGCAGCCTTATACGGTTCAAAGCTCTTAACTGCCCACATTACCCTTTCCTCAGTGATGGGTGTATTTACTGCCAGGTTAGTTGAAGGTGCTAGTAGTGCTTCATGCAGGTTCCCCGGAAAATGTGTATTCATGAGCAGCTCAAGGGTTTCTCCTTCTGTTCTGGTCCAGGACCAGTCAGGATTTCGCAAATAGCTGATGGCTGGTTGACTTTTCGAGAGGACTCGTCTAAGTCTCTCTGTGTCGTCGACCTTTTCGACGCCGGTGCAGTATTTTCTCCACGAGGTTCTCTTCGCCTGTCTCAGAGCTTTTTTGTAGGCCCTTAGTTTAGCTTTATATTCGTGCCAATGAGGCTCAGTGCTTTGTTAAGAGTCCAGATCGTAGGTCCACCAATGTGGCCTGTGTTTACCGCGTGGTTTTGGCACTGGAGCATTTGAGAGCGCCGATGTATATGTAATAAAAAGATTCTCCAGCTCCTCTACTGATGAGGTAGCTTGCGAGGGCAGTACTGGCAGGTCTATGTCTAATATAATTGTGTAACTGCCAATTAGTGTTACGTGGATTGCGCTTTATAATTGGTTGTTCTACAATAAAGTCTAAAACCAGTTCTATGTACCGGCGGTCGGAGAATGAATGCTCTTCAAGAACCCGCCATTTTCTGACCCACTCATAAGCGCCTTCACTACCGATAGTGAGGTCTATGAGCTCCCTGTGGGTCTTAGTGATAAAAGTAGGCTCATTACTCACGTTGCAAATTACCAGGTTGGTTGTTAATAGGTAATCAAAGAGAGACTCGCCCCTGGCATTGATAGCGGAGCTCCCCCATTGAACATGGTGAGCATTAGCGTTCGCTTCGGCGTCGTGGGGCATATTGACCGACGCCACCGTCAGGCGGGTGCTGCCGACCGTTAGACTGATTGCGGTAATGTCACCATTGGTGTAGTTAAGTAGGAGAAAGGAGTTCAACTCAGATTGAAGCCCTTAGCCCCCAATCCGCAAATTCTCGAGCTATTAACCCAGGGTTCTTGGATGAGGGCCACATCCACGTCGCCTTTAGAGAGACGACTACTTAAAGCAGCCGAGGCCACTTTAGATTTGTGCAGATTAATCTGAAGCACCACCGTCCCCATATCGTTGAGGTTTGCCCCATCCCGGAGGTTGTGTATCAACGACGAGTTGTTCCGATTAACTGCCCGATATGGCGTTGCGGGAGCCCTGCTGTCTGTAGCGTTAGATGTTAATCGCTCAGCGTTGGCTGCTACCACCGTGACGTCGAGGGCTTCCTCGCCCTGTAGGCTGTCCTCCATATCCGAGTTGTTCACAGCACTTTCGCCAAGGGACGTGGCGGATAACATGCTTTCCACGTCGGACTCCTCCGCTTCCTATTCCGGTATTTCGTCTTCCGGCTCCCCCGGAGTAGCCGAGAAGGCAGCGCGCTGAGCATCGCCACGATATACGTGGATAACGATCTGGCCTACACTGTAGTGTACTAGGCCATTGCAGCTTTTAAGGGTGTTGAAGCCAAAAGGCTTGCAATGGTTGGGAATCGCTGGAGGCCTTTCGATATAGTTGTCCGCTGCAAAGCGACACTGTGATGGGAAATCCACCGGTGAACATTTCCATGCTAGGAAGGAAGGAGTTGATGATTGGCTGGAACGATCAGTCTTTGGCTAACCATCTATCGAATCGCTCCAGGCAATCATCGACATTCAAAATTCTTTCAGGTAATCTGTGGTATATCTTGTTATACTTCTTTTCAATCACTTTTAATATACTCCTTTGTATATCAACCTACCTTTTTCTAATAAATTCCACCGTTTATTATTTACTAATTAAATTATCTTGTTTTTATTTCTTTTCGTGGCTACATCTTGTTCGTGAGTTCGCACCGGCAATTCCCTCGTTGCTTCTCCCCCAAACATTTGGTCCTCCGGAGCCGTCGAACTCTACGAACTGCATTGGAAATCACTAACAACAAGCAAAATTCTTTCAGCCACATACATTTCATAAGTGAAAAGAAAAACACAAGCGTGAAACAACACCAACATAGAACAACAAAACACAAAGAAGAACAAGAAGCAATACAATACCTACATCGAGTTGCAGACTAAAATATTAACAGGTGCGTGTAATCATTAATTTGTTGAGCTGGTAGGAATTTTGTTTTATTTGCTATTCCCAATATAGAGCGAGATCCCAGAGCCTAAAAGCGTCACTTATTTTATAATGGATTAAACCAATACCGATCGATAGTCCTCCCCGAATCTAGAAAGAATGTGAAAATTTTAAAGCTGTACCTATGACAAGGGCCTAGGAATCGGGGGTCAAAGTCGCCAAAAAATGACCCTAACTTCACTTATTTTATAATGGATGATTTTCACATATTTGATGTAGATTACCACCCCGCGTCAGTATCAAGTGTTGTTAGACCCGTACCAGTGACAAGGCTCCAGCCAGACACCCCCAGTTCGCGGATTTTCCTATGGAAATTTATTCTGTTTTACCAATTTCACGAATTTGGGCCACTTTGGCTGCTTTTAACTACCCAATATTTTCCCATTTTTTGTAGAACACTACCCTCAAGTAGTATCAGGCATTTTTAGACTTCGTCCCATGGCAAAAACTTCAGCCAGACACCTCAAAACTCGGGAAATTTCACTAATTTTTACTGCGCTTTCACATGTTTAAGCGGATTTTCGCAACTTTGGCCTCTTTTAAATAACAGATCTTCACACATGTGTCGTAAAATGCTACCTTTAAGTAGAATCAAGCATTTCCAGACATCATCCCATGGAAAAAACTTCAGCCAGACACCTCAAAGTTCGAGAGCTTTTATTTTCCTATTAATTTGCTTTCTCTTGTTTGTCCCACTTTTACAACTTCTAAACGACGGATCTTTTCAGATGTTTCGTAGGACACTACCCTTAAGTAGTTTCAGTAATTTTTAGACCTCGTCCCATGGCAAAAACTTCAGCCAGACACCTCAAAACTCGGGAAATTTCACTAATTTTTACTGCGCTTTCACATGTTTAGGCGGATTTGACAAACTTTGACCACTTTTAAATAGCAGATCTTCACACATGTGTCGTGGAATGCTATCCTTAAGTAGAATCAAGCATTTCCAGACATCATCCCATGGCAAAAACTTCAGCCAGACACCTCAAAGTTCGGGAACTTTTATTTCCCTATTAATTTGCTTTCTCTTGTTTGTCCCACTTTTGCAACTTCTAAACGACGGATCTTTTCAGATGTTTCATAGGACACTACCCTTAAGTAGTTTCAGTCATTTCTAGACTTCGCCCCATGGCAAAAACTTCAGCCAGACACCTCAAAGCTCGGGATTTTCACTAATTTTTACAGAGATTTCACATGTTTAGGCGGATTTGACAAACTTTGACCACTTTTAAATAGCAGATCTTCACACATGTGTCGTGGAATGCTATCCTTAAGTAGAATCAAGCATTTCCAGACATCATCCCATGGCAAAAACTTCAGCCAGACAACCCAAAGCACGGGGACTTTTCATCATTTTTAATGTGCTTTCACATGGTCAAATGGGTTTACCCAACTTTGGCTGCTTTTAAACGGCGGATCGTTACAAATGTATCGTATAACACTACTATTAACTAATATTAGGCATTTTTAGACTTCGCCCCATGACAAAAACTTCAGCCAGACACCTCAAAGCTGAGGAAATTTCATAATTCTTGCTGCGAATTCACATGTTTAACTGCGTTGGTCTAACTTTGGCTGCTTTTAAAGGGCAGATAATTTCACATGTCTCATAGAAGACCACCCTTAAGTGGTATCAGGTACTTTTTGACTTCGCCCCATGTCAAAAAGTTCAGCCAGACACCTCAAAACTGAGGAATTTTCATAATTCTTACTGCGCTTTCACATGTTTAATCGAGTTTGTCCAACTTTGACTGTTTTTGAAAGGCAGATCTTTACAGATGTCTCGTAGAACACTAACCCTAAGTAGTATCAGACATTTTTAGACTTCGTCCCATGGAAAAAACTTCAGCCAGACACCTCAAAACTGAGGAATTTTCATAATTCTTACTGCGCTTTCACATGTTTAATCGAGTTTGTCCAACTTTGGCTGATTTTAAAGGGCGGATCTTTTCACATGTGGTATAGAAGACCACCCTTAAGTTGTATCAGGTACTTTTAGACTTCGCCCCATGTCAAAAACTTTAGCCACACACCTCAAAACTGAGGAATATTCATAATTCTTACTGCGATTTCAAAGGTTTAAGCGAGTTGGTCCAACTTTGGCTGCTTTTAAAGGGCGGATCTTTTCACATGTGTTATAGAAGACCACCCTTAAGTTGTATCAGGTACTTTTAGACTTCGCCCCATGTCAAAAACTTCAGCCAGACACCTCAAAACTGAGGAATTTTCATAATTCTTACTGCGCTTTCACATGTTTAATCGAGTTTGTCCAACTTTGACTGTTTTTGAAAGGCAGATCTTTACAGATGTCTCGTAGAACACTAACCCTAAGTAGTATCAGACATTTTTAGACTTCGTCCCATGGAAAAAACTTCAGCCAGACACCTCAAAACTGAGGAATTTTCATAATTCTTACTGCGCTTTCACATGTTTAATCGAGTTTGTCCAACTTTGGCTGATTTTAAAGGGCGGATCTTTTCACATGTGGTATAGAAGACCACCCTTAAGTTGTATCAGGTACTTTTAGACTTCGCCCCATGTCAAAAACTTTAGCCACACACCTCAAAACTGAGGAATATTCATAATTCTTACTGCGATTTCAAAGGTTTAAGCGAGTTGGTCCAACTTTGGCTGCTTTTAAAGGGCGGATCTTTTCACATGTGTTATAGAAGACCACCCTTAAGTTGTATCAGGTACTTTTAGACTTCGCCCCATGTCAAAAAGTTCAGCCAGACACCTCAAAACTGAGGAATTTTCATAATTCTTACTGCGCTTTCACATGTTTAATCGAGTTTGTCCAACTTTGACTGTTTTTGAAAGGCAGATCTTTACAGATGTCTCGAAGAACACTAACCCTAAGTAGTATCAGACATTTTTAGACTTCGTCCCATGGAAAAAACTTCAGCCAGACACCTCAAAACTGAGGAATTTTCATAATTCTTACTGCGCTTTCACATGTTTAATCGAGTTTGTCCAACTTTCGCTGATTTTAAAGGGCGGATCTTTTCACATGTGTTATAGAAGACCACCCTTAAGTTGTATTAGGTACTTTTAGACTTCGCCCCATGTCAAAAACTTCAGCCAGACACCTCAAGGTTGAGGAATTTTCATAATTCTTACTGCGCTTTCACATGTTTAATCGAGTTTGTCCAACTTTGACTGTTTTTGAAAGGCAGATCTTTACAGATGTCTCGTAGAACACTAACCCTAAGTAGTATCAGACATTTTTAGACTTCATCCCATGGAAAAAACTTCAGCCAGACACCTCAAAACTGAGGAATTTTCATAATTCTTACTGCGCTTTCACATGTTTAATCGAGTTTGTCCAACTTTGACTGTTTTTGAAAGGCAGATCTTTACAGATGTCTCGTAGAACACTAACCCTAAGTAGTATCAGACATTTTTAGACTTCATCCCATGGAAAAAACTTCAGCCAGACACCTCAAAACTGAGGAATTTTCATAATTCTTACTGCGCTTTCACATGTTTAATCGAGTTTGTCCAACTTTGGCTGATTTTAAAGGGCAGATCTTTTCACATGTGTTATAGAAGACCACCCTTAAGTTGTATCAGGTACTTTTAGACTTCGCCCCATGTCAAAAACTTCAACCAGACACCGTAAAGCTGGGGATTCTTCTTCCATACTTACTCCAATGTCAACCCGTTAACAGGTTTTGTCAAACTTCAGCCATCAGTCAGCCATGCGTACGATACAGTAATGTAAAATTTAAAAAAACGACCAATCTTATAATTCACTTTGTAAATGAAAACTATTTATTCAACGTTTTCTTATTAGTAGGTAATTAGGTACATGCATTAAATAAATATCTTGACTTCATTTTTTGGTGGATATTAGGTACATGCTTAAATAAATATTTTGACTTCATTTTTTGGTGGATATTAAGTACATACTTAGATCAATGTAAAAAATAATTTCAAGGAACAAATGCTTATTGTGTAGTTATTAAAAGAAATTTTAAATTATCTTCTAATAATCTTCGTAATTATCATTAAAATCATTTGCAGTCTCGTCTTCCAGCCAATTTACTTCCTGTATATTTAAATCATCGTCATCTTCACTATTTTGATTATCATCACTAGCACCTTCTTCTGCAAAAAATATAAATAATAAAAAAAATTTTAAATTTGAATAAGTCAAAATATAATACCTGGTTCTTGCAGTGATTCACTAACAAAACTTGGTAGTTGGTCACCATCAAACCAATGAAAATCGTAGCGGTTTTCTTCTAGCGTCCATCCATTGTCTTCTGGGGCAAAAAAACAAGGTTGCTTATAATTGGCATTATTCCATACACCGGCTATGTAGTTTGCTCGAAGAAATTGCTGATATAGCTCAGATTTGCATGGTGGTAAATTGCTTGCATCAAAATTTTTTATATGTTTTGGGTTGAATTCTTCAGTCACATCCGAAACTGTGTAATTATTTAAGAACAGCTGAAGCCTTGCACCATCGACATCATATACTCCATCAATATTGTAAACCTCGCAGATAAATTTTTGTATTTTATTAAACAGCTCTTGTTTAATAAGCGGATCTACAAATGACTCTGGCTCTCCAAATTTCATAAAAACTTCTTGATACTCTAGCTGTTTCAATAATATTTTAAATGGCCTTTGCTTGCCTTTCTTAAAGAAAGCTGGGTTGTAATCACATCCGGTTAGAGCATGAAAGCCTGGCAAACTTCTACATAACGACGGTCCAAAATGATTGTAAATTTTTGTCAAGTCGACATATCTTTGACTATTTCCAGTGCCTGTATATAACCATACTTTCGAATCTCCGTTCTTTAAATTATGCATATTTCCCAACATAATTGTAGCTATATCAGTATCTGAACATCTAATTACAAAATTTGCCTGAGTATATATGTTACAAATATGGAAAATTATTTTAGTGTCGGCTTCTTCATGCTCTGGGCACGATAAGTTTTCATCTATATTCGTTATAATTTTGCTATTATTAGCAACATAAGAGTGACACTGTCTGAAATTTATATAAACCTGCCTATCCTCAATGTATGGTACCATATCATCAGATGCCCAGTGTTGTACGAAAAAATCAACTAGGGCTTGTTTGAAATGAATATTTTTCAGTTCTTTCACAAAATCTGAGGGCCTAACTTGATCGGGCCCCGAAATGTTGAAATCTAGTAGTGTGGATTCTTGCCGAAGAGATCTTTCATAGTCCTTAATAGAAGGAGAAAAATATTGATCGAAAATTAGGTCATATCTTGTCGCTTTGAGCTGCGTTACCATTAAAAACATTTTCTTAGATATGGCTCCAAAAGTTTTAGGAATATTTTTCATGGTATGAAGCAAAAAAAAACCGTCAACTAACAAAATGTCTGTTTGAACAGGTGGGATGTGTTCCAGATCTTTCTCTAACGACTTCATTAAGGTCGACTTCTGGGTTTTACATATTGATCCATCAAAATGGCACATAGATAATGGAACTGGAGTGATAGGGTACGAAAGAACTTTGGCCATATCCACTTTATGATCAATAGATATGCCAAGAATACGACCAAAAAGGTCTCTTTGAATTCTAACTTCTTGAACCTTACCGCCTATTTTTGTATTCTTTTTTTTTGAATAATCTATTGAAAAGTTTTCTAGTGGTGTTTTCTTAATACTTTGCTCGAACCTGCTAATATTTAACTCACACTCTGAAATAAACATTCGGCGCTTATCGTCACCATTTTTTTCAACATTGAGCAAAAATTTTTCAACAGGTTCCGAAGCAGCTTTACCAGAAGAAATATTAAGTAAAATATCTTTGGGTAATTGTGCGTCAAATGGGTTTATAAATAAATCAAAGGTTTCGATAAACTTGTGTAACTGACCAGAATTATTTCTAATCGCGTAACTAGTAAGCTCACCCGTTACATCTTGATCTTTTATCAAGCCTATGTCTTTATACACAGAGCTTATTATAGTGGATCTAATATCATGGCTTCTAGCCCATCGTTGACGAGCTGATATGGAGTTCGTGAAGTGGATGATACCAGTAAGTCTTCTAGCTGCATCAGCGTTTATCGTCTGTTCTAGGACTAGATCAATCGGTTGCGCTGAAAAGGGCTTATTGGTTCTACGAATTCCAAAAAAACCTTCTTGGAACTCTTCAAATAAATCAGGGTGGGTTTCAGTAACGTTTAATAAATTTGAACAGTATCGAACGGTCCATCGGGCATAGTTCGGTTGGTTGCAAATGAAAAATAAGTTAGTAATCTTCGATAGTATGTATTTGAAGAGTTCAAAATCTCCAATACGGATGCTTCTTGATAGATTCAAAAAATACGTAACAAGGTTTATATATATCAAGTAAAACTGCGGCGTTTTCCCATACTCGCCATTAAGAGTATGTTGTTTGTAAATATTATAGTTATTCAATATATCTTTCAGCGCTTCGTTTTCAATACCAAATGAGGACATTGGAGTACTTTGCAAGGACGTAATTTCTTCAATCATAGTGTCTGTTAGAATAATATTGTTTCTATCTAAAAAGGACTTAAAATGTAAAATTTGCAGACCGACTGACATCAACGGATGGAGCCTTTTACACCTATTGAAATGTTTTCCTTCCAGAAATCCAGCAACTGACCCCGAGGCAAGTAAATTACTCTGCACCATGATATTGGATAAGCCACAATCCACTATAAATTTCCCTATAGCTTTGAAGTATGCCATTATTATATGGAACGGCCCCAAATGTATGAATAAATTATCAAATTTAGGAGCTTCAGTTGCTTGAATTTGCAAGGCTACTTTTGCAATTGCAAGATCATAAGTGACTTGAATGCAAGATTGCTTGAGCTCCTCACAAATTTTCAAACTTTGCTCCATTGTTTCTAAGACAACCGATGTATTGGTGGGGGAGGAATTTATCGGTGTTAGATAAGAAACATGTTGCTTTAAAAAATTATTATCATTATTACTAATTAAACAATTGTAACCTACCCACATTGGGATATTCGGTAGTTTACAAGCATGGCTTAGCATCCAAGTAGTATCAATGATATTATATAAATGTAGTTTTGTAGGCAGTATACTTTCACCTTCGTGAATTGAAATTTGTAAGCCTTTTGTCATCTTCGGTTTTTTATTGTAGGGTCTACCTTCCACTTCAATAATCTCCATTGTTCTTCGTCGTCTTTTTCTCAGATTTTCAGATGCTTGGTTGCTGACAGAAGGCACATTCTGAGGCTCAATTTCATATGTAGAATCTGAATCAAAGTTCTGGTAAATAATACCGACAGTGTCATGCAATGTGTCTTTCCCACCTATGGTTTCAACAAACCTATCAAAGTTATCAAATGCAACTCCTGTGCATAGATTCGAACCTTTTTTGATTGCTTCAGGGCACAAAGTTGATTTTTTGATTGAATAATACGTGGTTTCTGTTTCTAGCTCCTCCAAACCTGGATAGCTAATGCAATGGCCGTATCTGTGAATGATGTCAATAACTTTACGACTACTTGTTAAGCTTTTTAAAGCAATTCCAAGCTTAATGTGCTTAGATGTTTTAACTTTTCCGTTATATATAGCATATACAGCATCTTCACTCAAAGATTGTACCTGCCGCATGCATTTAGGATTATTTTTCCTTTTTTTGTTACTTCCGGCTATAAGTGTAAAATAAAAATCTTCTAAGTCTTTAGGCACTGAGATTTCCCCTTCTTTTAAATCATGTACTGCCAATTGGTTTGGTAACTTTTTTATCTCGGCTTGCAAAACAGATTTCCGTAATATTACAGCAGCTTTATGTAAAATGTCCTCATCATTTAAAATTTCTAGCAATTCATCATCAATTTCAGTTAAATGTATTGGGGCTAGTACCTTTTTATTTTGATGGATCAAAAATTTTGTTTTTTTATTAAATACTTTATTTATCTTGAATTCTAAATTATGTGGCCTTAAATTACCGATTTCTTTTTCGATATTTTCCACTTCACCTTTACATAATTGCGTATAATACCTATGCAAATAGGTAAGAAAAAAACATCGACCCTTATTGATTACATTTTCCTCAATAAATTCACATAATTCATCGAAAATAACTTGATGATGTTCCCGACGATCGTGCCAAGATGTTTTTGGGGCTGTTTTCTGATATGATATTTTATATGAATATTCCATTTGACACTTGTGATGATAATAAATTTTCGTATTAGTATTATTTTGAACTTTTTCTAATAACTCCTCGAAACCATGTGCTTCTTCATCTAGCTTCTGTAAAAAATCGTTTTTTTCCGATACATGTAAAGCCAGTCTCTTTAATTTGTGTCTTTTAGCCTTTCGGTCGCAATATACACAAGGTTCTTCCTTTTCATATCTGATCACATCATTAATTTGGGAGTTGGAATCAACTACACATTTTAAAGGTAAATTATGTACTTCGGAATTAGAAGGATATGTTCCTGGGCTTGTGCTAGTTAAATTAGATGAATCATCTGTCCCTGGGCTCATGCTAGTTAACTTAGGTGAATATTTTCCTGGGCTAGTGGTAGTTAAGTCATCTGTTCCTGGGCTTGCGGTAGTTAAGTTGAATTGACCATCTGTTTCTGGGCTTGTGGTAGTCAAGTTAAATAGATAATCTGTTCCTGGGCTTGCGGTAGTTAAGTTGAATTGACCATCTGTTTCTGGGCTTGTGGTAGTCAAGTTAAATAGATAATCTGTTCCTGGGCTTGCGGTAGTTAAGTTGAATTGACCATCTGTTTCTGGGCTTGTGGTAGTCAAGTTAAATAGATAATCTGTTCCTGAGCTTGTGGTAATTAAGTTTAATGGTTCATCTGTTCCTGGGCTAGTGGTAGTTAAACAAGGTTGATCATCTGTTCCTGGGCTTGTGGTAGTCAAGTTAAGTGGATCATCTTTTCCTGAGCTTGTGGTAGTTAAGTTTGATGGTTCATCTGTTCCTGGGCTTGTGGTAGTTAAGTTAGATGGGTAATCTATAGAAGTAATTTGTCTGATTGTAGATGATGTAGATGTATCCTCTGAAATACTTTGCAAGTTTGTTTTTAAAAGTTTATTAGAACTGTCTTGATTTTCCCAATGATATTTTTTCATCAAAGCTGTGAAAGATTTATAACACTTTCTATGATAACAACTACTAATCAAATCACTAGGTAAAACTATATCTAAAAATTTCAGTTTATGTATTTTTCTTTGTACTAATACTTTTCGACATTTTTTCAAGGTCTCTTCTGTAAATAAATTTAAATTCTTATCCGATCTTTTGCAAAATGCACACTTTAGTAACTCTTTTTCTGCCATGATGCTTTTGTACACATGTAATTTAAGGGGATACACAGTTGTTCTCACAACAAAGTCTGCCAACTAACTAAACGCAAACAAAAATTCTCTTCTTTACCGTTATAGGACAGGATCTTACAAACAGTTGTTTAGATAATATGAGAGTGCACGCATGCATTCACGAAGCGGCTTGTATGAGTTTTTCTTATAGCGCATCTTCGCAATAGAATGTATACCCAATAAACACATAAGACTTCTGACAGAACTTGTTGTACTTAGAAAAGGAATTGACCTATTAATTATGACTTATTATAAATTAAAAAACTAGTATTTTAAATTTATTCAACAGTGAACGAAAAAACATTGCCTTTGATCCCAATTGGCGATTTTTCTTTGAGGGCTAATTGAGAATTGGCGAAATACCTATGTATATTAAAAAAGGTCCTTTTAAATTAAGAATCCTAAGATTGCGCTATTGAGATGCTGTTGAGAATTAACGTTGAAATGGATTTGATCCCAAATGCGTCTCATGTTGATATCAAACAAAATTGTGTGTTGGGTATGTTGCGTGGATTATTCGCTTCAGGTTGGATTAGTAAAATGCAACCAAAACCGGTTGCATGGGTGGTAGGTTTGTATATATTTATGCATAAGTGTGTACATGCACTTGCATACACACACTCACACATGTGAACAAATTTGGGTTTTGATCGCTGGGTGAGACTTAAGTAAAGACTAACTGAAAGTGTAGGATACGTCCGGGATCAGTTGCAAGAGGGGATGCAACAAATGCCACATCTGAACACTTTGTATGGGCTGAACTGCTCCAATTTGCTTGATCATGTCCTATGGAGAGATCAATTGCGAAAAAAACCCGAGCTTTGAAGTGTTTGTATATAGTTTTTGTCATGGTAAGATCTCCAAAAATGCCTGATACCACTTAAGAGTTGTGTTCTACGACACATGTGTAAATATTCGCCTTTTAAAAATAGTCAAAGTTGGACAAAATCGATTAAATATGTGAAAGCGCAGTAAGGTTTATGAAAATTCCTCAGTTTTGAGGTGTGTGGCTAAAGTTTTTGACATGGGGCGAAGTCTAAAAGTACCTGATACAACTTAAGGGTGGTCTTCTATACCACATGTGAAAAGATCCGCGCTTTAAAATCAGCCAAAGTTTGACAAACTCGATTAAACATGCGAAAGCGCAGTAAGAATTATGAAAATTCCTCAACCTTGAGGTGTCTGGCTGAAGTTTTTGACATGGGGCGAAGTCTAAAAGTACCTGATACAACTTAAGGGTGGTCTTCTATAACACATGTGAAAAGATCCGCCCTTTAAAATCAGCGAAAGTTGGACAAACTCGATTAAACATGTGAAAGCGCAGTAAGAATTATGAAAATTCCTCAGTTTTGAGGTGTCTGGCTGAAGTTTTTTCCATGGGACGAAGTCTAAAAATGTCTGATACTACTTAGGGTTAGTGTTCTACGAGACATCTGTAAAGATCTGCCTTTCAAAAACAGTCAAAGTTGGACAAACTCGATTAAACATGTGAAAGCGCAGTAAGAATTATGAAAATTCCTCAGTTTTGAGGTGTCTGGCTGAAGTTTTTGACATGGGGCGAAGTCTAAAAGTACCTGATACAACTTAAGGGTGGTCTTCTATAACACATGTGAAAAGATCCGCCCTTTAAAAGCAGCCAAAGTTGGACCAACTCGCTTAAACCTTTGAAATCGCAGTAAGAATTATGAATATTCCTCAGTTTTGAGGTGTGTGGCTAAAGTTTTTGACATGGGGCGAAGTCTAAAAGTACCTGATACAACTTAAGGGTGGTCTTCTATACCACATGTGAAAAGATCCGCCCTTTAAAATCAGCCAAAGTTGGACAAACTCGATTAAACATGTGAAAGCGCAGTAAGAATTATGAAAATTCCTCAGTTTTGAGGTGTCTGGCTGAAGTTTTTTCCATGGGACGAAGTCTAAAAATGTCTGATACTACTTAGGGTTAGTGTTCTACGAGACATCTGTAAAGATCTGCCTTTCAAAAACAGTCAAAGTTGGACAAACTCGATTAAACATGTGAAAGCGCAGTAAGAATTATGAAAATTCCTCAGTTTTGAGGTGTCTGGCTGAACTTTTTGACATGGGGCGAAGTCAAAAAGTACCTGATACCACTTAAGGGTGGTCTTCTATGAGACATGTGAAATTATCTGCCCTTTAAAAGCAGCCAAAGTTAGACCAACGCAGTTAAACATGTGAATTCGCAGCAAGAATTATGAAATTTCCTCAGCTTTGAGGTGTCTGGCTGAAGTTTTTGTCATGGGGCGAAGTCTAAAAATGCCTAATATTAGTTAATAGTAGTGTTATACGATACATTTGTAACGATCCGCCGTTTAAAAGCAGCCAAAGTTGGGTAAACCCATTTGACCATGTGAAAGCACATTAAAAATGATGAAAAGTCCCCGTGCTTTGGGTTGTCTGGCTGAAGTTTTTGCCATGGGATGATGTCTGGAAATGCTTGATTCTACTTAAGGATAGCATTCCACGACACATGTGTGAAGATCTGCTATTTAAAAGTGGTCAAAGTTTGTCAAATCCGCCTAAACATGTGAAATCTCTGTAAAAATTAGTGAAAATCCCGAGCTTTGAGGTGTCTGGCTGAAGTTTTTGCCATGGGGCGAAGTCTAGAAATGACTGAAACTACTTAAGGGTAGTGTCCTATGAAACATCTGAAAAGATCCGTCGTTTAGAAGTTGCAAAAGTGGGACAAACAAGAGAAAGCAAATTAATAGGGAAATAAAAGTTCCCGAACTTTGAGGTGTCTGGCTGAAGTTTTTGCCATGGGATGATGTCTGGAAATGCTTGATTCTACTTAAGGATAGCATTCCACGACACATGTGTGAAGATCTGCTATTTAAAAGTGGTCAAAGTTTGTCAAATCCGCCTAAACATGTGAAAGCGCAGTAAAAATTAGTGAAATTTCCCGAGTTTTGAGGTGTCTGGCTGAAGTTTTTGCCATGGGACGAGGTCTAAAAATTACTGAAACTACTTAAGGGTAGTGTCCTACGAAACATCTGAAAAGATCCGTCGTTTAGAAGTTGTAAAAGTGGGACAAACAAGAGAAAGCAAATTAATAGGAAAATAAAAGCTCTCGAACTTTGAGGTGTCTGGCTGAAGTTTTTTCCATGGGATGATGTCTGGAAATGCTTGATTCTACTTAAAGGTAGCATTTTACGACACATGTGTGAAGATCTGTTATTTAAAAGAGGCCAAAGTTGCGAAAATCCGCTTAAACATGTGAAAGCGCAGTAAAAATTAGTGAAATTTCCCGAGTTTTGAGGTGTCTGGCTGAAGTTTTTGCCATGGGACGAAGTCTAAAAATGCCTGATACTACTTGAGGGTAGTGTTCTACAAAAAATGGGAAAATATTGGGTAGTTAAAAGCAGCCAAAGTGGCCCAAATTCGTGAAATTGGTAAAACAGAATAAATTTCCATAGGAAAATCCGCGAACTGGGGGTGTCTGGCTGGAGCCTTGTCACTGGTACGGGTCTAACAACACTTGATACTGACGCGGGGTGGTAATCTACATCAAATATGTGAAAATCATCCATTATAAAATAAGTGAAGTTAGGGTCATTTTTTGGCGACTTTGACCCCCGATTCCTAGGCCCTTGTCATAGGTACAGCTTTAAAATTTTCACATTCTTTCTAGATTCGGGGAGGACTATCGATCGGTATTGGTTTAATCCATTATAAAATAAGTGACGCTTTTAGGCTCTGGGATCTTGGTCTAATAAATTGATAGTGTTTGAAAATAGTTTTTGTGCATAATCGGTGCATAATAGTGCAAAATAAAAAAGTGAGATAAATACGATTGTTACCGGCATCATAGTGGTTAATTAATTTGTACTTCAGAAATCGTTTTGTACGGCGAAAATTCGTTTGCCCAGGAAAAAATGCAATTTAAATCTTTGGTTTAATTTTCCTTTTGTAAAAAATAATTAATTCGGTTAGCATAAATAACAAAACAATCGTGTTTATCCTCTCCCTTACTTGTTGCTCTATTGGATTTTGTGCGCGATATTCCAGATTGGAAACCTTTTGCAATTTTTTTACTTGTTTTGTGAGAGGTAAAGTTCTCAGCGTCGGCTTTTGCCCTTTTCAATTTGCAATCGGCAATAAATTGTCCATATTTGTATTTACATACATCCATACATACAAACGTATTAGCTTGGAAAAATTTAATAGTCAGCCGAATACAAATCTACCCTCGCTTTGTTAATTTAGCCTTACAAGCAAACAGCAGTAAGTGCAGTAGTACCTTTTTTGGTTTTTGCGACAATTTTTTATTGGTGAAAAAATATCTTACCACATCAATAAACATAAAATTTTCATAAATCAGTTCACGCGGTCATTTTAGTAATTTACAGCATTAAACATAAAAGCTTTATTTATATATACATATTAGAATTTCTTAACGTTAGAATTTTTGATATACGTTTTATTTATTTAATTATACACCCACATTGAACAATTCATTCCAATTTTCTTTGGTGTTGCTTTGTTTACCACCTTTCAGCTTCGTTAGCGCGAGTAAGTGTAGTACATACACACACATACATACGTACAAGAGCGCTAAAATTTGTACAAGCATCCCTGTAGGAAATTTTTGCATTGACCCAATAGGAACATATTGCGTCAATAACTTCTTCGAATATACTCTTATTTATACTACATTGGGGCGCGTATCATCCCTTTCGGGTTATAAAATAATTTTGAGCTAGTTTCCGCAGATTTCTGCTTTGTTTTAGTACAACCGAATTTCGTCAAATTTTCAAGATGCCTTTAAATTATTATACTAGATGCTCTGATCAAGTCGTCGCATTCAATGCGGAATACTCCGACGCCTCAATAAAAGAGCAATCAAAATTCTCATTAGAAGTTCTGAAAACAGAATTAATCGGTGCTTGGTCGAAAGCAAAGGAAGCATATGAGGAATGTATGCGCACGTTAGTAAAGACGGGTGAGGTAGAAGCAGTGGAACCCAAGCAGGCAGCCACCCGTAAAGATTATATAGAGTGCCTATCTCGCATTGGTGAATACCTTCAGCAGGCCGAGGCAAAAGCTGCGCAAACCCCAACCCCTGCCCAAGTAGTGAACTCGTCCAATAGCCTTCGTTTACCCCCTTGCGACACAGACATATTCCATGGGGATTATGTCTCATGGCCATCATTTCGGGATCTTTTCACAGCGATTTACATTAATAATGGGCGGCTTAGTGACGTCGAAAAATTGTACCATTTGCTTCAAAAAACAAGTGGTGAAGCAAAGGAAATCGTTTCAAAGGCTCCACTTACCAACCTAGGATTCGGGATGGCATGGACAAATTTGAAGGCGACTTACGAGAACAAACGAGTTCTAGTCAACAGCCATCTGAAGGTACTTTTTTCTCTTCCAGTCATTCGGACTGAAAGTGCATCGGCACTAAAGGAGTTGCAGCGGAGCATTAATGGATGCCTAGTAGCCCTGGAAACGCATGAGGTCGCGGTGAACAATTGGGATCCAATCCTTATTTTCCTCTGTTCGAATCGCCTCCCAGAAACGACGCTGAGTTTATGGGAACAATCGCTCGTGGACAAAGCAGCTTTACCAGCTTGGAGTCAAATGGATGCATTCCTCACGCAACGGTTTAGGACACTTGAGTCCATAACAGACGTAAAAGCTTCAACGTCGTCGTCTTCGGGAAACCAGCACCAAAAATCGATTTCGACCTCACAAAACCCAACGGGTCAAAAAAAGGTAGCGCTAGCGACAAAAATCGCGTCTGCTAATTGTCTGTTATGCCCAAAACAACAACACCACTTGCGTTTATGTACCAAATTTTTAGCGCTTTCGGTAAATGATAGATTCGCTTTTGTTAAAAAACATAATTGTTGTTTGAATTGTCTGTTGAAAGGCCATTCCCTAAAAGACTGCAAAAATCAATTTTCGTGCTCTAAGTGCCAGAGTAGACATCATACTCTACTTCATCGAGTGCCTTCTAGCGCACAAACGTCCAAAGACTCAACAACCGCAACCGCTTCACAAGCATTTCATACAAACATACAGTCCACTTCGTCGAATAGTAGTAAGCCGTCAGGAAATTTGAAATCGTCAAATTTAACCTCGGCACTTCTCGGAACCGCGATGGTTCATATTTGCCATTTAGGGTCAACATATGTCGCTCGGGCATTGATTGACTCAGCTGCAGAAGCATCGTTCATTTCGGAGCGACTTCGGAAACTTCTAAAGCTACCTTGCGCAAAAGCGAACGCAATTATATCGGGACTTAATCAAAAAGTTTGCAACAATACTTCGAAAAGTTGCTCGTTCGTTTTGGGCTCACCCCGTGACCCATATCTTTTCATAGATGCCAATGCATTTGTTTTACCAAAAATTACCGGTAACTTACCTTCATCCTCAATAGATGAATCAATACTAGACCAACTGCCTAAAGTACCTTTGGCAGATTCGAACTTCCTTCAAAGCGGCCCCATAGATGTTTTGATAGGAGGTGACTTATACCCCAAAGTTATGTTAGACGGGGTAAAGCGCAGTTTGAATAACGATTTTCTGTCCCAAGAGACCGTGTTCGGGTGGATCATCACTGGAGCATCTTCCACTGCACACGTCTCTTGCTTTGTTACAAAAGTCTCAATGGGGGAGGACATCTCGTTAGATTGCCAACTGCGCAGATTCTGGGAACTTGAGGAAGCTCCTAAAAGAAACCTCCAAACGGAAGAAGACTCGTTTTGTGAGGAACTTTACTCGAAAACCACCACACGTAATTCGGAGGGGAGATACATCGTATCATTACCTTTTAAAAAATTTTACCCAACGGATTTAAAACTAGGAGTGTCTCGACATATTGCGCTACGACAGTTTCATCGAAATGAATCTAGGCTGTTGAAAGACATCACCCTAAAAGAAGAGTACGACAACGTCGTGAAAGAATATTTGGAATTAGGACATATGGAGAAAACGGATCCTCCAAATTATGAGCATTCACCCAGCCATTTTTACCTTCCACATCACGCGGTTCTGAAGCCTGAAAGCACTTCGACAAAATTAAGGGTCGTTTTTAATGCGTCAAGTAGTACCTCCAACGGAGTGTCTCTAAATGACATTTTACATGTAGGCCCCGCTCTTCAAGCTGACTTAACGATGTTAATAATTCGTTGGCGCATGTATAGGTTCGTACTAAACAGCGATATTCAGAAAATGTATCGTCAAATCTTAGTAAATCCATCACATAGGCCGTACCAAAGGATTCTTTTTAGAGATGACCCACTTAGTAAAGTAGACGACTTTGAATTAAAGACGGTTACCTTTGGCATAAATTGCGCACCGTACTTAGCAATTCGAACTCTTCTTCAATTGGCGCAGGATAGCCAAGATTCACACCCACTAGCAGCCCAAATCCTCCGAAATTCGATGTATGTAGATGATGTGCTGGCGGGATTCCATGATATATCCACAGCCCTAACGGCACGTAACGAGCTCATCGGAGCATTAGGCAGCGCAGGTTTCGCGTTGAGGAAGTGGTCATCAAATTCGAAGGAAATCTTAGCAGACCTTCCACAAGATCACCTGCTCGATAGGGATTTCCTGGAGTTAGAGGAAACAAGCACCACGAAGGCTTTAGGTATAAGATGGAATGCTAAGTCAGATAAATTTTTCTTTAAAATTCAAAACCCAGTGGTTAAAGATACTTTCACCAAACGGGAAACTCTCTCGATGATAGCAAAGCTTTTCGACCCGGCTGGGTGGCTAGCACCAGTCGTGGTACTAGCTAAAATTATCATGCAACAAATTTGGTCAGATGGGACTCGTTGGGATCAACCTTTAGCACCTCAAACCCTTTCACAATGGTGTGCCTTTTTGGAGAACTACAAGTATGTAGATGAAATACAAATTCCGCGGTGGGTGCAATATACAGACCAGTCTTATTTCCAAATTCATGCCTTTTGCGATGCGTCGGAAAAGGCATACGCGGGGGTGATATACTTAAGAGTAGAAAATCAAAATATCACGTCGTCTCATCTGTTGCTAGCAAAAACGAAAGTTGCACCTATCAAAACTATTTCGCTCCCCCGTTTAGAGTTATGTGGTGCAGTTCTCATAGTCGATATGCTTAAATCTCTTCTAAGCGAATTACCCTGCAAAATCGAAAATGTCACTTGTTGGACGGATTCAACAATCGTTTTAGCATGGCTAAATAAACGACCTAGCACCTGGACAACCTTTGTCGCTAATCGAGTGGCAAAGATTCAGGAAATGGTAGGATCTAGGCATTGGAACCACGTCGATTCTAAAGCTAATCCCGCAGATCTCGGTAGCAGAGGAACTTACCCACAGGAATTACGATCGAGCAAGTTGTGGTGGCATGGACCCCCATGGTTAGTAAACGAGGTAGAAAAATGGCCGTCATATGATCAGCCAATCGAAGACGTCACCCTCGAGGCCAAGGTAGTAAAGGCACATACGTCGCGAATATCGAAGTATGAAGATCCCCTAGAGAGATTTTCGTCATTACCAAGAGCACTTCGGGTTCTCGCATACATCTTTCGATTCTACAATCGGGCCAACAAATACACAAGACCATTTCATTCGTATCCCTCGCGTACTATCTCGGGAGAAGAAATTTCAAAAATCCGCACTCGGCTGATAATTGTTGCACAAATGAATAATTTCCCTGAAGAACATCAACATCTCACATCGAAAATCCCGATTCACTCTAAAAGCAAAATTCTTACGTTAAATCCGTTCTTAGATAATCGTGGGGTAATCCGAGTGAATGGACGACTAGCAAATTCTTTAGTTCTCTCCTACAATGAAAAACACCCCATTCTACTTCCCTATAGTTGTTCTTTTTCCAAATTATTAGTCGAAATGATACATCGCATTTCTTTACATGGTGGAAATCAACTGACATTGCGTTTACTTCGTCAGCAGTACTGGATTCCAAAGGCGAAGAATCTCATCAAGACAGTTATCCATAACTGCAAGCCGTGCGTTCTTTATAAACAAAAGGACCAGTGCCAAATCATGGCGGCCCTTCCGGAAGAGCGTACAATGCTTACCAGACCGTTCGAAAATACCGGGGTCGATTTTGCCGGACCTTTCGATATCAAAACTTTTTCGGGACGATCGTTTAAGGTAACTAAGGGATATGTTTGCATTTTCGTATGCTTTTCAACAAAGGCAATCCACTTGGAAGCCACTAGCGATCTATCCACAGAAACATTTCTTGGTGCCTTTTCGAGGTTCATTGCTAGGAGAAGTTGTCCAAAAAATATCTTTTCGGACAACGGAACGAATTTCGTAGGCGCGTCAACTTGCCTAAAGAAGGACTTTAAAAGATTTCTTGTTACATCGCAGGAGTCCTTATGTAACCTCTATAGTCACCAAGAGGTCTCGTGGTACTTTATTCCTGCCGGCGCTCCCCACATGGGTGGGCTATGGGAAGCCGGGGTAAAAAGTTTTAAATTCCATTTTCGAAGAGTCGCTGCTGCTCAGAAATTCACTTTCGAAGAGTTTCAAACATTGCTGTGTCGCATAGAGGCTTGCCTTAATTCTAGGCCAATATCGCCAAACTCCAACGAGGTTTCTGACTGCGCAGCACTAACCCCCGGCCACTTTCTTACTGGAGGTCCACTTCTCTCGCCCGCGGAGCCCTCAATCGACGCCAATCCTACGTCGTTAATTAATCGTTGGCAAAAATTGAAAGCTCTGAGCCAACAGCATGCCATGCGTTGGAAGGAGGAGTATTTGAAGGAACTACACAAACGACAGAAATGGAAGTTTCCCAAGAAAGACATCGAAGTCGACGACTTAGTAGTCGTCCGACATGAAAATCTGCCTCCTAACGAATGGCGCTTGGGCAGGGTTACTAAGGTTTATCAAGGTACCGATAAAAAAGTCCGTGTCGCTGACATTCGCACCCAAAAGGGATTGATAACGCGCCCCATCGTCAAGTTAGTGGTCTTACCCAATTAACCTTTTCTCTCTCTCGCACTGTAGCATCATGGAATCGGCACGTTCGAACGAATCGACAACCTCCACGGTACCCGCCTCATCGCCACCAGCGCCAACTGCACCGAATAAAGTCGCCCAAACATCATCAAAATCAGACAGCCGCTTCAAATGCAGAATTTGTCACCGCGCGCATCCACTGCGGTATTGTAAGAAGTTTCTGCAAGCGAACCATGAACGTCGGCTAAAGCTCGTACTATTGCATCGCTACTGTTCGCGCTGTCTAGCACACTCGCATGGGGCCAAAAATTGCGAAAGTCATGGGACGTGCCAGTATTGCCATGAGAATCATCACACGCTGTTACATTCCAAAGCCTCTCTGTACCTTCAAAAAGAGGTGCCTCAGCTTTTGACACAACTCTCGGGAACCATCACCGTACTTCCAACGGTCGCGGTGTATTTGCATGTGGGGCAGCGGACGGTCTTGACCCGGGGTCTGCTCGATCCGTGCTCGCAGACGAGTAAAGTCTGTGGGTCACTAGTCAAGCGTCTGCGCTTGAGCACATTACCGGTGGCCACCACCGAAATGTGCAAGTTACGCGTCAGCTCGTCTAATGACCCATACGTACAATTCTCGTTTGCTGCCAGGGTCGTCGCGGAGGTCGGGTTGAAAACGCCTGCCCGCCACCTCAGCCAAAGCACGCGCGAAAAATTCGTCAATCTTCATTTAGCAGACCCGAATTTCCATACGTCGTCCGCGGTAGCTGTAATCTTCGGCGGCGACGTACACAGTAAAATTATGCGCACCGAGATCATCGCGTATTCTGGGTATCCTACTGCCCAGAATTCTATATTCGGTTGGGTCCTTTCTGGCCCATGTGTCCTTTAAGACACACATACCCCTTACTGGGTACCGAAAAACTTTATGAAGGCACCTCCTTACTGAGGATTAGTTTTCAGACATTATGAATTGAATTGAATTTAATAAAGAATTAGAAAACCATTGAAAAGCTCAACAATTAATGTCTTTACACGCATATTTAGCCATAGATTTAGTCGCATATTGTTTTGAATTTGAATTTGAATTGTAATTATAAGAAATCTATTTTGCCACATCTCAGAAATTCCTGACCTAGTATGTTGCAATTCCTCAGTATTGCAAGGCTGGCGGCAATGTTGAAGCCAAAAGGCTTGCAATGGTTGGGAATCGCTGGAGGCCTTTCGATATAGTTGTCCGCTGCAAAGCGACACTGTGATGGGAAATCCACCGGTGAACATTTCCATGCTAGGAAGGAAGGAGTTGATGATTGGCTGGAACGATCAGTCTTTGGCTAACCATCTATCGAATCGCTCCAGGCAATCATCGACATTCAAAATTCTTTCAGGTAATCTGTGGTATATCTTGTTATACTTCTTTTCAATCACTTTTAATATACTCCTTTGTATATCAACCTACCTTTTTCTAATAAATTCCACCGTTTATTATTTACTAATTAAATTATCTTGTTTTTATTTCTTTTCGTGGCTACATCTTGTTCGTGAGTTCGCACCGGCAATTCCCTCGTTGCTTCTCCCCCAAACAAAGGGGCTCGATTGCCTTTTTATTCATGGTGAACACCACCTGTCTGTCAGGCCCTACCGCATCCCCGACCAGATTGATACCCCAGTGTTGCGTGGGAAGGGACGGATTCATTAGCCGTAGCATTAGCGTAGAACTCTCTCGGGTTCGTCAGGGATGCCAGTAATCCATGCCCTTGCCCTTGGACGAGCCGGAATGTCCTTCCAGTCGACGACCTCGATCTTTGTGCCTTTGTAGACTTCACCCAGTTTCGCAACTGCAGCCTTGTACAGTGCTACAGTTCTTGCATGCGTTACTCGCGCCGAACTACCCGGAAACTCCGGAGCAACGACGAGAAGAGTGTTGCCGGGTTCATTTCGCACGTATCGCCACCGTCAGAGTTAAATGAAAGCATTTTTTAATGTTCAGTGACAGCTTATTTTTAAGACTCCAATCAGCAAGATTGTTGAGTTCGCTTTGTAACCGAAGCGCGTCAGACACACATGTAACTCTAGAATACAATTTCAAGTCATCAGCGTAGAGAAGAAATTGTGAGTGGTTAAAGCAGGACCGGATATCATTGGTAAACAGTACAAAAAGAAGCGGGCCTAGAATACTACCCTGCGGTACTCCAGAGGTTACCACAAAAGAGTAGGACGCAGTACCAGCAACATCTACAAACGTTGTTCTGTTCGTGAGGTAGGATCTGAACCACAGAAGAAAGACGGAATGGAAACCAAGGAGCTCCAGCTTGTGTAATAAAATATCATGAGAGACTGTATCAAAGGCTTTAGAGAAATTGGTGTAAATGGTATCCACCTGGGATCCACCATAAGAATTAGAAGTGCAAACACGAGCATGGCTTACAAAATTGGACTTGAAGAAATCAGCAAAGAGATTTACGCTGCCATGCAGAGAGGAGGAGGAAAGATCATCCAGAGTCATACAGGTCGGAATATTCGAGCATCCTTTTTTAGAACGTATGAAATTCCAGAATGCCTTGGGATTGGACTTTAACTCATCCTCATAGCGAGATATATAATTGTTATAGAGAGTCTTATCGAGTTCATTGAATTCTCTACTAAGACTGATATATTTTTCTCTGAGGCTAAAATCATTAGTGGGCTTGAAAAGTTTATAAAATTTAAACAAGCTACCAAAGGTACCGAAAATGCGGACACACAGTTGATCCAGAAGCGAATCTGCGTTTCTAAGAACGACGACTGACGACCTAATCGCACGTTTAACCGCAATTAGGACACCCTCTCCCCTACTACACCCTGTTTTTAGCGCATCCCTATCTTTACGTTAGATATGAAAAATATTTGGATCGAAAAACTCAGCATCGAAAAAGTCACTACACCTTTTTCAGTTTATATTCAAAAAGTTACAATTTATATTCAGAAAGTTACAATTGAAATTCAGAATTTACAATTGATATTCAGAAAATTCCAATTAATATTCAGAAATTTCATTTGATATTCAGAAAATTACAATTGATTTTCAGAAAATTCCATTTGAATTTCAGAAAATTTAAATTAATATTCAGAAAATTACAATTGATATTCAGAAAATTAAAATTGATATTCAGAAATCCAAATTTATATGAAAAAATTTTAAAAGCGGAGTACAAAGAGAATTTCTGAATATGAATTGTGACTTTCTGAATATCAATTGTAATTTTCTGATTATTAATTTTAATTTTCTGAGTATCAAATTGAACTTTCTGAATATTAATTGTATTTTTCTGAATATAAAATGGAAATTCTGAATATGAATTGTAATTTTCTGAATATGAAATGGAAATTCTGAATATTAATTGAAATTTTATGAATATCAATTGTAAATTCTGAATATCAAGTGTAACTTTCTGAATATAAACTGAAAAAGGTGTAGTTAAGCATGTTTCAACTAGCACAAAAACATCGAACTCAGACCGAGACGTAAATAAAAATACTTCCTTAGCCTTAGTACGCATTCCAGAGATATTTTGGTAATAAGGTTTAAGAAGCTAAAGATTATCAATATTATTACAATGAAAAATACTACACCTTTTTCAGTTTATATTCAGAAAGTTCCAATCGATATTCAGAAAATTAAAATTCATATTCAGAATTTTCATTTGATATTCAGAAAATTACATTTCATATTCAGAATTTCCATTTCATATTCCGAAAGTTACAATTCATATTCAGAAAGTTACAATTGATATTCAGAATTTCCAATTGATATTCAGAAAGTTACAATTCATATTCAGAAAATTACAGTTAATATTCAGAAAGTTACAGTTCATATTCAGAATTTCCATTTCATATTCAGAAAGTTGCAATTTATATTCAGAAATTTACAATTCATATTCAGATAGTTGCAATTCATATTCAGGGTGTTCATTTCATATTCAGAAAGTTGCAATTGATATTCAGAAAATTAAAATTGATATTCAGAAAATTACAATTGATATTCAGAAAATTAAAATTGATATTCAGAAATACAAATTTATATGAAAAAATTTTAAATGCGGAGTACAAAGAGATTTTCTGAATATGAATTGGAACTTTCTGAATATCAAATTTTATTTTCTGAATATCAATTGTAATTTTCTGAATATCAATTGTACCTTTCTGAATATGAAATGAACACTCTGAATATGAATTGCAACTATCTGAATATGAATTGTAAATTTCTGAATATCAATTGAAACTTTCTGAATATGAAATGGAAATTCTGAATATGAACTGTAACTTTCTGAATATTAACTGTAATTTTCTGAATATTAATTGTAAATTTCTGAATATCAATTGGAAATTCTGAATATAAATTGTAACTTTCTGAATATCAATTGTAATTTTCTGAATATGAAATGGAAATTCTGAATATGAATTTCAATTTTCTGTATATGAAATGGAAATTCTAAATATGAATTGTAACTTTCTGAATTTCAATTGTAATTTTCTGAATATAAAATGTAACTTTCTGAATATAAACTGAAAAAGGTGTAGAAGTCTTAACTGATCGGAATCAAGGTAGGAGCGCCAGAGAGAAGATCGACCGCAGATTTATCAGAGATATACAGCAGTGTAGGAAGAGTAAATGATGCTGATGCCGACACCGGGCCGTGGGTGTTGGTAGAAAATGCATTAGATGCAGAAGTCGCGACGTTAGCAGCAGCAACAGGCGAGAAAGTGGAAGGCAATGACGGCTTAATAACATTGCACGCAGCTGACATATTATTGTTTGGGGGTGGATTTTTTAAATGTGTCTCAGCAACAAAATCGGTAAGCAAGACTTGAAGTTCTTTGACCTCAGTGCCCAGCGCAGCTATCAAGTTGTCTTTCTGTGCAATATTTAGTTGTAATAGGGAAAAACAATCAAGCATGCTATCCATTTTTTTCAGCAGGTTGTCATTATCTGATTTTAGATCAGTGATCAGAATATTTATGCACGCGTTCTCTTTAAGAAGAGTAGCAAGCATGTTGGCTGTTCATACTGGACTCACGTGCTCACTGTTGTTGATAATGTTGTTGGAGTTAGAATGCTCGTTATTGTTGATGTTTTTGTTGTCGATGGTTTGCACATTGTTATTGATGTTGGTTTTAGTATTACCATTATTGATGAAATTGTTGTTGCCGATTATTTGCGTATTATTGTTGATATTGCTGTCATTTGAAATTTTCGAAGCCTTAGCTTGCTGTGAGAGGTCGGTGTCAACGATGACAACAGCAGAGTTCGAAGACGTTGAAGCATCCGAAGCTGAGTCGACTCGAGTTAAATTGTGTTGCGGAAAGCAAATAGACTTGCGGCGAACAGCAGTGCAGTTTTTACAAAAAAAAAACCTTTTGTACGTGCTAACCAAAAACTCAATATCAGCGGGCACAACACCAACACAAAAAAAAAAAAAAAAAAAAATCAGAGCATTTACCACATTGAAGTTTAGTTAGTGAGAGCCGATCAACTCTACATCCGCAAATGCAAGGCATTTTGATGAAAAGATTTTTAATTATTTATTTTATGTTTGAAGAATGAATATAAGATGAAATTTAAATATTGTTTTTGAGACGGTGAAAGATATCGTTTGTATTAAACCAAAGTTTAAATAGACTTGTATACATGATATAAAAAAATAAAGGTATTTTCACTTTGACATAAACTGTGTTAGTTGTCATTCGTATCTTTTGCCAGTTGATCACAGAGCGCTGCCACCTCAACAAAAAAAATTTTTGGTAATTTTTTTTTAATTTTTGGGGAATTTTTATAAAGGAAAAGAACATGGTTTGTAAAGTAAAAATACTTACAAAATAGGATACATAAAGCTGCTTTAAAATTTGTAAATGGTTCAAAAAATATCTCTGCTTCAAAAATGCGCATTAGAAACCATATTTACCTAAAAATAACGTTTAAAAAACCTTTTACGTCGTACTAATGCGAAAAAACCTTTCGATTTAAGTGTTGAGAGACTAAGGCCCGTTTTCGATATGCCGGTTAATGCTAATTGCGATTAATTTGACAGTAACCGTAAAAAATACGTCAATTAAATCCCAGTTTGCGTTAAGCGTAGTTTGTCAAATCGGTCCTATGGATTTATTCTTACGCCTGTAAACAAAAAAAGTTCGGATATAACTTACCATCAGCAAAAGCACCAAATAACAACTGTCGTCATTTTTTTTTTTAATTTTTTTAGATGCATTTTCATTTTTCTTTTCATTATATTTCCTATTCAAATATTATATTTCCTATTCAAATATTATATTTCCTATTCAAAAATTTGTGGCTGAAGTTTTTGCCATGGGGCGAAGTCTAGAAATGATTGAAATTACTTAAGCGTAGTGTCCTACGAAACATGTGAAAAGATCCGTCATTTAAATAGTAAAAGTGGGACAAACAAGAAAAAGCAAATTAATAGGAAAATAAAAGTTCCCAAACCTTGAGGTGTCTGGCTGAAGTTTTTGCCATGGGATGATGTCTAGAAATGGTTGATTCTACTTAAGGATAGCATTTTACGACACATGTGAAAGCGCAGTGAAAAGTAGTGAAATTTCCCGAGTTTTGAGGTGTATGGCTGAAGTATTTGCCATGGGACGAAGATACCCACTACATTGTGAAATTTAAAAAAAATATTTCAATAAACTTCAAAATTTTTTCCGTTTGAAGTTCAAATCGGTTCTTTTTGGTATGAAAATACGGTAGCTCATTTTCAAAAGGAAACGTCACTAACACGGTTTATGTCAAATGAGGGCAATGGCGACCAAGAAGAAGAAGTAGAACTACCTCTATATTCTTCTACCGTGCTTGTATATATAAAAGATGTAGAAAATAAGAAATCAGCGGAGTGAACGAAAACACGTCTGCACAGTACCACTTCACTTTACATACAGCTTCACTTTACATACGGCGACAGTGATTCCTGCCGTACCCCCTCATGGTTGGTTGGTTGCCGTGCTGCTCGGTCAGAAGGACCAAACCAAGTAGCGCGCTGGGCGCCATTTTGACGCACTAACTGTGAAACCAATTACACCTTATTGTCTATGGACTGGATGGATACTAGTCAAACCATTTGGTGAGACTTATAAATTTGCTTATGTCAACTACGGAGCACTTAGACACATCCTTCAGGTCAGTTAGAACGAACCTGCCTAGGGTCTTATGTCTTATATTGGCCAGGGCAGGGCACTCGCAGAGGAAGTGCGTAACAGTTTCTTTACAGCCATCTAGGCCGCAACTTCTACACACCTCGTTGAATGGTAGCCCAATTGTTTCCGCATGATGGCCCAGTGGCCAGTGTCCCGTTGTAGTCCCGCTCATACTTCTTCAGGATCTTTGCAGCCAATCTTTTCTCGCGGTATGTGAAGCGGCGGAGAGATGTCTCCCGGGAGTGCGGACCCGTAGTTGCCATCGCGGTCGCTCCCTTTGCCGGAAAATCAGTTGCAGCTTCCTTCTCCTTCGAAACTCCGTGGCCAGATCGTGAGACCGCTGCCACAGACGTAAAGAGACAGGTTCTGATATCCGCCGTTGTCCGCTTAGCTGCGTTGGCAGTCGCACTGGTGCTAGCTCCCATCAAGTCAATCTTACTCGATAGAGGTTTGGTTGACCGACTCGTAGTTGCCATCGCTGTCGATCCCCCCCTTGATTGTGGAGCGGAGGTTGTCCTCCGGCGTTGTTTCCTCGCTTGCTCCTCCATAGCTCTCCTCTGCTGAGGAGTGAAATTTGGCGTTGTTTGTTTTTTAGGTTTTGTTACGTAACTGCCTGGTGCGGGAGAGGAGGAGTGGCGGGTCGGCATGGTTGTATCCCGGCTGAGGCTCGTCGGCATTGGGGCGCAGTTCTTGCCTGGGGAAAGAATATATGCAAAAAAAGGAAATAGTGATATAGAAAAAGCAGGGGAAAACCTGTCCGAGTCAGGTGGAGCCTTCCCACCCCTCCTGTTCACGAGATGTGAACTAGCCTTTGGACTCTACTATGGCTCCGCTTCCCGAGTAGAGTCCCCTTAAACCTGACTAATGTCCGTCTATGTGTACTTACTTGCTTTTCATACCTGCCTCAACTACTCCAACTTACCATCAGTTGCCACAAGGGCAACACCTGCACCAACAAATGTATGTCTCAATACAATATTCAATCATTTACAACCTTTATTCAAAATTATTCAAGATAGAAATAAACTCTTACGCTAATTGAAAATTCATTCTTAATACAAAAATTACTATTAATTATTTTCTAATCCTAACGCTTAAAAGATATTCAAATTTCTATTGGTGACCGAAAACTTCAAAAAAATCTTAAATTTCAACCAGCCTAATGTGTATCTAGTTATTTGTGCACGAGCACACCTATAAATATAATTAAATATGTCTGGAAGTATGTGCGCTCCCTATCTCTAAAATTTGTAAAGAAACTATATATATATATATGTGTATGAGGTCTCACTCAGATAAATTGGTAACTACATTTATGTGAGTATGAGCATTCTCGCTCTGAGTAAGAAAAATCTAGCTATATATATATATGAAAGTATGTGTATGTGTGCATGTGTATTTTTTTTTTTCTTTTGCAAAAAGGCACTCACCTCGCTTTACAGTCCACGTTGGTACCAAAGTGACGTTGGCGAGCTGAAAAGAAATGAGAAAAAAAAACAAACAACATACACAGGGCTATATTAAAGACAGTGGTTCAGTTATAGGTCTTTGACCGCTTGACCGTGGTCAAGGCTAGTTTTTAAGAACAATTGTCTTTTGGGTTTTAGTTTAACAAAGCGGTTCGGTGCATATGCTAAAAAAATTAATTTTTCGTATACGAAACGAAATGGGTAACAGAAATTAAAGATTATCTAAAATTATGAAAATTATTTCTTCGTTAAATGATTAAAGTTCACTCATACTAGTGGCAGCGTGCACTTCTGTGCCTACTCATATGCCTTAGCCCGAGTCGGCACGATATTAAAAAAAATTACGTAAAAAAAAAACAAAAACTAAAGGTAAGAAAAATTCAAAATGCAATCGAACTTTTACTCACTAACTTATAAAACTAATAAAATAAATATGTAAATAAATTCATAAATGTAAAAATTTAATAATTCAAAATTCCAAAGTTTGAAAGTTTTTTTTTCAAAAAGATAGTTGGGTAATGCCCCCTAATAAATGTCCAAAAGTGTGTGTGATGGTGGTAGTAATAGAACTTCGAAGTTGGTGAGCACGCTGTCACTGAGCCGAGCTAAGTTGCTGTCTCTCTCCTCTCTGCTGTGTTTCTGTGTTAGTGTTATGCTTTGTGTCGCCGTGTATATGAGTGGAGAGCGAATGTTTCAAAGTAGATGTTGCCAAGTGGATATTTATGTTGCGGCTGATGTTGCCCAAATTCTGTTGCTAGTGCTGATTCTATGTTTTAATGGAAAAGATGTTGTATTCTACCCTCTTGTGCAGTGTTTGACGTTCATGTATGATGTTAAATGTTGGTCTGATGTCGATTTCCTATGTTTGGTATGAGTGAGTGTGTGTGTGTGTGAAATGATTTTTGGCCTGGTTTCCGAAATTGGTTTTGGCCCAAAGGTTGCCTTTTGGCCAAGTAAAATTCCTTCCAAGATTTTCAGTGCTATATATGTGCACGTGTGATATGATCATTTGTTGTTGTTTTCCGTGTTTTTCTATGTGTGAATTTGTGTGTGGTTTCATGTTTTTTGCGGCGAGGGTTTATATACTTAAATGTCGCGGCCTTCGTTTGGCTTCGTAAGCTGCAATAAAAATGTATATGCATATTTTTTCAAATATTTTCATATTTTTCCAATTTCCTGCCAAATTTTGTTTTCTGGCCTTTAACTAACTTTAACGAATCTTATAAAAATTTTTTTTCTCAAAAAAAATTGCCCAAAAAATCCACATCAATTATTTTCAAAAAAAAATCTTCTTCTTCTTCTCTGTTTGCATACGTGCTCGTGTATATATATACATACGTATATACACGTAAGTGCACTTGTGCATATTTTAATATTTTTGAATTTTCCGAATTAAATTAAATTTTATCTAAATTAAAAATTCAAATAAAATCCAAAAAGTAAAAAAAAAAAATGGGATTTTGGGTAAAAAAAATTATAATTCGTGGTTTAAAATTTTATGGTTTTAACAAAAGTGCAAAAAAATTATTTACAACAACAATCCAACCTATTTGTTTGCGTTCATGCTCGTTTACATATTTACATACATATGTACACGTAAGTGCATTTATGCAGTTTTTAATCTTTAGGAATTTTTCGAATTAAATTTTTGAAAGCAAATAAAATTTAAAATTTGAGAAACGGTTTTGTGGTTCAAAATTATAATTTTATTTTCAGGAATATTTGAGTGGCTGCCGATGCAATTAAATAAACGGTCCTTTTTAGGGCCAAAAAATTTCTAAACAAAGAGTTCAAGAATTACGAAGCATCATTGTAGGTATAGACAAATAAAAAAATGTGTACATACGAATTTATTAAAAAAAAATGTTTCAAATCCTTGCCAGAAAACCACAATCTAAATTAACAAAAATCTAATTTTTAATCGGAGCTTTACAAAACGATAAAAAAATCTCTAGCTAAACCAAAATTATTCAAATAAAATTTCACAAAAATTATTTTAATGAACTTTAAAAAAAGAAAAGGTTCTCCAAAAAATTTAAAAATTTCACAAAGTGACTTACCGGTGACTCTGCAGATTGCTTCAGGGGATCGCCCTGGGTGGCGGCTCTCCTGGCGCTGGCTAGGATCCTCTTCGGGACTCCTAGATGTAAGGACATGCACAATTTTCGTTTACGCTCGCGTTTACTTCAACGTGAAACCGCACTTTGCAAAAATATACTTTTTTTCACACGCGCACCTACACTTTAAGGTGAACAAGAACGCACTTAAACTTAAACTTTTTTTTCACACTTGGGCACTTGCTAAAACCTTCGTGGCGCCTTGCTGTTCACGTCGTAGAACGTCTCGTGGCTCGCGACGCTCCGGCGTAGCGCTATCGCCTCCCCTTCGCAATATATATATTGCTCAGCAAACATTGTGTGTTCCCAGTTGTAGCTCGCGCCCTAGCGCGCTAACACCTCACACAGCAGCTCATAGCTACTCCCTACGTAGCACATCTATAGATGTTGTGAGCACTGCTGAGCTACAACCCTCGCCCCAAAATATTCTCCTCCCCTCTACTTCTTCCGGTACCGGCACAAGTGTGAATCAAGGACATCAGCTCCTGGTCCCTCACACTATGTGCACTGTTTGTCGGCACAGAATATATGCGTCCAGAGTGCCATCGGTCAAGTGCAATACCTGCCTTGGCCAATGTCACCTGCGCATATGCTCAGGGCTCGCAAACAGAAATCTATGGACTGATGCGTATGTTGCGCCGTGTTGTCGAGCTGTGCAGCCCACATTGCCGACAAATTCTACCTCGTTTCCCAACGAGCGGAATTTGTCGCCTTCAGGACTGCGACGACGATCACGGACTAGCATATTACCTCCACGGCGAGCGCACCAGTCCCTGACTCCCAGAGTGACCATTGCCACTCCCCCGCATTTCAAAATAATGCAATTAAACTGCAATGGTATAACTGGCAAGATTGTGGAGATCACCAAGTTTATGCAGCAAAACTCCATCAAAATTGCTGCAATCCAGGAGACTAAACTTGGCACCCACTCGGATCTCAGAGCGAGTGGTGGCTACCACATTCTCCGGCATGATCGTACGGACGGTGGGGGTGGTCTTGCGTTCATCATCCACCAAACCGTGCGGTATAGGGAATTTGCATTCAACACCGACCAAGAGGACATACCCCTAGAGCGACAGGGTATTGTCATTTCAGCTGGAGGTGTTGATCTCGAGCTGATAAACATCTACATACCTCCCGTCACCTGTTGTCCCAGAAGTTATCGCCCTGATTTAAGCGATTTCCTACGGGGCGATAACCGTGTCATTATGGGCGATTTTAATGCACACCATGACATGTGGCATTCACGCCATTCTGCTGACGGCAGAGGACGGGAAATAGCCGAGCAAATTGACGCTTCCACATTCTGCGCGGTGAACACGGACGCCCCCACGAGGATGGCAGTAAATTGCGGTAGCTCCCCGGACATAACAATTGTTAGTCCGGGTCTAATAAACTGCATAAACTGGCGCCCAATGGTGGCTTTGGCATCAGATCACCTGCCAATCATCCTGTCCGTTGATCGTGCCCCGGATTTCACCACCTCTGAGAAGAGATCCTACGTAAACTTCAGGAGGGCTGACTGGGTTGGCTTTACTGAGTTTACTGAGAGCTCCTTTGGTGCTCTTCCCATACCGACTGACGTACGCCAAGGTGAAAAGGAAATACGTAAGGTCATAAATAGAGCTGCAGCCCTTTTTATACCAGCTGGGAGAATACAAAATATACGGCCAAACTTCCCAACTGAAGCTGCAGCCCTGGCCAATGAACGTGACCATATACGTAGCATCGATCCCGCAGACCCACAGATCATTGGTCTCAACGCGGAAATCAGACGGTTGGTAGATGAACACAAACATGCCAAATGGGAGGAGCATCTGAGGTCTTGTAACCTCTCTACCGGTGTTGGAAAATTATGGTCCACAGTCAAATCCCTGTCAAATTCGACGGGCCCACCAAAAAACGTAGACATCACCTTTGGTGATAAGACGTTTAGTGACCCGAAGAAAAGTGCAACGGCCTTTTGCCGACAGTTTGTACCACACCCTGCACAGGACAGGGACAGACGTAGGATCTTCAGGTGTGCGCATAAACACAAAAACAATGCCCCCGTTTCCATCACCGCTACAGAGGTTCGAGTGGCCATCAGGAAAGCCAAAAACTCTAAAGCTATGGGCCCTGACGACATAGCCATGGTGCATTTAAAACACATCGGCGAAGAGGGAGTAAAATACCTCACTACCGTCTTCAATTTGTCCCTGGCCACTTCTGTCATACCTGAAAAATGGAAACAGGCAGTCGTGGTCCCACTACTAAAGCCTGGCAAACCAGCTAACGTAGGGGAGTCTTATCGTCCGATATCGCTCCTCTCGCCAGTAGTGAAGACATTGGAGGCGGTATTACTTCCTCTTTACACATCAAAGTTGAGGTTAGCCGAGCACCAACATGGCTTTAGAAAAATACGGAGCACAACATCTGCTCTAAATGCCATTAACACTCAGATAACTGACGGACTCAACCAGAAAAGCCCTCATCACAGGACGGTTCTAGTTGCTCTTGACCTGTCTCAAGCTTTTGACACAGTAAATCATGGACAACTGGTATCCGATTTGGAAGATTCATCGCTCCCCCCCTGTCTTAAGCGTTGGTCCGCCAATTATCTGAGTGGTCGTCAATCGTCTGTAGTTTTCAGAAACAAAAAATCAAAACCGAGAAAGATTAAACAAGGGGTACCGCAGGGTGGTGTCCTTTCCCCGCTTCTGTTTAATCTTTATATTTCGAGGCTTCCTTCCCCACCAGATGGAGTCTCGATTGTTTCTTACGCAGACGATTGTACGATCCTGGTTTCTGGCACTTCCGTTGATGAGCTATGCTCCAGGATCAATGGTTATCTCCCCTCTCTTGTTGAGTTTTTCACTGCCCGGAGCCTGACATTGTCGCCAGCGAAGTCCTCGGCGACACTATTCACGACCTGGACGGCGCAAGTTGGCATGGAGTTAGAAATCTACGTAGGCGATCAAAAATTACCTACTGTCTCTCACCCCAAAATCTTAGGGGTAACTTTCGACCCCATGCACAAATTCACTGCTCATTCAACCGCAATTGTCTCTAAGCTACAAAGCCGCAACAAAATTCTCAAGTCGCTAGCCGGCAGCACTTGGGGTAAAGACAAAGAAACGTTGCTGGCAACCTATAATGCAATTGGTCGGCCGATCCTGAATTACGCGTCGCCGATATGGTCGCCGGGGCTTGCTGAGGTTCATTGGAAAAGACTGCAGGCCTGCCAAAATACCGCACTCAGAACCGCCACGGGATGCGTCCTTATGTCTCCAAAACATCATTTACATCATGAGGTGGAAATGCTCCCAGTTTTGGAGCACAATGAAATGCTAAACAAGCAGTACCTGTTGAACTGTTGCAAACCACAACATCCCAACAGACTACTGCTTGAGTATGAGCCACCTCCTAGGACCGTAAGGGCACATCTACGTGAGCATTTTGATGAGATCCGGCACCTCACACTTTCGCCGTTTGATCCAAAGGTACATACGCAGGCCCTGAAGCACATCCATGACACGTCCGTTGCGTCTTATGTCTCGCTCTGTCCACTGAACGCCGTTTTGCACGCCAAACCACCTCGCGTCGCGGCTGAGGAGCGTCATCTTCCTCGAGAGACAAGGGTCACTCTGGCTCAATTACGCTCTGGATACTGTAGCAGGTTAAACTCCTACTTATCCAGACTAGACCTTGACGTGCCGAATGAATGTCCGGCATGCGGCTCGTCACCCCATAATACCAACCATTTATTTATCTGCTCTTCGGAGCCCACTCTTCTAACACCCATCTCCCTCTGGTCCAACCCTGTCGAAACTGCAAGTTTCCTAGGACTCCCGTTAGAAGAAATTGATGACAATTTAGGTTAAGGAAAAGTACACGCTGGGCAGGACTACACTTCGTTACAACAACAACAACCGCGACTTTTTTAAATTTGATCTGTCTATCAGTGAAAAGTAGTGAAATTTCCCGAGTTTTGAGGTGTATGATTGAAGTATTTGCCATGGGACGAAGATACCCACTACATTGTGAAATTTAAAAAAATATTTCAATAAACTTCAAAATTTTTTCCGTTTGAAGTTTAAATCGGTTCTTTTTTGGTATGAAAATACGGTAGCTCATTTTCAAAAGGAAACGTCACTAACACGGTTTATGTCAAATGAGGGCAATGGCGACCAAGAAGAAGAAGTAGAACTACCTCTATATTCTTCTACCGTGCTTGTATATATAAAAGATGTAGAAAATAAGAAATCAGCGGAGTGAACGAAAACACGTCTGCACAGTACCACTTCACTTTACATACAGCTTCACTTTACATACGGCGACAGCGACTCCTGCGGTACCGCTTCATACCTCTTCAGGATCTTTGCAGCCAATCTTTTCTCCTTCCCCTTCGAAACTCCGAGGCCAGGTCGTGAGACCGCTGCCACAGACGTAAAGATACTGGTTTTCATATCAGAAGTTGATGGGAGTTTAGCATCCGCCGCTGTCCCCTTAGCTGCGTTGGCAACCGCACTGGTGCTAGCTCCCATCAAGTCAATCTTACTCGATAGAGGGTTGGTTGACCGACTCGTAGTTGCCATCGCTGTCGATCCCCCCCTTGATTGTGGAACGGAGGTTGTCCTCCGGCGTTGTTGTTGCTTTCTCGCCTGCTCCTCCATAGCTCTCCTTTGCTGAGGAGTGAAATTTGGCGTTGTTTGTTTTTTGGGTTTTTCGTTTTCATTTGCGTTATTTCAGTTCATCTTGTTCGTACGACCCATCGCCAAACAAGGCCAGCTTAGGGTCAAGGGAAGAGTAGGGGAAAATGTGTCGTCCGCCGCGGCAGAGCTCCGTACCCATGCTTACTCTCTGAAGCGACCCGGTATCAGAGAGGCTCCGTTCAACTACAGCCACGATTTGCCTCCCGGCTGCAAACGTCCAATGGTCACGGTTTCGCATAACACCCTGGATTGGGAGGGGGAAGATCTTTGTCGTCGCGCCAGAGAGGCTAGGCTGCTCTCGTGATGTAGTGCCGTGTGGAGCTATGATCACAAGGGCAGCGTAGCCCTGCGGCCATCGACTTAATTGTTTTAATATACTTTTATCACATATCGACGGCTGAGTGGATGATCGCCCTATCTCAGAATTTTTTTCAATAACGCCCTATCTCAGAATTCGTTTGAACAACCCTCTATCTCAAATTTTTTTTTTCAAAAACGCTATATCTCAGAATTTGCTTCAAGAACGACTCATTTCAAATTTTTTTTCAAAAACGCCTCATCTCAGAATTTGTTTGAACAACGCCCTATCTGAGAAATCGTTTCAAAAACGCCCTATTTGGGCTAGCTGATTAAAAATGCTTTAACTCAAATATTATTAAATAAATCGAAAAAGTTTGTATAATTAAATAATTGTATAGAATGAAAATACACTTTATTTTTGTGCAACTAATGACACCTTCACAGCGTTTTATTTAAAAATGCCTCAGCTTACGCTTTCGTTTTCTGTCTTTCAAACTTTTACTTCAATCTCATTTTTGAAAGATTTTTTGAGGGAATCCATTTGAATTTTTACTCTTGAGTTCACCGACTTAAGTTTAACCCTTATGGAAGGTAAATTGCTTCAATTTAATACAATTTCAGCTACTTAATTATAATCTTTTCTTAGAAATTTCTGTGTCCTCTATTAGTAGCTGCAAAACCATTGACTTCGGATCGGAAGAAAAACCTATCTATATATGAAGGTAAACCATCCTTGATTGTATTTAAATTAGGTATAAGTATATAATCGGGTCTAAACGACAAATTTGAAAAGCAACTGGTAAGAATCATTGTTGAATCATTAATAATTGTTCTTTAACAAATTTCTGATCTGAAAATGTTGCAATGACCCCAAATTGATCCTAATATGACCCCAAAATGACCGCAATATAACCATAAAGTGTCCCACGTGTGACCGCAGAATGAATCTAAAATTATCGCAAACGATAAAAAAAACCCCTCCAAAATAATCCCGAAATGACCCCAAAATGGTTCTAAAATGGCCCCTATATGAGCCCAAAATGACATGTGTTCCACCCGTAAGATAGCGGCCGCTACAGTTCTAATGCACCATCCAGCATCTAGAATGGTTGAGGCGTGCAAACGATCAACCTAGTGAAGGGCAGTAAACACTTCCTTCAAGGGAATCAGAGACAGATAGGCCAAGTTAAGTAGATAGGCAGCTAGGAGGGTTGAGGCGTGACCACTCCCTTCAGGGAATCAATTTCAGAGGCTAAAGATTTAGATTAAGATAAAGGTTTAGATTAAGACTTTACTTATTAAATAAACTACCCACTACATATAAACTACTACTATACCCAAATGTAAGGAACCCCGGTCTTATCTATAACCAGGGTATAACTCGGTCGATGGGTTCTCTTACAAAGTAAAAATTATACAAATAAACTACTATACCCAAATTATTATTATTATTATTATTATTGTTATTTATTTAGAGTCGACAATCAAATATGGTCGACTAACAGAATACAAAGTAAAGTAACTTAAAAATAATTACAAAAATAAAATAAGAAATTAACAATTAAATCTGACATTAAATAATAAATTTTAAAATATCAGGTTAGACTTAAAAGTACCGCATTATTTAAGGCAGCAAACGAACATTCGATACTAATAGATTTATACAAGTCATTATAGTACGAGCACCAAACACGCAAAGGATCACTTTTGACAAAGTTTTGACGACAGAGGGATAAATGAAAAGGTACAAAGTGTCTGGACGCTCTAGCCGGAACTGCAAATTTCAACCTGCTTAGCAACTCAGAGGAGTCAACCACGCCAAGAATCAGCTTATGCAGAAACATTACCCCGAGCAAAATTCTACGATTTTCCAAGGTAGGCAAATCAATAAGAAGGAGCCTCCTTCTATAAGATGGAAGATGTAGACTTGAGTCCCAGTTAAAGGCACGAAGAGCAAATAGCAGAAATTGTTTCTGCACTGACTCAATACGCTTTATATGAGTAATATATAATGGAGACCAAACACATGAGAAATACTCTAGAATTGGACGGACCAACGAAGTGTAAAGGATCTTAGTAAGATAAGGATCATTAAACTCCTTAGCCCAGCGTTTAACGAAACCCAGAGTACCCATTGCTTTATTTGTAATAGCGGATATATGCGAATTAAAGCTTAGCTTCCAGTCGAACAGAACACCTAAATCGTTAACGGAAGATATACGCTCCATAGGAGTGCCGTAAAGTACATAGGATGACTGTAGCGGATTCCCGCGGTTTATTTATTTACTTATTTGTAAACACTCATACGTGTATAAAGATTCGCATAATTTAAATTGTATTCTGATTAATGTTTCTCTGTTTAATGTTTCGTACCCTGGTTTATATTTGCATACTCTGACGTAAGATATAACCAAGCGAATGTATGCTGGTAATATCCAAATTCTCTGCTCTACTTAATTTGCAATATGACAGCACGTAACCGTCAATGCAGTATTGTCTCTTTGCATTGATATTTGGTCAATACGAATATGTATACATATGTACATAGGTAGAGCGTGTATATGGGTATAGATATTTTGCAGGGAGTTTGTGATTTGTGCATATACTTACCGCAATGTGTCAATCTCCTCATTTCTATTGTACGTGCATTTGTATTGCATCTCAGTTAAATATTCAGTTGACCGGTAAAGGCAAATCAATGTCAATTTAGTTGCCGACCAAATAGAAAACAGGAAAGACACACTGCGGTAAGTAGCTCCCTTTTTATGTTTGTAACAAGCTTTAATGTTAATTTGTTTTAGAAATAAACTGAGTGATTTGCCAGAACGTTTATTTGCTACAAGAGCATATTTATTGCCTTCTCTACCACTCAAGTTAAATTCGCCAGCGGGTCGGCGACAATGACAGAACAGGCTTTACACGGTGAAACGTCATAAACTTGCATTTAGAACAATTTAAAACTAATGCATTTATTATGCATACGGTGACCATAATTTTTTTTTTGAAAAAACAGAACTCTTTTTACTTAAGGCTTGGTATTGCCTTTACGTGAAAATTTCTATTTATGGTTACACTCTCAATATTTGGAATAAAAAAGTGTTTTTCATGGCGTAATCATCTTTTTGCATTCAAAAATGTTACCAATGTCTGTGAAACATTGAAATTCCAATCTCAAATAATTTCAACCAAAGTGCATCCATTGAAAGTAATTTATTTAAGTATATTTTTTCGTTTTGTGAATAGTATTTCCTGATGTTGAGAGACATTTCCTTGTTAATTTAAAACCTATTATAACCACGGTTGCCGTTTTGGGCGAAATGTACCATTTTTGGTACGAATTTTTTTCCGGGTACGGAACTTCCAAATTTGGTACGTTTTTGAAATTTTAACGTACTCAATTTTTTATTTCGCTGAAGCACTTGAGGGTGTTAAACATAAACTAAATTATTTTTAAAATATTTTAAATTTTATTGAGCAAACTAACTTTACAGAGCTACTCATTACATTTGTTAAAAAAGGTTGCCGGCACAAAAAAGCAGAACAAAAACAGAATATTTGCTTAAAAACAGAATATTTCTGTTATTTTCCTTAGAAAAAAAATACACAGAACAAGCTCCTTAAAAACAGAAGTGTTCTGCCAAAAACAGAACGGATGGTCACCGTAATTATGCACCAGCGTTGAAATGAATCCAAATCAGCCTGAAGAGGATTAGAGCGAGAAATTTCCGAAGACAAATATGTGTAATTATGAAAAGAGTGAATAGCAATGGTCCTAAATGACTGCCTTGAGGTACACCAGACGTAACACCGATTGATTTGGAAATAATATTTTTATACAATACCTTTTGAGATAGCTTGTGAGCCATAAAACCAATTTCATCGGAAAGCCCAGTAAATCAAGCTTCGGAATCAGAAGTGAGTGAGTCTATTTGGGAACCAGTATCAACACCGAAAATAATATCAGTCTAGAAATCCAGCGGAGAATCACTCTTGCCAACAAGTGCTACTTTGGACTGAGTAGGCAATTGAGAAGTAAAGTCCTCTCTCGAAGAACAAAGATCACGCTCTATAAGTCTCTCATCATACCTGTCCTGATGTATAGCTCAGATTCATGGACAATGTCAAGAGAAGATGAGATGGCCCTTGGAGTATTTGAGAGAAAAGTTCTCCGGAAGATGTATGGTCCTTCCCGTGATGCCAACGGCGAGTATCGAAGGAAATTTAACGATGAGCTGTACGAGCTCTACGCAGATCTGACCATAGTCCAGCGAATTAAAGCCCAAAGACTCCGCTGACTGGGCCATGTTAGGCGAATGGACAAAGAAGCTCCATCACAGAAGGTTTTCCTATCGTCGCCTGAATTCGGCAGCAGAGGAAGGGGGAGGCCTCGACTGAGATGGAAACAACAGGTGGAGGATGACTTGAACTCCCTTGGGGTTTCCAATTGGCGTCAGTTATCGAATCGGAATGACTGGCGTGCTTTGATATGCAACAGCCAAAATCGCTTAGGCGGTTAAGCGCCAATAAATTATGATGATGATGATTTACTGAATCAAAAGCTTTGCTAAAATCAGTATAAATCACATCTGTTTGCTTATTATCGATAAAACCATCTCGAACTAAAGAAGTAAACTCAAGTGAGTTTGTGGATGTTGATCTACTTCTCACAGAACCATGCTGACAGGGTGACAATAACGAAATACACGTATGCTGAAGTTGACTGGTAATTATTTGTTCAAAGGTTTTCGGGATCGCTGAAAGCTTAGCAATTCCTCTATGGTTCTCAATGTTAGATCTACTACCTTTTTTATGCAGAGGTATGATAAATGACTGTTTCCAGATAGACGGGAATGATGCCGATTGCAAAGATAACTTGAACAATTTTAAGATCGGTTCTGTTAAATTCACAGCACAGAACTTAAGCACACACCAGGAATACCATCAGGCGCTGGAGAAAAAATCGGTTTCAGAGCAAGAAGACTCTGAAGTACAATGGCACTGTCAATGACTGGGATCAGAATACAGTTAGAACTAACTAATTTATACGGGTAACTACCAGTTTGCGTACAGGTCAACGAATAGGGCGATTTGAAAAAGTCTGCAAACAAATCTGCAATATCATGGTCAAGGCTAGCATTTTTAGCACCCAATGACAAAGAAGATGGAAATCCAAAAGATTTACGTTTTGAATTAACGAAACCATACAATTTTTTAGGATTATTGAAAAATTCAATCTTGCATCTATTTAAATAAGACTTATAGCAATTTTGATTTAGGTGCAGAAAATTAGAACAAGCAATTAAATATTTAGAAAAATCAATAGAAGAACCGGATCTTTTAAAGCGCTTATAAAGCCTAGATTTAATGTTATTAAGGTTAGCAAGTTGTCTTGAGAACCAAGGCGGCTTCTTACTTTAGGCCTTAACAAAATGAACTGAACGCAACGATTAATAAACCCGTTAAGGTAACTATAAAAAATAGATGTGGCAACCTCAACATTATTACAAGCATATAGATCAGACCAATCATGGGTTGCTATCAGTTGATTGAGCAATTCTAAGTTGGCCTTAAAAAAACATCTCGAACGAGAACGAGAGCTCACTTCCATGAAATTAATGGTAGGGAGTAAATTATCCAGTGCAATCTCAAGTGTGGGGTGCAGGGCATAAGGCAGTATTCTACCGAGACCAATACCCATAGCATTATCGACAAAGGCTAAATCCAACAACTTTTTTTTAGAGTTTGCCACATAATTGATCTGAACTAGAGGCAAATCTGAAAGATAGCCAACAAAACCGTGCTGAATGACGGGAGTCAAGAAGTTAGAATCGTCATTATTAATCCAACTGACGAATGGCAAATTACAGTCACCAAGAACCACTAGGCGATCGTTATCACGCAAACGTGAATGCAGATTTTCGATAGCTGCAGCATGGCAATCATAAACATGCATATCCGACCTAGGCGGTATGTAAGAACAAAAAATAAATTAGAAAAAATTTGGAAACAAGAGCTTTAAAGCTATAAATTCGATGTCAAGCGTGTTCTCAATGTTCATCAACTCAGCAGAAATACTGGACGACACAGCGATCAGGACTCCCCCTGCTCTCAACTGACGATCACACCGAAAAACAACGTAGTCATTAGAAAATAACTCTGCGTTTAAATTATCTGGTTTTAACCAAGTCTCTGTAAGCGCAATCACTTGCGCTGTGAAACCAAAGCTGTTAAGATAAAAATCATTCAGTTTAGAGCGTAGACCGCGAACATTCTGGTAATTGATAGTTACTTTTGATTCGTAATGGCAGAGTTGGTAATTAAGTTTTTTGAACCTGTACGTACGGGATGTTAGGCCTTTGACTTTGTGGTGTACAAATGTACCACCGAGTGTATAGGCCAAAAAGATTTTTCTAATACCTTCTCAACATACTGGTCAGGTACTGATACTTTAAAAGATGTAAACTCCCTCTCATACTTATAAACAAATCTATGCACCCTAATGTTAATACCACTTGTAAGACTAAGCTTAACTAAAATGTAGTCGACAATATCAGCCTCCGTCAAAGATGGATGTAACCGTGATACAAAAACTGCACGACGAGGTGGCACAGCAGTCACCAACCTAGGACCTACTGAATTTGAGGCAATAACACCCGAATTATCATCAACATTGTTAACAGCGCCCAAATTTTCGAAAACAGGACCAACTGAATTTGAGGCCGTATCACCCGAATTTTCAACAACATCAATTTCATCACAACTCTGTCACCAGAATTTCCATCATTTTCAGTATGCTCAACCTCAGCCTTCGCAACAATTTCATCCGAAATATCAGTGTTGTTATCTGTTGCCAAGTTGACAGCAGTTTTAAGAACATTCGCCTTAGCAGACAAATTTGCATTTCGCTTGAACCTCTTTCTTGCAGCCTTTTTATTTATTTTACCAGCAGCCTTATCAAAAGGTTGAACTTCAGCAGCGATTGCATTTTCAACAACAGCAGCCTCATTAGCAGCGGGCTCGTTGCTAACATTGTTACTTTTAACAGCAGCCTTATCAATTGGTTGAACTTCTATTTACATCATCACTTTCAGTAAGTACAGAAACATCATTAGCAGAGCTTAAATATGTATTTGTAACAGGCTCTTTAGCACGATCAACTCTTTGCATTCTGTTACCACAGCAGTTATGCAGAGGTCTTTCCAATAATGTATTTAGCTGAATCAATTGGCGATAGCAACGGCATATTGAGACCCGAAGAGGGGTAAAGAAAAGATGGAAGAACAGCACCATTTGAACATATGTCAACGTTGTTGGTATTTTCGACCGCTGTAATAACCGGCTGCCCAACAAAGGAGGATTGAGTAGCAGGCACAGTTAACATTTCTGTGCGGTTATCACTGTTGCTATTGACTTGCTTATTTATGACCTCTTTTAGTTCACTCACTTCCAACAGCAAATCCTTGATTTTACCACCCAAAAATTCAATAAGTGATTCAGCATCTAAGGCCGAAATAAAACGTTCGGGCAAATTGACACACTGTTTGCACAGATAAACAATATTGCGGTTTGCCTTAAACAATTTGACGTCATAGTCGGAAACCAAGCCATCACAACAAGCTCTATGGAATAGTTTCCTTGCAAAGGCTATGTTGCTCTTTGAACAAAAATCATCCATTTTCGAAAAAATTGTAAAAGTTAAACAAATAAACACCGGAGCAGAACAAAAACACGTCTGCACTCTGCAACTATTGTATGTACATATGTACATATAATGTAACGAACCCCGGTATTCCGGATCTATAACCAGGGTATAACTCGGTCGATGGGTTCTCTTACAAAGTAAAAATGATTCGTGTGATTAAAGATGTAAAGAATTCCTGAGGTTTATTTAATCAGTTGGTTGATCGTTTGCACGCCTCAACCCTTCTAGCTGCCATTTAGCGTTACCCAAGGTGCACCCATGGGGAGGCGACCTACTTTTACACCCCTCGCACCTCGTTATGGTCGGCTTGTAAAACGTCAATTCCATCGTATTCGATTGTGGGGACGGATCTCTGGATTGTTGCTCAGTTACTCCATTTAAAAGAGCAGAGAAGTGATCCTTCCATAACTTTAGTACTCTTTGAACATCGTTCCCAAGGCCGCCGTTATCATTTTTACAAGGTTTGCCCCAGGTTTAAAACCTTCAGTCATTCGTCGGATTTTTTGAAAATATTTCGAACCTATTGGCTAGCATTTCAAGCTCTTCGTAACTTAATGATCTTAAAATGATACCAAAATGACCACAACGTGACCCAAAAATTACCCTAAAATGATCTCAAAATTATTAAAAAATTGCTCCCATATGATTACAAAACGACCCCTAAATGATCCCATACTAACCCCAAAATGATTGTAAAATGTCCCCATATGACGCCAAAATGATATGTATTCGACATAAAAAGATTTTTTCAAAGACTTAAAAAAATATTTTGAAGACTTTTAAAAATAAAAATTGCCGAGAATAATTATTTCATGGCGAAAATTTTAAACGTCTTTAAATAACTGTTATGAGAAATTTTTAATTTTCCTATCGCAAAGTAATAATTATCTGAGACTCAAAAAGATATCTATTGAAACGAAATAATAATTTTTTTATTTTTTCAATAAGGGTATTCGTGTAATTTCTTATTTACATCGTATTTATGATATACCTCTTAAATTTACGATATCGAATATCATGTGTCAAAATTTGTATGAAAAATGTTTAGCACATTCATCGTAAATTTAAGCATGAAATTTGGCTCGTAAACGACGTGCTAAGTATACGAAGTCAAAAAGACAACCTTGCGAATGATTGACCACTGATAAAATAATTGAAAATTTTTAAATTGTGTTGGGCAGATCGAGCGTTCTTAGGTGAAAACGTTGACTACATGTCCCGCATAACATCCAATAAGGGTACTTAGGTTCTCCCTTCTTAAATTAATAAGCTGAGCCGATGTTCTTTGTGTAGATTGTAAAAAGAATTTTTCTTTAGAATTTTTCAAAATTTTACATTTTTTAAATTTTTTCTGGCGCTTGATTTGTTTATTATTTATTTACCAAACAGCTGATATACAAGTATGTACTTACCCAGCCAGCATATTTTGAAAGTTTCGAACAAAGATTCAAATATCATCCTGCAGGACAGCTTTGGTCAGGAGCGATCGGTGCTTGATAGAAACATCTTAAATTCGCAAGTCAGACAATTCTATTTACGCATTGAGGGCAAAAGGAAAAACGTTCATCGTTTTTAATATATTTTTTATATTTAAATATTAGGGCTCTTATCTCTAAATTTTTTTCATAAAAAACACAAGAAATTGTTAGACTATTGTCAAAAGTTTGTGCATGCAACACCAATATACTTGTGGTTTTTGTTCTTGCATAATAAAACTTTTGACAATAGTATAACGATTTCTTGTGTTTTTTGTGAAAAAAAGATAGATAGCAGAGCTGATATGAAAAAATGTTTGTCTATCAAAAAAAAAAAGAGTAAAGAAGAATTTTAAAAATAGAAAATTCGTTATTTAGTCACCCAAAGAGCTCCAAATGATCATAAAATGTGTTTGAAAACCAATTTTCAACTTTTTTTTGAATCTTAGAAATTAATAATCTAATCACAAAAAAGGAATGAAAATGTATTAAAATTCAAATTAAGGAAAATTCGAAATTCAATCTTAAAAATGTTGTTTGGAATAAATCTAAAACACAAATGCTTAACAGGGCATTCGTATAAGAACTGTAGTAAACTCGTAAATATATGAGATTCGTAAACTTAAGACATAACACGAATACCCTTAATATTTGTTATAACAGTTATTACTCTGCTCGGCGGTCTGTCATCTCCTAGTTGTCAAGGTTGTACACATCCCTTAATTGTGGTAAATCTAAAATTGAATTGTAATTGATAATCTGAGTTTCATGACACGGTCTTGAAGGAAATTTATATACAATGTATTGTTTGTATATTATACATAACTAATATAATAATAATACTCTACAAATGAAATTAAAATATTTGTGTTTGTTTCCGAATATTTAGAAATATCAATAATACGTAAGCATGAAAAGAATTTTTCGTTTTAAATTCTTTTCAAAGTGGAAAAAGTATTTGTTTGAGGCAGACCCCAAGAAACCCAACCTGCACAGAGCCAAAAATGCCTAATAAAATTAATAAGATTGTCTTCATGAGCGAGTTTTGTCCTGAGGGGTAGTCGAAACGACGGAAACGAAAAAAAAACTATACGCAAATCTATTTGGTTTAATGAGGAAATTCTTATTGATATTATTAAGTGCAATTTCTTCTTATTTCTTTTCGATTTCTTTTTATATGTGTTATTGATAAGAAAATCTTTTCAAGATTTCCTTAAAAATATGAAAAAAAGATGAAAAAGGAAAAACTTCTTATTTTAATAAGATGATCTTAGGGTTCCTAACAAGAAGATTTGACTTATTAATGTTTTCAAAGGGAAATCTTGCAGAAAACGAAATGATTTCTTAGGGCTCTTTTTAATAAGATGATCTTAGGGTTCCTAACAAGAAGATATGACTTATTAACTGATTTCCGCATAATTGTATGTGTTAATAAGATGATCTTAGGGTTCCTAACAAGAAGACTTGACTTATTAATATTTTCAAAGGGAAATCTTGCATCATCATCAGCAGACATCATGTAGAACAATTATACGCTGAGAAGCAGAAGTACCCGATGGCTCGATGGTAAGCACCTGTGTCCAGCATTCAATATGTGGTTAGTTCGATTCGTGGTGGAGGCAATATGGCAAGTGTGGAAGCAATGTAAGGAAGAGTGCGAGAGAAAGGCAACATAAGAAGGTAAAGGCAATACAAGAGAAATCCAAAACTGAATCGTAACTGATAATCTGAATTTCTCGAAGACAATATAAGGACTCTGAAATATAATTTTTATTTTTTTTATTTGAAATATTAAAAAGAAGATCTTCTCAATAATATGTGATTTCATCTTGAAAACATTAATAAGTCGAATCTTCTTGTTAGGAACCCTAAGAAATCAATTCATTTTCTGCAAGATTTCCCTTTGAAAACATTAATAAGTCAAATCTTCTTGTTAGGAACCCTAAGATCATCTTATTAACACATGCAATTATGCGGAAATCAGTTAATAAGTCATATCTTCTTGTTAGGAACCCTAAGATCATCTTATTAAAAAGAACCCTAAGAAATCAATTCATTTTCTGCAAGATTTCTCTTTGAAAAATTTAATACGTCAAATCTTCTTGTTAGGAACCCTAAGAAATCAATTCGTTTGCTGCAAGATTTCTCTTTGAAAACATTAATAAGTCAAATCTTCTTGCTAGGAACCCTAAGAAATCGGTTTGTTTTTTGCAAGATTTCCCTTTGTAAACATTAATAAGATTTTCTCTTCAAATTTAAAAAGAACTTCTTCTTGAAGAAAATCTATAGAGATATCATATGACTTTTGTTCTATTTTGGGGGGTTTCAGGAAATAATCAGTGAAATGGCTATGTTTTTTAAAGTTCTTAAGAGAAAAATAAACTAATCTAATCTAATCTTGGCTTGCGTCATAATGGCGCTTAACCGCCTAGGCGATTTTGGCCGTTTCGTATCAAAGCACGCCAGTCATTCCTTTTTAGCGATAACTGACGCCAATTGGAAACCCCAAGGGAGTTCAAGTCATCCTCCACCTGTTGTTTCCATCTCAGTCGAGGTCTCCCCCTTCCTCTGCTGCCGAATTCGGGTGTCGATAGGAAAACTTTCTGTGCTGGTGCTTCTTTGTCCATTCTCATAACATGACCCAGCCAGCGGAGCTTTTGGGCTTTAATCCGCTGAACTATGGTCAGGTCTGCGTAAAGCTCGTACAGCTCATCGTTAAAAAAATAAACTCCAAAAAGAAAAAAGATAGTCATTTAGCTAATTTTTTCAGGTAAAGTGCCAAAAATTGTGATTTTTTTTAATTTTTTGTATGGGGGCCCCATAAATTTTTTAGGGGGTGTGCCACGGGCATGGTTGGGTCGGCCCTACAAAGTTAGTGGGGATCGGTCATACATTTAAACACGATTGGGGCACTCTAAATGGGTCAACATAGCATTTTTCAAACTTTGGCGCTCAAAGCCAAAAGTACAAAGTCGGGACATCAGAATTGGTTTAAGAGGTATGCTTCCTTCGGCAAAGTACCTTTTTTGATCCCTATAATTCGAGTTTCCTTGTCACTTGGGTGATTTTCAAATCGACCCGTCTTCTTACACATAGTACCCCTGTAGGGCGGCTGAGACTAAAAAATTTGATTTTGGATTTTGCGATAACCGTTGAGAATTTCAAAATCGATAGATAAAAAGATTTTTTGTGGTTTGTTTCAACGAAAACTCTGAAAAAAAGGTTTTTTGGCCTTAAATTCAGATTTTGTGTGTTACAAATCTTTTGAAGGGTGTTTCGTGTATATCTCAACGAGATGAACAATCTCCTTTAGGTCGCTTTAAAAGTGTATTCAATTTTGTTTTTTTGTAGCACTGTGTAATCACCACTTTAAGCAACAGACAATTACGCTCCCATTTACCAAGGCACTCATACGAGTATATCAAATCGTGGGTTACTGATTTAGTTCTAATCTTACCTTGGTAATGCACTGCTTGGTACTTCTAAACTTGTTGGAGGATCAGTTCCAGTTGCCGTATGACAGCTGTACTCTAACTTGTCGTTCCCGCTAGCACGTACGTTGCAAGTTCCACCTTCCAAACTATTTACAGGAGTACCTCCTGCATGAGCTAGTGATTTATGAGGAGCATTGTATAAGTAATCTCCATTGGACTTAGAGGTGGCGGGCGTAGTCTCGGAGTTGCTGGCTTCAAAATTAACATTAGCCTGGGAAGTTGAAGTAGAGGAGACTGCAGGTACAACGCGTCCTTTAGGTTGTGCAAAGGACACGGGGTCATCATCACAATCTTCTTCACTAGAGCTTGGATCGATCATGTTTGAATCAGAATTTTAACGATAAGCTTTAAAAACGATCTTCTTTCTAAGCTTCGGCGAGGTGATACAATTATATCTTAGATTACCCTGAAAAAACGAGAGAGAAAGGTGTTAAGTACACTAACCACCAGATCTGAAAGAGAGTATCACAAGAGCTCTAGACCATCTTCAAGACCATAATAAATAAAGTCAAGGAACTTTAACTTTTTTGAAGCGTTGCCCTTTTTTCTCATTTGGGTGAGAAGCGCACATCCTCCTTCATCATTGTTTTCTAGAGGGGCGGATCCAGGAAATTATTTCGGGGGGTTTTCTAAAAATATATTTTTATAGGCCCGTAGTAATAGTCAAATTTAAACATGATCTTAAGTTAGTTAAAGCTTTTTGAAACAACAGGTGCTATCTGTCAAAAATGCTTTAACTTACTTAAAATCATGTTTAGTTTTGATTAATGGTGATTTCGTTTCATCAAAAAAATGCGCATTTTTTTTACACTCTTCAATTTTAAGTTTTCGTTTGCAAAATGAAGGTAAAACGTCAAACATTATACGTTTACTTTTCCTATAAATGTAGACTTCAGGAGTGTAAAAAACAGGGTAGCTGGTTGCACTGAAAATCAGCTGACGAAAATTTTATTTGACAGATAAATTGGGTGAAATAAGTTGGATTTTGCAATAACAATTAAATATGGGTGATAAGCAAAACCTAAGTATCCATGCACATAGCGTAGCAAACAATGCAGTGTTTTTTGTCCGTTTTATCGATAGCAGGTTCGTGAATAACGGGTACACTTTTATCGCACTTTTACAGTGTTCTGTGCAAAGGTGTAAATATGTTCAACGTGCACGTGTACACTTTTTTCGATGAAACGAAATCAGCATATGACTACGGGCCATTGTATTGATAAAATCGTGTTTAACTTCCCTGCAAAAATCGTTGGATCATGTGTTCCAATTTCGTGATATTGGAGTACTCCAATAGTAATCCTTTGTATACCTCATCAGACCACCTTCAGTTTTTTGAAAGCCGGCAATGGCCTTATGCGTGTTGTTACACTTAACATCCATACTGACGCGATCCATGAATGTTACATCCGTACTGAACGTTTAGCATGAAACATTCTTGGAACGTGATTCATATCACAAAATATTTGGAAATTTTGAAAACCAGATGTTTCATCCATGGATGTTACATCCGTATTGAACGTTTAGCACCTATTTGTGATCGATCTGCGATCCATCAGTGCGATTTGTGCTTTCGGCAGAGCGGATATATTATTTACTACTCCATTGCATTCTTTTTACTTATTTTTTATTAAAAAAGATAATAATATATAATTTTTTGGGTAAATCATATAATTAACAGTTTAAAAAATACTGAAATATGGATGTTACATCCATGGATGTATCAATCCATATCGATCGTTTCTGCTCCAGCAGCTTTGATTTAATGTTTTTGAATAAAAAAGATAGTAATATGCCTGTTTTGAATTTTTTGGTTTAATTTATTTAAACATTTTAAGCCAAAAAGCATAAAAATTACTAACATCCATATTGAACGTGTAGCGTCAATTTGTGATCCATCAACCCATCGATATGAATCGCGATCGATAGATGTTCAATATGGATGTAATGTGTGACATCACTCTATCGACAAAAACCACGACACGATCGTGCTTCAACAGAGTTGCCATGAAGCAAATTAATTGTTTATTAAAAAATCAAACAGAAAATTAGTAACATCAGAAGAGCAAATGTAGCCACCTTTGCATGGATGCAGGTAAAAAAAATAATAAACACTAGTATATCCCGTGGTCGAAATTCGACCAATTTAAAATGGTTGAATTTATTCAAACATGTGATCAACTTTCTGTCAATAGCTGCCTTTAGGCCCGTGGCCGAACCTCGACCAACTTAAATGTATATATTCAAAACTCATCTATAGGCAAAATGAGGCCATCAAAGAATTAAAAAAATAGTGGCTGTTATTATATAATAAAAATATTAAATTACAGCAGCCCTTTCCAAAATTATTTATGGCAAATGCCATGCAAATTTTTGGATTTCGAGATTTTATGTTGCACTTGAATAATCGGATGATGAGATTGTGCTTAACAAATAGCCACTAATTTATGCGATCGTTTTGAGCAGGTGAAGAACAAAAAATATTAGGTTGAAAATTAAGTAAATTGTAATAGTTAAGATTAAAGGTTTTTTAATATAAAAAAACATAATTCAAGAAAAAAAAGGAATATTCCTTAACCGGGTCTTGCACCTGTGCACACCGTATTACATACGCTCACCGCCGCGCCATTGCCTTATGCACAAAGCAGTTATCAAATTCTGCAATTAGGCTTTATGAGAATCAGAATTTTAAAAATTAACAATATACCAACAACAAAGTTAGACTATTAATATAAATAATGGACCCAAGTACTCAATGAGCGAGGGAGTGAAAATTATTTCTCCAATAATAGGAGGAGCTTATTGAGTGAAAGAATGAAATTTATTTTGTAGAAATATGAGTTCTATTTATAGAAATTTATTATACATGGCTTCTTTTCATCTTTTTAGTGTTGGTAAATTACAAATGCTGGTTAGGGCAAATCTAGGCTTTTGCAAAAACAGTTAAAGGTTTTTCTAGCTTTTTTTCTTTATCCATAACTTAGCAATATTTAGAAGGCATTTTAAATTGATTTTTGATTTGATTTAAAAAAAAAAATGTATTCAAAGTGGTAAAATCGGCCAAAATCTAGCCTTTTGCAAAAACTTAAAAAATATATATAACTTAAAAAATATTTAAAAAGACATTTTTGATTTGATTTTTGAAAAAAAATTGTACGTATATTGATTTAAAAAAAAATTACTCAAAAGTGGTGAAACCGGGCAAAATGTAGCATTTTGCAAAAATAGTTTGAGGGTTTTCTAGCTTTTTTCATTAACCATAACTTACAAATATTTAAAAAGACATTTTATATTGTTTTTTTTTTTTTTAATTTTATTCAAAAGTGGTCAAATTTTGTCTAGACTTGTTTGGTGTTCGGGTTGTAAATCTGGATAAATAGAAATGAGTTGTTGTCTTTAGTAATATTTTAGTTGACCTCTAACTACTTCGTTTAGTAAGCTCTTATTATTCAAAATTTGTATGAAAATGTCATTTTAAAAGGCAGGGTATGTTTAAAAAAAAATTAATTCTTGGAAAAACTTACCAAAAAACCCAAATTGTATAAGCGGTTATCTCATTTCTATATTGGGTGGTATGTATGTATATTTATGAAAATATTCGCAGTAAGTTTTTTTCCGAAAAAAGTATCACAAATATAAAAATATGTCTTATGGAAATTTAATGAGCTTATAAAAAATCAAGATTAGAAATACTATACCTAACGATGTTTTAAAAAAGACAAAAAACTATTTTCAATGAAAAAAAATTGTAGCCCAGAGCTACAACAGTTCGCTCGTTATCCGATGCGCTAACCACTGCTCTACTGCTTTATCTACGAATTCATTGTCAAATCACCAATTCAAGCTGTATGGGTACGGTGACCATAAATTTTTTTTCAAAAACAGAACTCTTTTTACTTAAGGCTTGGTCTTGCCTTCACGTGTTTTTAAATCTTTTTAGGGGGGGGGGGGGGGGGGGGGAATTACAAATTCTGGTTAGGTCCAAAAAAGTTTGAGGATTTTCTAGATTTTTTCTTTAACCATAACTTGGCAATATTTAAGACACTTTATATGGATTTTTTATTTGATTTAAAGAAAAAATATATATTGATTTTTCTATTCAATTTGGTCTAGACTTGTTTGGGGCTCGGGTTGCAAATCTGCCCTTTTAAAAGTTAATACATATGTACATATGAATAGAAATCAGTTGTTGCCTTCAGTAAAATTAAAGACGACCGCTAACCACTTGATTTAGTTCAAAATTTAAGTACGTATTAAATATATTGTCGATTTTTATATTTTAAATAGGGAGTCTATCAGCAACTTTGTCTCAAACGGTAGAAATCACTAAAATTTATAGAAGTAATCTACCGAAGTCCGATAAATAGACTACTGTGTTTGAAAAAAAGGGTATGGGTTTAAACTTGGCAAATATTTATATGTAAAATTTGTTAGCCTATTAATATAATAGATGTTTAGATATAACAAGACATAATAAAAAGAACCACAGCCTCGCTCGGAAACGAGCTCAAAAGAAATAGAGTACTCTCGATTTATGCAGGGTTGTCGAATATACAGCAATAATGATCATTTTACAATTTTGCTGGATTGAGTTATTATCTTTTATATTAATACGCTAACACATTTTTCATACAAACAATTAACAAGCTAAATCATCATCATTTATTGGCGCTTAACCGCCTAAGCGATTTTGGCCGTTTCGTATCAAAGCACGCCAGTCATTCCTTTTTAGCGATAACCGACGCCAATTGGAAACCCCAAGGGAGTTCAAGTCATCCTCCACCTGTTGTTTTCATCTCAGTCGAGGCCTCCCCCTTCCTCTGCTGCCGAATTCAGGCGACGATAGGAAAACTTTCTGTGCTGGAGCTTCTTTGTCCATTCGCATAACATGGCCCAGCCAGCGGAGTCTTTGGGCTTTAATTCGCTGGACTATAGTCAGATCTGCGTAGAGCTCGTACAGCTCATCGTTAAATTTCCTTCTATACTCGCCGTTGGCATCACGGGAAGGACCATAAATCTTCCGGAGAACTTTTCTCTCAAATACTCCAAGGGCCATCTCATCTTCTCTTGACATTCTCCATGAATCTGAGCCATACATCAGGACAGGTATGATGAGAGACTTATAGAGCGTGATCTTTGTTCTTCGAGAGAGGACTTTACTTCTCAATTGCCTACTCAGTCCAAAGTAGCACTTGTTGGCAAGAGTGATTCTCCGCTGGATTTCTAGACTGATATTATTTTCGGTGTTGATACTGGTTCCCAAATAGACGAAGTCCCTCACAGTTTCAAATTTGTAACTATCAACAGTGACATGGCTGCCAAGGAGCAGGTGCGCCGATTCTTTCTTTGATGACAGCAAATACTTCGTCTTGTCCTCGTTCACGGCAAGACCCACTTTTTTCGCTTCCTTATCCAGTCCAGAGAAGGCAGCGCTTACGGCGCGGTTGTTAAGGCCAATGATATCAATATCATCGGCATACGCCAGCAATTGCACGCTCTTGTAAAAGATTGTACCATTGCGGTTTAGCTCTGCTACTCGAATTATCTTCTCCAGCATCAGATTGAAGAAATCTGAAGCCTCGTTTGGTTTCAAATGGCTCAGAGAGGTCCTTCCCGATTCTGACGGAGCTGTTGGTATTGCTCAAGGTCATTTGACAAAGCCGTATAAGCTTTGCAGGGAAGTCAAATTCAGACATGGCGGCATACAGGCAACTCCTTTTTACGCTGTCAAAAGCGGCTTTAAAATCGACAAAGAGATGGTGAGTGTCCATTCTCTTATCATGGGTCTTCTCCAGGATTTGGCGTATCGTGAAAATCTGGTCGATGGTAGACTTACCAGGTCTAAAGCCACACTGATAAGGTCCAATCAGTTTGTCTACGATGGGCTTCAGCCTTTCACACAACACGCTAGAAAGAACCTTATATGCGATATTAAGAAGACTAATTCCGCGGTAGTTGGTGCAGTTAGCGGGATCGCCTTTCTTGTGGATTGGGCAAAGCACACTTAAATTCCAATCCGGAGGCATGCATTCGTCTGACCATATTCTGCATAAGAGCTGATGCATGCTTTTTACCAGCTCTTCGCCTCCGTGTTTGAACAGCTCGGCGGGTAGTCCGTCTTTTCCAGGCGCTTTGTTGTTTTTGAGCCGGGATATAGCTATCCTCACTTCATCATAGTCAGGTGGTGGGACGACTTTTCCATCGTCAGGGATTGGGGTATCGGGTTCGACTCTCCCTTGCAATTTAGCAGTGAGGAGAAGTGCTCCCTCCATAATTTAAGTACACTTTGTACGTCGGTTACCAGGTCGCCATTATTGTCCTTACAGGAGCTTGCCCCGGTCTTAAAACCTTCCGTCATCCGCCGGATCTTTTCATAGAATTTTCGGGCATCATTCCTGTCAGCCAGCATCTCAAGCTCCTCACACTCACACCTTTCGGCCTCACTTTTCTTTTTTCTGAAAAGGCGTCCCTCTTCCTTCTTTGCCTCACGATATTGTTGCCATACACTGCGGGTTGCGCCCGTTCGCAACGTCTCCTTGTAGGCAGCGTCCTTTTTTTCGAGGCAGTTTTGCATTCCTCATCGTACCAGTTGTTCTTGCGGGCTCGCTGGAACCCTATAGTGGCCTCAGCGGCGGTACGCAATGAGTGAGAGATATGCTTCCATTGCTCGGTTACACCGTTAGGTCGAGGATTGCCCTCTGCTAGCAGGTGTGAGAGTCGAGTTGTGAAATTATCCGCTGCCTGTGTCATGCTTTGTGTCAAACTTTCCTTCCGTTACTGTGCGCACTACGTTGCACAGAGGCGTGTGCGTATCTTGGCTGCGACAAGATAATGGTCAGAGTCAATATTGAGACCACGCAGTGTACGCACGTCCAGAACGGTGGAGCTATGTCTGCCGTCAATCAAGACATGATCAATCTGGTTTCTAGTTCTTTGATCAGGGGACAGCCATGTATTCACTTATGCTGGAACCTTGTACTACTGATGACCATATTGCGAGCAGCGGCGAAATCAATCAACCTAGTGCCGTTGGGGGATGTTATATCATGGAGACTAAATTTTCCAACTGTTGGACCAAAGACTCCTTCCTTGCCCACCTTCGCATTAAAGTCGCCGAGCACGATTTTGATATCATGTTGGGGGCAGCGATCATAAGTCTGTTCAAGTTTATCGTAGAAGGAGTTCTTCTCTGCGTCGTCCGTCTCCTCAGTTATGTTGAAAAACCTCGCCTTGATGCGGATCGCAGCGAGACGCTCGTTCACAGGAGTGAACGCTAATACTTGGCGGCGAAGTCTCTTTCCCACAACGAATCCTACACCACGCGCTTTGCCGCGAGTCGGGCCACTGTAGTATACGTCACAAGGACCGATGGTCGTCTTTCCTTGTCCCGTCCATCGCATTTCCTGCAGGGCGGTGATGTCGGCCTTTGCGCCTACGAGGACATCAACCAGTCGGGCAGCGGTACCGTCCCTTGAAAGGGTCCGGACATTCCCGGTACATGCCCTAATATCCAAATCGTTATGCCTTATTCGTTTTGCCGGGTCGTCAACATTAAAGGGGGTTCTCATCCGAGGCTTTGCATTTGTTTTCATTGGAATTAAGTTTTTTACGTCGCGGGTCCCAAACCCAGCGCACAACCCGTTTCGGGGTTTTGGAAAATATTTACACATTTATATAGCGAGCCGCTTGCTTCAAGACAGACGCCCGCTTGCAGCCGCACCTCATGGTGAACAGACACTACGCAAAAACCTCGGTGAGCCCTTATAGCATTACTGTTCAGTTTAACTGTAGTAAGCGAATAAAGTTTTGTCATGCAGCTTGGTTATCTGACAATCAATTTGTACATAGAGCGATAGACCAGTGGGAAGCATCTCGGGTAGTGGGCGATCGGTTGATGGTTCGAACACGGCTACAGCTTTCGGCAAATTTTTTTTTTTTTTTTGTTATTGAAAATAGTTTTTATTTTTTTAATATATAAATATTTCTTATCTTTACTTTTTTAAATTTTTATAAACCATATTTTTATGTTTCTGATCTATATTTTCAAAAAAAAAAAATATATGCTGAGTGAACAATTGAGATGCTGGCGGATCAGCAAAGGCTCGTAAGCAACTCAGTTGTGATTTGGTGGAATAAAACGGGGAAAACACAAGAAATTCGTTGTTAGCGAATAGCAAGGTGGTGTTTAATGGCAGATAAATTCCAAGGTACAATTCACTTACGTATTATATTGACGTGGCTGAGATCTCCGGAACGAAGTGGACTGCTTGATGGCTGGTTGGAAAAAAGCCCGTTGTCCAATCGAGGACTACCGTTCAGCCGCGAAACTGGCCTCCGGTTTTAAGGGGAATTTTACCAATACAATCGCACCAACATATACGTGCAGGTGTGCTGACAAAACACGCATACACACGCACCCGCATATATGTGGGTGGGATGGTATTGGTAACTTATCGAAAGTGGGGGCGAGACATTAGAGTGGCCCGAATGCTAAGAATTTAGGCATCAGGCCTAAACATGCCGGCCCCCTTGCGGTACGCAATGTCCTTTCGTCCGGGGATCTCTGGCCACGACGTTTCTTAAACTAGGTCCTTAATTCTTTAGTGTAGCGGGTCCAATTCCAGGGTCGGAGTCCCCTTGCCTTCGTCGTCTCACCTATAGCTAAAATAAAAGGGGAGAGAAGACTGAAATTATGTAAATGGCATATACTTCTTGCCGTGATTATTATTTTTATTTTGAAAGGTAGAAACATAGTTGAAGCAAAAAGATATTTTTACAAGTGATATTAAACTATGCTGAAATATTGGCGATGCCCGAAAGTATCTATCCAAAAATCGTGCTTTGGGCCAGCAACGATCCGAAAGACGGCGGTAAGGTGCCTCGGGGTCACTATCTCGGCATAAATGTCGCCGCCGAGTACGAGGCGGATGGGCGTAGATCCGAAGAAGTGTGGATCGGCGAGCCGTATGTGCTCGTACGGCATGGCGATGGCGGGGTCCACACTCCGGGACGGGCTGACGCGTCGTAATTTCCGAAGACACAATGCGTGGGTGGTCACACTTGTGGTGCGTCCGTGCTTCCCACGAAGTCGAAGAAAGCAGCCATGCTCCCCGCCAATCGTTTTTGTGGGCAGCGCTAGGTCCTGCGCCAGACTGCGGTCGATCGTTGTGCGGGGAGAGCACGCATCAATGATTGCGCGAATGAGGTGCAATCGCCCCCCGGCTTCCACCTTCACGATTGCAGTTGGTGCGATGGAGATCATGGGCCGTAGCATGGGGCTCATTAACGAATGCGCTGAGATGAGGCTGTTTCGAAAGGCCCTGGTTGATGGTAGCTGGCGTGGCCGGATGGCCAGTCGACGCTGTTGTAAGTGCTTCCACGTTGATCCACGTCTGCGGCTTTTAGCGGTGTAGTGTTGTCGTCGTGACGGTTGAGAAACCCCTACGTCTCTGTCGTGTTGCTGTCGTCGCTCGTGGGCTAGTGAGGGTCGGATTGGCCGTGGTTCCGATCCCCTACTCGCCGGCCGGAAAGGCCGTGTTTCCGGTCCGGGCTCGGTGATATCGCGTACCTCCGTGGGAATGGCTGACTCGGAGGCATGGATGGAAAGAGCTCCGTCCAGACTCGCCTCCCCCACCTGCTGTGCCCAGCTTTTTACACGGTTGTACTCCTCTTCCTCCTCCTCGACCTGTTCTGCCCAACTCTTATAATTCGCCGGTTGACGAGAAGGATCTTCCATTGGGAAGTGTAGGGTGGTGTGATGTTTACCACCACATCGTCGGCACCTGGCATCACTAGTGCAGTCCCTAACGCGATGCACCATGGACGGACAGTTATCGCAATAGTCCTGTTGTATTATTTCGCGTTGGCGCTCAAGTGGTGACATCGCGCGATAAATGGCGCATAGACGAAGTGGGTGTCTTCCGTCGCATAGATGGCATGGTTTAGGGTAACGAGCGGCCTGACGTTCGGCCTTCCTGCGTAATGAGGTATAGCGAGTCATGCTGTTGGGGAGAAATAAAACAGATAGGTTGGTCGGGGCTAATATTGAGGCCGGTAGAATACGTGCGAATGGGGTGAAGAGTCGGAGGGACGTGGCTTGGCTGAAGGGAGTATCCTGCTACATAAACTAGTAGGCCGTGACATGTGTCATAACCTAATGGTTTGAGTGTTGTTGGTGCTCATACCAACAAATTTCCTGCCCCCGACAACAAAACAAAAAATCAAAAAATCTAATCAGTACAACGCTAATCAGTACTTCAAATTGCCCTTGTTAAGCAAGTCGTGTGACCGGGTTTATCACTACCCGTTTTACTCACCACGACATCACTGTCGAGTTTTTGGGCCATGTAAGAAATACGGCGGGTGCGCGAACATACCTAACAGCTGACGTTTGGCACATTTTCATTCTTAATTTGCGAACAAAGGGAATGAAATGTATGAATTGCGAATTGCTTCATTCATTTCCGTTTTTTATTGTACGCGTACGCACGAGGAGCAGTAAATACCGTAAGTATTTCTTGAGTATGTATATTTGGTTTTGTTATAATTTTTGTTAATGGAATCGTCTTTTTATTTTCATTGCAGATGGCGAACCCTGGACACCTGAGTAGTGGAGGTACAATTCCTGACGCAACGGAATTGCAGGGGTTTTCACCCCTAACCCCATTTTGGGTCATATTGCCGGCGTTGGTTGTTGGTTTTGCATTTGGAGCTGCTGCATGCTCACCGGACGGGCGTTTCATTTTATATCCAACAGGGCATACAGGATCTGCCGAGCTAATTATGGTTTGTACACACAATACGTTGTTTGAATAACGAACAGTCTAATGTGAATGTTTCATATTCACCACCTTCTCCACAAACGTTTAAGCCATACTTATCACGCATTTTGATTAAATGTGGTTGTATTTCGCGCAACGATTTGCCTAAATAACGATCAGGAACTAAACCTAATGCAGCTACCTTTATGATAATGGCGTGAACTTGGCAATCAATCATTTCCTGCAATAATTCGGTCTGATCTCTCCTCCATAGATAAGCCAGCGATACTAAATTAAGGCGACTACACACATTTTCCACACGAACTCTCTGGTAGTCGGAAAGTGTCGCCCCAACTGCAACTGCCTCAACTTGTAACTCATTCTTACATAGCTCAAGCAGACTAAATAAATCCTCTACCTCATCATCGTCTGTCGGTACATAATGTTTTCCAGTTTGTGTACTTTTGCCTTTTGTTTCTTGCCTATACAGAGGCAAACCCATTGCTTCGGCCAGGATTTCAATTCCCATGTGTCCAACAGTTTGGTACATATAACTATCGAGTTCATCTCGGTCTTTAGGATGCAGATTGGCAAGTGCGACAATTTCATGCCCTTCAGCGACACACTGTATCATATTATAGCAGCTGTCTTTTCCGCCGCTGACCATGGCAACCACCCTCATGATTTCTCTGTTATAGTCCTTTAAATTGATCTTCAATACGTGTAATTGTTTTTTTTTTTTTTTTTTTCTTGGACACAAGCCGTCTCCTATTCATTTCTTATTTTTTTTTTGTTTCGTCATTTCGGTAATGGTTTATCTTTTACGGCATTATGGAACGTACAGCATCAATTATCTAATTCCAGTTGGAAAACTCTTATCCCTATTAAACCATTAGCCAAATGAGAACTAAAGGAGATTCACTTATAGCGCAGTGCAATGTAAAATCGATTTAATATTTTTTTTTTGTACATGAAAAGCTTTTATGCAAATTTAATTTTAATTTTTTGCAGATTTAATCACGTCACTTTATGTGGTTATGTTGACATTTTAATAATGTACATAAAATATGTATATAATGAAAACCCGCTACTTATATACTGCATAATTAGCAACAATTTTCAATAAGCTTATAATTGATGTACATATGTATCTTTCCCCATTGTATTTTCATTTTAAATTTTCTTATCTCTCACTTCACAATCAAAATAAATGATTTAATATCATATCCTTTCCGTATGAACGATTTGATTTGTTCGTAAGGCTATGTTTAGGGGTCTGTAGCCGATGGGTTCGCCCATCCGCGTTAGGCTTTCTGTTGCCGACGAGTTCGCCCGTCCGCGTTAGGCTTTCTGTTGCCGACGGGTTCGCCCGTCCGCGTTAGGCTTTCTGTTGCCGACGGGTTCGCCTGTCCGCGTTAGGGCTTCTAATACTCACTGGGTGTAAGCGAGGACTTTGGGGTAAGGTGGGGACAAAGGACTTTAAGAATTGAATAGGGATTGCGGTAGCGTTGAGGGGCGGATTACGTTGATGCGTAGGGCAAGAACTAATCCGTTTGAGCCAGGTCACCCCTTCCCTTCCAACGCTCCCTCTTCTCACGCACATCATTCGCCCTCGGAGCTTCGGTAGATCGCACCCCTAATGGGAGACTCGGATATTCGAGCCCAGGGGTGTGTAAGTTTGTTGACGAACATGTCCTCAACGGGAGACTCATACGATGAGCCCGATGGCCAAATGTACCGGCAAAGTGAAACCAGTGCAAAGAAATAGGATGCCGTGACAGCCATCAACGGGAGACTCACGTAAAGAGCCCGAGGGTTTTGTCAGGTAGTTTTGAAGCTCTGAGGGGGAAACACGGTGAAGCGGGGCACGGGAAAGCAGAGGCGGAGCTATGGCTTGACAGGCTAGTTAGTAGTTGGTCACCCCGTGGGTTTGTTGGGCCACATTATCTTTGTCCAAGGTCTTATATTTGAAGAAAGAAAAGGCTTTCTGAAAGTTCTATGAACATTTGCATTTCCGATTTCGAGTCACGGGGAATATAGTGGTATATTAAAACCAAGGTGATAGTTCGGTAGTTAATGTTTGATCAGACAACGGTTACTTTTTAAACTAAGGAGATTGAAATGAAAATTTAGAAAAATCTGACATTTGGAAAAATTGAAGCTGGTGGTTGGGAGCGGGTAAGGGGTAAATGTGATGAGTTGGAGGATTAAGATGAGGCGGTTGGCCTCGCGTCATCCGTCTCCTCAGCGGGTAACAGGATCAGCTTGACCAGCGGTCTTCTGACCTGGCCCTTTTCCGTAATGAGGTCAACGACACGTACTCGGTTATCTTCGCCGGGGTGTACATTGATAACTCTCCCTAACCTCCATTCGTTCGGGGGTAAGTTGTCCTCTTTGAGGACGACGAGATCTCCCACCTTCATATTTTGTTTCGAGTGTTTCCATTTCACCCGCTTTTGAAGTTCGCAGAGGTATTCCACTTTCCATCGCCTACAGAAGGTATGATGTAGTGCCTTAAGCTTCTACCACTTGTTGATCAGGGAAGCCCGGCTCTCGCTCACATCCGGTTCTGGTGGGGCCATAAGATGGCCGCCGGTGAGGAAATGCCCCGGAGTGAGCGGCTCAAGGTCCGTTGGTTCGTTTGACGACGGGCTGAGTGGTCGCGAGTTAAGGCATGCCTCAATTCGGCATAAAAGGGTGTGGAATTCTTCGAACGTGAATTTGTGTGGTGAGGCTATCTTCTTGAAGTGGCTTTTGAAGCTCTTCACTCCTGCCTCCCACAGCCCTCCCATATGTGGGGCGCCGGCGGGAATAAAATGCCAGGCCAATTCTTGATGGCTGTATTTCGAGATGGCTTGGTCCCGGGCTTCCGACAGAAATTTTTTAACTTCGGATCGTAAGGATCGTGAGGCTCCGACAAAGTTGGTCCCATTGTCGGAGTAAACATTTTTTGGGCATCCTCTTCTAGCGATAAACCGAGAAAAGGCTGCTAGGAAGGAAGGGGTACTTAGATCACTAGTGGCTTCTAGATGGATCGCCTTGGTAGTGAAACAGATGAAAAGGCATACGTAGCCCTTCGAGATCCGACACCCCCTACCTCGGTAATTTGCGATGTCGAAGGGTCCTGCAAAATCTACTCCGGTGGTCGTAAATGCACGGCTGAAGGTAGTGCGTTCGCTGGGAAGGGTCCCCATTAATTGGGTCTGTGCGCGATTTCGATAAATGGTACAGATTTTGCATTTGTGGATTATGGCCCTAATCATGGTTTTAACGTTGGGAATCCAGTACTGAGTGCGAATAAGGCGCAGCATGAGCTGATTTTCTCCGTGCACGGATATCCGATGGATGAAAGAAACTATCAGACGAGATAACCTGCAGCTGTACGGGAGAATAATTGGGTGACGCTCATTATAGGCTAAGTCCTTTGACGCTCCTAAACGACCCCCTGTCCAAATTATATCGTTTTCATCGATATACGGGTTCAGTGGCAGAATTTCACTTTTCCTATCAATGGGTTCCCTGTTTTTCATGTTTAGATATTCTTGACCGTAGTACCGTTTTTGACTGATTTCTATCAGAAGCTGAGTCGTCGCCTTGATTTCATCGGCTGAGATGAGGCACGAGTTTTCCCTAAAGGATGCTTTTGTGTGAGGCTGGGTATTTAAAATAAATCTCCTAACATAAGATAGCACCCGCAGGGCTCTGGATAGATCGGAAAAACGGTCAAGAACATCCTCATGATTCGTGTTGGTTACTGCATATGTCTGGCCTCTTTTTTCTTCTATGGATGTATGGAAGTCGCATTCTTGTGATGGCCATTCAGAACTGTCTTCTTGCAGCCAAGAAGGTCCCTGCCACCACAACGAGTTGTTAACCAATTCCGAAGCAGGAAGACCTCGACTGCCTAAATCTGCGGGATTCGATTCCGAGTTTACATGCAGCCAGTCTTTTGTACCGACCATGTCGATGATCTTTGTAATGCGATGTGCGACAAAGGTCGACCAGGAGCAGGGTGGTTTCTTTATCCATGCAAGTACGATAGTAGAATCCGTCCATAAGTATTGTCTTACTGGTCCTATTCTTATGTTGGTGATGATTGACTCCATGATTTCTGCGAGAAGTACTGCCCCGCAAAGTTCCAACCGCGGCAGCGATATGGTTTTGACCGGAGCCACTCGAGTCTTAGATAGCAGAAGATGGGTGAATATTTTGTCCTTCCGTTGGACGCGCATATAGACTGCGGCTGCATAAGCTTTCTCCGACGCGTCACAAAACCCTTGGATCTCGAAGTTGGCTTCTGGGGAAAAATTTACCCATCTGGGGATCCGGATGTTATCGATTGCCTGATAGTGTTGGATGAAATCCGTCCATCGTTCGAGAGTCGCTGGCGAAACTGGATCATCCCAATCGGTGCCTTCCAACCATATACTCTGCATGAGTATCTTTGCCGTGATTACCATTGGTGCTAGCCACCCTAGGGGGTCGAAAAGTTTAGCTATAGCAGACAGTATGGCTCTTTTCGTAAGCTTTAGCGAATTCTCCAGTGTGCCTGCTTTAAAGTAGAAAAGGTCGGAGTGGGCATTCCATCGTATGCCCAATGCCTTCACCATGCTGGTATCCTCGAAAGCTAGGAAGTCCTCACTGAGAAGATCCGACTTCGGGATATCTTGGAGTATCTCCTTCGCATTGGACGTCCATTTTCTGAGTGGGAAGCCTGCTGATTGCAGCACTTGGAGAATTTCGTCTCTTGCTTTGATAGTGGATAGTCCCACCCGCTAAGACGTCGTCGACGTACATACCTTCTCGCAGTATGGTGGATGCAGTTGGGTGTGCATTTTCTACATCATCTGCGAGTTGTAGGAGGGTTCTTATCGCAAGGTATGGCGCGCAATTAATTCCGAATGTGACAGTCTTAAGTTCATAAAGACCTGTTGGCTCGTTTGGAGACGTTCGGTACACAATTCGTTGGAATTTGGTGTCGTTTTGGTTGACCCAAATTTGCCTGTACATCTTTTCGATGTCACTATTAAACAGGAAGCGGTATAATCTCCAACGCAGTATTAAGATGGCCAAATCTGCCTGGAGCACTGGCCCTGGGAGGAGTACATCCATTAAGCTGATGCCATTTGCTGTTGGACTGGAGGCATTAAAGACGACGCGGCCTTTCGTGGTGAGACTTTCTGCTTCTACCACAGCATGATGAGGTAAAAAGTAACTATTAGGATCATCTGCCACTACTTTTTGCTTTATCTTTTGCATGTGTCCTAGCGTTTCGTATTCGGATAAAACTCTGATATATTCCTTACCTAACGACAGATCTTTGAACAACCTTGTTTCATTGCGAAAAAATTGTGAGCATGCTCGCTTGAGAGATCCCCCTAAACTCATTGTTTCTGGAAACTCTTGTCTAAACGGAAGTGAGACTATATATTTCCCCTCTTTAGTCCTCCTAGTTGTTTCCTGGTACAATTTTTCGCAATACTTATCATCTTCCGTTGTATGTTTGGATTTTGGCAAATTCTCCAATTCCCAGAATGCCGTAAGTTGTCTATCCAGCGCTACTTCGCTGTGAAAGGACACGATTTTGCTGGTTGGATGCGGTGCGTCAGTGCGACCGGTGAGTATCCATCCAAAGACTGTTTCTTGGGCTAGAAGGGTACCGGGTGCATTTTTTCGCATTCCGCCTAATAGAATTTGCGGATATATATCTCCACCCAAAATCAGGTCGACCTCCTCATTCATGTAAAACCTTTGGTCTGCTAAAACTAAGTCCGGAAGCGCCTCCATAGTCATGGCATTGATATGGCAGGATGGTAGATTTCCCGTTAGTTTACTTAAAATGAGTACCGATGTTGTCAAGCGGAAGCCTTGATCTACTGGCGATCGTAGTTCAATGTTGGTTGCTTCTTTCACTTGAGCTGTTACTGCGTTAGTTATGCCTGAAACTTGGGCATTAACTTTCTTCGTTGGCAGGCTGATTCGTTTTTTGAGTCTTTCCGTCATGAAGGAACATTCCGACCCCGAATCGATCAGTGCTCTGGCTGGGAACTCGGTACCATGATGGTATATATTAACGCGAGCTGTCCCTAGCAGCACACCTGAGCTCGAGTTCGTATGACAGGAGTTTATATTTCGTCTCTCTGTCGAACTCTGATTGCCCGTTTCCCGTCTCGTTTCTGCTTCCTTGGACGTTGAAACGGTATTGTCGTTCCAGTGCTGAGACGGGCGATGGGTTGCCTTTGGCTGAAAGTTCTCTACATGAAGCAGCGTGTGATGTCGAGAGTTGCATGTGATGCAGTTGTAAATGCTTGGGCATTTCGTCACTGTGTGCCCTGTAGAGAGACAATTCAGGCAACCCTTTTTGGACTTGATGAAATTGATCCTATCGATCGTTTTCATGTCACGAAAACGTTGGCAGCCGAGCAATCTGTGCTCATTTGAATTGCACATTTTGCATCGTGCTTTTGTGACCTTGGCTTGAAAAGCCCCTATTCTTTTCGCCTGTGCTTCGTTTGTCTGGCGTTTATTGGGTGGATTTAACATCTTAACGCTGGTGGTCCCTACAAATCCTGACACTGTTTCCAACGTCTGAAAGCGATTGGAAAGGAACCTATCCATATGGCTGGCAGAAATCCTTGGGCTGAACCCTTCCAGAGGGTGCCGGCTGGTAATAGACACTACAGAAACCCCTACGCAGGGGAGTGCTAGCTAAGTTCAGAAATCAGTGCCATTGGTGCCTTAGCTCTTTAATAGCTCTGGCATATGGAAATGATTCTTGAACGTGGCCTCAAGGTGGGAACCGGGCCACACCCAGATGAAATGGTGGCCCCCCCTAATCCAGGGTGTTATGCGATTCCGTGCCCATTGGATGGTTTGCAGTCAGGGGTATCCGACTGTATTCTTACGGAGCCTCCCGGATATCGGTCCACCTCCGGGAGTAGCGGTAACTTGCTGCGGCATGGGGCTCTGTCGTAGTCGACCGTTTCATATCCCCCTTTCACATACTTTCAGGCTGCCGAACGGTCTCAGTAGGCAGCCTACGAACTAGTTATATAAATTTTCCACATGAATAAAAACCAAGCCTCGGAGCCCTGCACGGGTAAAGATGCTGCCTCTGGCACAGGCGTTAAAAAGGCCAATACTTATAAAACCCTGCCACAATCGGGAACCGCTAAGGTGGCACCGATCAGGCCTGCACGGCCTCAAACCACTTTTCGGTCACCTGCGCAAGCCAGCAGCAGTAGGACCAAACCCCCTGAGGGCAAGTCCGAACCTATAACAGCCGGCAAAGCTAGCCCCACTGAGGGAAAGCAACTCCCGGCTGAGCAAACGCAGGTGGCCCGTCTTACGGGCACCTCTGCTCATCATGTGGCGGAAACCAACACCGGGTCCTCCACGGACAGAGTGAATGCCCCCGCCCATGCAAAACAAACTCGTGGCAAGCCGGCTGACCCCCTGGAGGGTTCTAAGGCAAGCAAACGAGTCCCCCTCTCAGTCCGCAATCAGCGGAATCTACGCAATGCCGCCAAAATTGTAGAGAGACTGGGCAAGTCTCCCAGCGATAAGCTGACGGCAGAGCAAAAAAGCTCTCTGGCCTGGGCCAGGAAAATCATTGCGGAAAAATCATCGCGTAACACCGCAAACAATCCTGCCAATACGGCGCCAACCGGTTCGGATGGGCCAGCCCTTAAAAGGCAGCGGTCGATAGTAAACGCCTCCAGCGTTCCTAAAAGGCATATGCCCATAACCTCTGCCCCTTCTCCACCTGCCCTTCAACGAGGTTGCCAAGGGCAACATCACGCAGGCGGTTTTGAACCGCGGCCATCCGGATGGAAACATTACCCCGGACAATTGGAAGGATGTCCTGAACGGCCTTCTCAGGCAGCTCAAGGACATTATGGACAAGAACCCGGGTGCTTCTCCCATTATCCGCGATGCCGGCTGGTATCAGGGCAGGATTAAACTAGTTTCCTGCGCAGACGAGCGCTCTTGCCGTCTGTACACACTCGCCACAGCTACGGTGGGGGAGGTGTGGCCCGGGGCTAAGCTGGATGCCGTCAGTTTGGAAGAAATTCCAAACAGACCGAGAGCTTGGGCCTGGGTCACAGACGAGCTGGCGGAGCCTGGCGAGATTCTGGGCACCATCGCGCAAAGCAACCCGGGACTACCTTCAAGCGATTGCAGGATAGTCCGCGTGGGCGAGACAAGGGAGAAGCAACGCTATGTCGGTTTCGTCATTGACGAGGCGTCTCTTCCTTGGCTTGCTAAATGTGATGGAGTGTTAAGCTACGGCTTCTACTCCATCACGTTGAAAGTCAAGCGGGATGGTACCCAGAGAGAGGAGCCGGAGGAGATGGAGACGAAGCCCGAGCTTCAGAGTGATGTGATGCCAGGAAACACCTTGAGTGCACTTGTTACGCTGGACTCTGAGGCGGCAGCTACCTCCATCGAGTCGGCTCCGATGAATTTGGAGGAGGTGGGCAGCGCCTCGAGTATACCCACCTCCACCGCAGCAAATCTCACGACCCCATGCAACACCTCGAGTGTACATGAGGTCGATATCGAACTAGCACGTAGTGCTCCAGAGTCCGAGAGTGATACACTCTCGGTATCTGAGCTGGCAGGGCAGTTCTCTACCAGCATGGACGAACACCTCCTCCTGGAATCCGACCAGTCAGATGTTGGCTTCGACGATACTATCGTTGAGGTGGCATCGGGCGGGACGGAGCAGGGGGAGATGGACGTCGATGCTGAGTTTTCAGAACGGTCCTAATGATCCGGATACTGCAAATTAACCTGCATCACTCTAAGGAAGCCTCCGCTGCGCTAATCTCACGCCTCTGCAAAACATCGGAAGCGGTCGTTCTAGTCCAAGAGCCATGGGTCGTCGGTACCAGGGTCTGTGGGCTGAATACCGATGAGTACCAGCTGGTGACGCCACCTGCAAAAGGTAGACTCAGATCATGTATTCTTATCAGAAAAACTCTTTCTTATTTTCTACTATCTCCTTTTAGCGATGATGACTTCACCTGTATCAGCCTCGAGCTGCAGGACTATACCCTCTGGCTGATGTCCGCATACTTTGCGCACGATCGCCCCATCTCTGCACAGGATAGGCTCAGCAAGGCGGTAAAGGAGGCCCAACTCAAGGGGTTTCCGATAGTCATTGGAGCCGACGCCAACGCGCACCACCTCGCATGGGGCTCAACCGACACAAATACAAGGGGTGAGTCTCTTTTTGATTTTATCATAGAAAATAACCTCTGTATCTGTAACTCTGGGGACAAACCAACTTTTGTCACCTCGAATAGGAGGGAAGTTCTAGACATTACTCTGGTTTCAGGACCTTTCTCTGACTTAGTTAAGGAATGGAAAGTTTCCGATGATAACTCCTACTCTGACCATATGTACGTAACTTTTAATCTGCTTCTGCGACCTCCGCCTATGGCGGTTTACAGGAACAGGAGACGTACGGACTGGGACCTTTACAAAGTGGTCCTGTCCTCTACCCTCCAAGAAAACGCTTCTCACGGTAGGTCTTGCCTACCGATAAGATCTGATGAAGCGCCTCTCTCAGACATATCGTTTGCTTCTCTCGGTGAGCTAGACTCACCGTCTAAGATAGACGAAGCAGTAGATCTTGTCACCAATTCTTGTAACGCTGCCTTCATAGCAGCCTGCCCGGAGATTAAAAAAAGGGGTAGAAAGAAACCGTACTGGTGGACCCCTGAAATCTCCGAGCAAAGGAAGAACAGCAGAAAACTCTTTAATCAGGCAAAACAGACAGGGATCTGGTCCCCCTACAGGGACGCCTTAAAATCTTTTAAGAAGTTAACCAGGAGGGCCAAAAGGGAATCCTGGAAAAACTTCACAAGCAATATTGAGGAAGTCTCGGAGGCAAATCGCCTACGTAAGGTCCTCTCCAAAAACCCTACTCCTCTCAGCTGTATTCGAAGGCTATATACCTTTCATGAATAAGCGTCACGATTTTCACTGTTCGATCCCCAGTACAGCCTGTGTCAATTAACTATATTTACTATACACATTATACATCTTTGTTATAATAAAAAAAAACTTACAAAATAATAGGATCCGAGTTATCGGAACAATCGATTGTATGGAGGCTATATATTATACGTGTTCAATTGTACTGACTTACACTATACACATTACATATGTAGAAAGTACTAAAGGTGCAATATTTTACGTTCCTAACTTTTTAAATGCGGAAGTATTGGCCAAAAAACCTTATATCGGAACAACCGGTTGTATGGGGCTATATGTTATATTTACCCGATCTTCTTGATTTTCCTCTACACACTACATAAATTGAAAGTACTCAAGTTGCGAAATTTTATGTTCCTAACTTTTTAATTGCAGAAGTTTTGGCCAAAAAACCTTATATCTGAACAATCGGTTGTATGGGGGCTATATGTTACATTTGCCCGATCTTTTTGATTTTCACTATATACAGTACATAAATAGAAAGTACTCGAGTTGCAAAATTTTACGTTCCTAACTTTTTAATTGCAGAAGTTTTGGTCAAAAAACCTTATATCTGAACAATCGGTTGTATGGGGGCTATATGTTACATTTTTCCGATCTTGTTGATTTTCACTATATACACTACATAAATAGAAAGTACTCGAGTTGCAAAATTTTACGGTCCTAACTTTTTAATTGCAGAAGTTTTGGCCAAAAAACCTTATATCTGAACAATCGGTTGTATGGGGGCTATATGTTACATTTGCCCGATCTTGTTGATTTTCACTATATACACTACATAAATAGAAAGTACTCGAGTTGCAAAATTTTACGTTCCTAACTCTTTAATTGCAGAAGTTTTGGCCAAAAATTCTTATATCTGAACAATCGGTTGTATGGGGGCTATATGTTACATTTGCCCGATCTCGTTGATTTTCACTATATACACTACATAAATAGAAATTACTCGAGTTGCAAAATTTTACGTTCCTAACTGTTTAATTGCGGAAGTTTTGCCCAAAAAACCTTATATCTGAACAATCGGTTGTATGGGGGCTATATGTTATACTGGCCCGATCTTGTCAGTTCCGACAAATGATTCCTATATTACAAAATCGTGGCCACATACAAAATTTCAGCCAGATATCTCAAAAATTGAGGGACTAGTTTGCGTTCAAACAGACAGACGGACAGACGGACAGACGGACATGGCTAAATCAACTCATCTCGTCATCCTGATCATTTCGGTATACTTATTGATGGGTCTATCTCTTCTTCTTCTCATATTTACAAACATCGGACCAAAGTTATAATACCATTTCATGTTCATGAAAGGTATAATAACGAAAACAAATGTATAAAAGAGAAGCGTCAAGGCGTTCATTGTAGCATACCTCTGAAGTTGGACGCAAAGTTTTGAGGTAGCAAATGTCAGGCGAGGCTAACAAAGCTTTATGTATTCGACCCTTTATTTTCTCATCATGTATTAACTTTGTAGCGGGTAAGACCCCAAAAAAACTAAAACATTTTTATTTGAATCACCCTAATGTATACACACATACATATGACGGAGTTGTCACATTATACAGCGTTGCCAGAAATAAGACTGCAGTTAGCCAAGACATTTGGAATTCGCAAGAGTTTCCGATATACATAAGAGTAAAAAACGGAACAAGGAGATTTTATTGGGTTTCAACAATAAAATGACAAAAATGCAGTTTGAAAGTGAAAAGGGGCCAAAAAGGGTCACAAATTTTAAAAAAGGGTCAAAAATGGTATTTTTTGAAAAAGTAGAGTCCGGGGTCCTGGCTATAAAAAAGGGTCAAATTGACCCTTTAGCGTCCGCAACGGAAATACTGGTACATATAGTGTACTAATTTCATGTCCCTTTACAACGTAGGGGAGACTGGGATACCTCCGGCTTTGGGGTACATTCGGCAATTGCGTTTTCCGTATGAAAGAATTATCTGACATGGCCATTAGGTAGCGAAAACATACCCACCACTAGTAAGAATTATCGATTTGATGTCCCACCACTCTCTTTTAGCATTCTACAAAATTACACGTGTTTTTGTGTTTTCGGGAGTGTTGATGGTGTTTTCGTTTGGTAAGTGAAAAAGTGTTGAGGTTTTTGTTATGCGTTTTTTTTACAAAATTCAATAAAATGGAATGGTAAGAATGCTACTTTTAAGAAAAAGTGTTATTTAGGGATGAAAAAGGTCAACCGTTGAAAAAAAATAGGGAAAAGTGAAAAGTGATGCTTCGGGGTAGAATCAGCAATTTTTGTTGGGGCACATTCGGCGAACATATATGTATTCATGCCGAATGTGCCCCGGACAGAAATGCAGGATCGCCGAATGTACCCCGCATAGTCTTAAGTAAACTTTTTTCTTGTTTATATATTTATCTAGGTATTTAAAAATGGTTTATATGAAATAAAACCTGATACCATTTAAAAACGACTTTTTACTTGATAACTATACCCCACAACATGGCCGACGAAGGTACCCCAGCAATTGCCGGAGCTACCCTGGCATGGGGCACATTCAGCAAATTTGACTTTTTTCATATAACTTAAAATAAATTAGTCTCCGCTTAAATGATCTTTCAAAAATATAAAACTCAAGGGTAAGTTTGAATTTCTCTCAAAAAAATAAAACTCAAGAAATAAGTTTTACGTTTGATCAAAAAAATAAAACTCAAAAAGTGATCATTACGCTTAATCAAAAAAATAAAACTTGAGTGTAACGATAATTGTTGATTTTTATTGAAAAAAATCAGAAAATAATTATCAAATGTCGAGTTCTATAATTAAACTTATAACAGTTACGGTCTCAATTTTTTATCCATATTCTCAATATGACAATTTCTATCAGGGTTGCAACCTAGGGTTGCCAACCTAACCGTAATTTTTTTTTTTTCAATCGCGATGAAGGATTCTAACTACACTGACCACTAGAACACCCACAGAATGTATGGGATTTGGAAGAGTATGAAATTATTTCGCTCCACACGCAATTTCTGAAAGAATGGGGATAAAAAATAAGATCTGTAAAAAATCTGGCCATCTGTAGGGAAAAAATGCCGTGGAAATTTGACCTAAAGGCTAAAAATACACTAAAAAATGGAATATGTCTTTATTGGCTAATATCTCCTAAACTAGTAATTATTTTTTAATTTAGGAGAAATAATGACATAACGACTTTTATTTAGATTGGAGTCAGGAGTAAATTTCCCATATAAATATTGTACCTCCGAGTGTCCTTTCAAGGGCTTTTAATAAGTCGAAGTTAATTTTTAATTTTTAATTTTTTTGTAATGGTCAAACAAAATACTTGCGAAATGATGGATTAGATAAGATATACATCGTTTCGTGGGATATTAACCACAGTTTAATAATAACATTACATTTTAATTTTACTAACATTTTTGCAATGGTTGGTTGACGTAAAACTGAGAAAAAAAACTGTTTTTAAATTTCTAAAAACATGCAATATGGTATAGTTCAGAGGTCAAAGTTCTAATTCTCTTCCCCCCAAATGCATTTTCTGAAAGTTTGGGGGTGAAGGCAAAATGTGTAAAAAAGTCTAGCCATCAGTACTGAAAAAATTCCATGCAAATGTGACCTAAAAGCTAAAAATGCACTAAAAAATTGTATATGTCTTTATTGGCTAACATCTCGTAAACAAGTACATATTTCATAGAGAAATAATAACAAAGAATTTTTTTTAAGAATGGTATCAGGAGTAAATTGTCCATACACATTTTGTTCCCTGCGAATGTCCTTTTAAGCACCTTTCGTAAGAAAGTTTTTTTTTCTAATTAATTCAGATTTTTTTTTTCTATAATATAATATGTATATATTTTAGTTAAAAATCAGTAAACCGGTACTGAACTGTCAAAAAGAAATACACTGATAATAAACGTACATTGTAATTGTGACCTCTAGACCAAGAAATTTATAATAATTAAAAATACTTCTGATAAGGCAGCACAATGGAAAATAAATACAAAATCGTGTTCTTAATTGGTAAGTCTTTAAAACTAAGTAAATGTGGGAAAATAAATAAACAAAGAAAAAAAATGTTTGAATGCAGACGCGCTTCCTAGCAGAAGAGAGGTGTTTAGTGTATTTTTTATTTAACGCAAAACAAAAAAAAAAGTGCAAAAGACAGTGCTTCATTTTCATCAAAAGACTCATCAATTTATACGAAAAATTCGAAATTCCAATGAAAACTCGTGACGAAATTAAAAGAATTATCCTATCAAGTTACTATAGGTATAAGAAACTTAAAAAAAAATAGTAGTTCAGCGACTATAAAAAAGTTTAAAAACTCTTTGGGAGAACTGTTCGATATCTCGCATAGAAATGCACTAAAAATTTTAGCAAACCAAAAAAAAAACAAAAAGCGATCGATTTCCTAATAGAGCATCGTAAATCTTTTGCAGCAGTGCGATCAAAAGTGTTACTTAATTTTAAAAATGAAATATTTCCTATAAACTACACTTCTCCAGAAGATCAGTGCAGTGTTATTTTATTTATATGTCAAACTGCATATAATTTAGGCTATGACCTGGATTCGTTACATGTTTCAGCAGAACATATCCGTACGCAACGTCATGTAAACAGTGAATTAGTTTACAAAAAAGTCATTCTCTGCAGACGCAGCATATACAGTACACTGGGATGGTAAGGTGCTAGAAGACTGCACAACTGGGGACCAAAAAGGATCTAACAGATTAGCCATCATTTTGTCATCACAAGGTAATTCAAGAGTTCTGGGCATACCAAAAATTAGTAGACAGACCGGTGCTATTGAAGGTGATGCTGTACATTCCGCAATGGTTGATTGGGGCATACAAAACCATGTAAGGGCTATGTGCTTTGATACCACTGCAAGCAAAACTAGCACTTCCACTGGAGCCTGTGCTACAATTGAGCCAAAGGTTGGAAAGCACCTTTTGCATTTCGCATGTAGACACCATATATCTGAATTGCTAGTTGGAGCCGCATTCAAAACATCGGTAGAAAAATCAATAACAGGACCTAAAACCCTATTATTTGAAAAATTTCGAAAAGCGTGGCCAAAAATAAAACAGGAGGATTATGGATATGGTGTAGAAGACGCAGACGTAGCAGAATTTTTGACCCATGATATAAGAACCGAGTTGATAGCTTTTATTAACGACCAAATCAAAAATAAAGTAGATGGCACTAGACATGACTACATAGAGATGCTGAAACTATGTTCGCTATTTATTGGACAGGAAATAGCAGGCTACAAAATTTCCAAACCCGGCGCAGTCAGTCACGCTAGATGGATTTATACTGCCTCAAAATTTTTCTTTTTAGAAAACAATTTGCAATTTCTTGTAAGTAAAACAGACTTACCTTGGTACTTAACCAGCAAAAATAAAGCATGTTTAATTCTATATTTCAGCTAAAATGTTAAGCAACATACGTAGATTCAACATATTTGTGGTACGTGTATACATGAAATATTGGTTTTTGTGCCAATTAGCACCAAAAGCACAAGCTAATGATTTGAGATTGCTCAAAGATTTAGAAGAATTTAAACGTTTTGATGCGGATATAGCGGAATTAGTTCAGAGTAAATTGCGTGGACACTTGTGGTATTTAAATGAGTCCTATATTGCATTCGCTTTCTTCGATGACGAGGTTAGTTTTGACATGAAGAGAAAAATGCTGTCAAATTTAAAAAGAAACGGCCATCCTGATAATCCAAAAAGAATGGATCTACCTGTTAGTGTACTCAACACGTCAGAGCTATGCGATTTTGTTACGAGCCAAACATATTTCTTTTTTGATACTTTACTCGACAAAAGCGTGACGGATTATTTAAGAACGGATCCAAGCACTTGGCACGAAAATGAAAACTACATATGGGCAAAAAATTTGGTATCAAAACTATTAGTAGTGAATGATATAGCAGAACGTGGTATAGCACTAATCTAATCTAATCTAATCTTGGCTTGCGTCATAATGACGCGTAACCGCCTGGGCGATTTTGGCCGTTTCGTATCAAAGCACGCCAGTCATTCCTCTTTAGCGATAACTGACGCCAATTGGAAAGCCCAAGGGAGTACAAGTCATCCTCCACCTGTTGTTTCCATCTAAGTCGAGGCCTCCCCCTTCCTCTGCTGCCGAATTCGGGTGTCGATAGTAAAACTTTCTGTGCTGGAGCTTCTTTTTCCATTCGCATAACATAACCCAGCCAGCGGAGCATTTGGGCTTTAATCCGCTGAACTATGGTCAGGTCTGCGTAAAGCTCGTACATCATTTATCATTTATTGGCGCTTAACCGCCTAAGCGATTTTGGCCGTTTCGTATCAAAGCACGCCAGTCATTCCCTTTTAGCGATAACGGACGCCAATTGGAAACCCCAAGGGAGTTCAAGTCATCCTCCACCTGTTGTTTCCATCTCAGTCGAGGCCTCCCCCTTCCTCTGCTGCCGAATTCAGGCGACGATAGGAAAACCTTCTGTGCTGGAGCTTCTTTGTCCATTCGCATAACATGGCCCAGCCAGCGGAGTCTTTGGGCTTTAATTCGCTGGACTATGGTCAGATCTGCGTAGAGCTCGTACAGCTCATCGTTAAATTTCCTTCTATACTCGCCGTTGGCATCACGGGAAGGACCATAAATCTTCCGGAGAACTTTTCTCTCAAATACTCCAAGGGCCATCTCATCTTCTCTTGACATTGTCCATGAATCTGAGCCATACATCAGGACAGGTATGATGAGAGACTTATAGAGCGTGATCTTTGTTCTTCGAGAGAGGACTTTACTTCTCAATTGCCTACTCAGTCCAAAGCAGCACTTGTTGGCAAGAGTGATTCTCCGCTGGATTTCTAGACTGATATTATTTTCGGTGTTGATACTGGTTCCCAAATAGACGAAGTCCCTCACAGTTTCAAATTTGTAACTATCAACAGTGACATGGCTGCCAAGGCGCAGGTGCGCCGATTCTTTCTTTGATGACAGCAAATACTTCGTCTTGTCCTCGTTCACGGCAAGACCCACTTTTTTCGCTTCCTTATCCAGTCCAGAGAAGGCAGCGCTTACGGCGCGGTTGTTAAGGCCAATGATATCAATATCATCGGCATACGCCAGCAATTGCACGCTCTTGTAAAAGATTGTACCATTGCGGTTTAGCTCTGCTGCTCGAATTATCTTCTCCAGCATCAGATTGAAGAAATCGCATGAAAGGGAGTCGCCCTGTCTGAAGCCTCGTTTGGTTTCAAATGGCTCAGAGAGGTCCTTCCCGATTCTGACGGAGCTGTTGGTATTGCTCAACGTCATTTGACAAAGCCGTATAAGCTTTGCAGGGAAGTCAAATTCAGACATGGAGGCATACAGGCAACTCCTTTTTACGCTGTCAAAAGCGGCTTTAAAATCGACAAAGAGATGGTGAGTGTCGATTCTCTTATCATGGGTCTTCTCCAGGATTTGGCGTATCGTGAAAATCTGGTCGATGGTAGACTTACCAGGTCTAAAGCCACACTGATAAGGTCCAATCAGTTTGTCTACGATGGGCTTCAGCCTTTCACACAACACGCTAGAAAGAACCTTATATGCGATATTAAGAAGACTAATTCCGCGCTCGTACAGCTCATCGTTAAATTTCAACGATAGTCGCCGTTGGCATCACGGGAAGGACCATAAATCTTCCGGAGAACTTTTCTCTCAAATACTCCAAGCGCCATCTCATATTCTCTGGACACTGTCCATGATTCCGAGCCGTACATCAGGACTGGTATGATGAGCTTATAGAGCGTGATCTTTGTTTGTCGAGTGAGGACTTTACTTCTCAATTGCTTACTTAGTCCAAAGTAACACTTGTTGGCAAGAGTGATTCTCCGTTGGATTTCTAGACTGATATTATTTTCGGTGTTAATGCTGGTTCCCAAATAGACGAAATCTCTCACCATTTCAAACTTGTAGCCATCAACGGTCACTTGGCTGCCAAGGCGCAGGTGCGCCGATTCTTTCTTTGATGACAGCAGATACTTCGTCTTGTCCTCCTTCACCGCAAGACCCACTTTTTTCGCTTCTTTATCCAGGCCAGAGAAGGCAGCGCTTATGGCGCGGTTGTTAAGGGCAATGATATCAATATCATCGGCATACGCCAGCAAGTGCACGCTCTTGTAGAAGATTGTGCCATTGCGGTTTAGCTCTGCTGCTCGAATTATCTTCTCCGGCATCAGGTTGAAGAAATCGCACGAAAGGGAGTCGCCCTGTCTGAAGCCTCGTTTGGTTTCAAATGGCTCAGAGAGGTCCTTCCCGATTTTGACGAAGCTGTTGGTATTGCTCAGCGCCATTTGGCAAAGCCGTATAAGCTTTGCAGGGAAGTCAAATTCAGAAATGGCTGTATACAGGCAACTCCTTTTTGCGCTGTCAAAAGCGGCTTTAAAATCGACCAAGAGGTGGTGTGTATCGATTCTTTTATCATGGGTCTTCTCCAGGATTTGGCGTATCGTGAATGGGCACGATTGGATTCAGTCTTTCACACAATACGCTAGAAAGAACCTTATATGCGATATTAAGAATACTGATTCAGCGGTAGTTGGTGGGGTTAGCGGGATCGCCTTTCTTGTGGATTGGGCAGAGCACGCTTAAAATCCAATCTGGAGGCATGCACTCTTCTGACCATATTCTGCATAAGAGCTGATGCATGCTTTTTACCAGCTCTTCGCCTCCGTGTTTGAACAGCTCGGTGGGTAGTCCGTCTTTTCCAGGCGCTTTGCTGTTTTTGAGCCGGGATATAGCTATCCTCACTTCTTCATAGTCAGCTGGAGAGACGACCTTTCCATCGTCAGGGATTGGCATATCGGGTTCAACGTCTCCCTTCGCAATTTAGCAGTGAGGAGAAGTGCTCCCTCCATAACTTAAGTACATTCTGTACGTCAAGCTGCTCACACTCACGCCTTTCGGCCTCACTTTTCTTTTTTCTGAAAAGGCGTCTCACTTCCTTCTTCGCCTCACGATAGCGTTGCCATACACTGCGGGTTGCGCCCGTTCCCAACGTGTCCCTGTATGCAGCGTCTTTTTTGTCCGAGGCTGTGGTGCATTCCTCATCGTAACAGTTGTTCTTGCGGGCTCGCTGAAACCCTATAGTGGCTTCAGCGGCGGTACGTAATGAGTGAGAGATATGCTTCCATTGCTCGGTTACATCGTTAGGTCGAGGATTGCTCTCCGATACCAGGTGTGTGAGTGGAGTGGAGAAATTATCAGCTGTCTGTGTCACGCGCAACTTCTCGACGTCAAACTTTCCTTCCGTTACTGTGCGTACTTTCTTCTCTGCACAGAGGCGTGTGCGTATCTTGGCTGCAACAAGATAATGGTCCGAGTCGATATTGGGACCGCGTAGGGTACGCACATTTAGAACGGTGGAGCTGTGTCTGCCGTCGATCATGACATGATCAATCTGGTTTCTTGTTCTTTGATCAGGGGACAGCCAGGTGGCTTGGTGTATTCGCTTATGCTGGAACCTGGTACTACTGATGACCATATTGCGGGAAGCGGCGAAGTCAATCAACCTAGTGCAGTTGGGGGATGTTATATCGTGGAGACTGGATTTTCCAACTGTAGGACCAAAGGCTCCTTCCTTGCCCACCTTGCCATTAAAGTCGCCGAGCACGATTTTGATATCATGCAGGGGCAGCGATCATAGGCTTGTTCAAGTTTATCGTAGAAGGAGTCCTTCTCTGCGTCGTCCGTCTCCTCAGTCGGCGCATAGGCGCAGATAAATGTTATGTTGAAAAACCTCGCCTTGATGCGGATGGCAGCGAGACGCTCGTCCACAGGAGTGAACGCTAGTACTTGGCGGCGAAGTCTCTTTCCCACCACAAATCCTACACCACGCGCTTTGCCGCGTGTCTGGCCACTGTAGTATACGTCACAAGGAGCAATGGTCGTCTTTCCTTGCCCCGTCCATCGCATTTCCTGCAGGGCGGTGATGTCAGACTTTGCGTTCGCGAGGACATCAACCGGTCGGGCAGCGGTACGCTCCCTGGAAAGGGTCCGGACATCCCACGTACATGCCCTAATACCCTTCTCGTAGTCCATAATTCGTTTTGCCGGGTCGTCAACATTAAATGGGGTTCTCATCCGAGGCTTTGTAGTTTTTATTTTCATTGGAATTAGGTTTTTTACTTGGCGGGTCCCAAACCCAGCGCACAACCCGTTTCGGGTTTTTTTTTTTTTTTTGAGAATATTTACACATTTATATAGCGAGCCCTTGCTTCGAGACAGACGCTCACGTTGCCCAGAGTGTACGAACGAGGACGCAAGAGTCGGGATTGGGCAAGGTCACACAGCAACCACACCCCAATAGCACTAATAACCCGTTTTAATACAGCTTTAATTCACCAGGAAGAACAAAAGAAATTTATATTGCAAGCAGTAGACACATCAAAAAAAAATTTATAGATTATTTAAACAAAAACTGTTCGAAAGAAAACGTTTAATATTTGGGCAATTCACAAGCTTGTCGTATTCGTCTATCGTTGTATGTTTCCATGGTTTCCAATATAATTTTATTGACCTTGTGAATTGCGTAACTATTTTATAGACTTTACAACATTTCTTATTATTATTAAATTTGTTCCGTTACTTAATATTTACCATTTTACTTCAACATAGCATATAAAATTTGAACTGTCAGGCGCACAGTTATCTCATATTGTATGTTTTCAAAAATTAAAAAAAAAAAAATTCTCAGTTTTACGCCAAGTGTTAATAAAATTAAAATGCAATGTTAAAATGAAACGTTGGGTAATATTCCATCAAACAGTGTATAGCTTATGCAACTAATTACTTTGAAATTATGTATATATGTTATTTGACCATCACAAAAAAAAAAATAAAATTACTTGGACATATTAAAAGTCTTTCAAAGGACACTCGCAGGTATAAGATTTATATTGAAAATTTACTCCTGACTTCTATATAAATAAAAGCAATTATGTCATTATTTCTGGTAATATTGCTGGTTTACGAGATATTAGCCAATAAAGACATATAACATTTCTTAGTGCATTTTTAGCTTTTAGGTAAAATTTGCATGGAATTTTTTCAGCACAGATGGTTAGACTTTTTACGGTGGGGTGCAATGAAGCCATAAGCAATTCTCAAACCAAATGGAAATAAGGCCATATGGCGATATTTTCAATTCGGTTAAATCGCAAAGCGAAATAAAGTCATACCGAAAATTCTCTCAAATAAGTAATAAGGCAATAATATTTACTTTAAACTAAAACTTATAATAAATGGCAAGCAAGGTGGTATCGTGTCAATTGACACTATTTCCAGGGTAACTTGGAAATAATGTCAATTGACACTATTGCGCTTTTTGAAATGGAAATAGTGTCAATTGACACTATTGCTATTTTAGGCAGCGGTTGTCTGCGCAGCGCAGTGTTGTAAGAGATGGATTTTTATTATATGATTATTTAAAAAATTATGGTTTCTCCTTTTACGAAATGTGCACTATTAGTGATTTTAATCTTCCGTAAAAGGAAAAAATCCCTTCTATTATTTTATAATTTACGAAATTATGGTTTCTCCTTTTACGAAATGTGTACTATTAGTGATTTTAACCTTTCGTAAAAGGAAAACTTCCCTTATATTATTTTATAATTTACAAAATTATGGTTTCTCCTTTTACGAAATGTGCACTATTAGTGATTTTAACCTTCCGTAAAAGGAAAAATTCCCTTCTATTATTTTATAAATTACAAAATTATGGTTTCTCCTTTTACGAAATGTGCACTATTAGTGATTTTAACCTTTCGTAAAAGGAAAACTTCCCTTCTATTATTTTATAATTTACAAAATTATGGTTTCTCCTTTTACGAAATGTGCACAAATTTCAATGAATGGGCATGTTTTTAGCACTTTTGACACTATTTCCATTTCAGTTTGGAAATAGTGTCAATGACTTATTTTCCATTTTCTTGTTGACACTAATTCCATTAATTAATTCCATTTCGAAAGCGCAATAGTGTCAATAGACACTATTACCTGTCACAATATTTTATACTATCTCAAAAAATTGTATTTTAGAAAAGGCGCAAATTTGTATTCCAAATTTTTATTTTTTAATATGATATGTATAAATTTAAAATCTCTACATATAATAAAATTGTAATAAATATATATAGCGTATATGGTAACCCACGATATATTTTGTTGAACTGTGAATAAGTTTTTCTTTTCCAATTTGTTAAGTTTACTTTATATGTGTATGTAAACATTAATGACTTGCCGATACTTTATAAAATAGAGGCAAATTTATTACTAATAAATTAATGAAATTCTGATTTATTATTTACAGATTTTGTATAATACCTATATATGTTTTGAAAATGGCAATAAGGCCATACTGGCTTTATTTCCATTAGTAATAGGAAATAAGGCCATATGGCTTTATTGCTCAAACTGATTGGAAATAAAGCCGTATGGCGTTATTGCGTATGGTTTCATTGCACCCCATCCTTTTTTACATATCGTGTCCTTCACCCCCAAACTCTCAGAAAATGCATTTGGAGGGAAGAGAATTAGAACTTTGACCCCTGAACTATACCATATTGCACGTTTTTAGAAATTTAAAAACAGTTTTTTTTCTCAGTTTTACGTCAACCAACCATTGCAAAAATGTTAGTAAAATTAAAATGTAATGTTATTATTAAACTGTGGTTAATATCCTACGAAACGATGTATAGCTTATCTAATCCATCATTTTGCAAGTATTTTATTTGACCATTATAAAAAAATTAAAAATTAAAAATTAACTTCGACTTATTAAAAGTCCTTGAAAGGACACTCGGAGGTACAACAGTTATATGGGAAATTTACTCCTGACTCGAATCTAAATAAAAGTCGTTTTGTCATTATTTCTCCCAAAATTACTAGTTTAGGAGATATTAGCCAATAAAGACATATTCCATTTTTTAGTACATTTTTAGCCTTTAGGTCAAATTTCCACGGCATTTGTTCCCTACAGATGGCCAGATTTTTTACAGATCTTATTTTTTATCCCCATTCTTTCAGAAATTGCGTGTGGAGCGAAGAAAAAAAAATTTTTTTTTGTGGGTGTTCTACTGACCACCAAGTTGGTGCATGACCGACATAGTTTTTTTTTTTAATTTTTCCAGTATTTGCTTTCCTCATATATTTGCCCACGCATTGTTTCCCTAATCTATATATATAAAAAGTAAAAGGTTTTCGTTGTCGCCGCTAACCAGCCAAACGTGTTGAAGGATTTTGACCAAACTTACACACAAGGTAGGGCCGACAAGGTTGTTTTTTTACTAAGTAGAGTTGTCACCTAGGGTTCCCACCTTACCTCATTTTATTTATATCTCGGAAACCACCTGACCGATTTTGATGAAATTGGGTATATAGATGGTATTGATTACATACATGGGCGTTGCCATTTAGGACGGTTTACGGGGTTGCCACCTATCTCAATTTTGTTTAGTATTGAGCAAGATATGCCAATATGGGTATCAAATGAAAGGTATATTTGGCCTCTTTCTAAATAAGACAATTTCAAGTAGGGTTGCCACCTAGGGTTGGCAAGATATGCCAATATTGGTATCAAATGAAAGGTACTTTTGCCCGTATTCCCAATATGTAAAAGTTCTATTAGGGTTGCCACCTAGGGTTGCCAAACCTAAACGCAATTTATTTATTTTTTTCAACGCAATGAAGGATTCTAACTTCACTGACCATCAAGCTAGGTGCATGACCGACATAATTTTTATACCTTTCATGAACATGAAATGGTATTATAACTTTGGTCCGATGTTTGTTAGTATGAGAAGAAGAAGAGATAGAGCCACTAATAAGTATACCGTTATGATCAGGACGATGATTTGATTCGATTTAGCCATGTCCGTCTGTCCGTCTGTCCGTCTATTTGTACGCAAACTAGTCCCTCAATTTTAGAGATATCTCGATGAAATTTGGTATGGAGGCGTTATTTTATATGAGAATAATCATTCGTCGGAACCAGCATACAATCGATTGTTCCGATAAACGGATTTTAGGCTATAACTTCTGTAATTAAAGAGCTGGTAACGTGAAATTTTGTAGGTATTGATGTTTTTATATGTGAAATATCGATGTTGAAAATCATTGAAATGGGATAAATATTTTATATAGCCCCCATACAATCGATTGTTCCGATAAACGGATTTTGGGCTATAACTCCTATAATTATATAGGTAGAAAGTGGAATGTCGATGTTAAAAATCAATGAGATTGGACCAACAAACACATCGCCCCCATATAATCGATAGTTCCGATAATTTCGGTATGAGCTAAAGTTAAATTCACACAGGCTGTAATGGGGATCGAACAGTGAAAATCGTGACGCTTATTCATGAAAGGTATATAGCCTTCGGCACAGCCGAAGACAGCTTTCCTTTTTTTTTTTCCAGTATTTGCTTGCCTCATATATTTCCTCACTCATTGTTTTCCTAATTTAACCGCCCAAACGGGTTGAAGGATTTTGACCAAACTTACACCCAAGGTAGGTATGTGCATGGACCGACTTGGGTTTTTATTTTTTTTAATCGTTCAAGTATTTGTTTTCCTCACGCATTGTTTCCCTCATACATTTTCCCACTCATTGTTTTCCTGATCTATATATATAAAAAGCAAAAGGTTTCCGTTGTCGCCGCTAACCGGCCAACCGCGTTGAAGGATTTTGACCAAACTTCCACACAAGGTACATGGGCCGACATGGTTTTTTTTTTTTACTAAGTAGAGTTTCCACCTAGCGTTACCGCCTTACCACATTTTATTTATATCTCGGAAACCGCCTGACCGATTTTAATGAAGTTTGGTATATAAGGTAACACATGCAACTCAAGGCCAATGATAAATCTTTGCTTGTGGCCTGAGTCAGCGGTTTGTGCTTCTCACGACAACATGAAAAGTACAACCATTCCATGAATCTGCAATGCGACACCAACCTGCAGGTGCAGAACAGTTGTGAACACAACAACTGTTCCAGCGCGTGGGAAGCAAAATATGTAAATTTGTGAATTCCACAGAATCATCACAAGCCAGTCAGCGCGGCGTTACCGGCAGCGGCATCAACAGCGTCTGCGACGGCGGCAACTTTAGGTTAGATTTAGAATTAGAGTAGTTTGTAAGTTTTTAGTTTGACTCTAGAACTCAAAGACACCGCCAGCTCGTGTGGGATCAGAATATACGGTTTTACATAATAAATTTAACATATTTAAATTTGCTGTATTACTTATTTGGAGCCCAACATGGGGCCACACGTTGTGGAAAAAACATAAAGAACTCCAGGACATCAAAGGACATCAGACTCCAGGACATCATAGCCGGAATTTGCTGTATTTATATTTATTTTAAGAGGATGTAAGTAGAGTGTAAAGAAAATAAATTAAAAGAAATATTAGAATATAAAAAAAGCGAAAACAAATTGTGAATTGTAAAGAAAAAAGTATGTTAATTGAACAAGAAAATGAAGCATAAATAAGTTGTGATTTTTCAAAGGAATATTGAAACAGAAAAGCAAAACAAATTGTGAACTGTAAAAGAAAAAAAAATAAAGTAATATTAAGTGAAGGGTGGACACCTTGCCGCGGTACGAGGGCTTAAGTCGATAGCCACAGGGCTATGCTGCCCTTGTGATCATAGCACCACCGGTACTACATCACGAGAGAAGCCAAGCCTTTCTGGCGCGACGACTAAGATCTTCCCCCTCCCAATCCAGGGTGTTATGCGACCACGTGCCCATTGGACGTTTGCAGCCGGGAGGCAAATCGTGGCTGTAATCTAACGGAGCCTCTCTGATACCGGGCCGCCTCGGAGAGTAACTATGGCCTTACCGCGGTATGGGGCTCTGCCGCGGCGGACGACACATTCCCCTTACACTTCCCTGGACCCTAAACTGGGCTTGCCCGGCGAGGGGTCGTACGAACAAGATGATAAATAGTAACAAAAACCCTAAAACTAAAGATACAACAATGTAAACTGCACAACAGAGGAGGAAAATGCTGGAGCAATCGAGAACGCAACTTTGGAGGACAAACTCCATTTCTTTATCAGCCGAGAGATCGACAGCGATGGCAACTACGGGTCGATTAGCACTGGATAACAAGGGGGCAATCCCTAAAGTAAGTACCGGTACAAACACAGTGAAGCCAACAACGGCTGATGCTAAAGTCCTAGTAAGTGCCGGTACCGAAACCAAGTCTTTAACGTCTGTGGCAGTGGTCTCACGACGTGGGCTCAGAGATCCAAATAAGGGAACGACCGCGATGGCAACTACGGGTTGAAATTTACCCCAAAAGACATCTCCCAGTCGCTCTGAGTACTTGGACAAAAGAGCTGCCGCGAGGATCCTGACGAAATACGAGGGTATTTCACAAGAGACGCTATCGCCGAATGCTAGAAAGATGGTGGAGATGGCTGAAGCTATCTTACCGAACTTCCAAAGCGATTACGCGCCAAAGAAGGTTAATGGAAATCCCTTCAAACGCCAGAGATCGGACGTGGATTTAAAACCTCACCCGAAGCGGCAGCAACACGCCCCCGTAGTGGGTAAACTCAGCTTTGCTGAAGTAACTAAGGATAGGATCCTCATAGGCGTCATTAACCGAGGTCACAAAAGCTGGGCCATCCCTAGGGACCAGTGGCGGTACGTCCGGAACGCTATCTGTAATGCCCTTCTCGACATTATGGATGAATCTCCGGGTGCCACGCCGATGGGTTCTGATGCGGGATGGCACCAGGGCCGAATCAAGGTATTCGCTTGCGAGGATGCAAAACCTGTTGCACTATACAAGGCAGCAGCTGCAAGACTGGATGAGATCTACCAAGGGGCAAGAATCGAGGTTGTCGACTGGAAGGACATCCCGGCTCGGCCAAGGTAAAAGTCGTGGATTCCTGCTATCCCTGCTGAACCTGAGAGAATTCTAGGGATGCTGAGGATCATGAACCCGTCTCTCCCGACGCAGGACTGGGGTGTCAATCTGGTCGAGGATGCGGTAGGGCCTGACAGGCAAGTGGTCTTCACCTTGACTAAGGAAGCACTCGAGCCCCTTAAACGGTGCAATGGACGAGTGCACTACGGCATGGGTCAGATCGTGATCTACGTATACCGCGGCGATGCACAGCGCGCTGCTTATTCGGCTGCACCGGAGGGCTTGGACATCGCAGTGCCGGTAGAGGAGTCGGAGATGTCCGACCGGGAAAGTATGGTATCTGCCACGTCAAATGGCGAAGGAGCAGTGAACAGCTCGGAGATGGGAGACAGCCTGCTGGACGGGGAAGACCTCAACATCACAGTGATAGCAGCTAGTCCTGAGCGTACCAATGTCAATACTGCCACAGTTAGTAGGATTTCGGCTACGCCAAATCGTGGTCTGAACAAATCGTCGTTGAAAGATAAGCCTCCAGACGAGGTGGAACTCGACGATACGGCGGTGGCAGGGAAGTCTGAGCGCTCTCATGTTGGTGGTGATTCAGATAAACCTGCACAAATCTAAAGCAGCCTCGGCTGCTTTAATCAGTCGTCTCTCTAAAGGCGACATAGATGTGGTACTCATCCAAGTGCCCTGGGTCAACAGCTCAAGGATTTGCGGTTTGGGGACTAAGGGTTTTAAGCTAATCCAAGCCAGCGAGGGGGCAGGGTAAGAGCCTGTATTTTGGTTAAGTCTGAGCTGAATGCCTTTCTCTTGCCCAACTATACCAATGGTGACGTTACAGCTGCCAGTTTAACAGTCGACAGTACCAGTCTGACGATGGCTTCGGTCTATATGCCCTACGACGCCGAAGAACCTCCGCCACAGAGGGAGGTAAAAGACCTGTAGTGGAATTCAGTAACTTTAAACAATACTATGAAACGGGTTGTTAGCTTAACAATTTCGTTGTTTGCACTATCGATTCGGTGATTCAGTAGCTCTTCCTTAACAATTAACAACAGTCGATTGTCTCAGGTGAATTATAGTACAATAGGTGATTGTCTCAGGTGAATTATAGCAAAAAGTAGCTGATTCTTAGCTAAGCATAGAACCAATATTCCTTAACAACTACCAATAGGTGATTGTCTCAGGTAAACATACCAAAACGTAGCAGATTCTCAGCTAATCATAGAAACAAAAGGTGATTGTCTCAGATAACACCAAGCAAAACATAGAAGTGTCTGAGCTAAAATATATAAGAAAAGTACCTATTGGTTGTTTTAACAAACAACACCAAATTATAGGTCGACAATTATTTCGCGTTAACAATAACAGCTGACATTTCGATAACAAATGTTGTCAAATAAACTTGTAGTGAATAGCGAAATCGTTAAAATTGTTGTTAAGTCAACGTAACAATGACAACTCTTGTTAATATAGCGTACTGAATTCCACTACTGGTGGCAAATTTTTCCATGGGTCATCTTATTATCGGAACTGGCGCCAGTGCTCATCACGTCCAGTGGTGAAGCTCCGATATCAATGCTAGAGGAGAGCCGTTGTTTGATTATTTGTTAACAACTAACCTGGTAGTTTGCAAAGTGGGTAACGAACCTACGTTTATTACTAAAACCCGTAGGGAGGTCATAGATCTCACTATTTTCAGCGAAGGCGCTTATGGGTGGGTCAGAAAATGGCAGGTGAACACTCATTCTCCGACCACCGGTACGTAGAAATAGTTCTAGACTTTTCTGTTGAGCAGCCGGTTATGAAACGCAACCCACGCAACACTAACTGGCAGCTACACAATGAAATACTATCTAGGGTCCTACCAGCACTGCCCCACAAGTCCCCTCATCAGTAGGGAAGTTGGAGGATCTGGTAAAGACCTTTAAAACGGCGCTATCGAATGCCCTAGAGCAGGCTTGCCCAATGCCAAAACCACGCGGTAAACATAGGCCGCATTGGTGGTCCTACGACCTGGACTCGCTCCGCAAATCATGTAGGACACAATTTAATAAGGCCAAGAGCCTTGGCACGGAGACTCAATAGCTCGAATATAAAGTTAAACTCAGGGCCTACAAAAAAGCTCTGAGGCAGGCGAAGAGAGTATCGTGGAGAAATTTCTGCACTGGGGTCGAAAATGTCGACGATACAGCGAGACTTAGACAAGTGCTCTCAAAAACTCAAACAGCCACAAGCTATTTGCGCAAACCTGACGGATCCTGGACCAGCACAGAGAGGGAAACCCTAGAGCTGCTCTTGAATACGCACTTCCCAGGGAACTTGCATGAGGAACCCCTAGCACCTACAACAAACCTGGCTGTACACATACCCATCACGGAGGAAAAGTTTAGTTTAAACACGCTGGAGACATCAGCCAAATGGCTGGTATTTCTCTATACAGCCTGCCTGGCTCTTAGCTACATTCCGTGCTCCTGGAGAAGTGCCACGGTAGTGTTTATTCCTAAGGCGGGGAAGGCATCTCATTACGAGCCCAAGGACTATGGGCCGATCAGTCTCTCATCCTTTGTGCTCAAGACCTTCGAGAGGATAATAAATGACTACCTCTCCTCTACTATTGATAGCAACCTGATCTGTAGCTATCAGCATGCATACACCAAAGGGAAATCTACAGAAACTGCGCTTCACAGCCTAGTTTCTGTTATTGAAAAATCGCTGTATGAAAAGGAGTACTGTCTTGTGGCCTTTTTAGATATTGAAGGAGCCTTCAACCACATAAGCCCTGATGCTATAAACACCGCTTTAACAAGTATGGGCATAAGCAGGTCTCTTATTGGACTTATTGATCCACTGCTAAGGGGTAGACGAATAGTTTCATCACTGGGCTCTGTTGACATATCACGCTATGTCACAAGGGGAACGCCTCAGGGTGATGTTCTCTCCCCGCTTCTATGGAACCTCACTGTCAACTCGATGCTGCGAGACACAAGCTGGGGGACGGGAAGGTAGTGGCATATGCAGATGACTTAGCTATAGTATATAGGGGCAAATTCCCACAAACCCTATACGACTTGATGCAAGTAGCACTGAGAGAGGTTTCCTCATGGTGCTCGCGCTGCGGACTGAGCATCAACCCGGGAAGAGTAGAACTGGTCCTTTGTACCAACTGCTATAAGATACCACCGCCAATACTACCAAAACTGAATAACGTGCACCTGAACTTGGCTGACAAAGCCAAGTTCTTGGGCACAGTTCTGGATAGGAAACTAACGCCCAATGAAGCACTCCAGGCCATTCTTGGCATTTTGTCACTCGATCTGGAAGGGCACCGAGTAGCAGCAGCATCGGCTCTGCGTCTAAGGGAAACGTCAGGCTGGGGCGCAAGCACTACTGGACACGCCTGTATTTTGGGATCCTATAGCTTTCTTCCGCTGAGCACAGATCGACCACAACAGTCGGAGATAGCGGTTTTAAAATCAACATTCCCAGCAGGGAAGAATGGGAGAGCACGGATCGGAGTCCCGTCACTCATGGCGGCACTTCCATTTGTACTGATGGCTCGACGTTAGACGGCAGAGTTGGGGGAGGGGTTAATTCAAAGGATCTGAACCTTGAGATCTCCTTCAGACTACCTGATCACTGCAGTGTCTTCCAGGCTGAAGTATCAGCAATCATGGACGCCGCGGCTTGGATAGGCCAACACACTACCAGACAGGACATTTTTATATTCAGCGACAGCCAGGCGGCCATCAAATCCCTTGGCTCTTACTCGTTCAACTCTGAACTGACGCTCAGCTGTCGTCGATCTCTACAAGAGATGGCCCAACAGAATCGCGTTAACCTCACATGGGTCCCGGGGCATAGGGACATTGAGGGAAATTGTAGGGCAGACGAACTTGCGAGGCAGGGCACGACCAAGCAGGTTCTTCGCGATAAAGAGCGCTTAGGTATGCCGTTTGTCACATGAAAGCTTATGCTGAAGGAGTACACACTCCGCCAAGCCAACGAAAGATGGCTGCAATCTCCAGGATGCCGGATATCCAAAGAAACCTGGCCGAAATGGGATCATAAAAGATCAAGACAAATTTATGCCCTAAGGAGAAGAGAAATCTCCATATTACTAGGCGTATTAACTGGGCACTGCCTCATTGGTAGGCACGCAGAAAGACTTGGTGTGCCCTACCGACGATGCTGTAGGAGTTGTAAGGATGATGAGGAGGAGGAAACGGTGGAGCACCTCATCTGCAACTGCCCGGCTTTAATGCGCTTTTTGGGAGTTCCCTTCCTGGTCAGCCTACGCCAGGTCACGGAGCTGGACATAAAGGACCTGAGGGCCTTCATCAAGTCATCTAAATGGTTCGAGGAGGAGTAACGGTGTCGGTATAGGAAATTCAGTCCCGGGATTCTGCTATGTGGCGAAATCCGTTAATACCGGGATTTTCCATATGGCAGGGTCCCGGAACTGACTTTCCTAGTGTTGGTGGTATCACAACGGGCCTTTTAATACTGGCCTAGGTGTGCCTCTGCGGCAGCCACTTGAACCTAACCTAATATTAAGTGAAGTTTCAAAGAAATATTGAAAAAAGAAAAAAACAGGAACGAGTTGTGAATTTTCAAATGCATTGATTCTTGTACGAAAAATCTGTTGGCAATTCATAAATAAATTTCTAATATTTCTTGAAATCCTTGTACAAAAAGCAAAATTACAGAAGAATAGTATGCAATAATAAAATGGACGGAAGTAAGAAAGAATAAAAAGATGATAAAAAAATTTTAAAGAAAACCTTTATATGAATGCTGTCAAAAATCAGCAGCAAATTTCTCGTGTTTCAGAGATTTTCAATTATTTCGACCAACGCGCCAACTTTCGGAATTTAAATTTTTTCAAATTGTATTGTCACCATGCCCGCAACTATGTGCTAAATTTCAACTCCCTAGGTTGCCAGTAAGTAAGACTATGGGCCGATCAGTCTCTCATCCTTTGTGCTCAAGACCTTCGAGAGGATAATAAATGACTACCTCTCCTCTACTATTGATAGCAACCTGATCTGTAGCTATCAGCATGCATACACCAAAGGGAAATCTACAGAAACTGCGCTTCACAGCCTAGTTTCTGTTATTGAAAAATCGCTGTATGAAAAGGAGTACTGTCTTGTGGCCTTTTTAGATATTGAAGGAGCCTTCAACAACATAAGCCCTGATGCTATAAACACCGCTTTAACAAGTATGGGCATAAGCAGGTCTCTTATTGGACTTATTGATCCACTGCTAAGGGGTAGACGAATAGTTTCATCACTGGGCTCTGTTGACATATCACGCTATGTCACAAGGGGAACGCCTCAGGGTGATGTTCTCTCCCCGCTTCTATGGAACCTCACTGTCAACTCGATGCTGCGAGACACAAGCTGGGGGACGGGAAGGTAGTGGCATATGCAGATGACTTAGCTATAGTATATAGGGGCAAATTCCCACAAACCCTGTACGACTTGATGCAAGTAGCACTGAGAGAGGTTTCCTCATGGTGCTCGCGCTGCGGACTGAGCATCAACCCGGGAAGAGTAGAACTGGTCCTTTTCACCAACTGCTATAAGATACCACCGCTAATACTACCAAAACTGAATAACGTGCACCTGAACTTGGCTGACAAAGCCAAGTTCTTGGGCACAGTTCTGGATAGGAAACTAACGCCCAATGAAGCACTCCAGGCCATTCTTGGCATTTTGTCACTCGATCTGGAAGGGCACCGAGTAGCAGCAGCATCGGCTCTGCGTCTAAGGGAAACGTCAGGCTGGGGCGCAAGCACTACTGGACACGCCTGTATTTTGGGATCCTATAGCTTTCTTCCGCTGAGCACAGATCGACCACAACAGTCGGAGATAGCGGTTTTAAAATCAACATTCCCAGCAGGGAAGAATGGGAGAGCACGGATCGGAGTCCCGTCACTCATGGCGGCACTTCCATTTGTACTGATGGCTCGACGTTAGACGGCAGAGTTGGGGGAGGGGTTTATTCAAAGGATCTGAACCTTGAGATCTCCTTCAGACTACCTGATCACTGCAGTGTCTTCCAGGCTGAAGTATCAGCAATCATGGACGCCGCGGCTTGGATAGGCCAACACACTACCAGACAGGACATTTTTATATTCAGCGACAGCCAGGCGGCCATCAAATCCCTTGGCTCTTACTCGTTCAACTCTGAACTGACGCTCAGCTGTCGTCGATCTCTACAAGAGATGGCCCAACAGAATCGCGTTAACCTCACATGGGTCCCGGGGCATAGGGACATTGAGGGAAATTGTAGGGCAGACGAACTTGCGAGGCAGGGCACGACCAAGCAGGTTCTTCGCGATAAAGAGCGCTTAGGTATGCCGTTTGTCACATGAAAGCTTATGCTGAAGGAGTACACACTCCGCCAAGCCAACGAAAGATGGCTGCAATCTCCAGGATGCCGGATATCCAAAGAAACCTGGCCGAAATGGGATCATAAAAGATCAAGACAAATTTATGCCCTAAGGAGAAGAGAAATCTCCATATTACTAGGCGTATTAACTGGGCACTGCCTCATTGGTAGGCACGCAGAAAGACTTGGTGTGCCCTACCGACGATGCTGTAGGAGTTGTAAGGATGATGAGGAGGAGGAAACGGTGGAGCACCTCATCTGCAACTGCCCGGCTTTAATGCGCTTTTTGGGAGTTCCCTTCCTGGTCAGCCTACGCCAGGTCACGGAGCTGGACATAAAGGACCTGAGGGCCTTCATCAAGTCATCTAAATGGTTCGAGGAGGAGTAACGGTGTCGGTATAGGAAATTCAGTCCCGGGATTCTGCTATGTGGCGAATTCCGTTAATACCGGGATTTTCCATATGGCAGGGTCCCGGAACTGACTTTCCTAGTGTTGGTGGTATCACAACGGGCCTTCTAATACTGGCCTAGGTGTGCCTCTGCGGCAGCCACTTGAACCTAACCTAATATTAAGTGAATTTTCAAAGAAATATTGAAAAAAGAAAAAAACAGGAACAAGTTGTGAATTTTCAAATGCATTGATTCTTGTACGAAAAATCTGTTGGCAATTCATAAATAAATTTCTAATATTTCTTGAAATCCTTGTACAAAAAGCAAAATTACAGAAGAATAGTATGCAATAATAAAATGGACGGAAGTAAGAAAGAATAAAAAGATGATAAAAAAATTTTAAAGAAAACCTTTATATGAATGCTGTCAAAAATCAGCAGCAAATTTCTCGTGTTTCAGAGATTTTCAATTATTTCGACCAGCGCGCCAACTTTCGGAATTTTAATTTTTTCAAATTGTATTGTCACCATGCCCGCAACTATGTGCTAAATTTCAACTCCCTAGGTTGCCAGTAAGTAAGACTATGGGCCGATCAGTCTCTCATCCTTTGTGCTCAAGACCTTCGAGAGGATAATAAATGACTACCTCTCCTCTACTATTGATAGCAACCTGATCTGTAGCTATCAGCATGCATACACCAAAGGGAAATCTACAGAAACTGCGCTTCACAGCCTAGTTTCTGTTATTGAAAAATCGCTGTATGAAAAGGAGTACTGTCTTGTGGCCTTTTTAGATATTGAAGGAGCCTTCAACAACATAAGCCCTGATTCTATAAACACCGCTTTAACAAGTATGGGCATAAGCAGGTCTCTTATTGGACTTATTGATCCACTGCTAAGGGGTAGACGAATAGTTTCATCACTGGGCTCTGTTGACATATCACGCTATGTCACAAGGGGAACGCCTCAGGGTGATGTTCTCTCCCCGCTTCTATGGAACCTCACTGTCAACTCGATGCTGCGAGACACAAGCTGGGGGACGGGAAGGTAGTGGCATATGCAGATGACTTAGCTATAGTATATAGGGGCAAATTCCCACAAACCCTGTACGACTTGATGCAAGTAGCACTGAGAGAGGTTTCCTCATGGTGCTCGCGCTGCGGACTGAGCATCAACCCGGGAAGAGTAGAACTGGTCCTTTTCACCAACTGCTATAAGATACCACCGCTAATACTACCAAAACTGAATAACGTGCACCTGAACTTGGCTGACAAAGCCAAGTTCTTGGGCACAGTTCTGGATAGGAAACTAACGCCCAATGAAGCACTCCAGGCCATTCTTGGCATTTTGTCACTCGATCTGGAAGGGCACCGAGTAGCAGCAGCATCGGCTCTGCGTCTAAGGGAAACGTCAGGCTGGGGCGCAAGCACTACTGGACACGCCTGTATTTTGGGATCCTATAGCTTTCTTCCGCTGAGCACAGATCGACCACAACAGTCGGAGATAGCGGTTTTAAAATCAACATTCCCAGCAGGGAAGAATGGGAGAGCACGGATCGGAGTCCCGTCACTCATGGCGGCACTTCCATTTGTACTGATGGCTCGACGTTAGACGGCAGAGTTGGGGGAGGGGTTTATTCAAAGGATCTGAACCTTGAGATCTCCTTCAGACTACCTGATCACTGCAGTGTCTTCCAGGCTGAAGTATCAGCAATCATGGACGCCGCGGCTTGGATAGGCCAACACACTACCAGACAGGACATTTTTATATTCAGCGACAGCCAGGCGGCCATCAAATCCCTTGGCTCTTACTCGTTCAACTCTGAACTGACGCTCAGCTGTCGTCGATCTCTACAAGAGATGGCCCAACAGAATCGCGTTAACCTCACATGGGTCCCGGGGCATAGGGACATTGAGGGAAATTGTAGGGCAGACGAACTTGCGAGGCAGGGCACGACCAAGCAGGTTCTTCGCGATAAAGAGCGCTTAGGTATGCCGTTTGTCACATGAAAGCTTATGCTGAAGGAGTACACGCTCCGCCAAGCCAACGAAAGATGGCTGCAATCTCCAGGATGCCGGATATCCAAAGAAACCTGGCCGAAATGGGATCATAAAAGATCAAGACAAATTTATGCCCTAAGGAGAAGAGAAATCTCCATATTACTAGGCGTATTAACTGGGCACTGCCTCATTGGTAGGCACGCAGAAAGACTTGGTGTGCCCTACCGACGATGCTGTAGGAGTTGTAAGGATGATGAGGAGGAGGAAACGGTGGAGCACCTCATCTGCAACTGCCCGGCTTTAATGCGCTTTTTGGGAGTTCCCTTCCTGGTCAGCCTACGCCAGGTCACGGAGCTGGACATAAAGGACCTGAGGGCCTTCATCAAGTCATCTAAATGGTTCGAGGAGGAGTAACGGTGTCGGTATAGGAAATTCAGTCCCGGGATTCTGCTATGTGGCGAATTCCGTTAATACCGGGATTTTCCATATGGCAGGGTCCCGGAACTGACTTTCCTAGTGTTGGTGGTATCACAACGGGCCTTCTAATACTGGCCTAGGTGTGCCTCTGCGGCAGCCACTTGAACCTAACCTAATATTAAGTGAATTTTCAAAGAAATATTGAAAAAAGAAAAAAACAGGAACAAGTTGTGAATTTTCAAATGCATTGATTCTTGTACGAAAAATCTGTTGGCAATTCATAAATAAATTTCTAATATTTCTTGAAATCCTTGTACAAAAAGCAAAATTACAGAAGAATAGTATGCAATAATAAAATGGACGGAAGTAAGAAAGAATAAAAAGATGATAAAAAAATTTTAAAGAAAACCTTTATATGAATGCTGTCAAAAATCAGCAGCAAATTTCTCGTGTTTCAGAGATTTTCAATTATTTCGACCAGCGCGCCAACTTTCGGAATTTTAATTTTTTCAAATTGTATTGTCACCATGCCCGCAACTATGTGCTAAATTTCAACTCCCTAGGTTGCCAGTAAGTAAGACTATGGGCCGATCAGTCTCTCATCCTTTGTGCTCAAGACCTTCGAGAGGATAATAAATGACTACCTCTCCTCTACTATTGATAGCAACCTGATCTGTAGCTATCAGCATGCATACACCAAAGGGAAATCTACAGAAACTGCGCTTCACAGCCTAGTTTCTGTTATTGAAAAATCGCTGTATGAAAAGGAGTACTGTCTTGTGGCCTTTTTAGATATTGAAGGAGCCTTCAACAACATAAGCCCTGATGCTATAAACACCGCTTTAACAAGTATGGGCATAAGCAGGTCTCTTATTGGACTTATTGATCCACTGCTAAGGGGTAGACGAATAGTTTCATCACTGGGCTCTGTTGACATATCACGCTATGTCACAAGGGGAACGCCTCAGGGTGATGTTCTCTCCCCGCTTCTATGGAACCTCACTGTCAACTCGATGCTGCGAGACACAAGCTGGGGGACGGGAAGGTAGTGGCATATGCAGATGACTTAGCTATAGTATATAGGGGCAAATTCCCACAAACCCTGTACGACTTGATGCAAGTAGCACTGAGAGAGGTTTCCTCATGGTGCTCGCGCTGCGGACTGAGCATCAACCCGGGAAGAGTAGAACTGGTCCTTTTCACCAAATGCTATAAGATACCACCGCTAATACTACCAAAACTGAATAACGTGCACCTGAACTTGGCTGACAAAGCCAAGTTCTTGGGCACAGTTCTGGATAGGAAACTAACGCCCAATGAAGCACTCCAGGCCATTCTTGGCATTTTGTCACTCGATCTGGAAGGGCACCGAGTAGCAGCAGCATCGGCTCTGCGTCTAAGGGAAACGTCAGGCTGGGGCGCAAGCACTACTGGACACGCCTGTATTTTGGGATCCTATAGCTTTCTTCCGCTGAGCACAGATCGACCACAACAGTCGGAGATAGCGGTTTTAAAATCAACATTCCCAGCAGGGAAGAATGGGAGAGCACGGATCGGAGTCCCGTCACTCATGGCGGCACTTCCATTTGTACTGATGGCTCGACGTTAGACGGCAGAGTTGGGGGAGGGGTTTATTCAAAGGATCTGAACCTTGAGATCTCCTTCAGACTACCTGATCACTGCAGTGTCTTCCAGGCTGAAGTATCAGCAATCATGGACGCCGCGGCTTGGATAGGCCAACACACTACCAGACAGGACATTTTTATATTCAGCGACAGCCAGGCGGCCATCAAATCCCTTGGCTCTTACTCGTTCAACTCTGAACTGACGCTCAGCTGTCGTCGATCTCTACAAGAGATGGCCCAACAGAATCGCGTTAACCTCACATGGGTCCCGGGGCATAGGGACATTGAGGGAAATTGTAGGGCAGACGAACTTGCGAGGCAGGGCACGACCAAGCAGGTTCTTCGCGATAAAGAGCGCTTAGGTATGCCGTTTGTCACATGAAAGCTTATGCTGAAGGAGTACACACTCCGCCAAGCCAACGAAAGATGGCTGCAATCTCCAGGATGCCGGATATCCAAAGAAACCTGGCCGAAATGGGATCATAAAAGATCAAGACAAATTTATGCCCTAAGGAGAAGAGAAATCTCCATATTACTAGGCGTATTAACTGGGCACTGCCTCATTGGTAGGCACGCAGAAAGACTTGGTGTGCCCTACCGACGATGCTGTAGGAGTTGTAAGGATGATGAGGAGGAGGAAACGGTGGAGCACCTCATCTGCAACTGCCCGGCTTTAATGCGCTTTTTGGGAGTTCCCTTCCTGGTCAGCCTACGCCAGGTCACGGAGCTGGACATAAAGGACCTGAGGGCCTTCATCAAGTCATCTAAATGGTTCGAGGAGGAGTAACGGTGTCGGTATAGGAAATTCAGTCCCGGGATTCTGCTATGTGGCGAATTCCGTTAATACCGGGATTTTCCATATGGCAGGGTCCCGGAACTGACTTTCCTAGTGTTGGTGGTATCACAACGGGCCTTCTAATACTGGCCTAGGTGTGCCTCTGCGGCAGCCACTTGAACCTAACCTAATATTAAGTGAATTTTCAAAGAAATATTGAAAAAAGAAAAAAACAGGAACAAGTTGTGAATTTTCAAATGCATTGATTCTTGTACGAAAAATCTGTTGGCAATTCATAAATAAATTTCTAATATTTCTTGAAATCCTTGTACAAAAAGCAAAATTACAGAAGAATAGTATGCAATAATAAAATGGACGGAAGTAAGAAAGAATAAAAAGATGATAAAAAAATTTTAAAGAAAACCTTTATATGAATGCTGTCAAAAATCAGCAGCAAATTTCTCGTGTTTCAGAGATTTTCAATTATTTCGACCAGCGCGCCAACTTTCGGAATTTTAATTTTTTCAAATTGTATTGTCACCATGCCCGCAACTATGTGCTAAATTTCAACTCCCTAGGTTGCCAGTAAGTAAGACTATGGGCCGATCAGTCTCTCATCCTTTGTGCTCAAGACCTTCGAGAGGATAATAAATGACTACCTCTCCTCTACTATTGATAGCAACCTGATCTGTAGCTATCAGCATGCATACACCAAAGGGAAATCTACAGAAACTGCGCTTCACAGCCTAGTTTCTGTTATTGAAAAATCGCTGTATGAAAAGGAGTACTGTCTTGTGGCCTTTTTAGATATTGAAGGAGCCTTCAACAACATAAGCCCTGATTCTATAAACACCGCTTTAACAAGTATGGGCATAAGCAGGTCTCTTATTGGACTTATTGATCCACTGCTAAGGGGTAGACGAATAGTTTCATCACTGGGCTCTGTTGACATATCACGCTATGTCACAAGGGGAACGCCTCAGGGTGATGTTCTCTCCCCGCTTCTATGGAACCTCACTGTCAACTCGATGCTGCGAGACACAAGCTGGGGGACGGGAAGGTAGTGGCATATGCAGATGACTTAGCTATAGTATATAGGGGCAAATTCCCACAAACCCTGTACGACTTGATGCAAGTAGCACTGAGAGAGGTTTCCTCATGGTGCTCGCGCTGCGGACTGAGCATCAACCCGGGAAGAGTAGAACTGGTCCTTTTCACCAACTGCTATAAGATACCACCGCTAATACTACCAAAACTGAATAACGTGCACCTGAACTTGGCTGACAAAGCCAAGTTCTTGGGCACAGTTCTGGATAGGAAACTAACGCCCAATGAAGCACTCCAGGCCATTCTTGGCATTTTGTCACTCGATCTGGAAGGGCACCGAGTAGCAGCAGCATCGGCTCTGCGTCTAAGGGAAACGTCAGGCTGGGGCGCAAGCACTACTGGACACGCCTGTATTTTGGGATCCTATAGCTTTCTTCCGCTGAGCACAGATCGACCACAACAGTCGGAGATAGCGGTTTTAAAATCAACATTCCCAGCAGGGAAGAATGGGAGAGCACGGATCGGAGTCCCGTCACTCATGGCGGCACTTCCATTTGTACTGATGGCTCGACGTTAGACGGCAGAGTTGGGGGAGGGGTTTATTCAAAGGATCTGAACCTTGAGATCTCCTTCAGACTACCTGATCACTGCAGTGTCTTCCAGGCTGAAGTATCAGCAATCATGGACGCCGCGGCTTGGATAGGCCAACACACTACCAGACAGGACATTTTTATATTCAGCGACAGCCAGGCGGCCATCAAATCCCTTGGCTCTTACTCGTTCAACTCTGAACTGACGCTCAGCTGTCGTCGATCTCTACAAGAGATGGCCCAACAGAATCGCGTTAACCTCACATGGGTCCCGGGGCATAGGGACATTGAGGGAAATTGTAGGGCAGACGAACTTGCGAGGCAGGGCACGACCAAGCAGGTTCTTCGCGATAAAGAGCGCTTAGGTATGCCGTTTGTCACATGAAAGCTTATGCTGAAGGAGTACACGCTCCGCCAAGCCAACGAAAGATGGCTGCAATCTCCAGGATGCCGGATATCCAAAGAAACCTGGCCGAAATGGGATCATAAAAGATCAAGACAAATTTATGCCCTAAGGAGAAGAGAAATCTCCATATTACTAGGCGTATTAACTGGGCACTGCCTCATTGGTAGGCACGCAGAAAGACTTGGTGTGCCCTACCGACGATGCTGTAGGAGTTGTAAGGATGATGAGGAGGAGGAAACGGTGGAGCACCTCATCTGCAACTGCCCGGCTTTAATGCGCTTTTTGGGAGTTCCCTTCCTGGTCAGCCTACGCCAGGTCACGGAGCTGGACATAAAGGACCTGAGGGCCTTCATCAAGTCATCTAAATGGTTCGAGGAGGAGTAACGGTGTCGGTATAGGAAATTCAGTCCCGGGATTCTGCTATGTGGCGAATTCCGTTAATACCGGGATTTTCCATATGGCAGGGTCCCGGAACTGACTTTCCTAGTGTTGGTGGTATCACAACGGGCCTTCTAATACTGGCCTAGGTGTGCCTCTGCGGCAGCCACTTGAACCTAACCTAATATTAAGTGAATTTTCAAAGAAATATTGAAAAAAGAAAAAAACAGGAACAAGTTGTGAATTTTCAAATGCATTGATTCTTGTACGAAAAATCTGTTGGCAATTCATAAATAAATTTCTAATATTTCTTGAAATCCTTGTACAAAAAGCAAAATTACAGAAGAATAGTATGCAATAATAAAATGGACGGAAGTAAGAAAGAATAAAAAGATGATAAAAAAATTTTAAAGAAAACCTTTATATGAATGCTGTCAAAAATCAGCAGCAAATTTCTCGTGTTTCAGAGATTTTCAATTATTTCGACCAGCGCGCCAACTTTCGGAATTTTAATTTTTTCAAATTGTATTGTCACCATGCCCGCAACTATGTGCTAAATTTCAACTCCCTAGGTTGCCAGTAAGTAAGACTATGGGCCGATCAGTCTCTCATCCTTTGTGCTCAAGACCTTCGAGAGGATAATAAATGACTACCTCTCCTCTACTATTGATAGCAACCTGATCTGTAGCTATCAGCATGCATACACCAAAGGGAAATCTACAGAAACTGCGCTTCACAGCCTAGTTTCTGTTATTGAAAAATCGCTGTATGAAAAGGAGTACTGTCTTGTGGCCTTTTTAGATATTGAAGGAGCCTTCAACAACATAAGCCCTGATGCTATAAACACCGCTTTAACAAGTATGGGCATAAGCAGGTCTCTTATTGGACTTATTGATCCACTGCTAAGGGGTAGACGAATAGTTTCATCACTGGGCTCTGTTGACATATCACGCTATGTCACAAGGGGAACGCCTCAGGGTGATGTTCTCTCCCCGCTTCTATGGAACCTCACTGTCAACTCGATGCTGCGAGACACAAGCTGGGGGACGGGAAGGTAGTGGCATATGCAGATGACTTAGCTATAGTATATAGGGGCAAATTCCCACAAACCCTGTACGACTTGATGCAAGTAGCACTGAGAGAGGTTTCCTCATGGTGCTCGCGCTGCGGACTGAGCATCAACCCGGGAAGAGTAGAACTGGTCCTTTTCACCAAATGCTATAAGATACCACCGCTAATACTACCAAAACTGAATAACGTGCACCTGAACTTGGCTGACAAAGCCAAGTTCTTGGGCACAGTTCTGGATAGGAAACTAACGCCCAATGAAGCACTCCAGGCCATTCTTGGCATTTTGTCACTCGATCTGGAAGGGCACCGAGTAGCAGCAGCATCGGCTCTGCGTCTAAGGGAAACGTCAGGCTGGGGCGCAAGCACTACTGGACACGCCTGTATTTTGGGATCCTATAGCTTTCTTCCGCTGAGCACAGATCGACCACAACAGTCGGAGATAGCGGTTTTAAAATCAACATTCCCAGCAGGGAAGAATGGGAGAGCACGGATCGGAGTCCCGTCACTCATGGCGGCACTTCCATTTGTACTGATGGCTCGACGTTAGACGGCAGAGTTGGGGGAGGGGTTTATTCAAAGGATCTGAACCTTGAGATCTCCTTCAGACTACCTGATCACTGCAGTGTCTTCCAGGCTGAAGTATCAGCAATCATGGACGCCGCGGCTTGGATAGGCCAACACACTACCAGACAGGACATTTTTATATTCAGCGACAGCCAGGCGGCCATCAAATCCCTTGGCTCTTACTCGTTCAACTCTGAACTGACGCTCAGCTGTCGTCGATCTCTACAAGAGATGGCCCAACAGAATCGCGTTAACCTCACATGGGTCCCGGGGCATAGGGACATTGAGGGAAATTGTAGGGCAGACGAACTTGCGAGGCAGGGCACGACCAAGCAGGTTCTTCGCGATAAAGAGCGCTTAGGTATGCCGTTTGTCACATGAAAGCTTATGCTGAAGGAGTACACACTCCGCCAAGCCAACGAAAGATGGCTGCAATCTCCAGGATGCCGGATATCCAAAGAAACCTGGCCGAAATGGGATCATAAAAGATCAAGACAAATTTATGCCCTAAGGAGAAGAGAAATCTTCATATTACTAGGCGTATTAACTGGGCACTGCCTCATTGGTAGGCACGCAGAAAGACTTGGTGTGCCCTACCGACGATGCTGTAGGAGTTGTAAGGATGATGAGGAGGAGGAAACGGTGGAGCACCTCATCTGCAACTGCCCGGCTTTAATGCGCTTTTTAGGAGTTCCCTTCCTGGTCAGCCTACGCCAGGTCACGGAGCTGGACATAAAGGACCTGAGGGCCTTCATCAAGTCATCTAAATGGTTCGAGGAGGAGTAACGGTGTCGGTATAGGAAATTCAGTCCCGGGATTCTGCTATGTGGCGAATTCCGTTAATACCGGGATTTTCCATATGGCAGGGTCCCGGAACTGACTTTCCTAGTGTTGGTGGTATCACAACGGGCCTTCTAATACTGGCCTAGGTGTGCCTCTGCGGCAGCCACTTGAACCTAACCTAATATTAAGTGAATTTTCAAAGAAGTATTGAAAAAAGAAAAAAACAGGAACAAGTTGTGAATTTTCAAATGCATTGATTCTTGTACGAAAAATCTGTTGGCAATTCATAAATAAATTTCTAATATTTCTTGAAATCCTTGTACAAAAAGCAAAATTACAGAAGAATAGTATGCAATAATAAAATGGACGGAAGTAAGAAAGAATAAAAAGATGATAAAAAAATTTTAAAGAAAACCTTTATATGAATGCTGTCAAAAATCAGCAGCAAATTTCTCGTGTTTCAGAGATTTTCAATTATTTCGACCAGCGCGCCAACTTTCGGAATTTTAATTTTTTCAAATTGTATTGTCACCATGCCCGCAACTATGTGCTAAATTTCAACTCCCTAGGTTGCCAGTAAGTAAGACTATGGGCCGATCAGTCTCTCATCCTTTGTGCTCAAGACCTTCGAGAGGATAATAAATGACTACCTCTCCTCTACTATTGATAGCAACCTGATCTGTAGCTATCAGCATGCATACACCAAAGGGAAATCTACAGAAACTGCGCTTCACAGCCTAGTTTCTGTTATTGAAAAATCGCTGTATGAAAAGGAGTACTGTCTTGTGGCCTTTTTAGATATTGAAGGAGCCTTCAACAACATAAGCCCTGATGCTATAAACACCGCTTTAACAAGTATGGGCATAAGCAGGTCTCTTATTGGACTTATTGATCCACTGCTAAGGGGTAGACGAATAGTTTCATCACTGGGCTCTGTTGACATATCACGCTATGTCACAAGGGGAACGCCTCAGGGTGATGTTCTCCCCGCTTCTATGGAACCTCACTGTCAACTCGATGCTGCGAGACACAAGCTGGGGGACGGGAAGGTAGTGGCATATGCAGATGACTTAGCTATAGTATATAGGGGCAAATTCCCACAAACCCTGTACGACTTGATGCAAGTAGCACTGAGAGAGGTTTCCTCATGGTGCTCGCGCTGCGGACTGAGCATCAACCCGGGAAGAGTAGAACTGGTCCTTTTCACCAACTGCTATAAGATACCACCGCTAATACTACCAAAACTGAATAACGTGCACCTGGGCACAGTTCTGGATAGGAAACTAACGCCCAATGAAGCACTCCAGGCCATTCTTGGCATTTTGTCACTCGATCTGGAAGGGCACCGAGTAGCAGCAGCATCGGCTCTGCGTCTAAGGGAAACGTCAGGCTGGGGCGCAAGCACTACTGGACACGCCTGTATTTTGGGATCCTATAGCTTTCTTCCGCTGAGCACAGATCGACCACAACAGTCGGAGATAGCGGTTTTAAAATCAACATTCCCAGCAGGGAAGAATGGGAGAGCACGGATCGGAGTCCCGTCACTCATGGCGGCACTTCCATTTGTACTGATGGCTCGACGTTAGACGGCAGAGTTGGGGGAGGGGTTTATTCAAAGGATCTGAACCTTGAGATCTCCTTCAGACTACCTGATCACTGCAGTGTCTTCCAGGCTGAAGTATCAGCAATCATGGACGCCGCGGCTTGGATAGGCCAACACACTACCAGACAGGACATTTTTATATTCAGCGACAGCCAGGCGGCCATCAAATCCCTTGGCTCTTACTCGTTCAACTCTGAACTGACGCTCAGCTGTCGTCGATCTCTACAAGAGATGGCCCAACAGAATCGCGTTAACCTCACATGGGTCCCGGGGCATAGGGACATTGAGGGAAATTGTAGGGCAGACGAACTTGCGAGGCAGGGCACGACCAAGCAGGTTCTTCGCGATAAAGAGCGCTTAGGTATGCCGTTTGTCACATGAAAGCTTATGCTGAAGGAGTACACACTCTGCCAAGCCAACGAAAGATGGCTGCAATCTCCAGGATGCCGGATATCCAAAGAAACCTGGCCGAAATGGGATCATAAAAGATCAAGACAAATTTATGCCCTAAGGAGAAGAGAAATCTCCATATTACTAGGCGTATTAACTGGGCACTGCCTCATTGGTAGGCACGCAGAAAGACTTGGTGTGCCCTACCGACGATGCTGTAGGAGTTGTAAGGATGATGAGGAGGAGGAAACGGTGGAGCACCTCATCTGCAACTGCCCGGCTTTAATGCGCTTTTTAGGAGTTCCCTTCCTGGTCAGCCTACGCCAGGTCACGGAGCTGGACATAAAGGACCTGAGGGCCTTCATCAAGTCATCTAAATGGTTCGAGGAGGAGTAACGGTGTCGGTATAGGAAATTCAGTCCCGGGATTCTGCTATGTGGCGAATTCCGTTAATACCGGGATTTTCCATATGGCAGGGTCCCGGAACTGACTTTCCTAGTGTTGGTGTTATCACAACGGGCCTTCTAATACTGGCCTAGGTGTGCCTCTGCGGCAGCCACTTGAACCTAACCTAATATTAAGTGAATTTTCAAAGAAGTATTGAAAAAAGAAAAAAACAGGAACAAGTTGTGAATTTTCAAATGCATTGATTCTTGTACGAAAAATCTGTTGGCAATTCATAAATAAATTTCTAATATTTCTTGAAATCCTTGTACAAAAAGCAAAATTACAGAAGAATAGTATGCAATAATAAAATGGACGGAAGTAAGAAAGAATAAAAAGATGATAAAAAAATTTTAAAGAAAACCTTTATATGAATGCTGTCAAAAATCAGCAGCAAATTTCTCGTGTTTCAGAGATTTTCAATTATTTCGACCAGCGCGCCAACTTTCGGAATTTTAATTTTTTCAAATTGTATTGTCACCATGCCCGCAACTATGTGCTAAATTTCAACTCCCTAGGTTGCCAGTAAGTAAGACTATGGGCCGATCAGTCTCTCATCCTTTGTGCTCAAGACCTTCGAGAGGATAATAAATGACTACCTCTCCTCTACTATTGATAGCAACCTGATCTGTAGCTATCAGCATGCATACACCAAAGGGAAATCTACAGAAACTGCGCTTCACAGCCTAGTTTCTGTTATTGAAAAATCGCTGTATGAAAAGGAGTACTGTCTTGTGGCCTTTTTAGATATTGAAGGAGCCTTCAACAACATAAGCCCTGATGCTATAAACACCGCTTTAACAAGTATGGGCATAAGCAGGTCTCTTATTGGACTTATTGATCCACTGCTAAGGGGTAGACGAATAGTTTCATCACTGGGCTCTGTTGACATATCACGCTATGTCACAAGGGGAACGCCTCAGGGTGATGTTCTCCCCGCTTCTATGGAACCTCACTGTCAACTCGATGCTGCGAGACACAAGCTGGGCGACGGGAAGGTAGTGGCATATGCAGATGACTTAGCTATAGTATATAGGGGCAAATTCCCACAAACCCTGTACGACTTGATGCAAGTAGCACTGAGAGAGGTTTCCTCATGGTGCTCGCGCTGCGGACTGAGCATCAACCCGGGAAGAGTAGAACTGGTCCTTTTCACCAACTGCTATAAGATACCACCGCTAATACTACCAAAACTGAATAACGTGCACCTGGGCACAGTTCTGGATAGGAAACTAACGCCCAATGAAGCACTCCAGGCCATTCTTGGCATTTTGTCACTCGATCTGGAAGGGCACCGAGTAGCAGCAGCATCGGCTCTGCGTCTAAGGGAAACGTCAGGCTGGGGCGCAAGCACTACTGGACACGCCTGTATTTTGGGATCCTATAGCTTTCTTCCGCTGAGCACAGATCGACCACAACAGTCGGAGATAGCGGTTTTAAAATCAACATTCCCAGCAGGGAAGAATGGGAGAGCACGGATCGGAGTCCCGTCACTCATGGCGGCACTTCCATTTGTACTGATGGCTCGACGTTAGACGGCAGAGTTGGGGGAGGGGTTTATTCAAAGGATCTGAACCTTGAGATCTCCTTCAGACTACCTGATCACTGCAGTGTCTTCCAGGCTGAAGTATCAGCAATCATGGACGCCGCGGCTTGGATAGGCCAACACACTACCAGACAGGACATTTTTATATTCAGCGACAGCCAGGCGGCCATCAAATCCCTTGGCTCTTACTCGTTCAACTCTGAACTGACGCTCAGCTGTCGTCGATCTCTACAAGAGATGGCCCAACAGAATCGCGTTAACCTCACATGGGTCCCGGGGCATAGGGACATTGAGGGAAATTGTAGGGCAGACGAACTTGCGAGGCAGGGCACGACCAAGCAGGTTCTTCGCGATAAAGAGCGCTTAGGTATGCCGTTTGTCACATGAAAGCTTATGCTGAAGGAGTACACACTCTGCCAAGCCAACGAAAGATGGCTGCAATCTCCAGGATGCCGGATATCCAAAGAAACCTGGCCGAAATGGGATCATAAAAGATCAAGACAAATTTATGCCCTAAGGAGAAGAGAAATCTCCATATTACTAGGCGTATTAACTGGGCACTGCCTCATTGGTAGGCACGCAGAAAGACTTGGTGTGCCCTACCGACGATGCTGTAGGAGTTGTAAGGATGATGAGGAGGAGGAAACGGTGGAGCACCTCATCTGCAACTGCCCGGCTTTAATGCGCTTTTTAGGAGTTCCCTTCCTGGTCAGCCTACGCCAGGTCACGGAGCTGGACATAAAGGACCTGAGGGCCTTCATCAAGTCATCTAAATGGTTCGAGGAGGAGTAACGGTGTCGGTATAGGAAATTCAGTCCCGGGATTCTGCTATGTGGCGAATTCCGTTAATACCGGGATTTTCCATATGGCAGGGTCCCGGAACTGACTTTCCTAGTGTTGGTGTTATCACAACGGGCCTTCTAATACTGGCCTAGGTGTGCCTCTGCGGCAGCCACTTGAACCTAACCTAATATTAAGTGAATTTTCAAAGAAGTATTGAAAAAAGAAAAAAACAGGAACAAGTTGTGAATTTTCAAATGCATTGATTCTTGTACGAAAAATCTGTTGGCAATTCATAAATAAATTTCTAATATTTCTTGAAATCCTTGTACAAAAAGCAAAATTACAGAAGAATAGTATGCAATAATAAAATGGACGGAAGTAAGAAAGAATAAAAAGATGATAAAAAAATTTTAAAGAAAACCTTTATATGAATGCTGTCAAAAATCAGCAGCAAATTTCTCGTGTTTCAGAGATTTTCAATTATTTCGACCAGCGCGCCAACTTTCGGAATTTGAATTTTTTCAAATTGTATTGTCACCATGCCCGCAACTATGTGCTAAATTTCAACTCCCTAGGTTGCCAGTAAGTAAGACTATGGGCCGATCAGTCTCTCATCCTTTGTGCTCAAGACCTTCGAGAGGATAATAAATGACTACCTCTCCTCTACTATTGATAGCAACCTGATCTGTAGCTATCAGCATGCATACACCAAAGGGAAATCTACAGAAACTGCGCTTCACAGCCTAGTTTCTGTTATTGAAAAATCGCTGTATGAAAAGGAGTACTGTCTTGTGGCCTTTTTAGATATTGAAGGAGCCTTCAACAACATAAGCCCTGATGCTATAAACACCGCTTTAACAAGTATGGGCATAAGCAGGTCTCTTATTGGACTTATTGATCCACTGCTAAGGTGTAGACGAATAGTTTCATCACTGGGCTCTGTTGACATATCACGCTATGTCACAAGGGGAACGCCTCAGGGTGATGTTCTCTCCCCGCTTCTATGGAACCTCACTGTCAACTCGATGCTGCGAGACACAAGCTGGGGGACGGGAAGGTAGTGGCATATGCAGATGACATAGCTATAGTATATAGGGGCAAATTCCCACAAACCCTGTACGACTTGATGCAAGTAGCACTGAGAGAGGTTTCCTCATGGTGCTCGCGCTGCGGACTGAGCATCAACCCGGGAAGAGTAGAACTGGTCCTTTTCACCAACTGCTATAAGATACCACCGCTAATACTACCAAAACTGAATAACGTGCACCTGGGCACAGTTCTGGATAGGAAACTAACGCCCAATGAAGCACTCTAGGCCATTCTTGGCATTTTGTCACTCGATCTGGAAGGGCACCGAGTAGCAGCAGCATCGGCTCTGCGTCTAAGGGAAACGTCAGGCTGGGGCGCAAGCACTACTGGACACGCCTGTATTTTGGGATCCTATAGCTTTCTTCCGCTGAGCACAGATCGACCACAACAGTCGGAGATAGCGGTTTTAAAATCAACATTCCCAGCAGGGAAGAATGGGAGAGCACGGATCGGAGTCCCGTCACTCATGGCGGCACTTCCATTTGTACTGATGGCTCGACGTTAGACGGCAGAGTTGGGGGAGGGGTTTATTCAAAGGATCTGAACCTTGAGATCTCCTTCAGACTACCTGATCACTGCAGTGTCTTCCAGGCTGAAGTATCAGCAATCATGGACGCCGCGGCTTGGATAGGCCAACACACTACCAGACAGGACATTTTTATATTCAGCGACAGCCAGGCGGCCATCAAATCCCTTGGCTCTTACTCGTTCAACTCTGAACTGACGCTCAGCTGTCGTCGATCTCTACAAGAGATGGCCCAACAGAATCGCGTTAACCTCACATGGGTCCCGGGGCATAGGGACATTGAGGGAAATTGTAGGGCAGACGAACTTGCGAGGCAGGGCACGACCAAGCAGGTTCTTCGCGATAAAGAGCGCTTAGGTATGCCGTTTGTCACATGAAAGCTTATGCTGAAGGAGTACACACTCCGCCAAGCCAACGAAAGATGGCTGCAATCTCCAGGATGCCGGATATCCAAAGAAACCTGGCCGAAATGGGATCATAAAAGATCAAGACAAATTTATGCCCTAAGGAGAAGAGAAATCTCCATATTACTAGGCGTATTAACTGGGCACTGTCTCATTGGTAGGCACGCAGAAAGACTTGGTGTGCCCTACCGACGATGCTGTAGGAGTTGTAAGGATGATGAGGAGGAGGAAACGGTGGAGCACCTCATCTGCAACTGCCCGGCTTTAATGCGCTTTTTGGGAGTTCTCTTCCTGGTCAGCCTACGCCAGGTCACGGAGCTGGACATAAAGGACCTGAGGGCCTTCATCAAGTCATCTAAATGGTTCGAGGAGGAGTAACGGTGTCGGTATAGGAAATTCAGTCCCGGGATTCTGCTATGTGGCGAATTCCGTTAATACCGGGATTTTCCATATGGCAGGGTCCCGGAACTGACTTTCCTAGTGTTGGTGGTATCACAACGGGCCTTCTAATACTGGCCTAGGTGTGCCTCTGCGGCAGCCACTTGAACCTAACCTAATATTAAGTGAATTTTCAAAGAAATATTGAAAAAAGAAAAAAACAGGAACAAGTTGTGAATTTTCAAATGCATTGATTCTTGTAAGAAAAATCTGTTGGCAATTCATAAATAAATTTCTAATATTTCTTGAAATCCTTGTACAAAAAGCAAAATTACAGAAGAATAGTATGCAATAATAAAATGGACGGAAGTAAGAAAGAATAAAAAGATGATAAAAAAATTTTAAAGAAAACCTTTATATGAATGCTGTCAAAAATCAGCAGCAAATTTCTCGTGTTTCAGAGATTTTCAATTATTTCGACCAGCGCGCCAACTTTCGGAATTTTAATTTTTTCAAATTGTATTGTCACCATGCCCGCAACTATGTGCTAAATTTCAACTCCCTAGGTTGCCAGTAAGTTAGTTAAAATTCGATCGCAAGATTTGTGATTGAAATCGAATTTTCCAAATATCTCGATCAGTGCGCCACCTACAGGAAATTTTTTGATGAGGGATTGCATTGTCACCGGGTTCTGATAAATGTGTCAAGTTTCAAGTCTATAGCTTACCGGGAAGTTACTCAAACATCGTTCACAAAATTTCCCGTGTGTTTCAGAGATTTTTTGCTGGGGTACCTTCGTCGGCCATGTTGTGGGGTATTTTTATCAAGTAAAAAGTCGTTTTTAAATGGTATCAGGTTTTATTTCATATAAACCATTTTTAAATACCTAGATAAATATATAAACAAGAAAAAAGTTTACTTAAGACTATGCGGGGTACATTCGGCGATCCTGTATTTCTGTCCGGGGCACATTCGGCATGAATATATGTTCGCGGAATGTGCCCCAACAAAAATTGCTGATTCTACCCCGAAGCATCACTTTTCACTTTTCCCTATTTTTTTCAACGGTTGACTTTTTTCATCCCTAAATAACACTTTTTCTTAAAAGTAACATTCTTACCATTCCGTTTTATTGAATTTTGTAAAAAAAAACGCACAACAAAAACCTCAACACTTTTTCACTTACCAAACGAAAACACCATCAACACTCCCGAAAACACAAAAACACGTGTAATTTTGTAGAATGCTAAAAGAGAGTGGTGAGACATCAAATCGATAATTCTTACTAGTGGTGGGTATGTTTTCGCTACCTAATGGCCATGTCAGATAATTCTTTCATACGGAAAACGCAATTGCCGAATGTACCCCAGTCTCCCCTACATTGCCAAGATAGAAGGAAGAACTATAATGGGGCCAACATTGTCATGTCTGGCTACTATGGTCATTCTAACTGCTTGCTACTTCCTCCTTAAGCTACGACATAGAAAAAGTAAAATACGCCAAAACACGATATTCAGGCTGTAATTGATGGGCTTAAAAAGTCCGAGGACGTCCTCCATTTAGGAGGGGAGGAGTTAACACATGCAACTCTATTCGTTCTGTGACCGGCAAAACCCATTGATATAATTCACGCCACACCGCAGGATATGCGAAATGAAATAATGGATAAGATAGAGAAGGCCCAACAAACACTGCTGGGAAGGAATAACTCTTCCAGACGAAATAGAGTGTTTGATGTTGGGGAGCGTGTTTTGGTGAAAACCAATAAAAGATTTGGAAATAAGATTACCCCTCTGTACATAGAGGAAAGGGTATAGGCAGACTTGGGGACCACAGTCCTAATTAAAGGGAGGGTGGTCCACAAAGACAACATAAATAAATAAGGTTGAATAACTTTTGATGTTTTCTTAATGGATTACAGGATTCTTCTGGTGATACTTCTCATTGGGTCAGTGACAGCAAAACTCACTGACTATTCCAACTCCAATTATATCCCGATTCAGATGGGGTTGTGACCATTTGGCCAGACGTGGCCTTTTTAAAACATACCACTAATCTTGAGACATATATGGAAATAGCCTAAGAGTCAAAGGAGCTACCGAAGAATTTCCCTGCATCTCATATGAGAATGTTACTGGATGCAGACATTGCGCGTATAAAAGCCATTTTGGCAACATTAGATATCCACCACAGACAGACACGAAGCATAAATGTTTTGGGAACCGCTTTGAAGTTTATTGCTGGAACACCAGACTTCGATGATTTTGAAAATCTAAAACTCCGGCAACAAGAGCTGATTAACTCTGAAAATAAACAAATAGAGATAAACACAGTAGTACAACAAAAAATAAATGAGCGAACTGACACCGTGAACCTAATCACAAAGAGTTCGAAGGTTAAGCGGATTGGCACTAGCCATTTATATGAGACATTGCTTGCGAGAAATAGAATTATAATTTCAGAAATTGAAACTTTGATTTCGGCAATTGCCCTTGTAAGGATAAACGTAATAAATCCCTCAATATTAAATTTTGACGACATCAAACCTATAATCAATATGCACTCCACAAATATAACCATAACAGACTTAATTGAAGTGTCCAGTGTAAGGGTCATGTTAAAAATTTTTGTATTTCTTAATAAAATATCCAAAACCTATGTTAGTATGTGAAAGAATTATCCTGTTCCCTGTCCAACACAACGAAACTATTCTGCACTTTGCTAATGATAACAACGTCGCTGGCTATTGGAAATTGTATCATAGCATTGGCTTCCACATTCTGCAAAAAGGTACAAAATACATGCGCACAACAACTCCATTCAGGAAATGTCGCTCACTTCAGCTCTCGTCCCAGCCATCTGGAACCGATTACAATGGTCGATGAGGGAATAGTGATCATAAACGACAATACTGCTGTGATCAAATCAAACGATGGTTCTGTAAAAACCGTTACTGGCCCATTCCTACTTACCTTCGAAAATGAGTCCAAAATAAACGGATCATGCTTCAAAAACCAAAATGGCATATTAAAGAAACTACCGGGTTCAGCGACGACGACACTCGTCAATATTACCAGCCACCACGAAATATTGAGCCTGACGAAGAATGAGCATGTGAAACTTATGATAGGGGAGACTGGGGTACCTTCGGCACATTTCTTTTAACCTCCATATTTCAGAAAATATTCAACGAATCGCAACTTATATAACCTTAAACTAATCTCTCATTATTTAAAAATAAGATGATGTGAAGCGATTTCTTGAAATTTAAGCGGAGACTAATTTATTTTAAGTTATATGAAAAAAGTCAAATTTGCTGAATGTGCCCCATGCCGGGGTAGCTCCGGCAATTGCTGGGGTACCTTCGTCGGCCATGTTGTGGGGTATAGTTATCAAGTAAAAAGTCGTTTTTAAATGGTATCAGGTTTTATTTCATATAAACCATTTTTAAATACCTAGATAAATTATATAAACAAGAAAAAAGTTTACTTAAGACTATGCGGGGTACATTCGGCGATCCTGTATTTCTGTCCGGGGCACAACAAAAATTGCTGATTCTACCCCGAAGCATCACTTTTCACTTTTCCCTATTTTCTTCAACGGTTGACTTTTTTCATCCCTAAATAACACTTTTTCTTAAAAGTAACATTCTTACCATTCCGTTTTATTGAATTTTGTAAAAAAAACGCACAACAAAAACCTCAACACTTTTTCACTTACCAAACGAAAACACCATCAACACTCCCGAAAACACAAAAACACGTGTAATTTTGTAGAATGCTAAAAGAGAGTGGTGAGACATCAAATCGATAATTCTTACTAGTGGTGGGTATGTTTTCGCTACCTAATGGCCATGTCAGATAATTCTTTCATACGGAAAACGCAATTGCCGAATGTACCCCAAAGCCGGAGGTACCCCAGTCTCCCCTACATTGCCAAGATAGAAGGAAGAACTATAATGGGGCCAACACTGTCATGTCTGGCTACTATGGTCATTCTAACTGCTTGCTACTTCCTTCTTAAGCTACGACATAGAAAAAGTAAAATACGCCAAAACACGATATTCAGGCTGTAATTGATGGGCTTAAAAAGTCCGATGACGTCCTCCATTTAGGAGGGGAGGAGTTAACACATGCAACTCAAGGCCAACGATAAATCTTTGCTCGTGGCCTGAGTCAGCGGTTTGTGCTTCCCACAACGCGAAAAGTACAACCATTTCATGAATCTGCAATGCGACACCAACCTGCAGGTGCAGAACAGTTGTGAACACAACAACTGTCCCAGCGCGTGGGAAGCAAAATATGTAAATTTGTGAATTCCACAGAATAATCAGTCAGCGCGACGTTACCGGCAGCGGCACAGCAGCGACTGCGACGGCGGCAACTTTAGGTTAGATTTAGAATTAGAGTAGTTTGTAAGTTTTTAGTTTGACTCTAGAACTCAAAGACACCGCCAGCGCGTGTCGGATCAGAATATCCAGTTTTACATAATAAAGTAAACTTACTTAAATTTGCTGTATTACTTATTTTATAGATGGTATGATTCATTTTAAGATTACATACATCCCTTATGGACAAGACTGACGGAACCAACACATACTCACTTTTCTACCAACACATATGCGTTTCGGGGTTGCTTGACAGGGTTGCATTTTCTAGTGTTGGAAATAATATTTGGGTAAAGAAACTCGAAAAAGGCCCGATACCCGTTGCAAGCAGATAGGTACTTATTTTTATAAAATCACAAAATCAAATAAATTTTCTTAAAAAAATAAAACTTTTTTTATTATAAAAGAGGTATTTCCAATCTTATAATAATCATTTGATATAAATAAAAGTTAATCGGACCCGCAGGTACCGACTACTTTTGTCTACAATATTTTTCCTGCACTAGCAAAATGTACATAACGCGGGTCATAGCGGTAAAATCTAATACAAAAGCGCGAAAGAATTTGTGGAAAATTGTGCTAAATATTATTTAAAATAGTGCGTGAGAAGTGTTTATTAAATAAAAACAAGTAAGGAAAGCTGGCTGTGCCGAAGGCTATATACCTTTCATGAATAAGCCTCACGATTTTCACTGTTCGATCCCCAGTACAGCCTGTGCGAATTTAACTTTAGCTCATACTGAAATAATCGGAACTCTCGATTATAGGGGGCGATGTGTTTAGTTGGTCCAATCTCATTTTTAACATCGACATTCCAGTTTCTAACAGAGCAATAGTTACGAAATTTCACGACCCTACCTATATAATTATAGGAGTTATAGCCCAAAATCCGTTTATCGGAACAATCGATTGTATGGGGGCTATATGAAATATTTATCCCATCTCAATGATATTCAACATCGATATTTCACATATAAAAACATCAATACCTACAAAATTTCACGTTACTAGGTCTTTAATTACAGAAGTTATAGCCCAAAATCCGTTTATCGGAACAATCGATTGTATGGGGGCTATATGAAATATTTATCCATTCTTAATGATTTTCAACATCGATATTTCACATATTAAAACATCAATACCTACAAAATTTCACGTTACTAGCTCTTTAATTACAGAAGTTATAGCCCGATTGTATGGGAGCTATGAGTAGTTTTGGTCCGATCTTGCTGGTTCCGACGAATGATTATTCTCATATAAAATAACGCCTCCCTACCAATTTTGGTCGAGATATCTCTAAAATTGAGGGACTAGTTTGCGTACAAACGGACGGACAGACAGACGGACATGGCTAAATCGAATCAACTCATGGTCCTGATCATAATGGTATACATATTAGTGGGTCTATCTCTTCTTCTTCTCATACTTACAAACTGTAACAAGCCAGTCGCTTGTTAAAAGAAATAAACGATAGATGCGCACGTTGCGTCTAGATATAAAGTTTTTTTTTTTTCAAAGGTATTTTTGGGTGCACACTTATTGGCTTATGAATCGGAAGTGAAGAACCCAGCCTATGTATTTTTACATTTAGTGTAGTGCTTATTCATATCTTAAGAACCCTGCTCACGAACTATTACAATAGTGATGTAATTATCGACCGTGACATATTTGCCTTAATGCCATGTTCACATTACACAGTTAATCGGCCGCCTATTTATTACATGCCTTTTTTTTTTTTAATTTTTATAAGGCAGAGAAGTAATTTCAATGAATTACAATAATAGAAAATTACTTTTTGACAATTTAAATTTTAGTTTAAGTTGGTGTGACAATTAACAACTTTATAATTTACTGCATTTAGTACAGTTTTCACATCTTTTTAAATTAATGACTTAGAATACAATAAAATTACTTTTAGGCTAGGTTGGTCTAACAGCTATCAACACGTGGACAAAGGTTCAGACACCGTAATCACGACCATATATCTTTATAGGTCTAACGGATCGACCACTTCTTGTTCTATAGGGTTCGGCATCTGTTACAGCTGAGTTATTGGAACTTGCTGCTTCGGATACCCCTGTATCGGGCGTCTCATTGTCGACTGCTGGCGCGAGGGCCTCAAGCTGACCCGAGATCAGGGTTTCGTCCACATTACATTCCTCGTCACTGCCTATGCTCCTTTCACTCCTGGTATTACTATCCCTGTTAACATTATTTCCAATAGACGTAGTATGTGTTCTTTCCCCATTATGACTATCTACATTTTCCTCATATAACCAGTCACTAGCGTTGAAGTCTTCCTTGCACGCTTTCGCAATCAACCGTCGGTTGCGTCTAAAGTGATTCTTGAAACTATCTTTGATGATGTATGAACGCCCGTTACCTATTTCTACTATTGTACCATAGTGCCATTCAGACCCATTTTTCTTAAACTGTACAGGATCACCCACTTTCAGTACCGGTAGCGTCTTGGCATTTCGATCATAGTAGTGTTTTTGTTTTTCCTTTTTCTTTGCCAATTTGCTTTGAATTACCAATTCCTCTATGTTGTTTGTAACCAATAGCGAATCCGACATAGGTAATTTTGTTTTAATGAGCCTCCCAAAAAATAGTTCTGCCGGCGTTAGCTGCATACTAGCCAACGGCGTAGTATTATATTCTAATAACCTGTACTGAAATTTCTCTGTTTCATTTGCTGCATAACACCGCTTTAGTATGTTTTTCGCTATGGCTATACCCTTTTCCGCCAAGCCATTGCTTTGCGGATATCTCGGGCTTGAGAATTTTAGTTGGATGTTGTATTCGCTTGCAAATCGTTCAGCCTCCGCCGAATGAAAAGGACTATTATCACATCTGATAACCGTTGGATATCCCAGTTTATCGAATATTTGCGCTATAGATAGCACAATCTCTTTCGATGTTTTGTTATAAGTTTCAACGCTACCAGGTAATTTGAATATGAGTCTATAAAAAAAAAAAAAAACTAATGGCGGCGATATACCAACAGGTTATCATAACCTCTAACGAGATTTTTAGCCGAGCTTCTCTTTCCAACTTGTGGTGTGTTGCTTTTGAGTTTTCCTACAAGTTGGCGGGACCTACAGTTTTTTGCCGACTCCGAACGGCACTTGCAAAGCAAATGAATTTTTTGCTGAGAAGCTTCTCATGGCAGAAATACACCCGGAGAGTTTGCCAAACTACTGCCGAGGGGCGACCCCGTTTAGAAAAATTGTTTTTTTAATTAATTTTTGATGTTACTTTGCCGGGCATCGAACCGCCACGACTTGGTGTAGCAGGCCGAACACTTAGCCGCTACACCACGGCGGCCGCCGTGCGATAGGTAATTATGACCTCCATATTCAAATAAATCCATTGCTACTATGTAATATGGATATTTGGGGGTCTCGTCCTGCACTAATGTTTCCTTCTGATTGAATTTTTCACAAGTCTGACAAGAGGTAAGTATTTCTTTGATTTTACTACTCATCCCTGGCCAGTAATACAACTTTCTTGCCCTCGCGAGGGTTTTCTCAATGCCCAAGTGTGATTCATGTAACCACCTTGCTATTTTTGTTTGTAACTGTGATGGTATGATCAACCGATCATCCAAAAACAACAACTTGTTTTCAAAATGTAAGTTGTTTTTAAATTTGAAAAATCGTTGGCGAAAATCATCGAGCAGATGATAACCCGGCCACCCTGAGTCAATGTAACTACAAATCCGTGAGAATTTTTCATCTTCCTTTAGTATTTCTCTATACAAACGATAGTTGTCTTCTGAAATACATACCGATTTTATTACAGAGTGAATGACTCCTGCAAGTCCTTCATTCTCCGAGGCATCTGGCAGTTGTGCCCTTGATAGGCAATCAGCGACCAACATGTCTTTGCCTGGTTTATAGATGATAGACATTGCCGAGTACTTTAACAAGAACATAAATATTCGCTGTAGTCTCACTGTGACGTCGTCATACGGTGAATTCTCGCCCGTATAAGTAGAAGTGAAATCGTTGACACGCAAACTCTATGGCTAGTAACTCTTTTTCTATTTGGGCCCACTTTTACTAAGGGTTCGTGACGCGAACGCAACGGGGTGACCGTCTTGAAGAATCACACACCCTAGTCCATCTTTGAAGCATCCGTTTGTACTACCACTGACTTCTTTTTCTCATCCAAGATAACTTTGTTAACATTGGCCGCTTCGTATGTTTTGCATATAGATACAACGCGCAGTAGATCTTCCTCACGGCCATCCAAAAGTTTGAGCCGCAATTTTTTATCGACTACACCCACAACGATGCGACCACACCCACATTTAAACTCACAGTACCGTATTTGCGTGCACAACTGATGATTGATTTTCTTTTTGTACAAGCATGCTGAATTTGTACGACTCCATTGCCACTTTTCGCTGGGGCAAACAGTGACCGTCAACTTCCTCTAATGTTCGTTGCTGAACAATATTTTCTGTACGTGCTGGCTGTTGTTCCGCTCCGGCTGGTATTTGCCGTTGAACATTGATTTTTCCCAGCAATGCTCTTGCGTGCCGTCATTAGGAAACAAGGCATTATATATATTGGCGACTTGCCGCTGGCGATTAAATATACCATAAAATTACGCCTCCAATTTGGCCACTCTGTTGCCAAATTCGCGCAGTCCAGCTCGGTCGGAACGCGTTCATTCATTTTTCCAGTAACTTCTGATTGTGTGCCAAAATATCGTGTAATTATAAACTTCTGACACCATGTAACAAGCCAGTCGCTTGTTAAAAGAAATAAACGATAGATGCGCACGTTGCGTCTAGATATAAAGTTTTATTTTTGTCAAAGGTATTTTTGGGTGCACACGTATTGGCTTATGAATCGGAAGTGAAGAACCCAGCCTATTTATTTTTACATTTAGTGATGTGCTTATTCATACCTTAAGGACCCTGCTTACGAACTATTACAATAGTGATGTAATTATCGACCGTGACATATTTACCTTAATGCCATGTTCACATTACACAGTTAATCGTTCGCCTATTTATTACACAAACATCGGACCAAAGTTATAATACCATTTCATGTTCATGAAAGGTATAAAAACATTGTAACGCCTTCACCGTCATCATCAAAATAAAAAGTGGTAAGTAAAGTCACAACCAGAAGCAAAAGTCATATTGCATGTAGAAGGGTGCTCCAATTTACTTGGCGCTGTACTAGGTTTGACGAACTAACCCAACTAGGAATACTCAATCCCGTACTCCCTTTAACGCCCACACAAGAGTATTTGGTAATTGTGTATATAGATTGTGGGTATTTGTTTCCTTTAGGGGTCAACTGCTAATAAATTAGCTAAAATTATGGGAGGGGGCTCAAAAGACGGGGTTTGGCCACAGGATCACGCATCCGGAAGCGTTTTCTAATATTTTGCTTGTCTGAAGAGATATTTGCAATCAAAGTTGCAAGTTTTCATGTGGTTGTTGCAATTTTATTAGGCTGTACCTAAAAACGTGCGAAAAAAAGCGTACCGTGGCATGTTGCCACGGTTCAGGCAACCACCCGGACTTGGGACGGCGTAGCCCAGGGTTATTTTTTATAAGCGCGGCCGAAGGCCACCAACTCAGAAAGGTGTTTCGCACATAAATACCATGTGCGGAATACAATTTTGGTATCGGACCCGGGCCATTTTTCGGTTTTTTTACCATAACTTTTCACTAAAACAAAAAATTAAAAAGGCGCTTCCGGATTCGTAATCCTGAGGCCAACCCCTGTCTTTTGAGCTATCTCCCATAAGGAAAAGAATACCAGATTTAAATACTTTAACATTTATATTCATAAATACTCTATATAATAAAAAAAAAACGAGCAACGCTTTTGTGAAAAAATATATGAATTACAATCAATGTTATCCAAAATACACTTTACATTTTATAAATAAATATTAGTCTTTACAAGTATACTTAACTTTTCCTAAGCCAAAAGTTGCCTAATTTTGCTGCAAATACAAGCAATGTGAAAAAATGGTTTTAAAAACAGTACAAGCGATGAAAATAATACAAGCTATAAAACACATGAACAAAAAAAAAAACAAGCAATGCTTTTGTGAAAAAATAAATTTTAAATACTTTTACACTTACGATACAAAAAAATACAAGACGTTTGTGGAAAAAATGTATCCTGTTATTTATAATTATAGTAAGCATAACAATCAATGTTTTTGTAAAACAAAATTGATCTCGACACCTAGGGTTGCCAGCCGAACCGCAATTTTTTTTGTTTCAAACGAAAGATTCTAACTAAACTGACCACCAACCTAGGTCCATGACCGACATAGTTTTTTTTTTTAATTTTTCCAGTATTTGCTTTCCTCATATATTCCCCCCCTCACTGTTTTGCCAATCTATCTATCTATATACATATATAAAAATGGAGCCGAAAATGGGTGTTCGTTGGTAACGAGATGTGCCGACCGATTTTTTTTTTAAATTAATATATGAATGCTCTTACCTATTATGGTTGTCGTAAGCAAGATTTGGTGAAAATCGACGCAAAAATGCATTGTTCTGCGTTTTGTAATGAAGAGGTTTTTCATAGTTTTTCCCAAGATGGCGGCGCATATCTTTAACAAAAACAAATATTTTACGATTTCTTTTGTACTGCGAAATGACTTGCGAAGCATTCACGGGTAGGCTAGTATTTTATATGCTTTTATGATCATAATGCGATTTCTTTTTTTTAAACTGATGTTGGTTTTTGAAGTCTTGTGCTGAAGTCCACGCAGGTCGGTCAAGCCTCTGAGGTCTATCAGCAAATCCGACGGGCTGTCGATTAAGTCGGTATAAATCACGAAATTCGGTAGAACTGTCGGAGTTGCTGCTATACGCCTCCGACTACCACTTACCAGCGTTTCAACCAGCTCATGACTTGCGCACTTCTTTGGGTAAGGGTATTTTGAGGCGAGCCAAGGAAAAGCGCACCAACATGGTGGACAACTTCAGTTGTGAGCCAGCGATGTATCATATAACATATACTACATATTTAGCAGAGAAGATTTATAGAATTTATAAACAATTAGGGTACTCACAGTCCCACATTACCACCCCTGGCAATATTGCCAGCTGGCAATATCTTGACAATTTACCAGGTAGTAAATTTTTTGTTTTTGTTTTACTTGTAAATCGAAAATACCACTTTTAGGTAAAATTGCCTCGCTTTTACTTATGTTTAAAAAGTTGGCTACATTGAAAAATGTCATTTTGACTTTGTGAAAAATATGGAAGCGGAAAAAGTAAGTTTCTATTTATTTGGAAATTACTTATTAAAAAAATTTAAATATGATTTATATTTTCAGATTAAATCGAAAAGGGCTCGAAAATTCCCATATAAGAAATGGTCTGAGAAGGATTTAATAAACTTCCTCCTTGAAAATATACCACTAAAAAAGCCGACCGCCCAGATGTATTATAAAACTTTTTTGCAGAAAATTGGGAGTCAACTGGACTGGACCTTGGTGCGGTGCAAGGTAAAAAATATACGCAGCAGTTATAATAAGGCGAAAATTTGGCTGCAATCCACCGGCAATGGAACTCTAGAAGATGGACAAACAACTAGTGGTAAGTACATAAAACTAGAGTTTAGAAGTTTTCGGGATTATCTTAGTATCACTTCGCGATTGTTTTCTAGTAATTTCGGGATAACTTCGCGACTTTTGATGTGTAAATATCTTTGCGCTGGGGGCAATCCATAAGAGTAAGAGTAAGATGTAAGATTTAGAGGGTGGTGGGGGATGGGGCGGATGAAGAGGTAGGGTGGGGTATAAGATGTAAGATGTAAGAGGTATGGGTGAGGGATGTAAGATGTAAGATCTAAGAGGTTTGGGTGAGGGGTGTAAGATGTAAGATGTAAAATAATATGATGTCATATCATATGACCTAATATGATGTCATATCATATGATGGAATATCATATAATAGCATATCATATGATGTCATATCACATGATGTAATATCACACGATGTCATATCATATGTTGTAATATCACATGATGTCATATCATATGATGTCATATCATATGATGTCATATCATATGATGGAATATCATATGATGTCTGTAGCGGCAGCCTGTGGGTTAATGCAACATTGTAAAAGTCCGAACACCGCTGTATCTGGGTGCTAACAGCAATGGAGGTTCCCTTGTATGTATTAGTAATGTAAAGAAAGTCAAATACATGTATCTAGGTGTCAGAATGTGTATCTGTTAGTATGGGTGAAATTTGTGTCGTGAAAGTATATCGGTCGTGTCCCGCCAAATGGGGATAGGTGTATGGGTATCCTTCGTCTTTGAGTGAGAATGGTAAGAAGGAAGACTTTCCGCCATGGGGTACGATCGCCAAACGAAACTAGGCAATGATTTAAAACGTTACTTGAGCCAAAGCAGTGCGGATGTTTGAAAGCGATAGTGCCAAAAGTTTGTCTTCTTATATCGATAAAGTTGTATATGCTTTTTTTGTGCACCGTAGTAACGGTCCGAGACGACACCGTTCCCTGAAGAAACCGGGGTAACTTTTTGCAGTTGACTAGGTAAGTCTAGGCCCAAAAACCAACCAAAGGTGGCAGGTGAATTTGCGGTATAGTGAATGTGATTTTTAAATTGAAATTTAATTTAATTGAAATTCTAAGCTTAATTTGTTTAACTCCGTTTTCCAAAGTTAATATTTGAAATAGAGGTTTTGATTTTATTGTTGATTTTTCAAGCTTGCAAAAAAGAGGCAATTCACCTGCACCCAAGGCCCTGTCATACCGTAGGTTCTTTTAGTACGAGCGCTAAGAAAACGTTCTTACTATCCCTTTAGGAAACCATCTTGAAACACCAACATTAGAAATTGCACACCACATAGTATATAATTTGGGGAAGCACACCAAGAAGGGAAAAGGGGAGCATAGTTTCGCGCTGGACTACACGCAAAGGCAGCAAAGTGCCTCCAACGCCCCCACCACAACACATCATATCAACACTTAGCGAGATCATTATCTGGACTGAACGAGGAGAAGAAGAAGAGACAAGCCACCGTTGCCGCGCATAATTTAAATTTTTTTTCTTGATTTTTTTGTTTGGAATTAATTATTTAAATCATTTAATTTGTCAGCAATTCAATTGCAAAATTTTCCCTATTTTTATTTTATCCTTTTTGTTCAAAGTTTTTTTTTTGGTTAAATTACTTTCCTACAATCCTTTTTTTACTCTTTTGCTACTGAGCCACACTAATTTTAGTTATTGCCTCGTATAAAAATAGATTTTACCATAGTTTCTATATTTTTTTGTTTTTTTTTTGTCAAATTTATATAACTTAAGTTAAGCCTTTCTTTAGTATACTCCTTTTCATAGCCACCTAGATTTTTATTTCAAGTAGATATTATACAATTTTTTTTGACCTGCCCTAATATTAATTAAATCTCTAAGTCATTGCTCTTTTGTAATTTTTTTTCCTTTAATCATTTTCTTACTTAGTTATCGTTAATTCCGCATACTTTCGTAATTCTTCACTTAGTCAAAGTTAATAATTTTTTCTCCCTCTTTTCGACTTTTATTTACACCTTTCTTTAATTTTGTGATTTTCCTTTTCTTGCGCCTATTTTTATTACGACAGTTTTCGTGCGCAAAACCCTTGCGCTTGCAGTTAAACAATTAACTCAAGTTGCCGCTTTTTATGTTCAACATCATAGCCCAAAGTAAAAGTTTTTTTATTCTCAAATTGGTTTCACCTTTTTATTTCTATAATTTGATAGATTTTTATTTTTGTTTCGCTTTTAACATTAATTTGTAGTTTTATTTTGCTTTATCCCTGTTTAGCCTTTTGATCGTTCGTTGGTGAAATACCAGATTCGTTGCTTCCCTTCTTTATCTTTTCCCGTAACCACACCCCCTCTCTCCTCCTGCACTACTTTCCCTCCCTCACAGGCAAAAGGCTCAATAGGTAACATTTCAAGTAAATTTTTCGCTTTATTTGTAGTAATTTGGTTTAATGAATTTTAGTTGCACTCGTTTAATTTTTGATTGCATTAATTTTTATATTTTTTTTTTTACTTTTATGCCCGCAAATCGTTAAAATTATTATTTTTCATTTGCCGTGTTTATTCTGCTTTGATTCGGACGGCAGCCGCGAGTCCGAATAATTTCCAACATAGTTTTGGTTACCGCTCCTACCTGCTCGTGAGTAGGTGAAGCCTTCCAATATAGGAATACTCATATGTATATGTATGTGTTAGTTTTTATTTTTTGCAGCAACCCTCTCTCCGCGACGTAGGCGCCTCTGTCAACGGGATGATCGGTGAGTGCTAGTGAGTAAGATATTTACAAAAATATTACCTACACATGTATATAAAAACCCGGATTATTGGAAGCTAGGTGGAGTAAAGCTATCGGCGCACGACGGTCGTCCTATAAGTCATTGTTTTTTTTTTATTGAAGTTTGTATGTTTGATTTTCGGTTAATAATTAGACATCGCGTTGTATTAATTTTGCTATCATTTTGCTTCCTTTTCAGTTAATAACCTTCCATTTAGTTCAAGTTTTATTTACTTTTGGGTTTACTCACTTATTTGGAAGCACATTTCGAGTTATTTCCTTTCTTTATTATTTTTTTTATTATTTATTCTCGATATAGGGAAATCACGTTTCCTTTGTTAAGTCTTTAAGTTTTTTTTCATTACTTTTATGCAAGAATAACCAACCTTGCTGTCATAAAAATCTTATATCTAGGCTCCTCTTGAATTCATATGCCTATATAGAGATAGTTTAGTTTGTAAGTTAAGATTTGTTTTCTTTTATTCCTTTCTAAGTTTCTTGATTTTTGAACTTCTTGAATTTAAGCTTAGGTTTCCAATTCTTTCTTTTAGTTTTAATTACCTTTTTCTTTTGTTATAATAAAATAAGCTTGTTAAATTTAAACTTGAAAAACTCACTTTGTTTACTTAATAGTTTTGTTTGCTTTTGATTTATATGGGGTGAAATAAAGACACCATGTCTGGCTAATTGGACAACATATTGGTGTGGGTGTTGCACTAGTGCATTAGAGGGGAAGTGGATGTGGGGCGACGAGGACAGACAGGACTGGTCAGGAACGTGGGACGATAACTGACGGACAGACATGTGTCAGGCTAAGGGGACTCCACTCGGTGAGCGGAGTCAAAGTGGAGTCCAAGGTCGTTCATGATCTATGAACGAGAGGGGCGGGATGACTCCACCTGACATGGACAGGCCTTTCTCTTTTTCTTTCCCTTTCTCCTATGTAGATGTCACCAGGCATGAACCTCCTCTTCTTTTGTTAGTGTAGCTGCAGGCAAGGTTGGTGAGCAAAAACTCACCCCAACCGACGAGCTAGCGGGATGCCACCATGCCACTTGCCACCTTTGCCTTGCCCTGACAGCCAGCTACATAACATGTCATATCATATGATGTCATATCATATGATGTAATATCGTATGATGTAATATCACATGATGTCATATCATATGATGTAATATCATATCATGACTTTTTTGGCGTTATTATAAATCTGTTTCCCTCTCTTAGATGTGATTGCAAAAATGTGTCCACAATTCAACGATTTGGAAGACATCTTTGGCTACAGGGAATGCACTTCAACACAGATAGTGATTGATACCGAGGAGAGTAACACACCTGAACCGCAACTGGCTTCCTCGGTTGATGCGATCGTTGAAGTCGAATACGTAGAGGAGCTGCCAGAGGAAAGCCAAAGCTCTGTCTTGCCTAACGAACCTAATCCACCAAGCACTGCACCAAAATCTAGTCGAAAGGGCATTTATTCACGCACAGCCCTTGCTGACGTGTTGGATGTTCAATCCAATATATTAGCTTTAAAAAAAGAGAAAATGGACAAGGATTTGATGTTAAGAGAGCAGCAATTCAATTTTGAAAAGGAAAAGTATTCTAAGGACTTGGAAGAGAGAGAAGCTGAAAGAAATCTGAAAATTTTAGAGATAGAATCTAGGGAAAGGATTGAATTAAAACGAATGGAAATGCAAGAGAGAATTGATATGGAAAAAATAAAAATGCAAAAGTCACACGTTTATACAATTTTTATTTTCTAGTGGGGGTTGATGATATACCTAAGGGAGGCTAGAGGTCTCTTTCGAGATCTGAAGGTTCTTCGAGGTCGTAGGGCACATGGACCGATGCCATCGTCAGGCTGGCGCTGCTGACTTTTAAACTGACCATTGGTATACTTAGGTAGGATAAAGGTGTTCAGCTCAGACTTACAGGTTCTAACTTTGCTCTCCTCGTGAGCTTAAAACTCTTAGTCCTCAATCCGCAAATCCTCGAGCTGTTGACACAGGGTTCATTGATGAGGACCACGTCTACGTCGCCTTTAGAAAGCAGCCGAGACTGCTTTAGATTTGTGCTGGTTCATCTAAAGCACCACCAACATAAGAACTCTCACTCACTGCCAATGGTCTCTAGGGCTGTCTCAATGGTCGATACCTCGGATATGATACCTTGAGAATCCTGTTCTAGGTCACTTCAGCAAAGCTGAGTTTGCCCACTGCGGCGGTGTTCTGATGTCGCTTTGGATGCGGTTTTTAACTCCTCGTCCGATATATGGCTTTTGAAGGGATTTCCGTTCATCCTCTTTGGGGCAAAGGTGCTTTGGAAATTCGGTATCGAGCTTTCTTTATCTCCACCGTCTTCCTGGCATTCGGCTACAGCGTATCTTGCGAAACTTCCTCATATACGCAGAGTCTCCTGCTATCCATTGATTTTCACAAAAATAGTGATTTGGTGTTCGCCCAATCGCAGACTCTGCAAAAATCTTGGCGTCATGTACACTTCCTTTGTGTCCTATAGTTGCTTGCCGAATTCTTAGCGAATAATCGCAAACTATTTGCATTTTTAGAGAGTACTGTTTTTTACGAGAAAAAAAAGTTCATGCTCTCTGAGAGGAGCCTCTGCAAGCTTTATTTCGGTTCCATCGATATAGCCTATGCATCCTGGTAGTTCATTCCCTGTATGGTGTAAAATTTTACGTCTCTCATCTGGAGATGGCCAAAACAAGAACTGAGACTACAGATTGATGATTGCGGTTAGAACTCGATCTGTAGTTTTAATCACCGTTCCTCCATCTCCTACACCAAATAAAGTTGCCACTTTTCTAATGGATGCACTTTCTCCACTAGAACCCAGGCAGAACAGCGCAATTTTTAATTGTAGCTCCACGGGAAATTGCGAAGATGAGTTCTTGGCTATAAAAAGGGGATCGTCTTTGATTAAAGACAAAATATGCCGGAACTCCACCGGTTCTACACGTAGCATTTGGCGCATGCGGTTTGCGTCAAAATTACAGAGGACTTCTTCACTCCATTGAATAGATTTGGGGACGTCCAAATGGCTGCTTCTTCTTGATGCTAGAACCAATGCAACGGTTGTAGTAAATTCCATTACCACATCCTGTTCGTCATCACTGCCTATGAACACAAAAATAAGTTATTAAATATGGTTCCCCCCAAGAATACAGAAAACAAAAATTCAGAAACACATTTTTTCAGAAAACATTAGTCAGAACCCTTTTCTCAGAAAGCCAAAATTCAGAAGTCAAAACTCAGAAGTAAAAATTCAGAAGTTAAAATTCAGACGTAAAAATTCAGAAATCAAAAATTCAGAAGTCAAAATTCAGAAGTAAAAATTCCGAAGTAAAAATTCTGAAGTCAAAATTGAGAAAGTAATCAGATGTTTAATGTTTTTCTGCCATCTGATTACTTTCTCAATTTTGACTTCTGAATTTTTACTTCGGAATTTTTACTTCTACATTCTTTTTTTCAGCCGTCTGATAGCTTTCTAAAAACGCATTGTTCATATTTAGTAGTATAAGTTACTAACTCCTCATTTCAATCCATTGTTGATCACAGACACAAAACTTCAGCAATTTTCAGCTGGAGGTGAACCATGTCGAAAACGCAAAAAGAAGTATAAAGATTTCGACTATCGTTTGAGTAGTATTGTCGCTTCATTTGAAAACGATAAACTGGAAAGCGATTTAATAAGCTTTATGCTTGCCATTGCACATAATTTAAAATTCTAATTTGTACTATTTTTTATACATATGTATATATGTATATATGTACAATGTATATATCTTGACAAAAAATAAAAGTTTGTGAATTTTTCATTCATTTTTCTGTCAAGTGTTTTCTGACTTTTTGTTTCTGAAAAGTTTTTTCCGACTTTTTCATTCTGACTTTTTGTTTCTGAAAAGTGTTTTCTGAATAAATTTTTCTGAAAAACAGAATTTCTGAATTTTTTCTTTCTGAATTTATGGGGGGCACCATTAAATATATATAATTACAGCAATGTCCCTGCCTTACTTGAGTCTTCCATTAATAGGCTTAAAGCTGTACTATAGCTCAACGCTTGGATTATTTCATCCTTTCCGCTTGTTCGGGGCATTTTTGATAATTTTTTTTTTTTTTAATTTATGTAATAATACATAAAAAGTAACAATTCAAATGTCATTGTCATTATTACTACAAATGCTGGGGTGCTCACAGTTCTTATACAGTAATGTGGTAAATTTGAAACCTTTTAAATTTAAAAGATGACTGTGAGTACCCTAAATGTTTCTCAATTACAATAAATGTTTAAATTTTTTCTGAATTTTATGATATGAAAAAATGTGAGTATAGGCTAAGAATTAAATTTTGAAAGTAAAGTACAAAATTAAAAGGTAGAAAAATGATTTTGAGTCACCAAAAATTAATCAAAAATTTGTTTAAAAATTAATATCAGCTTTTGTTCACGTAAAGTAAACATATTTGATTCTTTTTACTGTTTGATTTCATAGTTGACTCAGAATTTAATCATCACAATTATTAAAAAATTATTCATAGTGGTGAAGGAAAAATTATAATCAGTTTTTGGTCATCAAATGGAATCATATTTGATTATTCCTCCTGTTCATTTTGATGATAACTCAGTATTTCGTCACTGAAAGTAATCAAAATGTATTCAACTTAAGATATTTTCAAAATTCATCCATTCAAATGCTGCGTGGGATTACTTCGATGCAATTGCATCACAAAATCGTTTTTGCCTTCCAAAACGAAAGACCCGAAAAACTTTCATTTTGTCAAATTTTATCTTCTTCTTCTTTTGTGCTTGATGGTCAGACGATGGCGGGAATGAGATTAGATATTGCACAAAACAAAAGAAAAATGTGAGTTGATGACCGCCAGCGAGTTTCGAACTCGCAATAAAAACCTATAAGGCCAAGCGCTTCTAAATATAAAGTTTATAGACTGGTACCAATTATGCCCGTTCATCAAATCCTTATACGAGTGGTTTCATTAAATCCTCATATAACTCTGTTGAATTTTACTGGCCTAGCATGAACACTTCCAACATGAAAAATCACATTTGTATACATACATGTGAGGTGCCCGCACCTTTTTCCCTATCCCTCCTAATTTATCGATGGTTTTCAGTTTCTGTTCTAAAGTTAGTTATGATCGGTCAATCTCTTCATTCCCCTCTTTCCTTCTACCACGCCCCTCATCCTCTATATCGAATTCGTATTAGCCGCTGTTAATTTAGGCATAATTCTACCCACGTACCAAATTTGAAGAAAAAAGCACCATATACAAGGTATTTTCGAATGGATCGGTTCCCTGGTCCACTTCCCGGAAGTAAGAAATCGTGAATCTAAACCATTCTCGAATACACCTTATTCATATTTCGTTTTTTCAGAATTTAAGAAGTTAACTTCTTTCACGTGTACACACACGCGTTTTTTTTATGTAACGCAAGTGACGAAAATACATGTTTTTACTCGTAAAAACTATTATTTGATTGAAAGTAACATAGAAATCCATATGTTCCAATTGACGGGTCTGCTCTTTCATCTCGATGTTTCCTTTTTACTCTAACTCATAAGGGATCGTTTTTATTAACACTTCTTTGGTGTAACGCGAGTGACGATTTGCATTCAAGTTTTTTAAAATCAGAGTTAAATGCCAAATTTTCACTAGTATTTACTAAATTTGATAGTTATGGCCCTCATAACACTTAACTGGTGCAAAGAAGGTCAGAACCACTTTTTGGTCTATATTTAAGGTAATGGCGATTCTGCAAATTATTTATTTGTATACCTTTCATGAATATGAAATGGTATTATAACTTTGGTCCGATGTTTGTAAGTATGAGAAGAAGAAGAGATGGGCCCATCAATAAGTAAACCGAAATGATCAGGATGACAAGCTGAATTGATTTAGCCATGTCCGTCTGTCCGTCTGTCTGTTTGAACGCAAACTAGTCCCTCAATTTTTGAGATATCTGGCTGAAATTTTGTATGTGGCCACCATTTTGTAATATAGGAATCATTTGTCGGAACTGACAAGATCGGACCAGTATAACATATAGCCCCCATACAACCGATTGTTCAGATATAAGGTTTTTGGGCCAAAACTTCCGCAATTAAAAAGTTAGGAACGTAAGATTTTGCAACTCGAGTACCTTCTATTTATGTAGTGTATATAGTGAAAATCAACGAGATCGGGCAAATGTAACATATAGCCCCCATACAACCGATTGTTCAGATATAAGAATTTTTGGCCAAAACTTCTGCAATTAAAAAGTTAGGAACGTAAAATTTTGCAACTCGAGTACTTTCTATTTATGTAGTGTATATAGTGAAAATCAACTAATCGGGCAAATGTAACATATAGCCCCCATACAACCGATTGTTCAGATATAAGGTTTTTTGGCCAAAACTTCTGCAATTAAAAAGTTAGGAACCTAAAATTTTGCAACTCGAGTACTTTTTATTTATGTAGTGTATGTAGTGAAAATCAACAAGATCGGGCAAATGCAACATATAGCCCCCATACAACCGATTGTTCAGATATAAGGTTTTTTGACCAAAACTTCTGCAATTAAAAAGTTAGGAACGTAAAATTTTGCAACTCGAGTACTTTCTATTTATGTAGTGTATATAGTGAAAATCAACAAGATCGGGCAAATGTAACATATAGCTCCCATACAACCGATTGTTCAGATATAAGGTTTTTTGACCAAAACTTCTGCAATTAAAAAGTTAGGAACGTAAAATTTTGCAACTCGAGTACTTTTATTTATGTAGTGTATATAGTGAAAATCAACAAGATCGGGCAAATGTAACATATAGCCCCCATACAACCGATTGTTCAGATATAAGGTTTTTTGGCCAAAACTTCTGCAATTAAAAAGTTAGGAACGTAAAATTTTGCAACTCGAGTACTTTTTATTTATGTAGAGTATATAGTGAAAATCAACAAGATCGGGCAAATGTAACATATAGCCCCCATACAACCGATTGTTCAGATATAAGGTTTTTTGGCCAAAACTTCTGCAATTCAAAATTTAGGAACGTAAAATTTTGCAACTCGAGTACTTTTTATTTATGTAGTGTATATAGTGAAAATACGAATATAAAGCTAAACTAAGGGCCTACAAAAAAGCTCTGAGACAGGCGAAGAGAACCTCGTGGAGAAATTTCTGCACTGGCGTCGGCGACGACACAGCGAGACTTAGACGAGTCCTCTCGAAAAGTCAAACAACCATCAGCTATTTGCGAAAGCCTGACGGATCCTGGACCAGCACGGAAGAGGAAACCCTTGAGCTGCTCTTGAATACACATTTTCCGGGGAATCTGCATGATGCACCACTAGCACCTGCAACAAACCTGGCAGTAAATATACCCATCACTGAGGAAAGAGTAAGGTGGGCAGTTAAGAGCTTTGAACCGTATAAGGCTGCCGGGCCGGACGGGATTATCCCCGCGCAGCTTATAAACACGTTGGAGACATCAGCTAAATGGCTGGTATTTCTCTTCACAGCCTGCCTGGCTCTCAACCACATTCCGGGCTCCTGGAAAAGCGCCACGGTAGTGTTTATCCCTAAGGCTGGGAAGGCATCCCACTTCGAGCCAAAAGACTACAGACCGATCAGTCTCTCGTCCTTTGTACTAAAAACCTTTGAGAGGATATTAAGCGACTACCTCTTAACGACTATTGATAGCAACCTTATCTCTAGCTATCAGCATGCATACACGAAGGGTAAATCAACAGAAACCGCTCTGCACAGCCTAGTGTCTGTCATTGAGAAATCGCTGTGTGAAAAGGACTACTGTCTCGTGGCCCTCCTAGACATTGAGGGGGCTTTCAACAATATAAGCCCGGAGGCTATCAACTCCGCTCTAACTAATCTGGGCGTAGATAGACCTCTAACTGGTTTAATTGACCAACTTTTAATGGGAAGGAAAATAGCTTCTTCACTTGGTACGGTTGAGTTATCACGCTATGTCACAAGGGGAACACCCCAGGGTGGTGTTCTTTCCCCGCTTTTATGGAACCTCACAGTCAACTCGTTGCTACGTGACACAAGCTGGGGGGGCGGGAAGATAGTGGCATACGCAGACGATTTAGCTATTGCATTCAGAGGCAAGTTCCCACAAACTCTGTGTGGCCTGATGCAAGTAGCACTGCGAGAAGTTTCGACGTGGTCCTCTCGCTGCGGACTTAGTATCAACCCAGGGAAGGTGGAACTTGTCCTCTTCACCAACCGGTACAAAATACCGCCACTAAGCCTACCAGAACTAGATGGCACGCGCCTGGGCTTGTCGGATAAGGCCAAGTTTCTAGGCATAGTTCTGGACAGGAAATTGAATTGGAAGGAGAATGTTCTTCAGCGCCAGAAGAAAGCTTGCATCGCTCTTTACACCTGCAAAAGAGCCATTGGCAAAAAATGGGGGCTCAGCCCTAGAGTATGCAGTTGGATCTACACGGCCATCATTCGCCCAATCATGTTATGGAGTCGTCGTATGGTGGCCTGCGCTGAGCAAGGCAACATACCTGAATCTGTTGCGGAAAGTCCATAGATCCAATATGATCTGTATAAGCGGTGCGCTAAGGACAACGCCCAACGAAGCCCTCCAGGTCATTCTGGGCATTTTGCCACTTGATCTGGAAGGGTTTCGGTCAGCGGCGGCATCAGCTCTGCGCCTAAGAGAAACCTCCAGTTGGGCTGCGGGTACTATTGGACACTCCAGTATTCTGGAATCTTACAGCTTTCTCCCTCTAAGCACAGATCGTTGTGCGACTACTACAGTCGGGGATAGCTGTTTCAAAATAAACATTCCCAGCAGAGAAGACTGGGAGAGGACGGATTGGTGTCCCGAAACAAATGGTGGCACTTCCATATACACCGACGGCTCGAAGTTGGACGGCAGAGTTGGAGGAGGCGTTTATTCAAGGGATTTGGACCTTGAGCTCTCCTTCAGACTACCTGATCATTGTAGCGTCTTCCAGGCGGACGTCTCGGCAATCCTGGACGCCGCGGCCTGGTTAAGCAAACGTGTTATCGGAGAAGATATCGCTATTTTCAGCGATAGCCAAGCGGCCATCAAATCCCTTGGCTCATACACGTTCAACTCTGAACTGACGCTCAGCTGTCGTCGATCTCTACAGGAGATGGCCCAACAGAACAGCGTAAACCTCATATGGGTCCCGGGACATAGGGACATTGAGGGAAACTGTAAGGCAGACGAGCTTGCCAGGCAGGGCACGACCAAGCCGGTTCTTCAGGATAAAGAGCGCTTAGGTATGCCGTTTGCCACATGCAAACTAATGCTGAAGGAGCACACACTCCGTCAAGCCAACGAAAGATGGCTGCAATCCCCAGGGTGTCGCATATCGAAACAAACCTGGCCAAAATGGGATCTTAAAAGGTCTAGACGCATTTATGCCCTAACTAGGAGGGAAATCTGCATATTGATAGGGGTATTAACCGGTCACTGCCTCATTGGTAGGCATGCAGAAAGGCTAGGTGTGCCCTACCGACGATGCTGCAGGAGTTGCAAAGATGATGAGGAGGAGGAAACAGTGGATCACCTCATCTGCAACTGTCCGGCTTTAAGCGGCGCGAGAACGCGCTTTTTGGGAGTTCCGTTCCTGGATAGCCTAAGCCAGATCGCGGAACTGGACATAAAGGACTTGATGGGCTTCATAAAGTCATCTAAGTGGTTCGAGGAGGAGTAACGGTGTCGGTTTAGGAGTGTCAGTCCCGGGATTCTGCTATGTGGAAAATCCCAACAACTCAGGGATTTTCCATATGGCTGGGTCCCGGGACTGACTTTCCTTGTGTTGGTGGTATCACAACGGGCCTTTCAAAACTGGCCTAAGTGTGCCTCTGCGGCAGCCACTTGAACCTAACCTAACCTATATAGTGAAAATCAACAAGATCGGGCAAATGTAACATATAGCCCCCATACAACCGATTGTTCAGATATAAGGTTTTTTGGCCAAAACTTCTGCAATTAAAAAGTTAGGAACATAAAATTTTGCAACTTGAGTATTTTCAATTTATGTAGTGCGTAGAGGAAAATCAAGAAGATCGGGTAAATATAACATATAGCCCCATACAACCGGTTGTTCCGATATAAGGTTTTTTGGCCAATACTTCCGCATTTAAAAAGTTAGGAACGTAAAATATTGCACCTTTAGTACTTTCTACATATGTAATGTGTATAGTGTAAATCAGTACAATTGAACACGTATAATATATAGCGTCCATACAATCGATTATTCCGATAACTCGGATCCTATTATTTTGTAAGTTTTTTTAAATTATAACAAAGATGTGTAATGTGTATAGTAAATATAGTTAAATTGAAACAGGCTGTACTGGGGATCGAACAGTAAAAATCGTGACGCTTATTCATGAAAGGTATATAGCCTTCGGCACAGCCGAAGACAGCTTTCCTTACTTGTTTTTTTAAGTTTTAACACCTATTTCATTGATGAAGATCGGTGTATGATAATCAGAATCAAGCTATCTCAATTTCGCGAGATTTGCAAGGGGTAGTTGGACGCTTTTGCTAAAACATCAGTTATTAAATTGGTTTCTTCCCAAAAAGGCGTGGAAAATTTGAAATATATACGATGGACATTATTGTAAGTGCATGACAAATGCATATAGTTAAATAAGATAGTCAAAATTTAAAGCAAGACAACCTTTAAAACAAATTTAAAATACTAAATACATAAATAAAAAAATTAAATTTTTCATAATGAAAAATACACGTCTAAAGAACTAACGATTGTATATAATAAAAAGTTGCAATAAACAGACAACCCAGACCGAATAAATGATATTTTAACCGATCCTTCACTTTAGAATCGACTTTCTAAACATTTACTTTGGTATAATTCAGAAGTAACGCGAGTGACGAATTTCTCGTAACGCGATTTTAAAATAATTAAGGTAGGCTTTCAAATTTTTTTCCATGTCACACTTACATCAATTCTTAACAAAGTCCTATTAACAAAAATTAGTTCAAGGAAGCTATTTCGCAGAGTTTAAAATTCAAAAAATGGTCCAAAAACTCTGCGCTGAAAATTGTAACGCGAGTGACGGACAGTTTTTCTTAATTTTTTCTGTCAATTACGATGTCACAATATTATTTGGAAATGTTAAATGTAAGGAGTAAAGTGACTTTAACTAGTAATATATTGTTTATTATGTAACGCGAGTGACGATGGAAACGCCCAAATACAGAATTTGAATATTTTTAATATCAATACCAAAAATTTTTTGAAAATTAACTTAATAAAAAACAAGTAAGGAAAGCTGTCTTCGGCTGTGCCGAAGGCTATATACCTTTCATGAATAAGCGTCACGATTTTCACTGTTCGATCACCAGTACAGCCTGTTTCAATTTAACTATATTTACTATACACATTACACATCTTTGTTATAATTTTAAAAAACTTACAAAATAATAGGATCCGAGTTATCGGAATAATCGATTGTATGGAGGCTATATATTATACGTGTTCAATTGTACTGACTTACACTATACACATTACATATGTAGAAAGTACTAAAGGTGCAATATTTTACGTTCCTAACTTTTTAAATGCGGAAGTATTGGCCAAAAACCCTTATATCGGAACAACCAGTTGTATGGGGCTATATGTTATATTTACCCGATCTTCTTGATTTTCCTCTACGCACTACATAAATTGAAAGTACTCAAGTTGCAAAATTTTATGTTCCTAACTTTTTAATTGCAGAAGTTTTGGCCAAAAAACCTTATATCTGAACAATCGGTGGTATGGGGGCTATATGTTACATTTGCCCGATCTTGTTGATTTTCACTATATACACTACATAAATAGAAAGTACTCGAGTTGCAAAATTTTACGTTCCTAACTTTTTAATTGCAGAAGTTTTGGTCAAAAAACCTTATATCTTAACAATCGGTTGTATGGGGGCTATATGTTACATTTGCCCGATATTTTTGATTTTCACTATATACACTACTTTGATAAATTTAGTGGCCTTTGATAATATAACGTAATAATTTTTGTTGAGCTATAGGCCAGAATTTGAATAAAACTTCTTTTTCTTAGTGTTATTCAAATTTTTATTTAATCGATATTTCGATTTCAATCTGAAATCATCATCAGGAATCTACGAAACAGACATAATTAACATTTTTAAAACATATTCCTACAAGCAGTTAAAACATAACTTACACATATGGATATGTATTATCGACTGATAAGAAATATGACAAGATAATTTGGATGAAGACAAAAGAGCAAAAAGACATAAATTTGGATAAAGTCCCGTAAATATAAATCTAAACAAAAATCATATGAGAACAATAATTAAAATGAGAAAAATAATAAACAGTAGAGAGATAAAAATATACATAAGTATGTATGTATGTATGTATGTATTATGCTCTCACATTGCGGAGAGCATAATACATACATACATACATACATACTTATCGTTACCTTAATTCACAAAGGCCCTAATTGACACATTTTTCGAAAATGACTTTTTTACATATTTAAGTATAATATAGTTAAATACACACTCACATCAAATTTCAAGGAGTTACTAACAGTAATAACGGAGATATTCCAAATTTACAAAGCTATATTTACATGCGTTCAATGTAAAAAAAATGTTGTTTTTTGCTTCTCCTGTAAAATTTTTTTTATGTCAGTTAGGGCCTTTGTGAATTAAGGTGACGTTATGTATATTTTTATCTCTCTCCGGAGAGCATAATACATACATACATACTTATGTATATTTTTATCTCTCTACTGTTTATTATTTTTCTCATTTTAATTATTGTTCTCATATGATTTTTGTTTACATTTGCGGTATATGAAAATTGTTTATATTTACGGGACTTTATCCAAATTTATGTCTTTTTGCTCTTTTGTATTCATCCAAATTATCTTGTCATATTTCTTATCAGTCGATAATACATATCCATATGTGTAAGTTATGTTTTAACTGCTTGCAGGAATATGTTTTAAAAATGTTAATTATGTCTGTTTCGTAGATTCCTGATGATGATTTCAGATTGAAATCGAAATATCGATTAAATAAAAATTTGAATAACACTAAGAAAAAGAAGTTTTATTCAAATTCTGGCCTATAGCTCAACAAAAATTATTACGTTATATACACTACATAAATAGAAAGTACTCGAGATGCAAAATTTTACGTTCCTAACTTTTTAATTGCAGAAGTTTTGGTCAAAAAACCTTATATCTGAACAATCGGTTGTATGGGGGCTATATGTTACATTTCCCCGATCTTTTTGATTTTCACTATATACACTACATAAATAAAAAGTACTCGAGTTGCAAAATTTTACGTTCCTAAATTTTTAATTGCAGAAGTTTTGGCCAAAAAACCTTATATCTGAACAATCGGTTGTATGGGGGCTATATGCTACATTTGCCCGATCTTGTTGATTTTCACTATATACACTACATAAATAAAAAGTACTCGAGTTGCAAAATTTTACGTTCCTAACTTTTTAATTGCAGAAGTTTTGGCCAAAAAACCTTATATCTGAACAATCGGTTGTATGGGGGCTATATGTTACATTTGCCCGATCTTGTTGATTTTCACTATATACACTACATAAATAAAAAGTAATCGAGTTGCAAAATTTTACGTTCCTAACTTTTTAATTGCAGAATTTTTGGCCAAAAAACCTTATATCTGAACAATCGGTTGTATGGGGGCTATATGTTACATTTGCCCGATCTTGTTGATTTTCACTATATACACTACATAAATAGAAAGTACTCGAGTTGCAAAATTTTACGTTCCTAACTTTTTAATTGCAGAAGTTTTGGTCAAAAAACCTTGTATCTGAACAATCGGTTGTATGGGGGCTATACGTTACATTTGCCCGATCTTGTTGATTTTCACTATATACACTACATAAATAAAAAGTACTAGAGTTGCAAAATTGTACGTTCCTAACTTTTTAATTGCAGAATTTTTGGCCAAAAAACCTTATATCTGAACAATCGGTTGTATGGGGGCTATATGTTACATTTGCCCGATCTTGTTGATTTTCACTATATACACTACATAAATAGAAAGTACTCGAGTTGCAAAATTTTACGTTCCTAACTTTTTAATTGCAGAAGTTTTGGTCAAAAAACCTTGTATCTGAACAATCGGTTGTATGGGGGCTATACGGTACATTTGCCCGATCTCGTTGATTTTCGCTATATACACTACATAAATAGAAAGTACTCGAGTTGCAAAATTTTACGTTCCTAACTTTTTAATTGCGGAAGTTTTGGCCCAAAAACCTTATATCTGAACAATCGGTTGTATGGGGGCTATATGTTATACTGGTCCGATCTTGTCAGTTCCGACATCAGTTGTCAGTTCAGATATCTCAAAAATTGAGGGACTAGTTTGCGTTCAAACAGACAGACGGACAGACGGACATGGCTAAATCAACTCAGCTTGTCATCCTGATCATTTCGGTATACTTATTGATGGGTCCATCTCTTCTTCTTCTCATACTTACAAACATCGGACCAAAGTTATAATACCATTTCATGTTCATGAAAGGTATAAAAAACGTTTCAGCCCCTTTTTATCCCATTAAATTTCATTTACGAACCTGTGTTTTTCTTTTTCCTAAATGGCCATCCAAATTTTTGACAAATTTTGAAAACAAAAACGGTATTCGAACAAGCTTATTGCTCGGTAAGTACTTTTATACTACAATGGTTAGTCAGTTTTACAATATTTTTGTAGTTCTGAAAAATAAAACTAATATAATTAAAAAAAAAAAAAATTTTGTACATTGTACATTGTACAAAATAATATTGGTTAGTTCAATAAAAATCTCAACAAGTGAAGTTATGGCGTTTTTAAATTCAAAGAAAACATCCGCACAGAGCCCCGAAGGTGGACAAAAATAAAAAAAATTGACTGTCTTGAAACTTGAATATTTTTAAGCTATTGCACAGATTTTATCGCAGGCCTTGGCGGTGGGAGTGAAATGAAAAAAATTTTAATATTAAAAAAGTTCGTAACGGGCTTTTTTCAATGTTAAAAGGTTTGGCGTTAGCAACATAACTTGACAGAAATAAATATAAGCATTGGCTACATTTAGGCGTATGACGTGTTACTGAACAGGCCGATTACATAAAATTGGAGCTGTACATTACATTACATTAAAATTGGATATGTAAGCGTTGCCTACATTTAGGCTATAATACTAACAGTATGACGTTGTACTGATGTTAGCAGCAGGCCGATAACATAAAATTGGAGCTGTACACTACATAAAATAGGTTGTTGACTATTTTTAGGCTATACTGTTAACAGGTTAAGGCTGTACTGCTCTAAAGTCATAAATGTGCTCATTGAGTTTTGATAAATATTATAATTGCATAATTTGATAAAAAGTGATATGCAATAGCTTTGCCGCGGCAGTCCCCGAGTGCTACACGTCCTTCTTTTTAATCAAAAATCATTCAAAAATCATATCAAAAGTCGATATAAAATGTCTTTTTAAATATTTCTAAGTTATGGTTAAGGAAAAAGCTGAAACTCCAACTAAGAGAAGTTCATAAGTGGTTTTGTGATAAAAACAACTTTCAGGGGGTGTATGAGCCCCTCAAACCTAGTATGTAGAAATACTATTTCATTTTGGGGCTTCGTACCAAAAAGCGGTCGCAGTTAAAAAAATTGTTAAAAATACATTTAGCAAGATCAACTTTGCCGCCGAGAAATTTGACGTCGTATACCTCTAATTAGTGTCCGACCGAAACTGGAATTTTAGGCCGTTGCCGAATATTCGGTACAATCCTATATTCGGCCGAAAACCGAAGCCGAATACTAAAATAAGGAACGAGTATTTTTTTTATTTCATAACAATTCATTATTTTTGTTTCTTGAATAAACAAAACACCTTACAAAAGTACATACATAGATAGTAGTAAACAAAAATAAAAAAAAAATCAGTATTTATGTTAGTAGCATTTTAACAATGTATAAAAAAATATGTTGCATTTTCTAGAGATGCACTAAGAAAAAACAGCTGACTACAGTCTGAACGCAAGTAATCGAATTGAACGACATACTTTTATAATAAATTTTGCGTAAGTTATCGTTCGAAGTTGCGTTTTCTGTCGCTTATAAAAAATCAAAAACTCGTAAAATTCAGTCAATTTGTTTTGTTATTAAACACATCTATTATTTGGCCTCGATTATTCGGCCTTTTCAAATACTACTTATGTGAATATGTAACTTTATGCTGCTAGTGTCATAAAACTACAAAGAACTTCGAGCATAAAAAGAAGATTTAAATAATTAACGCCTATTTAATTAGCACTTAGTGTTTCCTATTCAAAAACATATGAGTTGAATTTTGTGAAGTGAGCCACTTTTTTTTCGAAGTTGTACTATCTTCCTGAAACTTTTTTGTATAGTTCACAACAACAAAAGAAAACCACCTTTGGGCCAGTTTTTTGAAATTCGAATTATTTTCAAAGTTATAGCTATCAACACTTTTCGAAATTCCTCACTTTTTGATGATTTTCTCACGATTGGGCAAACCGATTTTGCTAATTTTTTAAATATATATAAAAGATGGTATGTTCTACCAAACGACGATTCAAATTTTTGCAAAAAAAAAATTTTTTGCAATATTTTTCGCAATTTTCAACTTCTCCATCATGGCCAGATGGCGCTTTTGTGTGATGCTGTTGGGCATTCCATTCAACTTAAGATATTTTCAAAATTCATCCATTCAAATGCTGTGTGTGATTACTTCGATGCAATTGCATCACAAAATCGTTTTTGCCTTCCAAAACGAAAGACCCGAAAAACTTTCATTTTGTCAAATTTTGTCTTCTTCTTCTTTTGTGCTTAATGGTCAGACGATGGCGGGAATGAGATTAGATATTGCACAAAACAAAAGAAAATGTGAGTTGATGACCGCCAGCGAGTTTCGAACTCGCAATAAAAACCTATAAGGCCAAGCGCTTCTAAATATAAAGTCTATAGACTGGTACCAATTATGCCCGTTCATCAAATCCTTATACGAGTGGTTTCATTAAATCCTCGTATAACTCTGTTGAATTTTACTGGCCTAGCATGAACACTTCCAACATGAAAAATCACATTTGTATACTTACATGTGCGGTGCCCGCACCTTTTTCCCTATCCCTCCTAATTTATCGATGGTTTTCAGTTTCTGTTCTAAAGTTAGTTATGATCGGTCAATCCGCTTAGAAAGTAACCTAAGTTATGCATACATACACAAATACAATATTTGAATCTTATATATTATATATGTAGTAGAGGCAGACGTCCTGTCTAAATGTGAGCTCACTGTCCCCACTTTTACAACTCTCCTTCCTATTTTTCTTCACCTTCACACTATCTCCCTCCCTTTTTCTCTCATTCCCCTCTTTCCTTCTACCACGCCCCTCATCCTCTATGTCGAATTCGTATTAGCCGCTGTTAATTTAGGCATAATTCTACCCACGTACCAAATTTGAAGAAAAAAGTACCATGTACAAGGTATTTTCGAATGGATCGGTTCCCTGGTCCACTTCCCGGAAGTAAGAAATCGTGAATCTAAACCATTCTCGAATACACCTTATTCATATTTCTGAATTTAAGAAGTTAACTTCTTTCACGTGTACTGGCTACACGCGTTTTTTTATGTAACGCAAGTGACGAAAATACATGTTTTTACTCGTAAAAACTATTATTTGATTGAAAGTAGCATAAAAATCCATATGTTCCAATTGACGGGTCTGCTCTTTCATCTCGATGTTTCCTTTTTACTCTAACTAATAAGGGATCGTTTTTATTAACACTTCTTTGGTGTAACGCGGGTGACGATTTGCATTCAAGTTTTTTAAAATCAGAGTTAAATGCCAAATTTTCACTAGTATTTACTAAATTTGATAGTTATGGCCCTCATAATACTTAACTGGTGCAAAGAAGGTCAGAACCACTTTTTGGTCTATATTTAAGGTAATGGCGATTCTGCAAATTATTATTTTTTTTTTTTTTAGTTTTAACACCTATTTCATTGATGAAGATCGGTGTATGATAATCAGAATCAAGCTATCTCAATTTCGCGAGATTTGCAAGGGGTAGTTGGACGCTTTTGCTAAAACATCAGTTATTAAATTGGTTTCTTCCCAAAAAAGCGTGCACAATTTGAAATATATACGATGGACATTATTGTAAGGGCAAGACAAATGCATATAGTTAAATAAGCTAGTCAAAATTTAAAGCAAGACAACCTTTAAAACAAATTTAAAGTACTAAATACATAAATAAAAAAATTAAATTTTTCATAATGAAAAATACACGTCTAAAGAACTAACGATTGTATATAATAAAAAGTTGCAATAAACAGACAACCCAGACCGAATAAATGATATTTTAACCGATCCTTCACTTTAGAATCGACTTTCTAAACATTTACTTTGGTATAATTCAGAAGTAACGCGAGTGACGAATTTCTCGTAACGCGATTTTAAAATAATTAAGGTAGGCTTTCAAATTTTTTTCCATGTCACACTTACATCAATTCTTAACAAAGTCCTATTAACAAAAATTAGTTCAAGGAAGCTATTTCGCAGAGTTTAAAATTCAAAAAATGGTCCAAAAACTCTGCGCTGAAAATTGTAACGCGAGTGACGGACAGTTTTTCTTAATTTTTTCTGTTAATTACGATGTCACAATATTATTTGGAAATGTTAAATGTAAGGAGTAAAGTGACTTTAACTAGTAAAATATTGGTTATTAGGTAACGCGAGTGACGATGGAAACGCACAAATACAGAACTTGAATATTTTTAATATCAATACCAAATAATTTTTGAAAACTAACTTAATAAAAAAAACGTTTCAGCCCCTTTTTATCCCATTAAATTTCATTTAGGAACCTGTGTTTTTCTTTTTCCTAAATGGCCATCCAAATTTTTGACAAAGTACCTTTTTACTACAATGGTTAGTCAGTTTTACAATATCTGAAAAATAAAACTAATATAATTAAAAAAAAAATAATTTTGTACATTGTACATTGTACAAAATAATATTGGTTAGTTCAATAAAAATCTCAACAATTGAAGTTATGGCGTTTTTAAATTCAAAGAAAACATCCGCACAGAGCCGCGAAGGTGGGCAAAAATAAAAAAATTGACAGTCTTGAAACTTGAATATTTTTAAGCTATTGCACAGATTTTTTCGCAGACCTTGGCGGTGGGAGTGAAATGAAAAAAATGTTAATGTCAAAAAAGTTCGTAACGGGCTTTTTTCAATGTTAAAAGGTTCGGCGTTAGCAACATAACTTGACAGAAATAAATATAAGCATTGGCTACATTTAGGCGTATGACGTGTTACTGATGTTAGCAGCAGGCCGATTACATAAAATTGGAGCTGTACATTACATTAAAATTGGGTATGTAAGCGTTGCCTACATTTAGGCTATACTACTAACAGTATGACGTTGTACTGATGTTAGCAGCAGGCCGATTACATAAAATTGGAGCTGTACACTACATAAAATAGGTTGTTGACTATTTTTAGGCTATACTACTAACAGGTTAAGGCTGTACTGCTCTAAAGTCATAAATATGCTCATTGAGTTTTCATAAATATTATAATTGCATAAGTTGATAAAAAGTGATATGCAATAGCTTTGCCGCGGCAGTCCCCGAGTGCTACACGTCCTTCTTTTTAATCAAAAATCATATCAAAAGTCGATATAAAATGTCTTTTTAAATATTTCTAAGTTATGGTTAAGGAAAAAGCTTAAACTCCAACTAAGAGAAGTTCATAAGTTGTTTTGTGATAAAAACAACTTTCTGGGGGTGTGTGAGCCCCTCAAACCTAGTATGTAGAAATACTATTTCATTTTGGGGCTTCGTACCAAAAAGCGGTCGCAGTTAAAAAAATTGTTAAAAATACATTTAGCAAGATCAACTTTGCCGCCGAGAAATTTAACGTCGTATACCTCTAATTAGTGTCCGACCGAAACTGGAATTTTACGCCGTTGCCGAATATTCGGTACAATCCTATATTCGGCCAAAACCCGAAGCCGAATACTAAAATAAGAAACGAGTTTTTTTTTTTATTCCATAACAATTCATTATTTTTGTTTCTTGAATAAACAAAACACCTTACAAAAGTACATACATAGATAGTAGTAAACAAAAATAAAAAAAAATCAGTATTTATGTTAGTAGCATTTTAACAATGTATAAAAAAATATGTTGCATTTTCTAGAGATGCACTAAGAAAAAACAGCTGACTACAGTCTCAACGCAAGTAATCGAATTGAGCGACATACTTTTATAATAAATTTTGCGTAAGTTATCGTTCGAAGTTGCGATTTTCTGTCGCTTATAAAAAATCAAAAATTCGTAAAATTCAGTCAATTTGTTTTGTTATTAAACACATCTATTATTCGGCCTTTTCAGCCGAAGACCGAACTCGAATAAAAAATACTACTTATGTAAATATGTAACTTTATGCTGCTAGTGTCATAAAACTACAAAGAACTTCGAGCATAAAAAGAAGATTTAAATAATTAACGCCTATTTAATTAGCCCTTAGTGTTTCCTATTCAAAAACATATGAGTTGAATTTTGTGAAGTGAGCCACTTTTTTTCGAAGTTGTACTATCTTCCTGAAACTTTTTTGTATAGTTCACAACAACAAAAGAAAACTACCTTTGGGCCAGGTTTTTGAAATTCGAATTATTTTCAAAGTTATAGCTATCAACACTTTTCGAAATTCCTCACTTTTTGATGATTTTCTCACGATTGGGCGAACCGATTTTGCTAATTTTTTAATTATATATAAAAGATGGTATGTTCTACCAAACGACGATTCAAATTTTTGCAAAAAAAAAAATTTTTGCAAATATTTTTCGCAATTTTCAACTTCTCCATCGTGGCCAGATGGCGCTTTTGTGTGATGCTGTTGGGCATTCCATTCGTAACTATTAGCAAAAAAATTTTTTTTGGCACTCTAACTCCCACATTTTTTTACAGACTAGTTAATTTTTTATGACATTTTTTTCTCTACGTACTGTGTACTATGAAGGTAAAAAATGTAAATAACTACCGCTCCCTTAGAATGCCAAACAAAAATTTTTTTGCTAATAGTTTTATAAAACATTAGCAAAATCGGTTTGCCCTATCGTGAGAAAATCAGCAAAAAGTGAGGAATTTCGAAAAGTGTTGATAGCTATAACTTTGAAAATAATTCGAATTTCGAAAAATTGTTATATACGTATTTTTTTTAATCGTTGTGAGCCATACTACCAACTTTCATCAAAATACATGGCCGTCGAAAAAATTATAGGTGGCTCAGTTCACAAAATTCAAGTCATATACGAAAAAAGATACATATGGCTCGAGACTTCACTTTAAAATTAAATTTTTATTATGTTTCGAAAGATTTCCTTGGCTCGACATAGGCGACACTGATGCATATCTAAATTCGTACCGATGGATAGGCAGGACTCACACCAGTGTACCTTTACATACTTAATTGTATAAACATTATTTCATTACATTATTGCTGAAATAAAAGTTGCTATTTTCATCACAAATGTTTAAAGCATAAAGCAAGCAAGTTTCCTTGTAGTGTTTGTTATTACCTACACTATTCTAACCGGATTACTCATTTACTTTATTTTAATACTTATTTTACTTCACAAAGATTTTCCCGGACACTTTACAATTGTTCATATATTTGGTATTACACTTTTCTAACGGGATTACTCGTTTACTTTTTTTATAATATTTGTTTTAGTTCACAAAGTTTTCACCGAGCACTTAACATATATTATTAATAAATTATGTTATGTACATAAAATTTAATCAAATGTATTTACATCGTGATACCTTTTGAAACAAACTTATCTCACCAGTACAACATAATTTCTTACATTTTCATCCCTCGTCGTGGTTACCACTTGTTTCATACCAATGCTTTGGCTTTCATCCCCACCAATTTCTCTACCCAGCAAACATATCAACAACAATTCTGCCACCCTTGAGAAATTTATGGAGGATTACTATATATATCTGTGGCAATAACGTCATACGACTTAAGTTGAGTTTGGTCGAAATTGTGTTATTACCACCATCGAATTCTCAATAACACACAAATTTTCACCGCATTTGCCCAAAAGTTGTGGATTTTATAACCAAAAAACAAATTGGAAATTCCATACATTTACACTACAATTTCGAATTTCAAAACGGTTTACTGCGAACTTAAAAAAAGCTCCATAGAATACCCCAGGATAAATTAAACATTGGCCCAACAAAAAATATCATTTAAAAAAATAAGTAATTTGCCCTTTGCCACAGATATATTTAGTGAATATAAGGGACACAATTTCGTCAATTGTTTACAACAGCTGCCAGGATTAGCACATGTCGGAAAATGTCGGGAAAAATGTAAAAATTCATGTTTCGGTCCAAGGAATCATAAACCGAATCGGTGTGCTAGCGATTTGAGTAACTTCAGCAATCAAAGCTAGAAATTGTCTGTCAATTTATTTTTTTTTGGGCCAACAAATTCAGTTTCCCCGGATTATGATTCCTGGAACGCGTGTTTTGATGCATACCCCGACATTTTCCGATGTATATTAGCACTCGGCAGCTGTTGTAAACAATTAACATATGATATATGTGAATCGAAAATATATTTATACATCAAATTAGAAGCTTACACTATCTCTTCATGAGATTCATAAAAAATGTTTAAGTTCAGTTAAAGGTATAAGGTAGGTAGGTAGAAGTAGCTGCCGCAAAGGCACACCTAGGCCAGTAATAAAAGGCCCGTTGTGATACCACCAAACACTAGGAAAGTCAGTCCCGGGGCCCGGCCATATGGAAAATCCCAGTGCTGTCGGGACTCTCCATATAGCCGAAACCCGGGACTGACATTCCTAACCGACACCGCTACCCCTCCTCGAACCATTTTGATAACTTGATGAAGGCCATCAAGTCCTTTAACCAGGAAGGGAACTCCCAGAGAGCGCCTTCTCGCTCCGCTTAAGGCCGGGCAGTTGCAGATGAGGTGCTCCACCGTTTCCTCTTCCTCATCATCTTTGCAACTCCTGCAGCATCGTCGGTAGGGAACGCCTAGCCTTGCTGCGTGCCTACCAATAAGGCAGTGCCAGGTTAAAACACCTATTAATATGGAGATTTCCTTCCTTTTTAGGGCGTATATGTGTCTAGATCTTTTAAGATCGCATTTTGGCCAGGTTTGCTTAGATATCCGGCACCCTGGGGCTTGTAGCCATCTTTCGTTGGCTTCGCGGAGTGTATGCTCCTTCAGCATTAGCTTGCACGTGGCAAACGGCATACCTATGCGCTCTTTATCTTGAAGAATCTGCTTGGTCGTGCCCTGCCTGGCAAGTTCGTCTGCTCTACAGTTTCCCTCAATGTCCCTGTGTCCCGGGACCCATGTGAGGTTCACGGGGTTCTGTTGGGCCATCTCTTGAAGAGATCGACGACAGCTGAGCGTCAGTTCAGAGTTGAACGAGTAAGAGCCAAGGGATTTGATGGCCGCTTGGCTGTCGCTGAAAATACAGATATCCTGTCCGATGGTGCGTTCACCTATCCAAGTCACGGCGTCCATGATTGCTGAAACTTCAGCCTGGAAGACGCTGCAGTGATCAGGTAGTCTAAAGGAGAGTTCTAGGTCCAAATCCCTTGAGTAAACCCCTCCTCCGACTCTGCCGTCTAACTTCGAGCCGTCGGTGTATATACAAGTGCCGCCATTAGTAGCGGGACACCGATCTATGTTCTCCCAGTCTTCCCTGCTGGGAATGTTTATTCTAAAACAACAATCTACGACTGTTGTGGTCGCACACCGATCTGTGCTCAGAGGGAGAAAGCTGTAAGATCTTAGAATACAGGAGTGTCCAATAGTGCTTGCGCCCCAGCCGGACGTTTCCCTTAGACGCACAGCCGATGCTGCTGCTGCCCGGTACCCTTCCAGATCGAGTGGCAAAAAGCCAAGAATGGCCTGGAGAGCTTCATTGGGCGTTGTTCTTAACGCCCCGCTTATACAGATCATGCTCGATCTGTGGACTTTCCCTAACAGATTTAGGTTTGTTGCCTTTCTTAGCGCAGGCCACCATACCACGACTCCATACAGCATAATTGGCTGGATTATCGCAGTGTAGATCCATCTGCAAATTTTGGGGCTGAGCCCCCATTTTTTGCCAATGGCTCTTTTACACGTGTAAAGTGCAATGCACGCTTTCCTCTGGCGCTGGATGACATTCTCCTTCCAGTTAAGCTTTCTATCTAGAACTGTGCCTAGGAATTTGGCTTTGTCAGCTAAGTTCAGGCGCACGCCATCTAGTTCTGGTAGGTTCAACGGTGGTATCTTGTACCGCCTGGTATAAAGTAAAAGCTCCACCTTTCCCGGGTTGATGCTAAGTCCGCAGCGAGAGGACCATGAAGAAACTTCTCGCAGTGCTACTTGCATCAAGTCACACAGGGTTTGTGGGAAGTTGCCCCTATATGCAATAGCTAAATCGTCTGCATATGCCACTATCTTCCCGTCCCCCCACCTTGTGTCTCGTAGCAGCGAGTTTACGGTGAGGTTCCAGAGGATCGGGGAGAGAACACCACCCTCAGGCGTTCCTCTTGTGACATAGCGTGAAAGATCAACTGTTCCCAGTGAAGAAACTATTTTCCTTCCCTTTAGTAGTTGATCAATTAGTCCAATAAGAGACCTATTTATGCCCAGGTTTGTTAAAGCAGTGTTAATAGTCTCCGGCCTTATATTGTTGAAAGCCCCTTCGATGTCCAGAAAGGCCACGAGACAGTACTCCTTTTCATGCAATGATTTTTCAACAATAGAAACTAGGCTGTGGAGCGCAGTTTCCGTTGATTTACCTTTGGTGTATCATGTTGATAGCTAGAAATAAGGTTGCTATCAATAGTAGAGGAGAGATAATCGCTAATTATCCTCTCGAAGGTTTTAAGTGCAAAAGACGAGAGACTGATCGGTCTGTAGTCTTTAGGCTCATAGTGTGAGGCCTTCCCAGCCTTTGGAATAAAGACTACCGTGGCGCTTCTCCAGGAGCACGGAATGTAATTAAGAGCCAGGCAGGCTGAATAGAGAACTACCAGCCATTTAGCTGATATTTCCAGCGTGTTTATGAGTTGTGCGGGGAAAATCCCGTCTGGCCCAGCTGCCTTGAACGGCTCAAAGCTTTTGATTGCCCACCTTACCCTTTCCTCCGTAATGGGTATGTTTACCGCCAGGTTTGTCGCAGATGCTAGAGGTGCATCATACAAGTTCCCCGGAAAGTGTGTGTTCAGGAGCAGCTCCAGGGTTTCCCCTTCCGTGCTGGTCCAAGATCCGTCAGGCTTCCGTAAATAGCTAATGGCTGTTTGAGTTTTTGATAGCACTCGTCTAAGTCTCGCTGTATCATCGACTTTTTCGACCCCGGTGCAGAAATTTCTCCACGAAGTTCTCTTCGCTTGCCTTAGAGCCTTTTTATAGGCCCTCAGTTTAGCTTTATATTCGAGCCATTCAGGCTCCGTACCGATGCTCTTGGCCTTGTTAAATTGCTTCCTGCATGATATACGGAACGAATCCAGGTCGTAAGACCACCAGTGGTGTCTATGTTTGCCGCGTGGTTTTGGTACTGGACAAGCCTGCTCTAGGGCATTTGAGAGCGCCGTGGTAAAGGTCGTTACCAGTTCATCCAGTTCTCCCACTGATGAGGGGGCTTGTGGAGGTAATACTGGTAGGTCCCTAGCTAATATTTGGTTATGTAGCTGCCAGTTAGTGTTGCGTGGATTTCGTTTCATAACTGGCTGCTCAACAATAAAGTCTAACACAATTTCTATGTACCGATGGTCAGAAAATGAATGCTCATCAAGAACACGCCATTTTCTGACCCACTCATAAGCGCCTTCGCTACAAACAGTGAGGTCTATAACCTCCCTACGAGCTTAAGTTATAAAAGTAGGCTCGTTACCCACGTTACAAACCACCAGGTTAGTTGTTAGTAGGTAGTCAAACAGAGACTCGGCCCTAGCGTTAATATCGGAGCTTCCCCACTGGACGTGATGAGCATTAGCGTCAGCTCCAATAATAAGATGGCCCGTACAGAAATTATGCACCAGATCTTTGACCTCCTTTTGTGGAGGAGGTTCTTCGGCGTCATAGGGCATATAGACCGACGCCATCGTTAGGCTGGTGCTGCCGACTGTTAAGCTGGCAGCTGTAACGTCACCATTTGAGTAGTTGGGTAATAGAAAGGTGTTTAGCTCAGACTTTACCAAAATACAGGTTCTGACCTTGCCCTCATCATTGGCTTGGATGAGCTTGTACCCCTTAGTCCACAATCCACAGATCCTAGAGCTATTGACCCAGGGCTCTTGGATAAGGACCACGTCTACGTCGCCTTTAGAAAGACGACTGCTTAAAACAGCCGAGGCTGCTTTAGATTTGTGCAGATTTATCTGAAGCACCACCAACATGAGAGAGCTCAGACTTCCCTGCCGCCAGCGTGTCGTCGAGGTCTGGCCTGTTCCGGGGGCTGTCTCTGAACGAGGAGTTGTTCAGAGCACCTGCACGATTTGGCGTGGCGGGAACCCTGCTGTCTGAAGCAGCATCAACGTTAGTGTGCTCAGGTTTAGCCACGATCGTGACGTCGATGGCTTCTTCGTCAAACAGGCTTTCTTCTATCGCCGAGTTGTTCGCAGCACCATCGCAATTTGACGTGGCGGATAACATACTTTCCGCGTCGGACTCCTCTGCTTCCCCTTCCGATGCCTCGATCTCCGAGTCCTCCGGAGCGTCCGGAATAGCAGCGCGCTGTGCATCGCCACGGTATACGTGGATCACGATCTGACCCAAGCCGTAATGCACTCGTCCGTTGCACCGTTTAAGGGGCTCGAGCGCCTCCTTATTCAGGGTGATAACCACCTGTCTATTGGGCCCAACCACATCATCGACCAGATTGACGCCCCAATCCTGCGTCGGGAGAGACGGATTCCAGACCTGCAGGATTTCAAGAATATTCTCGGGTTCTGCAGGGACGGCAGGAATCCATGCCCTTGCCCTTGGCCGAGCAGGAATGTCCTTCCAGTCGACGACATCTAGTCTTGCCCCTGGGTAGACTTCACCCAGTCTTGCAACTGCTGCCTTATACAGTGCGACAGTTCTTGCATCCTCGCACGCGAATATTTTGATCTGACCTTGGTGCCAGCCCGCGTCAGTACCTCGCGGCGGACTACCCGGAGACTCATTCCGGACATACAGCCACCGGTCTTTGGGGATGGACCAACGGTCGTTACCTCGGTCGATGAAACCTATAAGGATTCTGTCCTTGGTTACTTCACCAAAGCTGAGTTTTCCCACTACGGGGTTGAACTGATGCCGCTTCGGATGGGGGTCTACCTCTCCGTCCGATCTCTGGCGTTTGAAGGGATTACCGTTCACCCTCTTAGGCACGTAGGGCCTCTGGAAATTTGGTATCAGAGCTCTCGCTTCCTCCACCATCTTCCTTTCTTCCGGCGACAGCTTCTCCTGCGATGCTCCCTCATATTTTTTAAGGATCCTTGCGGCCTTTCTTTTATCCCAGTACGCAAAGCGTCGGGGAGATGCCTCTTGGGGGGGATTCAGACTCGTAGTTGCCATCGCGGTCTCTCCCTTTGCGGCGTCGTCCTTCTCTTTCGAAACTCTGAAACCAGGTCGTGAGACCATTGCCCCAGATGTGAAGAGATTGGGTTTCGAACCAGCGCTTGATGGAAGTTTAGCTTCCGCCGTTTTCTGCTTGACTGCGTAGGCAGCCGCACTGCTGCTTGCTCCCATCAAGTCACTCTTACTTGATAGCAGTTTGGGGGATGACTGACCCGTAGTTTTCATCGCTGTCGGCCTCCCAGTTAACTTTGAGGCGGAGTTTGTCCTCCGGCGTTGTGTTTTCGCTTGCTCCAGCATAGTTCTTCTCGGCTGCTTTGTAATTTGTGTGTTCTTCATCTTGTTCGTACGACCCCTCGCCGGACAAGGCCAGCTTAGGGTCAAGGGTAGTGTAAGGGGAAGTGTGTCGTCCGCCGCGGCAGAGCCCCATACCGCGGTAAGACCATAGTTATTCCTTGAGGCGGCCCGGTATCAGTGAGGCTCCGTTCGACTACAGCCACGATTTGCCTCCCGGCTGCAAACGTCCAATGGGCACGGTATCGCATAACACCCTGGATTGGGAGGCACAAGTTTTGCACATTTATATAGCGAGCCGCTTGCTGCAAGACAGACGCTCGCTTACAGCCGCACCTCATGGTGTACAGACGCTGCGAAAAAGACCCCGGTGAGCCCTTAAACCAAGTATGTCAGAGTGGCCCCACCGGGGTTCCCTCTCTTTCTGCCGCGAGCCTAGGTAGCTCAACGTTGCCCAGAGTGCACGAACGAGGACGCAAGAGTCGGGATTGAGCGCGGTCACTCAGCAACCACACCCCATTACACTCCTAAAGGTATAAAAAATTCGAAGAAAAATTCAACTAAAGCTCGCAAAAAAAATATTGCATCCCGTCTGAAAACATTTCAGTACAAATTACACAAATATTTTTTTTATAATGTAAGAAAAAAATACAGATATATTTCTTAGGCGACCCGAGTACCAAGATTATATAGACTAGATGGTTCTTAGCAAGGTCTGAAACCGATTAAAATAACGTTCCGGTTTCGATTTCGGTTTTTGCAACGTGTTTCGGTTTCGGTTCCGGTTTCGTTCTTCAAAATTTATTTCGGTTTCGGTTACGGTTTCGTTCCGGTTTCGGTTCCAAATAAAAACAGGAAAACAAAAATTTTACTACTAAAATACTCATGTACCTATGTAGCTACGAAATAGGTCTGAATTTTCATAACTTTTTTCCTGCGGCCATGATGGGATTTCTCCAATATAATAATACATTTATTAACGCTATGCATGGATGAAATTTCTGCAAAACAAATTCCTAAAGTTAACTCTACTTTTTTATTAAAATGGAAGCCAAATGAAATGTATAAATCGTTAAAAACATTAAAATTAGTGGCGCTTCCCGAGACAAGCCTGAACATTTCTTTTTCGGATCTCGTAAATTTGTTTCGATCGCTTCATTCAACTATAGTCAAACTTCCTCTTTCAGAATTTTGATACTGATGTCAAAACGTGGCTCGACAATCTTCCATGAAAACTTTCAGGGTACCTGCTTGTAAAAGGAAGTACCTATGTGCCCACTCACAGAAGTAAGGTATTGAAAAAATTCAAAACCGTTTGGAACCGGTTCCGGCATTTGAAACGGTTTCGGTTTCGGTCTTTTCCAGATCAAAATAACGGTTACGGTTTCGGTTTCGGTTTTGAAAAATGAATCGGTTTTAATCGGTTACGGTTACGGTTTCGGTTTCGGTTACAGTCCTTGGTTCTTAGGTACTTATGTAAATCCTCTTAAACCTTATTAGCAATAGCTAAACTTAGCTTGCATCATTTATTGACGCTTAACAACATAGGCGATTTTGGCCGTTTCGTATCAAAGCACGCCATTCACTCCTTTTTAGCGATAGCTGACGCCAATTGGAAACCCCAAGGGAGTTCAAGTCATCCTCCACCTGTTGTTTCCATCTCAGCCGAAGCCTCCCCCTTCCTCTGCTGCCGAATTCGGGTGACAATAGGAAAACTCTGGGATGAAGCTTTTTTGTACATTCGCATGACATGACCCAGCCACTGGAGCCGTTGGGGTTTTATTCGCTGGACTATGGTCAAATCTGAGTATGGCTCGAACAGCTCATCAATAAATGTCCTTCGACGGTCTTTGTTCTTTGAGAGAGGACTTTACTTCTAAATTGCATACTCAATCCAAAGTAGCACTTGTTGGCAAGAGTATTTCTCCGTTGAATTACCAGACTGATATTATTTTCGATATTAATGCTGTTTCCCAAATAGACGAAGTCCCTCACAGTTTCAAATTTGGAACTATCGACAGTGACGCAGGTGCGCCGATTCTTTCCTTGATGCCACCAAACTCTTCGTCTTGTCCTCGTTGACCGCAAGACCCACTTTTTTCGCTTCCTTATCCAGTCCAGAGGAGGCAGCGCTTACGGCGCGGTTGTTACTCCAGCAATTGTACGCTCCTGTAGAAGACTGTACCATTGCGGTTTAGCTCTGCTACTCGAATTATCTTCTCCAGCATCATGCCGAAGAAAACGCATGAAAGGGAGTCGCCCTGTCTGAAGACTCGTTTGGTTTCAAATGGCTTAGAGAGGTCCTTCCCAATTCTGACGGAGCTGTTGGTATTGCTCAACGTTATTTGGCAAAGGGAAGTCAAATTCGGACATGGCGGCATATAGGCAACTACTTTTTACATTGTCAAAAGCGGCGTTGAAATCGACAAAGAGATGGTGTGTGTCGATTCTTTTATCATGGGTCTTCTCCAGGATTTGGCTTGTGGTGAAGACCTAGGCGATGGTAGAATTATCAGGTCTTAAGCCACACTGATGAGGTCCAATCACTTTGCCTACGATGGCCTTCAATCTTTCACACAATACGATAGAAAGAAGCTTATATGTGATATTAAGAAGACTGACTCAGCGGTAGTTAGTGCGGTTAGCGAGATCGCTTTTCTTGTGGATTGAGCAGAGCACACTTAAATTCCAATCTGGAGGCATGAACTCGTCATGACGGGAACTCGTCTGACCATATTCTGCATAAGAGCTGATGCATGCTTTTTACCAGGTCTTCGCCTCCGTGTAGTCCGTATTTTCAAGGCGCTTTGTTGTTTTTGAGCCGGGATATAGCTATTCTCACTTCAACATTGTCAGGTGGTTGGACGACTTTTCCATCATCAGGAGGGGGGTGTTGTACCGGGTTCGACCTCTCCCTAGCAATTAGCAGTTACGAGAAGTGCTCCTTACAGGAGGTTGCCCCGGTCTTAGAACCCTCCGTCATCCGCCGGATCTTTTCATAGAATTTTCGGGCATCATTTCTGTCAGCCAGCATCTCAAGCTCCTCACACTCACGCCTTTCGGCCTCACTTTTGTTTTTTCTGAAAAGGCGTCTCTCTTCCTTCTTTGCCTCACGATAGTGTTGCCATACACTTCGGGTTGCGCCCGTTCTCAATATCTCCTTGTAGGCAGCGTCATTTTTTTTCGAGGCAGTTTTGCATTCCTCATCGTACCAGTTGTTCTTGAGGGCTCGCTGGAACCCTATAGTGGCCTCAGCGGCGGTACGCAATGAGTGAGGGATATGCTTCCATTGCTCGGTTACATCGTTAGGTCGGTGATTGCCCTCTGCTAGCAGGTGTGAGCGTCGAGTTGTGAAATTATCAGCTGTCTGTGTCATGCGCAGCTTCTCGACGTCAAACTTTCCTTCCGTTACTGTGCGCACTTTCTTCTTTGCACAGAGGCGTGTGCGTATCTTGGCTGCGACAAGATAATGGTCAGAGTCAATATTGGGACCACGCAGTGTACGCACGTCCAGAACGGTGGAGCTATGTCTGCCGTCAATCATGACATGATCAATCTGGTTTCATGTTCTTTGATCAGGGGACAGCCAGGTGGCTTGGTGTATTCGTTTATGCTGGAACCTATTACTACTGATGACCATATTGCGAGCAGCGGCGAAGACAATGAACCTAGTGCCGTTGGGCGATGTTATATCGTGGAGACTAAATTTTCCAACTGTAGGACCAAAGACTCCTTCCTTGCCCACCTTGGCATTAAAGTCGCCGAGCACGACTTTGATATCATGTTGGGGGCAGCGATCATAAGTTTGTTCAAGTTTATCGTAGAAGGACTCCTTCTCTGCGTCGTCCGTCTCCTCAGTCGGCGCATAGGCGCAGATAAATGTTATGTTGAAGAACCACGCCTTGATGCGGATCGCAGTGAGTCGCTCGTCCACAGAAGTGAACGCTAGTACTTGGCGGCGAAGTCTCTTTCCCACCACGAATCCTACACCACGCGCTTTGCCGCGTGTCTGGCCACTGTAGTATACGTCACAAGGTCCGATGGTCGTCTTTCCTTGTCCCGTCCATCGCATTTCCTGCAGGGCGGTGATGTCAGCCTTTGCGTTCACGAGGACATCAACCAGTCGGGCAGCGGTACCAGCCCTTGAAAGGGTCCGGACATTCCAGGTACATGCCCTAATATCCTTCTCGTAGGACACGTTCTCATCCGAGGCTTTTCTTTGCTTTCATTGGAATAAAGTTTTTACGTGGCGGGTCCCAAACCCAGGGCACAACCCGTCTCCGGGATTTTGATAAAAATATTCACACATTTATATAGCGAGCCGCTTGCTACAAGACAGACACCCGCTTGCAGCCGCACCATGTGGTGAACAGACGCTGCGAAAAAGACCTCGGTGAGCCCTTAAACTAAGTATGTCAGAGTTGCCCCACCGGGGCTCTCTCTCTTTCTGCCGCGAGCCTAGGTAGCTCCCGTTGCCCAGAGTGCACGAACGAGGACGCAAGAGTCGGGATTGAGCAAGGTCATTTAGCAACCACCCTCCATTACCTTAATTCACGAAGGCCTTAATTGACACATTTTTCGAAAAGGACTTGTTCACATATTTAAGTAAGACATAGTAAAATACACACTCACTACAAATTTTAAGAAGTTACTAGCAGTAATGACGGAGATATTCCAAATCTACAAAGCTATATTTACACCCAGTGGGAAAGTAGGTAATGCATTACCTTTTTACTTGCATGAAAAGATGTGTGAATTTTGTTATAAGAAAAGATCACACCAAAAGCAAGGAAGGGAGTAATGTGTCGCTCATTTTTTGATTTGTAGTTTTATAAAAAATTGTTTTTCGTGCATGAAAAGATGTACGAATTTTGTTATAAGAAGAGATCATACCAAAAGCAAGGAAGGGAGTAATGTGTCGCTCAATCTTTGATTTGTAGTTCAAAAAAAATAGTTTTTCATACATGAAAAGATGAACGAATTTTGATGTTAGAAAAGATCATACCAAAAGCAAGGAAGGGAGTAATGTGTAGCTCTATTTTTATTTGTAGTTTGAAAACTTCAAAAAACAAAAAAAAATACACAACTTTCAAACATAAAAAAATACAATTTAAATTCATTTTGAAACTGCTGCTCGTTACATACATCTTCATCGCTTTACCTGCTGCTGTGAAGCTTTTCAGAAGTCGAGAGTCGGCTGGACTGTGTTCTCCTGATGCCGGTGCCTTTGTGGTTTTGGTTTTTTTATTATATTTTTTTTTGGTGCACTCATCTTGGTCGTAGCCCATGACGAGCTCGTCATTCAAACATTTAAAATAGGACCTTAACTTTTCCCCCGCTGTAGAGCCTCACTGGATCTTAATGTCCTTGTTACTCCACAAGGAAATTTATAAAATGTTATGCAAAATGAAATATGTCCCTTGTAAAGCATCTTTTCATTCAAGAAAGGCAATGCAAGATATAATGTATCCCTTGTAGTGCATATTTTCATTCTTGAAAGGTAATGCATCTTTTCATTTATAAAAAGTAATATAGAAAGTAATGTAAACATGTCGCTTCAGTTTGTAGGCGAGCGACACATTACTTTTCCTATGACATCGCTGTAGAAAAATGCATGCATGTTTTCATGTATAGTCTATAGGAGCTATACATTACTTTATGCATTGCTGTACATTACCTTTTCCCACTGGGCATGCTTTCAAATTTAAAAAAATTTTGTTTTTTGCTTCACCTGTAAAATTGTTTTTATGTCAGTTAGGGCCTTTGTGAATTAAGGTAACGATATGTTCACATATGCTACACAGAGCCAAAAAGTTCACCTATAATCAAAGAGATCGACGTCTAAAAAAGCTTTTTGGCCGCGGAGAGCGAGTGGGGACAAATTTGAAGAAATTTGTGCTAGGAAATCTTCTAAATTTTAGCTTGAATTTCTTCTCAAATTTATTGAAAAGGAAATCGGCTAAAAACAAGGAGTTAGCTTCTTATTTATGAATTTTTTATGTACTTTTCTCAAAAGTTAGAAGAAATCTGCTTGTTTTTATGAGAAAACCTGTTTAAAGTAAATTAATGAGAAAATCCTCTTATTTTCTCTAGATTCATATTGAATTTATTGAAAAGGAAAACTATATATTTTTAGAAGACCCCTTATTAATTCAAATTCAGGTATGCCTTCTTCGAATATGTAATTCGACGCTACCAAGCACAAGCACACGATAGCATCATGGTAGAGATCTCCGTTCAGCAGTTAATAATTCTTAGTTCGATTCGCGGTGAAGGCAATAAGGCAAGTGGACATGTGGTGAGACAAAAAGAACAAAGGTGTAATTAGACGTTGGCAAGTTAAGTTTACGATGGCATGGTAGTGTAGGTTAGACTAACTGACTAGACATCTGGGTTGAGCGTTCATTTTTTTTTTTTTTTTAATTTGAAATATTAAAAAGAAAATCTTCTTAATATTATGTGATTATCTACTCAGTTTTATTAAAAAGAGACACCCAGTCAAATTAAGACGGGCATCTTATTGGAAAAATATCATAGAGAAATCCTTCTGATTTAGAGGGCATTTTATGTGACTTTTTGCTCTGTGTACGTACGGACTCGTCAGGATCTTTCTCGAAACTTTAGTATGCGTAGAAAAAATTTGTTTTACCGTTTATTTGTCACGAAATTCCCCATCGACAATGAAAATAGTTATTTTGTAAAGCCTATAGTTCTCGAGCTAGAGCCACATTTTCTCTATCCATTATATCCCAAAACAGTAGTTTGGGAAAATGGGGTTATCTTGTATAACAAAAATTCCCACAGAGCGAAATTTTTGTAGAGAGCTTAAAAATAAAAAAAGATATTTGGGGGCAAAAGTCGAGAAAAATTAAAAAAAAACCTCCTACTTGGATTTTTCTCGTTTTTTGTCCCGAATAACTTTTTATGCCAAATGGGATCGATGGGGACCTTTACAGTTTTCTTCCTGGGGGTGAAACTAGGCTCCTGATAAAAAATTGGTTCTGTGGGAGTTTTTTTTCATACAAGATAAACTAAATTTACCAGACTAGTATTTTTTTATATTACACTAGTTTACAAATAATTAATGTGAAAAAATACCAAGATATTCATGTATATTAAGGCGCCTCACGCTCCATACAAAAAAAAAATGGACACCCTGTTTCCATCGGAATTATAAACTTCAATGTATTCTAAGACCTTGGTCAAAATATTTTGAAAAAATATTAAGATTTACTGGAGCTAAACCGCGTTAAAAAAACGCTAAAAATATCCTTTTTTATGTATAAAAAGAGTATGAAAATATATTTTTTAATAAAAAGCACCTGAGATGACGAATTAGCTGGAGTACAAAAGGTAAGCATAAAAAAGTTTGAAAATTTTATAAACGCAATCCAAATATTGAGATGTATGATGCTGTTTTTGGTCATATTTCGAGGGGTAGGTTTGTGGAAAACTTTAATAACTCAGCCAATTATTGACGTATTTGGAAGATTAGGGTATCATTTGAAAGGAATTTTCGAGACGTTGTCATTTCTGCAAAATTTAACCCTTTTTGGCCCAATTTTCCACATTGCGAATATTAGCACACAGTTATACAGTTACCAAATTTACAAACTTTTTTATGCTTACTTTTTGTACTCCAGCTAATTCATCATCCCATGTGATTTTTATTAAAAAATATATTTTCATACTCTTTTATACATAAAAAAAGATATTTTTAGCGTTTTTTTAACGCGGTTTAGCTCCAGTAAATCTTAATATTTTTTCGAAATATTTTGGGAGAGTCCTTAGAAAAGAGTGAATTCTAAAATTCCGGTGGAAACACTGCAACTTTTTTGGGCGAGGCGCCTTAATGTATATGGGTGATTTGGCACTAATATGCCGAGCTCTGACCATATTTTTAAAATTTTTGTATGGGTAGGTTTTCGAAATATCGGTAATTTTGTGTTTTTTCAGGTATCACTTCATTCAAAAAATCTTTTCGACAATTTTGCAAAAGCGATGGACGCAAGCGATACCTCGTTCGAAAGGAAATAAAAATACGCTTCCAAAGACGTATAATATGTAGGGGTCGACCAAACCTTCGCTGAACAATAGCTGGTCAAAGTGGAATTTTGCCGAATTTTTACGATTTTTGGAAAAAGTTTTGATTTTGAAAATGTTTTTTTTTTTATCCGAAGTTGTAAAAATCAGGAACTTTTTATTTTTTCGAAATATCGGTAATTTTGTGTTTTTTTCAGGTATCACTTCGTTCAAAAATTCTGTTCGACAATGTTACAAAAGCGATGGACGCAAACGATACCTCGTTCGAAAGGAAATTAAAATACGCTTCCAAAGACGTATAATATGTATGGGTGGACCAAACCTTCGCTGAACAATAGCTGGTCAATTTGGAATTTTGTCGAATTTTTACGATTTTTGGAAAAATTTTGATCTTGAAAATGTTTTTTTTTTTTATTCGAAGTTGTAAAAATCAGAAACTTTTTATTTTTTCTAAGATTAGTGTGTAAAATTAGTGTGTAAAATTACAAATACTTTAAGCATAATATTACCAAGATCTAGTAAAAACTGTATTTTTGGCAATTTTTTTTGTAACTTTCAACATCCCTACTCTTAATAGAGTTCTAAAGGTCGATGTCTGTATATTGCAGATATTAAGAAAAAACTCTTAGTGTTAATCATTACTAAGCCAACAGAGTCCAAATAAACCGTTTTTAGAACTTGTGTCTGGCTGGCTGGCTATCTTTCTGTCTGTATGTCTGTCTTTCTGTGTGTATGTTTGTGGTCGTATCACCCGAAAACTGCTGAGGGGATTAAATGAAACTTTCACCATTGTATTACTAGACATTCAACTTAACGTCCCTTATTTCGATAACTCGACCGGTTTCAGAGTTATCGACCAATATACGTATGTTGTACGAACTCATGTTTGGTCACCCCTGCTCCACGTATTGGTCGATAACTCTGAAACCGGTCGAGTAATCGAAGTAATCTAATCATTTAAATCAATTCAGCGGTTTTCGAGTGACACGACCAGAAACATACGGAGAGAAAGACAGGTTTCGTTCTTCAAAATTTATTTCGGTTTCGGTTACGGTTTCGTTCCGGTTTCGGTTCCAAATAAAAACAGGAAAACAAAAATTTTACTACTAAAATACTCATGTACCTATGTAGCTACGAAATAGGTCTGAATTTTCATAACTTTTTTCCTGCGGCCATGATGGGATTTCTCCAATATAATAATACATTTATTAACGCTATGCATGGATGAAATTTCTGCAAAACAAATTCCTAAAGTTAACTCTACTTTTTTATTAAAATGGAAGCCAAATGAAATGTATAAATCGTTAAAAACATTAAAATTAGTGGCGCTTCCCGAGACAAGCCTGAACATTTCTTTTTCGGATCTCGTAAATTTGTTTCGATCGCTTCATTCAACTATAGTCAAACTTCCTCTTTCAGAATTTTGATACTGATGTCAAAACGTGGCTCGACAATCTTCCATGAAAACTTTCAGGGTACCTGCTTGTAAAAGGAAGTACCTATGTGCCCACTCACAGAAGTAAGGTATTGAAAAAATTCAAAACCGTTTGGAACCGGTTCCGGCATTTGAAACGGTTTCGGTTTCGGTCTTTTCCAGATCAAAATAACGGTTACGGTTTCGGTTTCGGTTTTGAAAAATGAGTCGGTTTTAATCGGTTACGGTTACGGTTTCGGTTTCAGTCCTTGGTTCTTAGGTACTTATGTAAATCCTCTTAAACCTTATTAGCAATAGCTAAACTTAGCTTGCATCATTTATTGACGCTTAACCACCTAGGCGATTTTGGCCGTTTCGTATCAAAGCACGCCATTCACTCCTTTTTAGCGATAGCTGACGCCAATTGGAAACCCCAAGGGAGTTCAAGTCATCCTCCACCTGTTGTTTCCATCTCAGCCGAAGCCTCCCCCTTCCTCTGCTGCCGAATTCGGGTGACAATAGGAAAACTCTGGGATGAAGCTTTTTTGTACATTCGCATGACATGACCCAGCCACTGGAGCCGTTGGGGTTTTATTCGCTGGACTATGGTCAAATCTGAGTATGGCTCGAACAGCTCATCAATAAATGTCCTTCGACGGTCTTTGTTCTTTGAGAGAGGACTTTACTTCTAAATTGCATACTCAATCCAAAGTAGCACTTGTTGGCAAGAGTATTTCTCCGTTGAATTACCAGACTGATATTATTTTCGATATTAATGCTGTTTCCCAAATAGACGAAGTCCCTCACAGTTTCAAATTTTGAACTATCGACAGTGACGCAGGTGCGCCGATCTCCTCGTCCTCGTCGTCTTGTCCTCGTTGACCGCAAGACCCACTTTTTTCGCTTCCTTATCCAGTCCAGAGGAGGCAGCGCTTACGGCGCGGTTGTTACTCCAGCAATTGTACGCTCCTGTAGAAGACTGTATCATTGCGGTTTAGCTCTGCTACTCGAATTATCTTCTCCAGCATCATGCCGAAGAAAACGCATGAAAGGGAGTCTGAAGACTCGTTTGGTTTCAAATGGCTTAGAGAGGTCCTTCCCAATTCTGACGGAGCTGTTGGTATTGCTCAACGTTATTTGGCAAAGGGAAGTCAAATTCGGACATGGCGGCATATAGGCAACTACTTTTTACATTGTCAAAAGCGGCGTTGAAATCGACAAAGAGATGGTGTGTGTCGATTCTTTTATCATGGGTCTTCTCCAGGATTTGGCTTGTGGTGAAGACCTGGGCGATGGTAGACTTATCAGGTCTTAAGCCACACTGATGAGGTCCAATCACTTTGCCTACGATGGCCTTCAATCTTTCACACAATACGATAGAAAGAAGCTTATATGTGATATTAAGAAGACTGACTCAGCGGTAGTTAGTGCGGTTAGCGAGATCGCTTTTCTTGTGGATTGAGCAGAGCACACTTAAATTCCAATCTGGAGGCATGAACTCGTCATGACGGGAACTCGTCTGACCATATTCTACATAAGAGCTGATGCATGCTTTTTACCAGGTCTTCGCCTCCGTGTAGTCCGTATTTTCAAGGCGCTTTGTTGTTTTTGAGCCGGGATATAGCTATTCTCACTTCAACATTGTCAGGTGGTTGGACGACTTTTCCATCATCAGGAGGGGGGTGTTGTACCGGGTTCGACCTCTCCCTAGCAATTAGCAGTTACGAGAAGTGCTCCTTACAGGAGGTTGCCCCGGTCTTAGAACCCTCCGTCATCCGCCGGATCTTTTCATAGAATTTTCGGGCATCATTTCTGTCAGCCAGCATCTCAAGCTCCTCACACTCACGCCTTTCGGCCTCACTTTTGTTTTTTCTGAAAAGGCGTCTCTCTTCCTTCTTTGCCTCACGATAGTGTTGCCATACACTTCGGGTTGCGCCCGTTCTCAATATCTCCTTGTAGGCAGCGTCATTTTTTTTCGAGGCAGTTTTGCATTCCTCATCGTACCAGTTGTTCTTGAGGGCTCGCTGGAACCCTATAGTGGCCTCAGCGGCGGTACGCAATGAGTGAGAGATATGCTTCCATTGCTCGGTTACATCGTTAGGTCGGTGATTGCCCTCTGCTAGCAGGTGTGAGCGTCGAGTTGTGAAATTATCAGCTGTCTGTGTCATGCGCAGCTTCTCGACGTCAAACTTTCCTTCCGTTACTGTGCGCACTTTCTTCTTTGCACAGAGGCGTGTGCGTATCTTGGCTGCGACAAGATAATGGTCAGAGTCAATATTGGGACCACGCAGTGTACGCACGTCCAGAACGGTGGAGCTATGTCTGCCGTCAATCATGACATGATCAATCTGGTTTCATGTTCTTTGATCAGGGGACAGCCAGGTGGCTTGGTGTATTCGTTTATGCTGGAACCTATTACTACTGATGACCATATTGCGAGCAGCGGCGAAGACAATGAACCTAGTGCCGTTGGGCGATGTTATATCGTGGAGACTAAATTTTCCAACTGTAGGACCAAAGACTCCTTCCTTGCCCACCTTGGCATTAAAGTCGCCGAGCACGACTTTGATATCATGTTGGGGGCAGCGATCATAAGTTTGTTCAAGTTTATCGTAGAAGGACTCCTTCTCTGCGTCGTCCGTCTCCTCAGTCAGCGCATAGGCGCAGATAAATGTTATGTTGAAGAACAACGCCTTGATGCGGATCGCAGTGAGTCGCTCGTCCACAGAAGTGAACGCTAGTACTTGGCGGCGAAGTCTCTTTCCCACCACGAATCCTACACCACGCGCTTTGCCGCGTGTCTGGCCACTGTAGTATACGTCACAAGGTCCGATGGTCGTCTTTCCTTGTCCCGTCCATCGCATTTCCTGCAGGGCGGTGATGTCAGCCTTTGCGTTCACGAGGACATCAACCAGTCGGGCAGCGGTACCAGCCCTTGAAAGGGTCCGGACATTCCAGGTACATGCCCTAATATCCTTCTCGTAGGACACGTTCTCATCCGAGGCTTTTCTTTGCTTTCATTGGAATAAAGTTTTTACGTGGCGGGTCCCAAACCCAGGGCACAACCCGTCTCCGGGATTTTGATAAAAATATTCACACATTTATATAGCGAGCCGCTTGCTACAAGACAGACACCCGCTTGCAGCCGCACCATGTGGTGAACAGACGCTGCGAAAAAGACCTCGGTGAGCCCTTAAACTAAGTATGTCAGAGTTGCCCCACCGGGGCTCTCTCTCTTTCTGCCGCGAGCCTAGGTAGCTCCCGTTGCCCAGAGTGCACGAACGAGGACGCAAGAGTCGGGATTGAGCAAGGTCATTTAGCAACCACCCTCCATTACCTTAATTCACGAAGGCCTTAATTGACACATTTTTCGAAAAGGACTTGTTCACATATTTAAGTAAGACATAGTAAAATACACACTCACTACAAATTTTAAGAAGTTACTAGCAGTAATGACGGAGATATTCCAAATCTACAAAGCTATATTTACATGCTTTCAAATTTAAAAAAATTTTGTTTTTTGCTTCACCTGTAAAATTGTTTTTATGTCAGTTAGGGCCTTTGTGAATTAAGGTAACGATATGTTCACATATGCTACACAGAGCCAAAAAGTTCACCTATAATCAAAGAGATCGACGTCTAAAAAAGCTTTTTGGCCGCGGAGAGCGAGTGGGGACAAATTTGAAGAAATTTGTGCTAGGAAATCTTCTAAATTTTAGCTTGAATTTCTTCTCAAATTTATTGAAAAGGAAATCGGCTAAAAACAAGGAGTTAGCTTCTTATTTATGAATTTTTTATGTACTTTTCTCAAAAGTTAGAAGAAATCTGCTTGTTTTTATGAGAAAACCTGTTTAAAGTAAATTAATGAGAAAATCCTCTTATTTTCTCTAGATTCATATTGAATTTATTGAAAAGGAAAACTATATATTTTTAGAAGACCCCTTATTAATTCAAATTCAGGTATGCCTTCTTCGAATATGTAATTCGACGCTACCAAGCACAAGCACACGATAGCATCATGGTAGAGATCGCCGTTCAGCAGTTAATAATTCTTAGTTCGATTCGCGGTGAAGGCAATAAGGCAAGTGGACATGTGGTGAGACAAAAAGAACAAAGGTGTAATTAGACGTTGGCAAGTTAAGTTTACGATGGCATGGTAGTGTAGGTTAGACTAACTGACTAGACATCTGGGTTGAGCGTTCATTTTTTTTTTTTTAATTTGAAATATTAAAAAGAAAATCTTCTTAATATTATGTGATTATCTACTCAGTTTTATTAAAAAGAGACACCCAGTCAAATTAAGACGGGCATCTTATTGGAAAAATATCATAGAGAAATCCTTCTGATTTAGAGGGCATTTTATGTGACTTTTTGCTCTGTGTACGTACGGACTCGTCAGGATCTTTCTCGAAACTTTAGTATGCGTAGAAAAAATTTGTTTTACCGATGTTTGTGGTCGTATCACCCGAAAACTGCTGAGGGGATTAAATGAAACTTTCACCATTGTATTACTAGACATTCAACTTAACGTCCCTTATTTCGATAACTCGACCGGTTTCAGAGTTATCGACCAATATACGTATGTTGTACGAACTCATGTTTGGTCACCCCTGCTCCACGTATTGGTCGATAACTCTGAAACCGGTCGAGTTATCGAAGTAATCTAATCATTTAAATCAATTCAGCGGTTTTCGAGTGACACGACCAGAAACATACAGAGAGAAAGACAGCCAGACAGGCAGAAAGATAGACAGACAGACAGACAAAAGTTCTAAAAACGGTTGATTTGGACTCTATTGGCTTAGAAATGATTAACACTAAGAGTATTTTTTTTAATATCTGCAATATACAGACATCGACCTGTTAAAATTCTATTAAAAGTAGGGATGTTGAAAGTCAAAAAAAAATCACCAAGAAGACAGTTTTCACTAGATTTTGTTAATATTATGCTTAAAGTGTTTGTAATTATATACACTAATTTTAGAAAAATAAAAAGTTCCTGATACTTATAACTTCGGATAAAAAAAACATTTTCGAAAACAAAACTTCGACAAAATTTCGTCTTTGACCACCTATTGTTCAGAGAAGGTTTGGTCCACCCCTACATATTATACGTCGTTGGAAGCGTATTTTAATTTCCTTTCGAACGAGGTAACATTGTCGAAAAAAATGTTTGATTGAAGTGATACCTGAAAAAACACAAAATTACCGATATCTCGAAAACCTACCCATACAATAATTTTTAAAAATATGTTCAAAGCTCGGCATGTCAGTGCCAATTCACCCATATGCATAAATTTCTTGGTATTTTTTGGCTATAAACTAGTGTTATTCATGGAGAAAAGGTGGATCTAGCTCGAAAACTATGGGCTTTACAAAAATAACTATTTTCATTGCCCTGGGGTATTCCTATGGAGATTTTTTGGCCGTTGATTAGAAGCGAAAAATTTATGTTATTTTCCTTTTTCCTCCTACCAGTTTCGATGCATTTTGCATCTTCCTCAGGGAGACTGCCTTTATTTTACAAAAAAAAATATAACAATAAGTGAATTGTCGATGAGAAAAATACTGAAAATTCTGTACGTGGCATATATTTTCATATATATTTCCAGAGCGAACTTTACAATCGCGATATCTATTTGTAGAGACTTTTACAATTTGGTCTCAGGAATTTTTCGAAAGAACTTACCGTTTTCGAGAAAAATCTTTAGAACTTCAAATTTTGACTTTGACCCGGAATAATTTTTTAGCACACATGGGATCGATGGGGACTTATGAAGTTTTCTTTCTGACGGCGAATCTGAGCTCTCTACCAAAATTTGGCGATATTAATCGTGAATTGCTTTAACATTGTTGTTGGGAAATTTCATACCAATTTTCAAATAAAGTTTTCGTTCATTAGAATATCGTCGGCTAAGAGTGTAAACCTGCTATATCCCGTTAGCCAAATCGACTTTTCGATGCGTTTCGAAGCAGTAGCCGATTCTGCAGTTGGCAAACGAAAGAAAAGCCTCAAAATAAACATACAAATTCAAAATTCCAACATATAGAGCTTATGTCGACCGGTTACTGTTCTATTCTAGAGTGTTACTTTTTCGGTCTAAGTCAAGGTAATAGCCAGCGAATATGATTTAATTTTTCATATTTCAAGGCAATCATGGCCCTCAACCCATAACGTGAAAGTTCAAGTTAAATATGGCTTTTTGCCTCTACTGAAAAATATTTTTTTGGTCGTTGGCAGGTTTACACTCTTAGCCGACGATTTGTATTTTTTTGTGGGTGGACGAGGCCTCGGGTCTATGTGGGGACTATAGGCAGTTGCCTATTATGCCTTAGGGTTAATCCGGCACTGCCAGCACGGAAAGGGGAACCCTTGAGCTTCTCTTGAACACACATTTTCCGGGTAACTTGCATTACGCACCGTCAGCACCTGCAACAAGCGTGACAGTAAATATACCCATCGGTAAGATAGTGGCATATTCAGAAGTATCTAAGCTGGAGTTAAATGGTGGGCGGCGAGCAGTTTATTATTATTGTTGTTGTTATATTATATGGTTGAGGGAGTTGGCCGGGGTTGCCGGTTCGAATCCCACCTCAACCAAAGTCTTTTTAATTTTATTTAATTTATTATTTTTATATTCCATCAAGTCTCATGGACTGTGTTTGGTTCTTTTTAATTATTGGTATGTACCATCAAGTCTAGCGGACTGTGTTTTGGTATTGACACTCTGTATGTATTAATTGGGGCGAGCACTTTGGCTCTGAGAATGCATCGTTGGCTATTCTCACTTCCTTAGAAAACCCCTCAAAATTGTTGGTGGTGAGCACTTGGGCTCTGAGGCATTGGCGACTATTGGCTTACCCCATTTTGCTTGTGAAAAACCACTTGTGTTTTGTTACACCTTATATTTATTATTTGGTGGTGAGCACTTGGGCTCTGAGGCATTGGCGACTATTGGCTTACCCCATTTTGCTTGTGAAAAACCACCTGCGTGTATTAATTGGGGCGAGCACTTTGGCTCTGAGAATGCATCGTTGGCTATTCTCATTTCCTTAGAAAACCCCTCAAAATTGTTGGTGGTGAGCACTTGGGCTCTGAGGCATTGGCGACATTGGCTTACCTCATTTTACTTATGAAAAACCACGTTTTATGACTGCGACTATAAGCTATGTATTCCGAATATTCCATAAATTATCTGCGAATTACAATAATATGTAATGCAGATGAAATAAACGAAACCATGTTATGTCGCTTAAACATACTCCCCGCCCTAGACGGCTTAGTCGTCTAGTAAAGAGCCATAGGTGCTGGTTTGATCCGGCTCGAAGGACCATATCTAAGCTGGAGTTAAATGGTGGGCGGCGAGCAGTTTATTATTATTGTTGTTGTTATATTATATGGTTGAGGGAGTTGGCCGGGGTTGCCGGTTCGAATCCCACCTCAACCAAAGTCTTTTTAATTTTATTTAATTTATTATTTTTATATTCCATCAAGTCTCATGGACTGTGTTTGGTTCTTTTTAATTATTGGTATGTACCATCAAGTCTAGCGGACTGTGTTTTGGTATTGACACTCTGTATGTATTAATTGGGGCGAGCACTTTGGCTCTGAGAATGCATCGTTGGCTATTCTCACTTCCTTAGAAAACCCCTCAAAATTGTTGGTGGTGAGCACTTGGGCTCTGAGGCATTGGCGACTATTGGCTTACCCCATTTTGCTTGTGAAAAACCACTTGTGTTTTGTTACACCTTATATTTATTATTTGGTGGTGAGCACTTGGGCTCTGAGGCATTGGCGACTATTGGCTTACCCCATTTTGCTTGTGAAAAACCACCTGTGTGTATTAATTGGGGCGAGCACTTTGGCTCTGAGAATGCATCGTTGGCTATTCTCATTTCCTTAGAAAACCCCTCAAAATTGTTGGTGGTGAGCACTTGGGCTCTGAGGCATTGGCGACATTGGCTTACCTCATTTTACTTATGAAAAACCACGTTTTATGACTGCGACTATAAGCTATGTATTCCGAATATTCCATAAATTATCTGCGAATTACAATAATATGTAATGCAGATGAAATAAACGAAACCATGTTATGTCGCTTAAACAAGAAGATTTAGCCATTGCATACAGGGGCAAATTCCCACAAACTCTGTGTATCTTGATGCAAGTAGCACTGCGTGAAGTTTCATCATGGTCTTCTCGTTCTCTACACCAACCGTTACAAAATACCACCTGTGGACCTGCCAAAACTTAATGGCGTGAGCCTGAACTTGGCTGATAAATCCAAATTCTTGGGCACAGTTCTGGACAGGAAGTTAAGCTGGAAGGAGAATATGCTTCAGCGCCAGAGGGAGGCGTGTGTTGCACTTTAAACGTGCAAAAGAGCCATTGGCAAAAAATGGGGTCTCAGCCCCAAAATATGCAGTTGGGTCTACGCTATTATCCGACCTATCATGCTGTATGGAGTCTAGGTGTGGTGGCCTGCGCTGTTAGTTAAAGTCCACAGTTCTGGCATGATCTGTATTAGCGTCGCGCTAAGAACAAGGCCCAACGAAGCTCTCCAGGCCATTCTAGGCATTTTGCCACTAGATCTGGAAGCGTACCGGGCAGCAGCGGCAGCGGCTCTGCGCTTAAGGGAAACTTCTGGCTGGGCCTCAAGCAAAACTGGACACTCCAGTATTCTGGGATCTTACAGTTTTCTCTCTCTGGGCACAGATCGATGTGCGGCCACAACAGTCGGAGACAACTGCTTCAGAACGAACATTCCCAGCAGGAAGGAATGGGAGGGGATGGACCGCTCGAAGCTAGACGGCAGAGTTGGAGGAGGGGTATATTCAAGGGATCTGGAACTTGAGCTCTCCTTCAGACTACCTGATCATTGCAGCGTCATCCAGGCTGAAGTCTCAGCAATCTTGGATGCCGCGATTTGGATAAGTAAACGCGCTATCGGCGAGGATATCGTTAGTTTCAGCGACAGCCAGGCGGCCATCAAAGCTCTTGGCTCTGGGTGCCGGACGTCCAAACCCTAAGAAGGAGAGAAATGTCCATATTATAGGCAGAAAGGCTGATGATTAGGGAGAGGAAACAGTGAAGCACCTCATTTGCAACTGCCCGGCTTTAAGCGGCACGAGAACGCGATTTTTGGGAGTCCCCTTCCTGGATAGCCTACGCCAGATCGCGGAACTGGACGTAAAGGACTTGATGGCCTTCACAAAGTCATCTAAGTGGTTCGAGAGGGAGTAACGGTGTCGGTTTTTTAGTGTCAGTCCCAATCCCAACAACTCAGGGATTTTCCATATGGCCGGGTCCCGGGACTGACTTTCCTAGTGTTGTTGGTATCACAATGCGGCTTTCAAAACTGGCCTAAGTGTGCCTCTCCGGCAGCCACTTGAACCCAACCTAACCTAGGTCCTCCCTCGGGTTGACACCTTACCGCGGTACGAGGGCTTAAGTCGATAGCCACAGGCCTACGCTGCCCTTATACTACATAACTAGAGAAGCTATCCTCTCTGGCGCGACGACAAAGATCTTCCCCCTCCCAATCAAGGGTGTTATGCGACCACGTGCCCACTGGACGTTTGCCGGGAGGCAAATCGTGGCTGTAATCGAACGGAGCCTCTCTGATACCGGGCCGCCTCGGAGAGTAACTATGATCTTACGGTATGGGGCTCTGCCGCGGCGGACTTCATACTCCCCTTACTCTTCCCTTGACCCTAAGCTGGCCTTCCCCGTTGAGGGTTCTTACGAACAAACGACCGCGATGGCAAATACGCATCGAAATTCCTTCCAAAAAACATCTTCTAGTCGCTCTGAGTACATGGATAAAAGAGCGGGCGCAAGGATCCTGAAGAAATACGAGGGAGTTTCACGCCGATTGCCGAAGTGACCAAGACAGGATCCTCATAGGCGTCATTGACCGATGTAACGAAATCTGGGCCATCCCTAAAGACCAGTGGCGGTACGTTCGGAACGCGATCGGTAATACTCTTTTGACATTATGGATGAGTCTCCCGGTGCCACGGCGGTAGGTTCTGATGAGGGATGGCACCAGGGTCGAATCAAGGTATTCCCTTCGAGGATGCAAAAACTGTTGCATTGTACAAGGCAGCAGCTGCAAGACTGGGTGAGACCTACCAAGGGGCAAGAATCGAGGTTGTCGACTGGAAGAACATTCCGGCTCAGTCAAGGGCAAGGGCATGGATTCCTGCCATCCCGACGCAGGACTAAAGTGGTAATCTGGTTGAGTATGCGGTAGGGTCTGATAGTCAGCTGGTCTTCACCTTGAATATCGAGGCACTTAAACGGTGCAATGGATGAGTGCACTACGGCATGGGTCAGATCGTGATTTCGGCTTCTCCGGAGGACCCGGATATCGTAGTGCCGGAAGAGAAGTCGGAGGTGGCCGACTCGGAAGGTTTGGTACTGCTACGTCAAATGGCGCAGGAGCAGTGAATAGTTCGGAGATGGGAGACAGCCTGCTGGACGCACAAGACCTCAACGACACGGTGATAGCAGCCAGTCCTGAGCGCACCAATGTTGATACTGCCACAGTTGGTAGGGTTTCCGCCACGCTAAATCGTGGTCTGAACAACTCGTCGTTGAAAGAAAGCCTCCAGACGTTTCACGTATTGCCGGTTCTGCGAGAACGGTATTTGTACTTGTACATTACCCTTCGTACCGAAAAGACCCGGGTTGTTTTTTTATAATGACTCGGCCAAGAGCAATACACTTCGAAGTGACCCTTTCTGACGCGTCACGAGGTAGAACTCGACGATACGGCGGTGGTGCTTCAGGTAAACCTGCACAACCAGTCGTCTTTCTAAAGGCGTCGTAGATGTGGTCCTCATCCAAGAACCCTGGGTCAATAGATCAAGGATTTGCGGTCTGGGGACTAAGGGTTTTAAGTTTATCCGAGCTAAAGAGGGGGCTGGTTAGAGCCTGCATTTTGGTTAAGTCGGAGCTGAAGGCCTTTCTCGTGCCCAACTATACCAATAGTGATGTTACAGACGGCAGTTCAACAGGCGACAGTACCAGCCTGATGATGGCATCGGTCTATATACCCTACGATGCAGAAGAACCTCCTCCACAGACGGAGATAAAAGACCTGGTGGCAAATTTTTCCATGGGTAATCTTATTATCAGAACTGACGCTAATTCTCATCACGTCCAGTGGAGAAGCTCCGATATCAAGGTAGTGGCATAGGCAGACGATTTAGGTATTGTATATAGGCGCAAATTTCCACAAACCCTGTGCGACTTGATGCAAGTAGCACTGCGAGAGGTTTCCTCATGGTTCTCCTGGTCCTTTTCACCAACCGCTATGAGATACCCTCCCCTCAAACATTCTCGGAGTGCTCATAATTTTGGAGTCCGATATGAGTCCTAAATATGTGAAAAATATGAGCCTCCGAAATAAGATCATATAGGAGACTTTTATGACTCCAATTTGAAGAAAAATATGACTTTACTCCAAGAGTTTTCATTTAACAAAACAGCTTTTGAACAAATATTCATATTTTGTTTGTGAAAACTTTTTTATTTCAAATAAAAATTCAATAACAATCAAGGCAAATTCAACAAGGTAGAATTGACAACTGAAATATTTTGTTTTTGTAGGAGTTTTTCCTTCAAAAAAATGTAAACAAGCGTATTAACCCATTGCCACCCAAGCACAGTTTTTGTGTCCCATACGCTTGTTTTACTGAAAAATTAGATAGCATTTGCTCAGGCCAAAAAATTATCATTACCGCGAAATATGACAGCCCAAACAGTAACAGAGTAACTTTGGCCACTTTGGAATCTAGTACCTCTTTTCGGACCGTTGCGTTATAAAAATGGCGAGTATTGAATATTTGTCGAATTCCGCCGATGTCACCACAAGGTTGTCGCCAGAGTGTCGCAAAAACTGGTGGATTGGTTTACATTAGACTTTTTTATACTGAGGTGATGTGTCCACGAAATGAAGTAATCTATTTATTAATAACTTGTTTGGAACCGGTTCTGAATTTTGGATAGTTCCGTTTTTTTTTTTTGTTAAAATAACGGTTACAATTTAGTTGTCGGTTTCGAGAAAATTAATCGGCTTCGGTGTTGCTGCTGTAAGAGGGACGTGATGGACCAAACAGAGTTGTACGATATTGAGTCTATGCTCTCACAGCTGCAAACAACCTTATGGTACTAGCTTTGTTTCTTGAAATCTCCAGCAAAGAACTGTCAGCAGAAGAGAGTCTTGTAAAAATCTGTCAAAATCTCATTTCTGCTAATTTTTCGTCGAACAGGGTTCAGCAGAAACTTGCAGACAAAACAGCGGTTACGTTTCTGATTGGCTAACAATTTGAATTTACATTTTTTGTTGTTATTTTGCTATGTCACCGATCAGCTGTTCCTGCTTGCTAGTTTCTGCTGGACAAAAAATCTCCAGCAATAACTTGCAGCGAATTGGCGCTTTCACTCTCAATTAAATGTGAAAAAGCTGCTGAATTCGCTGCTAGTTTTGTTCAAGAAACGCTTTTACAGGAATAATTAGTCATAATTAGCAGGAAAGAAACTAAGCTACTATAACCATTGCCGATTTCATCAACCCTGTCACCGTGGTCTAAACGGATTTCAGTCGCCTCTTGCGACAGGCATTCCACCACGGGCATATTCTAAACCCCTAATCCACAGGGATAATGAATCGATTTTAATCGCTTACAGTTTCGTTTTCGGTCTAGAATCGAGTTGGAAAAAGATTAGACCATTCATCTTAGCTAAACTGTGCTAGAGTCTAATCTGAACTCTAAACTCTATTTAAACGTGGAAGGAACTGAGCCAAGCGGTATTGTATTTATATGAAACAATTTGCTATTTCTTCACACTATTGAAAAAATTAAAAAATCTTAAACGAAACGGGTTAATACTTTTTTTTCATTTGACGGGAAAACTCCTACAGAAAAGAGAGAACTGTCAAGTTCACTATTACTTTGTTTAATATACTTTGATAACAATACATCACATGCGGACTGTTCCTGGTAAATACACACTTTTCTCGGCTTTAATTCTGAAATTGTTTCTGGACACCTATATTATGGTATGTTGCAGATTTTTCCTGGTGGATGCCATAAGTATACCTACCAATAGAGAAGTGATTCTTTTCCTCATTGTACCACATATCTCCAGTGACACAAAAGATCAAGTAAGTAGTTCTCCGGTGACAAATGCAAAACCAAGTCCTAGTTATTTTCCCAACAACGTATGTCTGGGAATGTAACGTTAGCAGTGCTTTTCAAATGCTCATAACTCAGCCATTATTTGAGGTACAACAAACTGAAGCTTGCGTTTTAAACTAACTCGGTAATAAAAGGGAGACATGCACTATGAACTATTGATGAGCGCTGCTAACGTTACATTCAAAGAAAATTGGTCTTAGGGGTCGTGCATATATGACGTCACGCTCTTTGAGGGGGGGAGGGGTCTGCGATTTGTGACGAAATGTGACATGGGGGGAGGGGGGGAGTAGCACTTACGTGATGTCACGTTATTTTTTGCATGTTTTCTAGCGTGCAACGTCCATGAACGTTTTCAAATTTAGCACGTTTTCATTCTTTCGATTGGCAAATATTATTTAATAATTAATATAAACATTCTAAATATGTATCAGATTTTATGTCAAATAAATATTGAATTTATATTTATTAAGGGTGTGATGTGACATTCGAGGGGGAGGGGGGGGGTCTGGCGTTTGTGACTGGGTGTGACATGGGGGGAGGGGGGGGGGTCAAAAACTACCAAAAATCGCGTGACGTCATATATGCACGACCCCTTATGTACTTGGGTTTTGCATGTGGCACGGGAAAGCCACTTACTTGGTTGTGTTGTCACAGGAGATATATACAGTTCCAGGACTCTCCGCACAAATGTGTCTAATGCCCGAGTTTCATATATGCTTCCCCAATTCTAGAACCCAAAATGTGCATCCGAAAAGCTTCATAAAGGAGCCATATATGACTCCTATTTACACTCTGTATGATCCATTTCTGATGCAAATAAGAGTCATAAATGACTCCTATTCAGGCTCATTCAATATATGAAATTTAGCTCATAAATGAGCTCATAAAGAGCGTAAACGCTCCTATTTAGGACTCCTTTCTGCATCATTTATGACTCCGACTGTTTGATGGGCTGCCTCCTTTTTCGATATCGAAAATTTCGATAATCACATAAGTTGACATCATGGTATAAAAAAGAAGGTAAAGCCCTTGTCAAAAATTCGTTGTCAATGTAGCTTCACTTTTGATTAAAAAGGAGTTTTCTGTCATTTCCTTTGTTGTCAACAGATAGCATAGCGTTGCCCAATTACATATGTTTAAAAAAGGGTATTATGTAAAAATAAATTGGGCATTTTCAAATAAAATTTATTTGTGCACTGACTTTTTAAGTTTATTTGTTTGAAGGTACTCATGGAATTTTTTCCAAGCCGAAACGATTCGGAAAGCTCTTGTAGAGAGGATTGGTTATTAAAGCATAGTTCTTAGCTTTATATCTTCATTTTTAAATTGATTTTAAAATAAAAATTAAGGCACAAGGCTGATTTACATGGGCTGATTTGCTATTCGGTTTATGTCGCTTCACCGTTTAAATAGCAATTCGATTTGATGGTTGATTTTCTCGTCGATTTAGGTCGAAGTGCTGTCATCACGGTGGAACGAAAAAAATTGAATTGCAAATCGACCAGTGTAAATCAGCTTTAAACCCTGCAAAAATCGTTGGGTTATGTGTTCCTTTTTTTGATATTGGAGTACTCCAATAGTAATCCTTTGTATACCTCATCGGACCACCTTCAGCTTTTGAAAGCCGATAATTGTGAAGAAAATCACGACACTATTGCAAAGTACTCTGACTGTAGGTACTCCATGGAATAGCAAAAACAAAGCGAGGGTTGGAGTAGGTTGTCTAGTCCTAGGACATTGCAATGTTATTTGGATTACATTTGGAGTACTCTTATGCTCTAATTGGAGTACTCTTAGGATAGAAAATAGAATACTCTCGATTTTCGCAGGGAAGGTGAAAGAATGGAATTTTCAGCATTTTCAGCTATTTTAGTAACATTTTTTTATTAACTCATACAAATTTAAATTTTATTATACCCAGCGTACTAGTACTAGTACAAGAGTTATTAATTTTGTTGACATAACGGTTGTATGTAACGGCACAAAATAATCGAGATAGATATAGAGTTCCATATATGAAAGTTCTTAGGATTAAAAGAGGAGTTGATTAAGGCATGTCCGTCCGTCTGTCCGTTCGTGTACACGATAACTTGAGTAAAAATTGAGATATTTGCATGCAATTTTGTATACAGGTTACTTTCTGGCCAAGGTAGGTTGCTATTGAAAATGGGCGAAATCGGATTATAACCACGCCCCCTTTTTCGATATCGAAAATTTCAAAAGTCACACAAATTGGCATTCTTTCATGATTTTTCCAAAAAAATTTTATAGTGGGCGTGGAACCGCCCACTTTTAAGGGGCATTTTTGAAAATTCGACTGGGCGTAACTTTTAAACTGATTACGATAGAACGATGGAGTTTGGCGCAAAGCATACTAGTATCGTTGAGAGTATACCTGATGAAATTCGATAAAATCGCCCTCCAACCACGCCCACTTTCGATATCGAAAATTTCGAAAATCACATAAATTGACCTACTTCGGTAACGGAAATGGCTAAACTGATATAGTTTGGTAGGATGAACCTCCTAGTCATTCTAGTATGATTTTTTGATAAATTGTTAAAAGTAGGTGTGGCATCGCTCACTTTTCAGGGAGTCATATTTGAAAATTTCACGGGTCATAACTTTTAAACTGATTACGGTAAAACGATGAAATTGGTACAACACTAGCATAATAGGGAGCATACCTGATGTAATTGGACGAAATCCCTTTCCGACCACTCCCACTTTCGATATGGAACATTTCGAAAATCTAATAAATTGACATAATTCGGTTACGAAAATGATATAGGTTGGTAGGATGAACCCCTCAATCAATCTATTATGATTTTTGATAAATGTTTAGATGTGGGCGTGGCCACACCCACCTGTAAGGGAGGCATTCGGAATATTCGACTGGTCAAAACTTTTAAACTTATTACTTCAGACTCATGAAATTTGACACAACATATACTAGCAATATAGGTGATGAAATTGGACGAGATCTCTTCCCGACCACGACCACTTTCGATATGGAAAATTTCGAAAATCACATAAATTCATATAATTCGGTAAGGTAAATAGCTAAGATAGCAAAAACTTTAGGTAAATCCTCCTAGGGCCTATATCTTTGTTATCCCGTTCCGAAAATTACCGCTGGGTATATAATGTTCGGTTCACCCGAACTTAGACTTCCTTACATGTTTAAATTTATTTTTTTAAATGGCCATTTATTTAGTGATTTTGTGGTGGTGGTTTTGTAAAAAAAAAACTATTGGTGGTTGTTATTGTTGTAGCGCGCTTTATGCCAGCAAACATTTAGGTTAGAGAACGATTAGAAGACGATTCGAACCTCGACCTCTCGGGTAGAGGGTTAGAGAACGATTAGAGAAACTGTCGAGAACTATAGCTTTATCGACAAAAAGGGACTTAGTTCTCGATATAGAGAAAAACGTTAGATTTCTAATCAAAATCTAATGCTTTTCTCTAATGCGATTCAAATATGCTCGAATTTGCGTTAGTTCTCTAAGCGTTCAAGAGTCGAAAACTAGTGTAGTTTTCTAACAATTTTCGCGACTCGAGAACTACACCATTTTCTAATGTGCAAAACTAAAATTTCTCTAACGCTAGATTTTGTTTGCTGGGATAGCGCCTTTGTTGTTGGTTGGTATTGTGACAGCAGGCCTATACAATATACGAGGCGGTCCCGCTTTTGTTGTTGTTGTTGCTGGTTATTGCAGTGGGCCTATAAAATCCTTGCTGTTTTCAAGGCTGGTTGTTGTGTTTGTTGCGCTCTTGCTGCTAAAGCTTTTAGTTGCTCTAGTTAGTTGGTATTGTTGCAGCGGGCTGATTTTGTTGTTGCTACGCACTTGCAGTTGTTGTAGCATGTTTTTGGCTCGCGCAGTTGTTCCAGCGCGTTTATGCTGCAGCTCTGTTTTGGTTGACGCTATTGCAATTGCAAGCGCTGTTGTTGCAGCAAGCGATGTTGCTGTGGTTACCACTATTGATGGTTGTTGGTGCAGTGCGTCTTTAAGACTGCGTCTTTTCGCAGTTGTTTTTGTCCGCGCTGGTGTTGCAACGTCGTTGCTTGTCCGTTGTTGTTGCTACAGCGCTTCCACATCGCTTCGTGTTTGAGGTTGCACGACTGATGTTGATGCTTCTGGTGTTTAGGCGGTCTGTTGATTTTTTTTTTGTTTTCTATTTGTTTTATTTTATTTGCTTTTTTAAATTTTTTATTTTTTCACCACAGAAAAAAATTGTTTTGAAAAATCATTTTATTCGTCAATATTTATTGTATGTGACAGAAAATGAAGGATTTTCGACAAGAATAATTGGGCATGAAATGTCATGATCTCTTTAAATGTCAGGTGGTGAGCAACAACAACGAATTTTTGACAGTGGTTTTACCTTCTTATTTGTACTATGGTTGACATATCTCGGTAGCTGAAATGGCTGAAATGGCTAAAATGATATAAATTTATAGGTGAATCCCCCTGGTCTTTCTCTTATGAGTTTAAAGAAACTTTTGATATGTTCTTTCCGAAGAATTTTAAGAGGTTTCAAACCAAAAGTCGTTTTGGAGACTAATCCCTGAAGAAAAGGGTTAAATTGTTTGTGCGAGGTATTTGCGATACCTTACGCTTAAATCAACATGACCGATAACCAGAAAAATCATCCACCTCAAAAGTCCGTCTAATCGGCGAAAGGAAGCAGCAGCAGGAAGCAGAAATCGTGCAGGGTTCATAAAATTAAATTACAAAAAAAAAAAAAAAAAATGTTTCAATTACTTAAGTTTATTTGAATAAAAAGGGAAAAAGGTTCTACAATTATTAAATAAAAATATACACATAAATTAGATTTTTTTTGTTTAGAAAAATACCAAAAGAAACCTTTTTTATGAATTTCTGAGAAAAAATTATTTACTTTAAAGTTAGTCGTTAGAGAAAGGAAAACACAAAAACAAAATTTTTTTTATTAAATCTTTCGAGTGAGCGAGGGCAAAAGAGTGCGAAAAAAAATGAGTAAAAAGGTGGCGATTCCATAGTGAAAAAAAAAAGTTAAAATGAAAGAGAAAAATTTTTGAAAAGAAAAGTTTGGAAAAAATAGAAAACGAAAAATTTAAAAATGTTGTAAAACAACCAAAAAGCAGAGCAAAAAAAAAGGAAAAGAAAGAAATGCGAATTTTGGAAATTCGATATGGATTGGTGTTAAATAATAAAAGTGTTGTGATTTTTTTTCTATAGCTTATATTTTAGCTAGCTGCCATTATCCCCATCACTTTTTGTTTGTACACCAACTCTGGGGGGGAAAAGCGCTCTTCAAGCGAACGAAATGCAAATTATTTACCGTTTATTTAATTTTGTTGATTGTTGAAAACCAATCAAGGTAAAAACCCGTAATAGTCATATTTCGCGACAATAACCTGTTTTTTTTTGCTTAAGGGAACAATTTTGGGGCATGTGGCAACATAGCCAGTAGTTTTGTTGCAAGCTTTTAATGTTACCACAACATGAGCATTTTCGAAAAATTCGATCAATCGAACATTTAATTAAAAGACCATCGAAACGTCATTTGAGTAATCTTCGTTGCTCTCGTGTTTACTTTTTGTATTTGCTCATTCTCACCCACTAACACTATTGAAATTTGACTTTTGTTAAGAAGCGAGAGAAACTTAAAATTGGGAGAACCATAATTCTAATGTGGAGAATAGTTGCGGTCTTTTTGTCTCGCTAACTCGCTCACTTGCTCACTTTTTTATTTGCATTAGTATGCGTGTATAACATGAATTCAACTGTGAGATCGCAAGCTTAAGTTAGGATAATGTTAAGTTTAAAGTTATTGAGTAAATGTTAGCATACAGTAACTGAGGAATGTTATGCTAAAAGAGATTGTTGCCTATAAGAAAAGTAATGTTAATAAAAAAAAAAAAAACAAATGTTAATTTACATGAAGAGCGTTTAGTAATTTTGAGAGAAGTTCGAAAGCAAACTTATGAGAAAATGGAATGTAAAAAAAAAAAAAAATGTTAAATTACAGAGAAAGCATTTATTAATTCTGAGAGAAGTTCGAAAGCGAACGTATGATAAAATTTTAGTTTTAGAGTAACATAAATATTCTGAACTCATGAGAGTTAATGTTAAATTGTAATACCGAATTTTTACAGGAGAATGTTCGACTAAATAATTTTGAGAAAACAGTATTTATGATGATTAAATTTTAGTAATGTTAATGCTTATGTATAGATGTAGATTTTCGCTGTAAAGTTAATATGAGTTATACATACACCTACATATATTAAGAGGTTCATGTCAGCATACCCAAATGCAGGGATAGGAAATAATTTTAATTTTTGTAATAAATTTAAGATGTTATGAGTTTGAGTAGAAAAATGTTTGCGTAATTTTTTTTTAATAGTTGCTAGTTGAGGCAGTGGTGAGTATCACTTTGGGCTAAAAGAGCCAACATCCCTTTTCTTTTAGCAGGTTGGGTGGGTTATGACGGAACGGCAACAACATCTTTAGCCTTCCACAACACGGCCGGAAGATCTTTAACACGGTGAATGGTATGACGACCAATAAGTTCAAGTTGGTAAGTTTTTATTTGCAGGTCTATTAATAGTAGCTACAGTTTTGCTTTTTTTCTTGCAACCTTCGTTTGCCCCAAAATACATTTTTTTTAAACCTCTGGTTGAAATTTTTTTTTGTGAAGCCGAGAAAAAGTCTGCGTAGGAGCAAGTTCCCCCCCTCATTCGCTGAAGGCTAGCTGGTACCAGCGACCAGAGTATCCGCTCCTTAAACTCTATACGTACTCGGAGAATCAAGTGAACGAATGGTCGGCATTGGTATAGATGGTTGAGATGTTTATAATATTTTCCCGGATGGGCTAACACTCCCATTAGGCCGCCAACGTGGGGCCGACGAATGTTAAAGTTTTAATAATTTTCTTATATATATTTAGTTTTGGATGCATATCTGCTAAATAATTTGCCTGGAAGGTCATTATCTGGACTATTTCGGATATGAACCGGTGAAACTTTAGCAGAGGGTCATTACATTTTTCGTTGCTTTTATTCGGAGTTTTTATGGCGTTTGGCATATGTCGAAGTCATACCCGACAAAAGTGATAGTCAGAGCTTTTGTAGTTTACTTTTTATAAATTTTTTTTTGTACCTTGGGTGAAAACTCGCTTGAGATTTTTTCTACTGGGTTACCTCGGCGGATTACTCGCGTGTTCACCTCATCATTTGTCATATGCAATACGGGTTCATGCGGTTAGAAGTTATTAAGTCGTTGACTAAATACTCGCCACATAGGTGAGCTTGAATTTGCGGAAGAGTTAGTTTATTTTGGGTTTCAGTTGTCATACCATTTTCGGCTTGGAGTCAACCGGCCGTGATATTAATGTACTTGCCCTTGTAAGTCCTCATATCTAGCAACTATGTTGAACAAACATATTGAAGTTTTTGATAGAAAATACCCAAACATTTTATAAAATTTTTTCGTTTAAAAATTTTTTTTGTTGAGAACAATTTCATATAACGGTGGTTACATCCGGTTATACATATTTTGTTTTTGATAAATTCTTTGTTGCTTTATTGACTTGTAGTCTTTTGCTGTAAATACCGACGGTATTTACAAGCAATTTTCGGGATTGTATGAAAATGTGTTTTTTGAAGAGATGTAACTCCAGTATCATCGAAACATATGTCGGGTTGTCTGGTTCCTGCAGCGCTTAGGTAAAATTTTTCTCAAAAACACGTTTTTGATAAATATAGTTGACTCAAGGGATAGGCCGTGGTGGAACTTACTCGAACTACTCACGATTTACTGGGAATCCAAGAGTCAGGTCAATCCGGGCGGTGTTGCTATCCTCGTACCGGGTGAAATTGCTTACAAGCAAAAATGTGGTTACACGGTCAACGTTGCGATTGAGTAGAAAGCAAACACACTTATATAATAATGTATACAATGTATTTCAAAAGGAAAATTCACTTTTAATAATGGTTTTTCACAAGCTTATATTTTGCCGGCAACACCAAGAAAAAATACAAAAAAGAATAATAATAAATCAGCCGGTTTGACAGCGATCTGAATGCGGCGAATTCGACTTGGGGGATTTATGCGGGTGGTGTTACCACACGTCCAAACCAAAAATAATCATGAAAGATTATTTTATAAGTCATGACTGATGAACTAAATTACAAAATAATGAATAATTACTAGATGAAAGCGTAATATGAATATTTACAAGATGGAATAATAAATATATACATTGAATGGAATGGAATGGATTTGGACGTGTGGTACCGCGTAGATATCCTGCCCCGCTTAGGCGCACTAAGCGCCTAAGGTATGCTGCAATTCAGTTAAGGCCCGAACTGCTTCCTGGATCCGTATCCGTCCCACCTGGTTTTGGTATACGGCTGTGCGTAAGCCCGTTGCGGTGCATCGGATGCTGCGGTCGCCGATGCTGCGTGGTTGGGTTATTTGGCGTTCCCTTGGAATGCGACCATTAGGTTGCGATTCCGACAGCTCTCCGATGAGGTGCACTCGTTGGTGCGGTGAGACAGCGCCAAACAGTTGGTACAGTACTGATGTGCTCTAGCAATTAACGCGCGTTGTTGCGGCTGCATAGCCGAGAAGACAGGGCACATCAGAAGCGCGTGATGACGCATGCACAATCGGCACTTCCGGTAATCTGGTACTGCTTCATTGCGTCGCGGGCGGGCCACGGGCATGACCACTTGCGGTGACAACAGCCGACGGGGTGCTGGAACCGGAGGACGTTGACGATCCATCTGTAGGGAGAAACAAACACATGTATAGGGATTCAGTTGAATGCGTTCGTTTGCGTGAGGCAGGAATATGTTGGAGAGAGAATGTGTAGAGAGATTAATATTGTGAGCCGGATTTGGGAATGTTTAAAGAATTTTTGGGGTGATTTCGATAGCGCGAGCGCAGCGGACTGTAGTTGTTTCGGAGGATTCAGTGGAGCAATGACAGTCTGAGTCCTGCTCAACCGGTGGAAGAAAACATAATTTTGTGACCGGCCGGGTGAGAACACCATTCTGAGTGCGTACGTCGACCACGCGGATGTGGCCGTCTCGTCCTGGATGTGTGCGCTCAATGCGACCTAGTCGCCATTGTGTTGGGGGTAAATTATCCTCTTTTATTATGACGAGGTCGCCCAATTGAGGAGGGTTTTGGGGGGTTTTCCAGCGGTAACGCTTCTGGAGATCGGTGAGATAGTCAGTTTTCCAGCGTTTGCTGAACTGGTGATGCAAGACTTTTAATCTTTCCCACCGATTTAGCATAGAGAGGTTTTCGTGATTCGGATCGGGAAGAGAGAGAAGGGGTGCGCCACGAAGAAAATGACCCGGGGTAAGGGCGGTGAGGTCATTTGGATCTTGAGAAAGCTGGGAGATAGGGCGAGAGTTAAGTACGGCCTCTATCCTGATCAATAGAGTAGAGAACTCTTCGAAAGTGAAGGTATGAGTACCGGAGATCTTTTTCAAGTGGGTTTTAAAACTTTTGACAGCGGATTCCCATAATCCGCCCATGTGGGGTGCACCGGGGGTATAAATTTCCAGTTAATGCCTTGCGGGGCATACTTTTGGACAACATCTGATGAGACCTCCTGCAGGAAAGAGATGAATTCCTTCTCGGTAGCACGTTTGGCTCCAATGAAAGTTTTGCCATTGTCGCTCATCATCTGGTTCGGATATCCGCGGCGTCCTATGAAGTGGGCAAAGGCGGCGAGAAATGCTTTACTGGTGAGGTCCGAGCACAATTCCAAATGGACCGCCTTTGTGGTGAAGCACACGAATACAGCTACGTATCCTTTGACAAGCGTGGGAGATCGTAGCATGGAGGCCTTTATTTGAAAGGGGCCAGCGAAGTCGACACCTGTCGTGGTGAAGGGAGGAGCAAACGTGCATCGTTCGGGGGGTAAGGCTGCCATGATTTGCGTGCGTGTTTGTTGCCTATGGGTGATGCATACTCTGCAATGGAATATACATTTTTTGATGAGGGGTTTGAGACGGGCAATATAGAACTCTTGCCTTATAACTTGCTGCATGAGGCGAGCTTCCGCATGCAAAAATAGCTCATGGATGTATTGAATATAGAGCGTAGCGAGGTGAGATTTTTCGGGAATAATGATGGGATGCCGCTCGTTGTAGCTGAGGGCTGCATGTTCTAGTCGACCGTTGACCCGAATGACTCCGCTTTTATCCAGGAAGGGATTAAGTGGTAACAGGGAACTCCGCTTTCCAATGGGGTTTGAATTCTCTAGGCAAACTCTTACAGGAGCATAGTTACGGGTTTGGGTCATGGTGATTAGTCGATGTTTTGCTCTTTTGAGTTCGGCATGTGATAACGAGGGTTCGACGGGGTCATGGATCCCCACGGCTGAGTCTTTGGCCCGGCGTATAAACCGGAGAACGTACGCTATCACTCTTAAGGCGCGGGCGTAGGAGGAGAACCTAATGAGTAGATCCTCGGTGTCTTCGGTGGCGTCTATTCGGCGAAGCTCGGGAGGCTCGATGTTTCGGATCATTGGTGGTGGCCAATCTTCGGGGGGTTTGGGGAGCCACTCTGGACCATTCCACCAGAGATGGGAGTTAGCGAGCTCGACGGGCGTACAGCCTCTGGTTCCCATATCTGCGGGGTTATCCTTACTGCGCACGTGTCGCCAGGGAACATTACCTACGAGATCTACGATCTGGGCTGTTCGGTTGGAGACATATGTTTCCCAGGAGTGAGCCATGCTAACACAATTTCCGAGTCAGACCACATGGTTAATTTCTTTTTACCGAGATTGAGATGGGATAGAACGACTGCGACTAGTTTGGCCAGTAGGAGAGCTCCACAGAGTTCCAGGCGTGGCAGGCTAATTGTTTTGAGAGGAGCCACTTTGCCTTTGGAGACTAGGAGGTGGGAGAAAACTTGAGTGCCGACAGTAGTTCTTAAATAGAGATTCGCGCAATAAGCCTTCTCAGAGGCGTCGCAAAATCCATGGAGCTCGACATGTAGATCGGGGGCGAAATTAATCCATCGGGGTATTTGAATGGCTGAGATGGTCTCGAGGTTTTTGGCGAATTGCGCCCATTTGACAAGGCGTATGGGCTTGACCTGTTCATCCCAGGCGGTTCCGTCTAGCCATAGTTCCTGCATGAGTATTTTCGCTTGTATCATAATGGGCGTTAGCCACCCTGCGGGGTCAAAAAGTTTCGCAATGGAGGAGAGTATTTGTCTCTTGGTAGAGGCCGTGGTGGAACTTACTCGAACAAGTAAGTCCGCTTTAGGTATATTTTGGATAATTTCCGGGTGGTTTGCGGTGATCTTTTTTAATGGGAAGCCAGCAGAGTTCAGAGATTCTATAACTTCATATAGGGCCTGCTCGGCTGATTGAAGATCATGGCTACCCGATAGTATATCGCCATTAAACACGTATTTATACGTTCGCCATTTCAGAAGCATGAGTCTGAGATCGGGCTGAAGGGTTGGTCCGGTGCATAGAACGTCATTTAGGGAGTGACCGGAA